>CM065597.1:22795511-23395511 GCA_033119425.1 Bufotes viridis
TCTCTCTCTTTCTCTCTCTCTCTCTCTCTCTCTCTCTTTCTCTCTCTCTCTCTCTCTCGCTTTCTTTTGCTCTCTCTCTCGCTTTCTTTCTCTCTCTCACTCTAATAAGCGCTTTGAGAAGAACCCACCAACCACTTTAAAGTCTGTTTTATGAAATAATTTTATATCATCCATATTAAACATTGTGCTGCATATTATATATATATATTAGAATTGTACTTTGTACCATTCCACAGTTATTGCTTCTAGAATGTTTTCTGAGTTTTCTGAGATTCTAATACTGATGACCCGTCCTCTGGTCAATCTCAGGATAGGCCATCATTATCTGAATGGTGGGAGTCTGACACTCGGGACCCCCACTGATCAGATGTTTGATAAGTCACCGGTGCTCCTGTGAGCGCCACAACTTCTCCCTGCTCACCTAGCACAGCGCCGTACATTGTATAGCGGTTGTACTTGGTATTGTGCTCAGCCATATTCACCTCTATGGCCACTCACTAGCCTAGGAAAAGCAGCGAGGAGGCCGTGGTGCTACTGAGAGCGCCGCTGCCTTCTTGAACAGAGGTTCGGTAGGGGTCCCAAGTGTCAGACCCCACTAATCAGATAGTGATGACCTCTCCAGGGGATAGGTCATTAGTATTAACATCTTGGAAAACCCCATTAATGATGGTTCAGAAGGGTGTTACCAGTTCGTGGTGTGTTCTTGCACAGTCTGACACTGTCCAATTAGTGCTGCCAGTGTCAGACTGAGAAGAGACCCCCCCCCCCCCCACACCCCAACTGGTAACACCCAGCTGGTGAATCAAATCGTATTTTATTTTAAAGATGCATAATAAAAAAAATACAAAATCCACAAATGATCTCAAGAGTACATTTTCCAGTAAACATTGGTGGAATCCAGTCCACCTCCGGACAGGTAACACCCAGCTGGACCTTTCTCAATAAACTTCTAGTAGCAATAACTAAGAAATGGAATATCATACCATTATAAAAAAAAAAAAACTTGCACTGGAAAAGTTATTCCACCAGGAATTCAATTATAAGTAAAAGACATGTCAGTAGAGGTGTCAGGGTGGGATACCTCTAGGTGTCAGGGTGGGACACCTCTACAAGGGTGGGACGACGCTGGTCCGGACCAGGTTCACTAAGTAGTGGTGATCTCCTAGAAATGAATGGAATCACCGTGCCCATCTCTAGAAATCCAACACTGCTGTGTCGCCATTCCTAAAGGGGTTATACAGGAAATGGTGGTCCGAGTCCTGGCACCGCTGCCGATCATCTGCTTTAGGGAGTTGCGGAATCTTACCAAGCACAGCGCCGTACATCGTGTAGTGTCCCATTCACTTCTATGGGGCTGACCTGCAACTAGCCCACGTGACCAATGAACGTCTTATATTGATGACATATGCTGAGGATAGGTCATCAATATTATTTACTGGATAACCCCTTTATTTTAACCCCTTATCCCAGTAATCCTGATTATGTATGCTACAGCCGCACCTACAGCGTGCCAACATAATATTCTCTGTTAGATGCCAGAATAAAGAATTGAGCCAGGCCGGGAACAAATCTGATCAGCTTTCTGTGTATGGAGAGTGGTGCGTCAGGGATGGGCAGGACAATGCAGGGGAGACGCACTGTGTATATAGTTCTGTGTACAGATCTAATAGCCACCTACCTCTCTGTTACCGTTACCTGCGTTCTGTACATATGCCCGTGCAAGGAAGACACAGATTGCCTCCCCTGCACCTCTTAGCCTCAGTTAGGACATCAATACTTGTACTCCGCTGCAGGGAATTGTAGACATATGAATGCCTGTTACTTCTAGTGCTTTTAGCCTAAATGAACTTCGAGATGAAAACTTTGTATTCTGCTTAAATAACTGCAGGTTCTGGATCCGTCAGGGATGGTCACAAGACATCAGGTTCAGGAACCATTTTCCCACCTGATACAGACACCATTGTGCCTGAAAGGTAAGATTTGACGCTCCAACGATAAAGCAGAACCAGCGGGTTTGGGTGAAGTGAGATGACGGCAACCTTCCCTTTCTCCGATCCTACCTTTCATGTAATTATCATTTGGCTATGCACGTATCAGAGTTGGATATTATCAGCCGTTGATGATGCTGTGTAGCGTTGAGCGAACTTGTGTTTTAAGTTCTGCGTCCAAAGTTCGGGTTCGGGTTATCGAAGAATCCCGTTATGGATTCCGCTACCACGGACCATAACGGCATTTGGAATCCATGAGGGGATTCTTCGATAACCCGAACTTTGGACACAGAACTTAAAAAACAAGTTCGCTCAACACTCATGCTGTGCTACCTGTGGATTTACATAGGTCTCCAGATTTCTCACAAACTCAGCTCTGCTACATCTGTCAGCATAATTATTTTGACATTCAGCAACGGTGTTCCGGCTTCCCATTGAAATGAATGGGAGGCTGTTTTTGAGGCGTATTTAGAGCTGATTTTGAGGCAGAAATGCTCCAAAATCAGCGCCAAAAAAACTCTGTGTGAACTGACCCTAACAGGGCAGAGCCATTTGTGGACCACATGTTGCTCTGTTTGGGCAGAATAGGCTTCCGTAGGAATACTGCTAAGTTTTTTTTTTTTTTTTGTTTGCAAGGAATAATGGCCACTATACCGAACAATCAAAAATATCCTTCTCTCTCCTTTAGGATTTAAATAGCAGAGAACTCCCTTAAATCTTTTTGGACTATTTATAAGGCCTCGTGCACAAGATCTGCAAAATACAGATGCGGTCCTTCTGCCGTCAGCATTTTGCAGACCTATTGTATCTTTTTGCGGAAAGAACGCGGTCTGTGTGATTTCCACATCCATATGTCCGTTGCATAAAGTGATAGGACGTGTCCTATTCTTGGCTCGCAAAAAGAGGACCAGTGACCCATTGAAGTCAATGGGTCCGCAAAAAATGCAGCTGCAACACGGACGATATCTGTATTTGGCGGACCACATATGATTGTGTGCATGGGAAGTTTTCGGTATATAGGGGAACATGGAAAATAAGATATAATGATGTTACTCTCTTTTTTTCATAGTGATGAGGAAAATGATACATCCACGTCAGAGATGCGTCTTCCTTCACTAAGTCTGCGATGTGATAGCGATACAGACACATCAAGAAGAAGCTCTTTCGTACCTTCTTCACAGAGCATCTCCACGCCCTTACCTCCGTCCAAACATGATGGAAGGACAGCGGTAGACAAGGAAGAAATGATACCCAGGAAACCAGAAGATGGCGAAATAAAGCCAAGTTCAGCAGTTGAGGAAAACCAAGAAGAACAAAAGGCGTCCACGTCTGGGGGTAGCGTGTCTCAGCCTGAAGTAGGGATTGTAAGTTCAGTAGAGAGCGAGAGGATGCTGCAATACAAGGCATTAAAGGAACCATGCTCTGAAAGTAGTCCATGTGTTGAAGTAGATAACGCGGCATTGACCCGAAGTGAGAATGTTCAGGAGACCCCGAGTGAACTTAAACCCGACGTTGATGTGAAAGTAGATAATGTGAGCTTAGACAGTGCAGCAAATATTCGAGAAGAAGACACCACAACTTCTGGATCAGATGTAAATACAGCAGAGACATCTGAAATCCAAACCAAGAGCAAAGAGGAAGGCGATAGTAGATCCTCAGGATCACGTGAAGCCGTTTTCCACATGGACAGTGACACTGACGTTGATGAAGATGAAGCAGAATTTGGTTTGGAGAAGTCCAAGTCACTTCAAGTTGCATATATTGAGAAATCTGAGAAGAATGCAAGTGTACCTCTGACTTGCAGAAAGGAAGGAGACTCAGACAGCGATACTGATGTTGAGGACGATCAGAATGTTCAAAAGTCCAAGAGTGATAGTGACGACGCAAAGAGAACAATGGGCGAGCCCAGTAAAACCGAAGGGACCACTGGAATAAGTTTAGACAGTGATACTGATGACGATGATGCAGATGAACCCAAGCCACTTGAGAACAAAGCTGATCAGGACTCCAGAAGTAACACTGACGAGAAGAAAGAAGTCTTCCACATGGACAGTGACACAGATGTAGAAGAAGAGGTGTCCACTGCTGAAATGAAGGAAGCTAAACCTGAACCCCTTAAGACAAGTGCAAAGGATGCATTGAACCTAGACAGTGACACAGACGTGGAGGAAGAGGACAATGTCTCCAGTAGATGCATGACACATGGACCGCAAGACTCCTCTACAGCAAGCACAAATGTCCAAGAGGCCACGGGTGTGGAGAGCGACACTGATGTTGATGAAGATGAGCAGATACTTGGAGGAGCAAAGGACAATACTGATGCAGTGGAAGCCAAAGAGGCAGCTGCATTACACGTGGACAGTGATACAGATGTGGATGATGATGATGATCGATTACCGGTTGTACCACCCTTGGAGAAAGTACGAGCCCCTGAAGTTAGCTCTGACAGTGCTGTGAAGGACACAGAAATTGCTAAAGAGCCTGCTGACCTGCACTTGGATAGTGACACAGATGTGGAAGAAAGTGATGCACGGGCAGAAGAAGAAGACGAGATGGACACCACTGGCACTCAGGAGGAAGCAGGTGTAGCGGATCAGAAATCCTCAGTATCTTCAGTCAATGAAACCGCTGCAGTATCTGGAACATCTGCTGAAGAAACGAAGAGTATTCCTACAGAAGTCAGCATGGATGAGGACGAGACTCAGAAATCTGACTCTGAAAGTAAGCTTCTCATCTTGTCTGTAAACCATTGGATGCAATATTTGAGAGTTGCGGATGGGTGATGTGTATTCTGCCTCTGCCAGAGTAGCTCAAGGGAATCTGTCATCTGCAGTTCTCCACATCACAGACAGAGCCCACAGCAGTGTTGATTCACAGAGCTGGAATGGCTTTCCTCACTTCCGAGGTTACTAATTTAGCTCTGGTTGGCAGCAGCAGAGTACAGGGCACTACACGCGGCAGAGAGCGCCATTAGTTCACGGACTAAATATATACCTCCTGTGAAAGGGTAAACCCCGGTGATGAAAGCTGCTGCCACTTTCTTCTGGCAGCTACTTGTCTCCCTGAGAATAATCAGTCACAATGAAACACAGCAGTCAGGAGGTCCCCATACACATGAGGCTACTGTCACACTCGCGTTTTGTGCGGATCCGTCAGGAACAGATCCGTTCAGAGAATGCAACGGTCTGCATCCGTTTAGGACGGATCCGGTTGTATTATCTTTAACATGGCCAAGACGGATCCGTCTTGAACACCACTGAAAGTCAATGGGGGACGGATCCGTTTTCTATTGTGCCAGATTGTGTCCGTGAAAACGTTTGGCTCATGGCTCAGTTTCATCAGACGGACACCAAAAACGTTGAAAGCAGCCTCCAGAGCGGAACGGAGACTGAACTGATTCATTCTGAGCGGATCCTGTTCCATTCACAATGCATTGGAATGCAAACTGGTCCGTTTTGGACCGCTTCTGAGAGCCCTGAACGGATCTCGCAAACGGAAAGCCAAAACGCCAGTGTGAAAGTAAACTGAGGTGGCCAGCAGGTCCCACCGAACAGCAGCGGGTTTGCCTGACATTAACGGGCATCTGTCAGCAGTTTTGTACCTATGACACTGGCTGACCTGTTATAAAACTGCTGACAGATGGGCTTTAATTTCTATGGTCAGCTTATGATTTTGGGTCCATTCACACGTCAGTATTTTTACCTTTCCAGATAAACGTTCATTTTTTTTGCGGATCCGTTTTTCTGTACAACCTTCCGTTTTTGTACTAAAGTGCATCCGAATCCGTTCTGTGTTTCAGGTTTTTTTTTTTTTTTTTTAAAGACTAGGCCTTGCACTTTAAATTTTAGACCAGGGTTGCTAGACACTACACTGCTCCAGGACAGATAGAAAAGTAAAATCATACATTACATATTTTAATATATATACTCACTAATCTTTTCACGTTTGGCAAGGTTTCCAGGGTTTAATCATTTTTTTTTTGCTTCCTGTAAACGGATCCGCAAAATCGGATGACATTCGGATGCTAAACTGTATGTCTTCCATTTATTTTGCGGATCCATTGACTACAATGGGAAAACGGAACGGAAAGTTGGACAGAAAGTAGGAAAAGGGGTTTCTTTTTTCAGGATCCGTATGCAAGGATCCCGAGGAACGGAGTCACGGATGCGGACAGCACCATGAGTGCTATCCGCATTTTTGCGGAGGCCATAGCAAAGAATGGATCCGATTAAACGTTCCGATTTTTTTCAGAACGGAATCGGATTGCAAAATCGGACGTGTGAATGGACCCTTAGGCCCTATTCACACATCCGCAATGTAGTCCGCATGTATTCCGCAATTTTGCGGAATACATGCGGACCCATTGACTGTGAATGGGGCCGGGAACGATGCGGAGAGCACACACTGTGCTCTCCGCATCCGATTTTGCGGAGCGCGCCGCCGATCTTCCGGTCCGCGGCTCCGCAAAAAAATAGAGCATGTCCTATTCTTGTCCGCAATTGCGGACAAGAAGAGGCATTTTCTATGGAGTTCGGGCAATGTGCGGTCCGTAAAAATGCGGAATGCACATTGCCGGTGTGTCCGTGTTTTGTGGCTCCGTGGATCCGCAAAACACTTGCGGATGTGTAAATAAGGCCTTAATGTGAGATCTTTACATTTCTTTTTACAGGCGTTGACTTGGAAATGATGCCCACACAGTGCTACCTGGAGCCAGAAGCAGAGTCGGAATTACCAGGTACGAGCTCCTGTTAAAGGTTATGTCCACCAATGCATAAAAGTATATTATATCCTACTGTTTTGCTTCGACAGCTCCTATGCACATCCCCTGTACTGTCTGATCCTGCGCCTGTTACTCCCTGTCCTCTTCCCCCTCCTCTCCTGTCTGTAGGCTAGAAATAAGAGGCGGCAGGTCTAAGGAAGTAAATTGTGAGACATGGTTTGTGTTTGCAGCCGTCAGCAGGATCCACCCTATTAAACAAGGAATACAGGCTGGTAGAGTCACAAGCATAAAGCATACCAGACTTTTTGTTTCTTGGACAGTTATCATTGCAATCCGCAGGATCAACCCTGCCAGGCAACTTGCCGGGCTCAATAGGATTGCTCTTGCTGACAGGTGCTCTTTAAAGGGTTATTACCATTTTATGAAGGGGTGTCATATATTAAGGATGTGGTGTTGCTTTATGATTGGTGGGAGATTGATCTGTGTGGCCCCTCTGATCTTGAGAATGAAGGGGCTGCAGAGCTGATTTACCGCTCCGTCCTCTTCAGCACTTTTCCTTCTCCCGGCCATTCAATTGGTCAGCGGCAGTTCCCTGCACAGTGGGTGGCATGAGCGCCACCATGTGGTGAAAAGCAGTAACGGGGATGCAGTGCTACACCGGCTTTGCCGCCTCTTTGCTTCTTAGGCTCATTATAGATCCCAGAGGTCAGACCCCAACCCCTTGAAGCAGTTGACTGACTTGTAAGTTTCTTGCTGAGGAGCCTCCTGTTGATGGTAAGATACATCTGTCCTCTTGTGATCTGCTTTTTCAGATGAGGAGGAGGAAGAGGCCACACAAGCATATATATTCAGTTCCACGTGGGTAGAGCCGAACCCATTCAAAAGTAAGTCTCTTGTTTCCTGGTAAATTCAGATATATACATCTGTTAAAATGGAAAAACTGTATTTTTTTTTTCTTGACTTTTTGCATCCATTTTCTGTCCGTCTATCCATTTTTAATCCCTTAAAAACTATTGAATTTACATCCCAACCCCTGAGGTACCCTCAGTATACCTAAGCCCCCCATTGTTTCCCCTGGACAACAAACGGCCGCCCTTAGTGCTCCCCGGTATGGCTAACGGTCCCCCTTAGTGCTCCCCGGTATGGCTAACGGCCGCCCTTAGTGCTCCCCGGTATGGCTAACGGCCGCCCTTAGTGCTCCCCGGTATGGCTAACGGCCGCCCTTAGTGCTCCCCGGTATGGCTAACGGCCGCCCTTAGTGCTCCCCGGTATGGCTAACGGCCGCCCTTAGTGCTCCCCGGTATGGCTAACGGCCGCCCTTAGTGCTCCCCGGTATGGCTAACGGCCGCCCTTAGTGCTCCCCGGTATGGCTAACGGCCGCCCTTAGTGCTCCCGGTATGGCTAACGGTCGCCCTTAGTGCTCCCCGGTATGGCTAACGGCCGCCCTTAGTGCTCCCCGGTATGGCTAACGGTCGCCCTTAGTGCTCCCCGGTATGGCTAACGGCCGCCCTTAGTGCTCCCCGTGATGGCTAACGGCCGCCCTAGTGCTCCCCGGTATGGCTAACGGCCGCCTTAGTGCTCCCGTATGGCTAACGGCCGCCCTTAGTGCTCCCCGGTATGGCTAACGGCCGCCTTAGTGCTCCCGGTATGGCTAACGGCCGCCCTTAGTGCTCCCGGTATGGCTAACGTGCCGCCTTAGTGCTCCCGGTATGGCTAACGGCCGCCCCTTAGTGCTCCCCGGTGTGGCTAACGGCCGCCCTTAGTGCTCCCCGGTATGGCTAACGGCCGCCCTTAGTGCTCCTCGGTATGGCTAACGGCCGCCCTTAGTGCTCCCCGGTATGGCTAACGGCCGCCCTTAGTGCTCCCCGGTATGGCTAACGGCCGCCCTTAGTGCTCCTCGGTATGGCTAACGGCCGCCCTTAGTGCTCCCCGGTATGGCTAACGGCCGCCCTTAGTGCTCCCGGTATGGCTAACGGCCGCCCTTAGTGCTCCCAGCATGGCTAACGGCCGCCTTAGTGCGCCCGTAGTGGCTAACGGCCGCTCTTAGTGCGCCCCGGTATGGCTAACGGCCGCCCTTAGTGCGCCCAGTATGGCTAACGGCCACTCGTAGTGCGCCCGTATGGCTAACGGCCGCCCTAGTGCTCCCGGTATGGCTAGCGGCCGCCCTAGTGCTCCCGGCATGGCTAACGGCCGCCCGTAGTGCTCCCGGTATGGCTAACGGCCGCCTTAGTGCTCCGCGGTATGGCTAACGGCCGCCCTTAGTGCTCCGCGGTATGGCTAACGGCCG
This sequence comes from Bufotes viridis, assembly GCA_033119425.1. Taxonomy (NCBI): domain Eukaryota; kingdom Metazoa; phylum Chordata; class Amphibia; order Anura; family Bufonidae; genus Bufotes; species Bufotes viridis. The sequence continues at coordinate 22,804,507 of CM065597.1, forward strand.
CCCTTAGTGCTCCGCGTGCATGGCTAACGGCCGCCCTTAGTGCTCCGCGGTATGGCTAACGGCCGCCCTTAGTGCTCCGCGGTATGGCTAACGGCCGCCCTTAGTGCTCGCGGTATGGCTAACGGCCGCCCTTAGTGCTCCGCGGTATGGCTAACGGCCGCCCTTAGTGCTCCGCGGTATGGCTAACGGCCGCCCTTAGTGCTCCGCGGTATGGCTAACGGTCGCCCTTAGTGCTCCGCGGTATGGCTAACGGCCGCCCCTTAGTGCTCCGCGGTATGGCTAACGGCCGCCCTTAGTGCTCCGCGGTATGGCTAACGGCCGCCCTTAGTGCTCCGCTGGTATGGCTAACGGCCGCCCTTAGTGCTCCGCGGTATGGCTAACGGCCGCCCTTAGTGCTCCGCGGTATGGCTAACGGCCGCCCTTAGTGCTCCGCGGTATGGCTAACGGCCGCCCTTAGTGCTCCGCGGTATGGCTAACGGCCGCCCTTAGTGCTCCCCGGTATGGCTAACGGCACACTTGCTCCTTACTGTAGGCAGCAGGACCTGAAGCTTTTACTGTGATCATGTGATGTCACAACACTGACATCAGGTCCTTATGCTTGCAGTTGAGGAGCGAGTGTCCTATCGCATGCAAGTGGTGTTTTTTTTTTTTTTACCTTTTTATTTTTTTTTTAACACAGTGTACCAATTTTAAACATCCATTTGACGGGTGCAGTCCTGTCTAAACGCTCTTTAAAAACAATCCCATTGATTTCAATAAGACGGCCGCTATTCACTGGCCATGGAAAAAAAAACAGCCATGTGAATAGCCCCATAGATTTTAATTGTTTCCGAAAACGTCCGTTTTTCACTGTTGTGTGAATGAGCCCTTAAGCAGGCCTTCTCTGTTCTGCTCACTCATGTCCCGAGCCCATGTACCATTTCTATATTTCTGTATAAATTTGACCTAAATCTACATCAGTTTTTCACACAAGTCCTAAAAATAGATAGTGATAACCAAATCAAACAAATGAGTCAAATATATTAGACTTTGGTAATTTGTATATTTTGCCTCTAGAGCGCCCTCTGCTGTCGTGGTTGATATTAATTCTTTTTTTACTTTTTTAATATGCAGGTCCTGCTGATCCGATAGGCGTGCTGCAGATTTCATCAGTTACCTGTAAGTACACTTAAGGTTCATGTTCACACTTGAATTTGCGTTGCGGTGTACGATGGTCCCGTTGATGACGGATTTCGTTGTGGTGTCTGTCGGATTTGATGCGCACACAGCGCTCTTTCTGGCCCTGCAGATCTGATGGATTTTGTGACGGAGCCTCTAATGCAAATCTGTCCAGTAAGTGGGATTTCTGAAAGAGAAATCTGCTAATACGGTGAAGACCACTCCTGATCTAGACCACAACATAATTTCAGTTCCATTTTCTCGTTTAAAAAAAAAAATATATATATATATTTTTTTTCATAAATTGGGTATCCATTGGCGTTATTTATGCATGCTATAATTCCTTTCTAGGATCCTGCCACAGCTTTATGTGATCAGCCACAAGTGTAGAATTGTATGGAGGGCAGGGGGTCTCCACTGTGTTATTCATAGTTACCTAGTGAATGGCTGCCTGCAGATGGCTGAAGACGGCAGAAAAGGGGCTAGGGGTACGGGTGAGATGTTAGATTGCCTCCAGTATGGAAGACCCTAAACCTAGAGAGCTGCGCCTCTGGACTGGCAGCTGCATTCTAACGCAGTGTGCCCTCTGCTGGTCGTCTGTGCTACTACAGGCAGTAGTGTGCGTGACAAAAACTGAATGGACACACAAAGAAAAGCAGCAAAATTAGAATACTATATATGCTGCTATTGTGTGTTTTTATAAAATTTTTGTGTGAAAACATGTCAGATTTACTAATGCTGTCTGGAATTTAGACAGATTTATTACAATGGCTGATGCTTTGGTGCATCTCTGGACTGTCTATCTAGTTACACCACTGTTAGTTGGCTTACTTTGCGCCATAATTATGAGGTACAATTTAGTCTTCTTTCTGGCAGGCCATGCCCCTTTCCTATTAAAGGGGTTCTGTAGCTGATTATCTATCCTCAGGATTAGTCATCAGTATCTGATCAGTGGGGGTCTGACACCCAGGACCCTCGCCGATCAGCTGTTTGAGAAGGCAGCAGCGCTGGCAGTATCGCTGTGGCCTTCTCGCTGTTCCCCTCATGCCCCCCAGACATCACCGCTAGTATCAATGGCCTGGGCATGGCTAAGGCCGGTCGGCGCGCCCAGGCCAGTGATACTAGTCGTGCAGTCACTGGGCCCGCGCTGCTGCCTTCTCAAACAACTGATCGGCTGGGGTCCCGGTTGTTTGACCACCACGGATCAGATGCTGATGATCCATCCAAAGGATAGATCATCAGTAAGAAAAAAGCTACAGAACCCCTTTTAGTTCGTTTTAAGGATGCATTGTATATGTCTCTCCTATTGACGTCGATTTTGCTTGACGTAGACATTCATTTTTATCTTTGGCAGTGAATACATCTGAGGAGGAAATCGACGACAATGCATTGGCTGAAACTCAGGCTTTTTGCACTGACGCAGAACCAGTAGGGCCCAGTGTCCAAGAGACTCCAGAACTTGTCGAAAAAAGCGTAGATGATTCAATGCAGTCTACAACTAGTGAAAAAGAAGTCCAGCAGTTGTCTCATAAGACCATGTCCCCGGATGCTACACAACCAGTCTCCCAGTGCTTGTCCTCAAGGCAGTCTCAAGAAACTGGTACATGGGTGCACCTTAAAAGAGAGGTCCCAGCAGTTTGGATAAGAGGCATCGAGCAGGGAGGAGACTCTACAGATCTGGAAAGAGGCAGTGATGCAAACCAAGCCGAAGATCAATCCCTAAATCTGGAGCTTGAAGCCACACAGATATATGGTGTAGAAAGTCAGTCTGAACAGAAACCTCTAGCGCACACAGAAATCCAAGTAGTGCCCGCTGCGGAAGAAGATAAGGAAACCCCAACAGTGCCCACAGCAGGTGAAGATGAGGAAACCTCAGCCATGCCCGCTACAGGTGAAGATAAGGAGACCCCAACAGTGCCTGCTGCAGGTGAGACTAAGGAGACCCCTACAGTGCCTGCTGCAGGTGAGACTAAGAAGACCCCAACAGTGCCTGCTGCAGGTGAGACTAAGGAGACCCCAAAAGTGCCTGCTGCAGGTGAGACTAAGGAGACCCCAACAGTGCCTGCTACAGGTGAGACTAAGGAGACCCCAACAGTGCCTGCTGCAGGTGAGACTAAGGAGACCCCAACAGTGCCTGCTGCAGGTGAGACTAAGGAGACCCCAAAAGTGCCTGCTGCAGGTGAGACTAAGGAGACCCCAACAGTGCCTGCTACAGGTGAGACTAAGGAGACCCCAACAGTGCCTGCTGCAGGTGAGACTAAGGAGACCCCAACAGTGCCTGCTGCAGGTGAGACTAAGGAGACCCCAACAGTGCCTGCTGCAGGTGAGACTAAGGAGACCCCAACAGTGCCTGCTACAGGTGAGACTGAGGAGACCCCAACAGTGCCTGCTGCAGGTGAGACTGAGGAGACCCCAACAGTGCCTGCTGCAGGTGAGACTAAGGAGACCCCAACGGTGCCTGCTGCAGGTGAGAATAAGGAGATCCCAACAGTGCCTGCTGCAGGTGAGAATAAGGAGACCCCAACAGTGCCTGCTGCAGGTGAGAATAAGGAGACCTCAACAGTGCCTGCTGCAGGTGAGAATAAGGAGATCCCAACAGTGCCTGCTGCAGGTGAGAATAAGGAGATCCCAACAGTGCCTGCTGCAGGTGAGAATAAGGAGATCCCAACAGTGCCTGCTGCAGGTGAGAATAAGGAGATCCCAACAGTGCCCGCAGCAAATGATGCTGAAACTCTGACAATGCCTGCCTCAAATGAAGATAAGGAAGCCCCAACAGTACCCACTGCAGATAAAGATTATAAGGAACCCAATGTCCCAGCAGAGACGACAGAGCAGCCATTGAGTGATGATACACAGGCCACAGATAATGATGCCACCCAGGCTTATAGTCTCAATGTCCCAGGTTCAGGCAGTGGTACACAAGCTTGCGTTTTTTCTGATGAAACCACAGGTGATGCCACTCAGGCTACCAACGTGTATACAGTTGCCGCAGAAGATGACAACACACAGGCGGCAGCTCCAAGTGTTCCAAATGCAGAGGAAGTAGTCCCGGAGAAGTCTACTGAAAGCAAAAAGAAGCTGCCTTTAAGGAAAGGTTAGTGTCCATCATGGAACTAAAGTACTGAGCCAGTTCCAGGAGATTTAAGGGAGCCAAAATTTGTAATTTATCCACTAGCTCATGACTTTTTCGGAGTCTGTCCTAATGTCTTGATAAATAACTTAAATTGTACCTCCAGTACCTTCCAACGTCTTATGGATATGCACCTCAGTACAGACTGCACACTTATTTCAGTATGGGGCTAGGGTAGAAGACTTTAATTGCTGTTGCCCTTTACTTCCTCCTTGCTGATGTCAGTTGCAGCAGCAGACTGTGAGCTTAAAAAAGATATGACTAAAGTAACTTGAATATCTCACCTAAACAGGTGAGCTGTAGCTGTGTGTCTGTAGAGTGACCTTTATAGGTAATAAAGTACTGTGATTACAGCAGCCTCTGTACAAGGGGAGCGGGGAAAGTGCCATGTAAGCTAGAAAGCTTGTAGAAATATTGACTGTAACAGGGCGGCAGCTTCACTTTATTTGTAACATGGCAGACATTGCTAACTTCCTTTTAGTGAAGTAGGGAGATGCCTGCAGCCCAGTGAACAGAGCTTTGCTGCTCCTCATAAGTATATAAGCGCACTGTGAAGTTTAATGACTCTCTTAAACTACTGAAGAGTAAATCATTATATTTAATTGTACTTTATCACATGGGAGGAGTGACTCGAGTGCAAGTGGGTGTTGCACAATATAGCTGTAGGTGCGGGATGCTCCTTAATATTGATAGATGTGTAGTAACACGGCAGGTTTACTACTTTATATTAGTTCATCTTACTTGCTGTATGAGGAACATGACATATGTCACCTGGAGACTGCTTGGGATAACAACCCCTATTTCAAGTGTAATTTTTTGTATCAGCCCCCAAACTATACATTTACTGTTCACATCTTATAAAGAATCCTTTTAGCAGAGTTGTATTGTTTGATGTGTTACAGGTCTAAGTAGAAGTAAGAAAAAAGTGGAATCTGCAAAGAATGTGCCGGTGAGTAAATTCTACTCCTTCACAATAACCAATTTATCTTTGGTGACTTCTCTGTTTGATTTCTTTTAACCTATCCGGATTATAAGATATCATGGATTATTATATAACTTGTAAAGATAACGACTTTTCAGAAGAATTCCCAATACGATGCTTCTTAGAGCCGTGGGTTCTCTCTGCCTAGTCTTCTGCTTCAGTTGTGAAGTTCCACATTATATTAAAGTGTGGTGCTTCATACAAGTGCCAGATTATCAGACATTATACATTATCACCCACAGCTTCCGAGTTGCAAAGATACTTTTCTGTCCATTCTATACAGACGATACATGTAGCTCTAGTGATTATAACCTTCTGTTTCTTTGTTCAGCAGACTTCATCAGAAACTGAACAGCATCCAGGCAAAGATCCTGCTGGTCCTGGATCCGTAAAGGAGGAACCAGGTGAACAGGGTGCAGGGGAGCCACAACTATCCGAACCTGAGATCCAAGAAGTGCAAGTAGAGAGAGGATTGAGAAGAGGAGGGAGGAGAATTGCAGAATCACAGACCAAAACTACAGTGAAGGAAGAAATTCATGTTGCAACAACTTCTCGAAAGAGAACCAGTAAAACCTCTGAGGATGAACCATCGGCATCAGGAATTAATGAGAAGCGTGGCAGGAGGCAAGTTTCTAGGAAGACTGCCGTAAAAGTGGTCGATGAAGATCACAAAGAAGAACATGAGCAGTCCAGTTCCAACACTGAGGAGGCTAAGGAGGGTTCTGCCCCAGAAATCCTACCAATAAATCCACCTGAGAAAATTGAAAGCCTGAATGCAGAAGATCACCAAAAAGGTAACACAGCAGAGCAGACGTCTAAGGAGTCAAGTGATCAATCTTCTGTGGAGAACAAGGGTATTTTAAGCACTGAGGCTTTTACATCTTCAGCAGTTATTGAAAGTAATAATCCTATGGCGTCAAATGATAATTCTGCTGATAAGGAGTCTGACATCAATGTGAATGAGAAGCCAGGAAGAAACAAAAGACGAGTGGCTACAAGGCTAAAGAGTGAAGATGCAGATAAAACTGAATTAACTGATAATCTAGAGAAAGAAAAAGATGAGAGTGGAGGACGTTGTAATGTGAGGACAACTAAGAAGACCGATACAAGCTCTGAATCGCCACAGTCACAGCAGATATCACAAGAACAAAGTCAAGGAAGAAAAGCGACTCGGAAATCTCGCACTAAGCCTTCAGGACCACAGTCAGACAAAGGTGAGGACACCACAATCAGCGTAACAGATGAAAACAAGAAGGCTGAAGAAATCTGTCCAGCAGACTCCGTTTCTGGGAATGAAAAACCAAGAAGAACACGGAGGAGTTTAAAGGAAGACATTGAAGAAGACTCTGAAATCCTCCAAGACCGGGACAAGAAGGGGAAAACCGTGAGGAGTGCAAGTGTTAAAGATGCTGAACCAAGAACTAAGGACAAAGAACAAGGAAATCTTGAGGATTTGGTAGCAAGTAATAAAATACCCAGAAGAACGAGAAATAATTCTAAGGGGGAAACCACAAAGCCAGAACAAGTAAAAGAAGAAAATGAAGTAGTTAAAAAATCTAGGAGGACACAGAAGAATCTGAAGGAAGAACAGAAAACTGAAGATAATACTGAAACCCAGGTTACATCCAGCAGCGAAACTCAAAGATCAAGAAGAACTAGAAAAGAAAATCGAGAAGAAGACACTGTGTTAAAAGAAGAAACAGTAAAAGAAACCACCCCCAGAAGAACAAGGAGACACTCGAAGGACGAGTCAATTAAATTAGAAGAAGACCAAACTAAAAAGTCTAGGACTAGAAAGGACTCTAAGGAAGAGGCAAAGACTAAAGAATCGGTTGAGGAGAGTGTCGTAGAGGAAAACAAAGACGAAACCGTTGGAAGAAAGACTACTCGAAAAACTAGAAAAAATGTCAAAGATGATGAGAAAACAATTCTGCATGAAGAGTCAAAGACTGAGGATATTTCTAAGTCCGAAAGATCTTCAAGAACACGAGCAAAGGCACCTGATGAAAATCGAGAGTTACATGAAGAAGGAGTGAACAAGAAAGTGGAGGAGAGTCAAAAACTGTCCCCACACGAGGAGAAATCAAAGCCTGCAGTTGGGAGAGGAAGACGAGCTGCTAAAAAAGAAGATACACTTGAGGTTTCTACTCCAGTTGCTTCAAGAAAGCGAGGGCAAGCAGCAAAGGCAGAAGTAGAAATAAAGAGGAAAAAATCAGATGAGGGAGAAGAACAAGAAAAGTTAGAGGTGGTAGAAACTCCGAAAAGAGGGAGGCCAAGAAAGCTGGTTACACAAACTGAAAGCCCGCGGGCTGGAAAGGTAAGTTGGTCTTTAAACATGGGAGCAGACACTGGTTATGATTAAGAAATGGTTATAACATATTATACACATCACATTATTTATTTTACTCCCTTATATAGCACTGACATATTCACTTGCTGTCCCCAGTGGAGCTCACAATCTATGTTCCCTATCAGTATGCCTTTGGAGTGTGGAAGAAAACCCCATGTAAACACAGGGAGAACATAATGCTGCAAGGCACTAGTGCTAAATAGAGATGAGCGAAGCGAGATTCGGATGCTACATCCAAAGGCGCTTAGCTAAGAAATTTGTTATAATACTGTACGGAGATTCAGATTAGAATGTATGGTCTCATGGCTGAGAAGCCTGATAGGAAAACTCACCAATATGTAGTATATCCAAGTGCCAGACCATAGTGGGACGTAATATCTGTTGTGGTATCTCTTACTTTCCAGGAAATCTCCACACCTGATCCATCCCCATCTCGAAGCACCCGACAAAGGCCAAGTTCAGCTTTAAGTAACCCACCAGAGGCCAGAACTCCCCGACGTACTAACAGAATGTCCACTTCAGCCACCAGTCCTTACGTTGCTCAGTCGGGATCTGCTCCCAAGGTACGCTCGTATCTGGGCAAGATCTTCGTCTTATGCTTCATAGTATATATTTTTTTCTTTATAATGAATAATTACTTTCCTTCTCCACAGATTCTGTTCACAGGAGTGGTGGATACAGCAGGCGAGGAGACAATCCGCTCTCTGGGTGGTGAGATCGCAGAATCTGTATTTGACTGCACCCACCTAGTAACTGACCGGGTCAGAAGGACAGTGAAGTTTCTTTGTGCCCTTGCGAGAGGCATCCCTATCGTCACTCTGGACTGGATAGATAAGGTAAAAATGTGTTACTATTTTAGGATGCATTCACATGACCGTATGTGTTTCGCATCCTTTTTTTTTTGCGGACCCATTGTAACAATGCCTATTCCTGTCTGCAAAATGGACAAGAATAGGACATGTTCTTTATTTTTTGTGGGGCTGTGGAACGGACATACGGATGTGACCGCGCACGGTGTGCTGTCAGCATTTTTTACGGCCCCGTACAAACTTTTTTCTTCTCTTTCTAAATTAACCCCTGATTAAATATTTTCCACCATATTTTCTAAGGGTGTGCATTCTTGTACAGAACTTTAATATTGAGTTTTTCTTCCCAGTGTAAGAAGAGCGGATGCTTCTTGTCCCCAACTGGATTTCTTGTAAATGATAAAGAACAAGAGAAAAACTTCAACTTTACGTTGTCAGAATCTCTGCAGAAAGCGAAGAGGCGTCCACTCTTAGAGGTACACAGCCTCCGTTATTTTTCAGCTCTTACTCAGGCAGTCATAAGTAAACTTGCATGGAGCGATCATTTTTGGGTATAGGGGACTCGCCAGGTTGCTTACCTGTGCAAAAATGATGAGTGTTTTTTTGGTACAAAAGCAGCAATAAGTTTTGTGCTATAGCAGCGTATGTGTCCACACCCTGGTTGGAAGAAAGCAAGTTAGGCACCAAAAGATTGAGTAACAGGAACCAATCACTAATGTATTATCTCCTTTGCGGGCTTAATTCATTTTTCCATTGTATTATACACTGCTTGTTTCCAAGGGGTTATGACCACCCTGCAATCCAGCAGCGGTGGTCGTGCTTGCACACTATAGGAAAAGGCAGCGTGTTCCCAGCCACCAGAGCCACCAGCACTTTTTGCTATATTGTGCAAGTACAATATGGACAATCGCAATACATTTGTAAGGACCTTGTAGTAACGTTTTCTACATGATAGATGCCACTTGCTGAAGTGAGACAACCCCTTTAAGAGATGTTCCAGGCAGAGGGTTTAGCTAATTGTAGAGCTTCAGAAAGGTTTTTGGGTTTAGACCAAATAGCTACTTTCTGCTTCAATGGATTTATCATTGTAGGACTATGAGATTCATGTAACTGCAAATGTCAAACCGGAACCTGACCACATGAAGGATATCATCCGCTGCAGTGGAGCAACCTTCCTCCCTAAAATGCCTCGCTCATTCAAGGTAAAGGAGGACACAAACACCAGGAGTTTGAATATTGAATCTTCAGACCATGTGATGATGTTAATTTTCTGTCCATGTTTTCGTAGGACAAATGTGTTGTTGTGTCCTGTCCTGAAGATGCTGCTCGTTGCAAGTCAGTCCCAGCGTCGGTTCCAATCACGTCGGCAGAATTTATCCTCAGTGGGATCTTGCGACAAGAAGTAAACCCAACCGCGTATCTGCTGAACCCTGCGGTGCAGGACTCCGGACCCACTCCGGCTAAGCGGAGGCGCTGAGTCCGTGTACATAATGCCCTTTATTACGTAATATTCGTTATTTTGTAGCAACTTTTTTCTAATTTGCATTGAAGATGTTGGAGAGGCTTTACAGGGTCATGACCAATTTCCTTATAAAGGCTTAAAGAAGGAAGTCTGTTGTTATCTGCAGGACTGTGCACCTCCGAGTACTCACATAACACGTAGAAGCACCTTCTCCAAGATCCACGTGACAAGTTCAGAATCTAAATCCACACATGATCAATCTGTTCAGCCGTAGCCCATGAGCTTTGTGATGTCCTTGTAAACTTATGTTTTGAAAAGATAGAAAAAAAGTGGAGCAGCATTTGAAATCTTAATATGGAAGATCGGTGACATATATTTTTTTACATTTTCATCCCATTTAGTCCCTATATTAAAACTGATCCCACTGAAGAACTCTTTTAAAGGAACAAAATTGATATTGTGAGGGGGGGGGGGTTCATTGTATTCCTGTGTCATGCTACGCCTCTTCAGCCCTGCATTAGGTATCATACAGGGCGTACATTTTGCCTGGAGTGTTTGGTTGTACAGACTTTAGGTCTTCTGATTCCGCCTCATAATTTAATAGGTTCGCCCCCCAGTTTGAAGGGGTTGTCCAGTAATGCCGAACTGTTAACTGATTCCTATGGAGCAGGTGACCATGTACGGAAGGAGGTAAACAAGCCGGAAGATGGACATATGGGGGCGCGCAGAACTGAGCGACGTTGAATCTTTCAGTAGCGGAGGCAGGCTGCGGGCATCAGTTCTCCTGGACAGCCTTTTTAAAGCTCATGTACACCTTTACAACCCTTTTTTTTTTCTTTTTTTTGTCTCGGTGCCTTTAAAATGAAAAATTATGCAGCTTTGCAGTTTTCTACCATTTTCTGCAGCTCCTGTGCAGACTATGTGTTTCCACGGTAACAGACAATAAAGAACCCTGCATAGTCTAGTCCTGCAGCCCTCTTTCCTTCCATTTGACCCCTGCTTTATGTTGACCTACCTTTGGCAGGTTATTAAGAAGCAGGTGACAGTTAGAAGGGAGTATTACTGCACAATCTGACTACGCAGTATGTTTGTCGTCTGTTACCATGGAAACAGCTCTGCATAGGTGCTGTAAAAAAATAAAATAAATGACAACCTTTGGCAAAGTTGCTTCATTTTTTATATTTTTGCACAAATTTTTTTTTACGAACATTGGTTGTGAAGGTGCATATGGCCTTGAATTGCTGCATTTATAATAAGCCGATGTTTCATGTTCCACGTAATGTAGCCCCCCATGTGCATCCATTATTGCAGTGCATTGCTCTGGATAAGTCAGATGCAGTGTAATGCATGGTCTTTAATGGGATATGGGTACAAGCCGAGCTGCCCATGTAGGAGCGCAGACATCACTGATTTCCAGAATAAAAGATCTTTGGCGATCTTATAACTATTGTCATATGAAGATCTATGAGCTGGGCAGTCGCCACTTCTAGATTCCTCTAATCATCTGGAGGTGGTTCCAATGTCAGATCGTAAGGCCTAGAAATTCCTGACTGAATATTTGAAAGGCGACTCAAACAGGAGCGAGTTCCTCTCACTGGTCACGTCGTCCTGAAGAAGGCGCTCTGCACGTTGTGGACTGTTAATTTATATAACTGTAGATATCTTGTGTCCCGACCCTGTACTAAATAGGCACCATTACCCCTGGCACATTGCGCAGGGTGAGCTCTCCGCCTGTATATAGTGCGCAGCATTTCTGTACATAATAAACATGTGCTATTTTTTATTCTGGTTTCCTATTTTCCTTTGTCTGATAAGAGTTAGAATCCATAGTCTAATATCTGTGAATAAAGTCCACAAAAAGCTGTTTTAGCAAGCCATATGACCAGCCTGAGGCTTGCCCTATCACGGGCTAGCAAAAAAAATAAACACTAGTACAGGGCAGCTAAATCTCACCAAAGACTGGTTACACATTTTTTTTTCTGCACCTTTTACTTTTGCGCAATTTCCCCCCCACATTTTTATGTCTAGATGTTACTTTAAAGGGGTTGTTTACCCCTTTGAACCTTTTCTACAACCCCCCCAGCATGGTAATTATATTGGTCCCTGTCAATTGGTTCTGGTTCCGTCACTGCCATGCTAGCGCTGCAGGTCCTGGGTCCCGCCATGTCAACATCTGGTTTGACATCGGTCATGTGACAGCTGCAGCCAAGGACTAGCTGCTACCTGCATAAAAATGTACAATAAATAATCTTTAAACCAAAGGTAAAAATCGATGGTGTTTTTTACGTCCTCTTTTAAAGGCTATGTACACCTTCGGGGACAATTTTGCATTTTACAAATTTTGGGCTAAAAATAATTTTTTCAATTGGTCTTTATTAATGAAAATACTGAGCCGTTCTGTCAAAAAGGGGTTAACTGTTTCTAGTTGTATGAATGGTACTTTCACTTTTTGTTGGTCATCTAATAACCCTAATCTTTAAATTACTAAAAGATCATAAATACCACATTTTTATCAGTAAGATAAGAATTGAGCTATAATGAGTGTTTATAAGATCAGATATAAGGAGTCCGTCAGCTCCCTTGCCTGACGGAGCAGAGTGAAAATTCAGATCCTGCTACTAGATAAACTCAAAGCTGTGCAGGGAAAGTGGCTGAATATTTTTAATAAAGACCAATTTAAAAAAATAACTTTTTAGCTCAAAAAGAGTACAATGCAATAATTAGAAATAATTGACACCAAAGGTGTACATAGCCTTTAAGGTTTAACCTGACATTGTTCCGTGCCTTAAAATGGTTGTCCAGTTTTTGGGCATATTTTGTTTTCCTGTTTCTTTCACTGCCTGTTGGACCTGTAAAAAAAAAAAATATATACTCTTGCTCTCAGGGTCCCTGGCTGTGTTCAGCATATTCCAGTCCCCGTCCCATAAACTTGTGGATGCACAGGCTCACGTGTTCAGCTGCGGCCAAATACTGGCCTCAGTGGTGACATGTCCACAAGTAGCACGTCACTGCTCAGTCAGGTGCCACTTCAGGACATGTCACCACTGAGGCCAGTCATTGGCTGCAGTGGAGTAAGTGACTCCATCCAGAATTCGGGGACCCAGGTGCTGGAATGGACGATACTTTTTTGTGTTACATTTTTTATTACACTTATTTACTCCCAAAGCAAATATATTCATGTACTCCTGTATAAAACATTAAACTGTTTGTCTCTGGCGCAGGCTGTAGTTCGATATTGATGACCTATCTTTAGGACTCCCACAGAACAGCTGTGTGAAGAGGCGTTTTTATGACTCGCCTATAAAACCCCTTTTCTCCCTTAGTTTATTTGCGACAGAGGAGACTGTGGTTATTGCTGCTGCCATTAGGAGGCGACATTAAGTCGACAAAAAAATGCTAGCTTCTCCCACCAGCTATATCCCTTCTGCAGACACTGAGCAAATCAGTTGGTACGCAACCAGCAGGAAAAGCCAACAGAAGATAAAAACTGCAGATGGGTCAGAACCATAAACGGTGAGACCCATCCAAGAACACCTGTGGGAGCCGTGTCATCCAATGAGCTCAGTGAGAAAAGGATTTTACAGGTGAGTCACAAAAATCCTATTTTCTTGCTTTTATAATTGGGGGACACAGAAGACCATGGGAGGTTCCAAAGCAGCTTCAGAGGAAGGGGATACAAAAAACTATAGCACAACCGATAAAGCTATTTGCATAAACCAGGGTGCATATATGGAGGCCAAGAGAAGCAGGCGAGAAAAGAAGAGGAAACAGTGGTCCGACATACCAGAAAAGCGGCCCAGGACCATGCATAGAAGGAGGAAAGACAAGTCAGTCTGTCTGAGGAAGGTTAAGAGACCAAGATATCAGGGCAGAGAATGACCCGAACTCAGATCAAATACCAGGCTGAGTAAGAGTCAAACTGCCTGCCTGCACCGGTATGTGTTGAACGGAAGAGACCAAACAGACTGAACACCAACCAGAAAAAGGTCTTTAGTGGAGAGTCCAAAATAGGAGCGACCTTAAGGGGACCCAGATGGACTACACCTCGGGAAAGCATTCACCTCTGGGGCCCAGAGTTGTTAAAAGTCCCAGGACCAATCCCTGCTGGTAAAAAATACTAGAAAGAGAAAGAACAGGAAAACACTCCATGCACCAGCAAGATGAGCATGCGGATGAACAGAAAACTGCTGAAAGAGTAGTAGGAGTCTCTGGAAGAATGGAGCCTGTATGGAACCAGAGTCCAACCTTGAGTAAATAGTTGCCAAGTTGACTGGTAGAGATAGGACTGCAGCAGAGAGCGCCTCCATCCATGGCCCCATAGGATTGGCATCAGAGCTGGGTAGAAACGTTTATCACAACCATCAGTATCTCCGTTACGCCGCCTTGTGGTCTTCCGCTGCATCAGAAACTGCATAGGCCTTTCAAACACTGCATCTAGAGAGGGATCAATTACTCTTCCATTGAAATACATAAAGGTGATGCCTGCTGCATGCTGGAACACAGTAGGGTTGACAAACCTGGCATCTGGGGATTGGGCAGTATTCCGCCCATTGAGAACGTACTGCCATTGTCGGGTGCACCAGTGAAGTATGAATGGCTTGTTGCATGCAGGGTCTAGCGACAGCACAAATACTCCACCATAGAAGAAGGTAATGTACTGATTATACTGAAACAACGAAGACAGCAATAAGAGCTGCTCATCACCTTTGCTCCACTTCATAAAACGCCAGCCCCCCAGGCCTTGACCAACAGCAATCAAAATTTAATCAAAAGAGAGACTCCAGCTCTTCTATAAAACCATCTTTCTCCTTATAAACTCGTCATAAAAAGAGTACAAAGCCGTTTTAACCTACGTGTTTTGCAGCCCCCCGGCTCATTTAGCACTTTCCACGCTGGTTTTTAAAGTGGAAAATGTCTTAAAGGCTATGTTCACCTTTGTTGGCAATTTGTTCTAATTATTGCATTGTATTGCAGGATCTGTATTTTCTCTCTGCTCCGTCAGGCAGGGAGCTGACGGGCTCCTTATCTCTGATCTCTGACCTTATAAACACTCCTTAGAGCTCAATTCTTATCTTACGGATAAAATTTGGCTTAAATAATTGTTTATGACCTCTGAGTAAATTAGAGATAAGGGTTATTAGATGACCGGCATAAAGTGAAAGTACCATTCACACAGCTAGAAAAACTGTTAAACCTTTGTGACAGAACGGCTCAATATCTTTAATAAAGACCAAATGAAAAAATAATTTTTAGCCAAAAATGACTGAAATGCAATCATAAAAAAATTGTCCCCAAAGTTGTACATAGCCTTTAAATCTATGCAAGGGAACTGGTGTAGACTTAAGTCTGTTGAACGGCCTACTGGAGAAAGCGCCAAACGCGCTTGCCTGCATCTCTACATAACTTTGGCGCTTCCTCTAGCCGCTCAGAAGGACCTTAAGACCAGTGTAGAAAATGCTTGTCTTAATAAATGTCCCACCTCCCTTTTTATGAAACCATAATCCACAAGTGCACTTGCAAACTTCACCCCTCACCTGTTCAGTAAAGACAAGATACATATAAATCCTGTACATGATTTGAGGAAGAACAATATTATATAGAAACTATAGACGGAAGACGCAGTAGTGGATGAATTAATGTCTAATAACTCTGTTTTATAATTAATATCTTTAGGAAACTCCTGGTTTTATACGTATCCTGTCCCCTTTGGGGGGGGGGGGAGTTTGCACTTGTGGTTTATGGTCTTATAAATAGAATTTGTGCTTTGTAGTATAATATGCAGTGAACAGGACCTCACAGGGAGCTTAAAACACGTAGGCTAAAATCTCATTGTACTGCTTTCATGAAGATTTAATGAAGAAGATGGTTTATAGAAGTGCTGAAAACTCTCTTTTGTAATGTACTGATCAGGCTTGACAGGTACAGTGTTCCGTGAAAGCACAAATACCCCATCTGCTGCCGGAGAATGCAGTTACCTGAAGAACCAGAGTTATGTAGGCCTGCCACCTACGTCGTTTAGTGACATATATGAAATCAGTGCTATGACCATGAAGGAGGTATCCCCAAGCATTGTTAGTATGCTTGGGTACACCCTGTGTATTTAAGTCAAATAACCTTCTCTTTCTAAAATGTTCCTGCTGGGATTTGAACTCACAACCTTCTACATTAAAGGCAAGAACCTTAACCACTGAGCTATTGAGCTCAATGCTAAGCTGTGGCAGAAATTAGGTATTCCTATACAAGTATTTTTTTTTAGTAATTGTAAAAAAATGTATGGCACAAAATAAATGTGTAATTACTAAAAAAAATATATAAAATCATACGTCTGATATATATGAATGCATAATATGCGGGAAACTACTACTGAGGCTTTTAGCCATAATATAGTTGCAGCAGGTTAACATGAAGCTCTATAGCTCTGTGGTTAAGGCTCTTGACTTTAATGTAGATAACCGTGAGTTTGTATCCCAACAGAATCCTTTAAAAAATTGAGGCTAAAAAAAACTTAAATAGACACACCAACCTTTTTAATTTGTGTAACTATTATTTTTTGTTGGGAAAGGTGGAAACCCTAACAGAACCCCTGCTCCCCGGTGACCCCCTTAACTTTTTTTTATAGTTATGTCTACGGAGATGTGTGGGGGCTCATTTGAGGGAAATCTGTCTTTTTTAACAATATCTGGAAACTGGAGCCGGCCCTGACCAGATTCTATATTTCCTATCATATTTTTCCTCTTCCACGGGGGTGTATGCCAAGAGACTGTACCTACTATTACCCGGTCCTCCCCCACAAGTGTAATACGGGCACAACCACTGGATACTGCAGCTACTACCGCATTATCCCCTTTGTTTTTGGTTGTTGGTTTTGAGTGCCTACATGGCAGTTCCTGTCTTCCCAGGGTGTGTCCCCACAACACGGCTCTAAGTCCCGGTGGGACTCCACACTACATGATTCGACATGAAACTCAAATCTTAGGTGGTGTATCTGCCGTAGAAGAGAATTCTGTGGTTACTACCAAGCAAATTAAATAGTACACTGCCTCTGAATACTGTTTCCACTTCTAGCACTCCTCCTTTTCAGGTGGCGTATTTAGGCTAGCACTCCATTCCATGGCTACTACTGTATGTCCTCTTCTACAGGTGAGGTATTTACGCTAGAACTAGAGATTGTAGCTACTACTGTAGGGCCTCCTTCCCAGTTGGCGTGTCTACCCTGACTTTGGCTTTTTTGGCTACTACAGTATAGCCTCCTTCTCAGGGGGAGTATTTACTCTTGCGCCACATATCATGGCTATTACTGTATGGCCTTGTCAGGTATTGTGCTAGCCATTGTTTCGGTGGTTACTATCTGTATGGGCTTCTTATCAGGGGAAGGATTTATGTTAGCACTGCATGTCATGGCTCCTACAGAACAGTCTCCCCCTTGGGTGGAGTATTTGCGTTAGTACTACATACCATAGCACCTTCTGTATGGTCTCCTCATTAGGTGAAGTATGGTGCTATCACCATATACTATCGCTTCTACGGTATGACCTCCTCCTCAGGTGGAGTATTGCGCCAGCACTAGTTCCTGTGACTACTCCTGTCTGGCCCCATTTGTGGAGAATTTGCCTTAGCCCTGAATGCCTTGTCTTTCATTGTGTGGTTCCCTTCTCAGGCTCGGGGCTTACGTTCCCCCTGCAAGCCATGGTGGCACCCGCGTTGCTTTCTTCCTCCCTCCTTGTATTTGCACTGGATATGGTTCTGTGGTTTCTACCACATTGCCTTCTGTTTCGTTCCATGTTTTGGCACTGGCTCTGTATGCAGTAGCTTCTCTCCTTCTATAGGTGGAACTCTCACACCAGTCTTAGGTGTGGTGGTTGTGTCTACATTCCCTCTCAGGTGGATCTCCGGCTCATTTTACGCGACCAATGGATGCCGTTGCACCAATAGGTTGGGTCTTTATGCTGACGCTTGCCGTTTGAGCTCATTCATCCACTTATTCCTGATGACATGGTCATCTGCAGTACTTCCATTTTCTGACTAGGTATTTGCATTAGTATGCATGCTATAGCTGATGAGCCATTCACTTCTGGTGCGCACTTTTGCGGGGTTCTCCCTGGTTGGTATAACCCCCTCGTTTCTATGACATTGGTCTGCCATATGGTTCCCATTTCAAGTGGGACATTGGCACTAACTGTTGATGCTGTGACAGCATCAACACTGCCTCTTTTAATAGATGAGTATTAGCTTTGATATGTCCTTATGTAGGGGACACACCTATTCAGGGCACATACTGTGCATCAACTGCTTTTCCCCCCTCACCGGACGGGGCTATGGTGCAGTCTCATGTTGTTAATGCT
Source organism: Bufotes viridis (assembly GCA_033119425.1). Lineage (NCBI taxonomy): Eukaryota > Metazoa > Chordata > Amphibia > Anura > Bufonidae > Bufotes > Bufotes viridis. The sequence continues at coordinate 22,822,737 of CM065597.1, forward strand.
AATAAATGTTTTGTTGCTGGAACGCAACACCTTTTCTACGTTATGCCCCTCCGCAAGACGACTGATTGCGCTCCCCCCAGATTATGTTTCTGTCTACCTGGCCAGTATCCATACTCCTGAGGTTGGATTCTTACTGTTCTTGAACGCCTGCACTATTTTTTCTTATAGGTCCATATTTTCTCTGATGTTTTTGTGACGTCGGACATAGTAATCACATTCTCTCCTGGAAAAGTATTTCTCCTATCTCGGACCAATCTGTGCATTCCGCTGATGACCGCATTGTCCCCTTCAGGCACAGTCGCTACACGGTGACAGCAGATGGTCTCTGACGAATCTACACACCTCTGATATTTTTGGCGTCAGCTTTGCTTCTACCTATCACTATGGTATTTTTGTTCTTCAGCCTGCATTTGGATCTGCCTGATGCAGGCAGTTTGTGGAGTATCAAATAGCTTCTTTTGTTAAAAGTCTCATGGGGCATCTGTCTTCCACAATACCTGCTCCTTAGGGGGCGTTTCCTTTTTAAGCAGAGATGTATGCTGAGATCCTTACTTTTTGGATCGGCCTCCATGAGTGTATTCCGGCAAGTGTATGTGCTCTCTCTCATGGATTGTAGCCTACTCTCTTTTAAGCGTGCGGTTACTCAGTTTCCTCAGGCTGTCTAATGCCAGTCATATGGTCCTGGTTCCAGCATCACTCGCAGTCCTTCCTCTTATCCAGTTGCTTTGGCTGCACTCTTCTGCTGCATTGCTGGGATGCTATTGATCCCCAGGGACACAGGGCCAGATTTATCATTACTCTTGCAGTTCACTCCACTTTCAAAGAAGGCGTATGTGTATTTGAGTCCAGTCAAATTTATCATGGGCTCTTTCAGAGGTTGATAAATCTGGTGTATTTCTGGTTCCTAGTTGTATTTTGGCTTTGTCTTTGGAAAAGTCGCAATCTTAAAAAAGTGATTTTGTCAAACATAAGCATGGTCATGAGTGGAGTGAGTTTGCGCAATTTTTTGCGACTTTTTTGCGACTATTTAAAAAGTCGCAATAATAAATCTGTCTTGCAAGTGATTTACATACGACAAAACGCCCATAAACTTGGTTTTGGAGTGAGTGGCGTAAGTCTCCAAAAAGTCGCCAAAAATTGCGCAATTTGCCTTTTTGCGCAATTTTTTGCGACTTTTTCACTCCATTAAAGTGACTTTAGCTAATGATAAATCTGGCCCACAGTCTTTTCCTCTTAGACTACTCCCCATTTGTCTACGGTTTTTCATTTTCTTCCTCTGATTGGTTCCCGTTGTGGCTTTTTGTCCCCCTTGGCCATCCCTTATCTCTGTCTTGATGAGTGATCATATTCCATACTTTTTAGTCTCTTCTAGTGGTGGATTCTTTACAAGGGAGTGGCTACTTGCTATTTTCTTTAATGAATTGGCCCACAGGGGTCTCCTCACGTACCTGGGAGATTCCTACAGGACTAGTCCTCTGCCAGTTGCCCAGTCATTCCTTCCAGTTTTCTCCTGGGTTGAAGTAACCCATCCTGATACTTACACATTGGGTAAGGTCTGGGTTTTCCTGTTAAACCCAGATTCTTCAGTTCATTTCTTTTGAGTAAACACCCCTCTGTTTTCCATGGGGCCTATTGCCATGCAAGACATCCTGGGTTTTCAGTCCAGGTCCCCACAGCAATTCTGTGGTCCTCGTTATCCGGAAGTACCTTTCGCACATCATCTTTAGTCGTCAGACATGCTTATCCTTCTTGTGGATATTATGTGCTGCTCTCCACATCTTCTGAAGCATCTCGAGCCCTTGGACTTCGTTTAACTAGGTTTTTCTCTTTTTGCCCAGTCTAGGACGCCGTGCGTTCTACACTCTCTGGCTGGCCTTCCTGGTTCATGCTCTTCTTGTCCTATTCAAGGTTCCTGTACATCCTTTCTCCACATTTCTTTGCAGGATCCCATGGCCAGCCTTAGATTTGTTTTGGTCTTTTATTTCCTCCTCCTGGTACTGCTTTGGAACGTCCCATGGTCTCCTGTGTCCCCCAATGATACGAGCGAGAAAATAGAATTTTTTGTGCTTATCTGTAAAATTCTTTCTCGTTGAGTTCATTGGGGGACCCAGCTCCCACCCAGTAAGTTTATTGCTGGTTCTTTTTGGTGGGTCCACCTGTTCTTGGTTCTGACCCATCTCCAGCTCTCTTTCATACAATTGGTTTCTCCTGGCTGCTCCTACTGCTTTTGTACAAAATGATTAGCTCGGTGTATGCAGCAGGGGTATAGCTGAGAGGAGGAGCTGAGGCTATTTTCACACTAGCGTTAATATTTTCCGGTATTAGGATCCGTCATAGGGTCTCAATACCAGAAAAAAACGCTTCAGTTTTGTCCCTATTCATTGTCAATGGGGACAAAACTGAACAGAACGGAGTGCTCCAAAATGCATTCCATTCCGTTCTCATACCGGAGAGCAAAGCGCAGCATGCTATAGTTTACTTTCCATCCTGGGATGCGGAGCAAGGAGCTGAGCCCCTGCAGAATATACAGCCGCGGTCACACCGTCCGGTTCACAGCGCATTTCGTTTGATATAAGGTTCTTCTATATTTTTCACATGTAATGGTTTTTAAATTATTCCACAAAAACTATATAAATCTTGTTAATTTCCAGTGGGGTCATGACCTCTCTAATAATCCCATACTATCAGGTAAAACTCTGCGACTTTTCAGGATACTTCCAGCTATTTCCCCCCACAGCTGTCATATACACGGAGCCTCTACTTTTATTTTTTCCGTTCAGTTTTCCGGTCAGACCCGTCCCCTCCCGCTGCGTCCTCCCCTCACACACAGCAGACGGGGCGAGAACAACCGAGAACGTTCTCGTCACTGATAATCGCCGCTCCCTGTCACACAGTCTCCGGGCGTCTTCCAGACTCTTCCGCATCTTTCTCCCAAGCCCCGCCCCTTCCTCGTGCTGATTGGCTTAAAAGTTGTCTGACTGACAGCTGCGCCTGGAACTATCGCGAAAATTCCCTCTACTCCATGACGTCACGGACAGCCGCGGCTGCTGATTGGTCGAGCTTCAGAGTGACTAGAAAGCTCCCGAATATTCCCCTTCGTGCTGTGTGTAATGCGGCTCTGTGATTGGCTGCTTCTGCGGGGAACGTTCGGGAAACTTCGGGATAGTTGCTAAGCGATGTGGGGAGCGTGGTGAGGAGCGCTGTGATTGGTTAGAAGGCTGTGACGTGTCTACACTGTACACATATATATAGGCGCCGTGCAGCGTGCAGCGTGGAGCAGCAGTTACTGATAACTCTCCTCACAAGACACGAGCTGCAAAGCGCAACTTCAGGAGAAGCTCTTCACCAAGAAGCCGCTCTGCCACCAGCACTCATCTCTCTGACACTTCCAGCACTCTCATCCTGACAGAAGATGGCACCTAAAGGAACAGCCATTGGCATTGACCTGGGCACCACCTACTCCTGTGTGGGGGTCTTCCAGCATGGCAAGGTGGAGATCATCGCCAACGACCAGGGCAACCGCACCACCCCCAGTTACGTGGCCTTCACCGACACCGAGAGACTCATCGGAGACGCTGCCAAGAACCAGGTGGCCCTCAACCCCCAGAACACAGTCTTTGATGCCAAGAGGCTGATTGGCAGAAGGTTTGATGAGCCGGTGGTGCAGTCTGACATGAAGCACTGGCCCTTCCAGGTGGTGAGTGATGGAGGAAAGCCCAAGGTCCAAGTGGAGTATAAAGGAGAGCACAAATCCTTCTTCCCTGAGGAGATCTCCTCTATGGTGCTGCTGAAGATGAAGGAGACGGCAGAGGCATTCCTTGGTCATCCTGTCACCAATGCAGTCATCACCGTGCCAGCCTACTTCAACGACTCCCAGCGACAGGCCACCAAAGACGCCGGTGTCATCGCCGGACTCAACGTGCTGAGAATCATCAATGAGCCTACAGCAGCCGCCATTGCCTACGGCCTGGACAAGGGATCCCGTGGGGAATGCAACGTCCTCATCTTTGACCTGGGAGGTGGCACCTTCGACGTCTCCATCCTTACCATTGATGACGGCATCTTTGAGGTAAAGGCCACAGCGGGTGACACTCATCTGGGAGGAGAGGACTTTGATAACAGAATGGTCAACCACTTTGTGGAAGAATTCAAACGCAAACATAAAAAGGACATTACCCAAAACAAGAGGGCCCTGAGGAGGCTGAGGACAGCCTGCGAGAGAGCCAAGCGCACCCTGTCCTCTAGCACCCAGGCAAGCATTGAGATTGACTCCCTGTATGAGGGCATTGACTTCTACACCTCCATCACTAGAGCCCGCTTTGAGGAGTTGTGTTCCGACCTCTTCCGTGGTACCCTGGAGCCTGTTGAGAAAGCCCTGAGAGATGCCAAGCTAGACAAATCACAGATCCATGAAATTGTCCTAGTGGGAGGCTCCACACGTATCCCCAAGGTGCAGAAGCTGCTGCAGGACTTCTTCAATGGCCGAGAGCTGAACAAGAGCATCAACCCAGATGAAGCTGTGGCCTATGGGGCGGCTGTCCAGGCTGCCATCCTCATGGGAGACAAGTCCGAGAACGTCCAGGACCTCCTTCTGCTGGATGTGGCTCCTCTTTCTTTGGGTCTGGAGACAGCTGGAGGGGTCATGACCGTCCTCATCAAACGCAACACGACCATCCCCACCAAGCAGACCCAGGTCTTCACCACCTACTCCGACAACCAGCCAGGTGTCCTCATTCAGGTGTATGAGGGTGAGAGAGCCATGACCAAGGACAATAACCTGCTGGGTAAATTTGAGCTGAGTGGAATTCCCCCTGCTCCTCGGGGTGTACCCCAGATCGAGGTGACCTTTGATATAGATGCCAACGGTATCCTCAATGTGTCCGCTGTGGACAAGAGCTCAGGCAAACAGAACAAGATCACCATTACAAACGACAAAGGCCGACTGAGCAAAGAGGAGATAGAGAAGATGGTGCAAGATGCTGAGAAATACAAAGCGGATGATGATGTCCAGAGAGAGAAAATTACTGCCAAAAACTCCCTGGAGTCCTATGCCTTCAACATAAAGAGCACGGTGGAAGATGAGAACCTGAAGGGGAAGATCAGTGATGAAGATAAGAGGGCCATCGCAGACAAGTGTAAGGAGACCATTTCCTGGCTGGAGAACAACCAACTCGCAGAGAAAGACGAGTATACCCATAAGCAGAAGGAGCTGGAGAAGGTGTGCCAACCCATCATCACCAAGATGTACCAGGGAGGTATGCCAGGAGGAATGCCCGGCTCCAGCTGTGGTGCACAGGCCCGACAGGGCAGCAGCTCTGGACCCACCATTGAGGAGGTGGATTAAGAACTTTTATAAGGGTCCAGCTATGAACAGAACGGACACAGACTTGCTGCTGAGCTGTTGCCCTTGACTGACTTTTGTTAGCAGCTCTGGGCCCACCAGTGAGGAGGTGGATCAAAAAGTATAAACTGTCTGACTTTTTTATGCTCAAGTCTGATAAATGGACTTTTTGGTTCTATGTTTTTTTTTTTTTTATAAGCTAAGGACATTAAGGCCTCATGCACACGACTGTATGTATTTTGCGGTCCGCAAAAAATACAGATGACGTCTGTGTGCATTCCGTATTTTGTGTAACGGAACAGCTGGCCCCTAATAGAACAGACCTATCCATGTACGTAATGTGGCTAATAATAGGACATCTTCTATGTTTTTAGACAAACAAAATGCACACGGAGTACCTTCCTTTTTTTGCGGACCGATTGAAATGAATGGTTCCGTATATGGTCTGCAAAAAAAAAAACAACGGAACAGACACGGAAAGAAAATATGTTCGTGTGCATGAGCACTAAGAAAGTATTTTTGCTGGAGAAAAATGTTGATAAATTTTATTTGAATGTTTTTTTTTTTTTATGATTCTTTAAAATATTTTTTTATCTCATTTGTCCCAAGTATGTGTTACTGTATTTTTTCTTTGTGTGTAAATAAATTTATTTGACCACTAGATTGCGTTACGTCTTTTGTTTTAAATTTATGAGGTATTTCTAGTGTTTTTGGTATTTCTCGTAAAATATATAATTTTTTTTTTATATAGTCTGTTGCTTGTGTTTGGTATTGCAGTAGTATTGAATTGTAATACCAGATACAGCTCATAGACAGGAGCAGTGTAATTAGGAAAGCTCAAGAAACTGAATGGGAGCAGCGCTACGGGAGCATTCACAACCACTGCCCAGTGTACAGAGCCGCATTCTCCCCGTGCTGGGAGAAGAATCCCCCACGATCAGCTATTGATGACCTAGCCTAAGGATAGGTCATCAATATTTATAGCGACACTCCGCAAAAAAATAATAATAATAATCACATTAAGGCCCCATTCACACGTCCGCATTTCTGTTCCGCATTTTGCGGAACGGAATTGCGGACCCATTCATTCCTATGGGGACAGACTTTGTCCCGCCCAGACCTGGAATTGCGGATCCGCACTTCCGGGTCTGCACTTCCGTTCCGCAAAAAAATAAAACATGTCCTATTCTATATAGTGCCGGCGATGTGCGGTCCGCAAATTGCGGAACGCACATCGCCGATGTCCGTGTTTTGTGGATCCGCAAAACACTTGCGGACGTGTGAATGGGGCCTAACAGGAATAACAGCACTTACATGATGATTGATTCCCAGGATCCTCTTCTGTCATCAAAGATGGTCGTACAGCTTCACACTGTGCATCGGTGGTCCTAAGACACCTCCTGCTTGTCGGGCCCTGCTCTAGGATTGGCCACCACTACTTATGTGAACAGCCATCATGGATGACAAAAGAGGAACCTAGGAACCAGCAACTCTGCAAATGAAAAGAAGGTCACCAGGTAAGTGTACTGTTTGTACAACAGTTAATGTGATTTTTTTTTCCCCCTAAAACAGAGGGTCGTTCCAGCACAAGACTGTGATTGGCCTGGGAAACATGGTTTGTGTGTTTGCCTGCATGTCCCAGGCCAACTGTGGCTCCTCAGACCCAAACTGACTGTATTATAGTAATTTATGTTACAGTCAGTTTATATCTGATGGGCCGTCTATAGCAGAACACTCACAAGATGATGTCAGTATCCAGCAATAGCCCTGTGATCAGATAATCTGGGTGTATCACAAACCACTAGGATGCAGTCTCTTCTGGTAGGGGTGCCGTGGCCGTCACACAGACCATGTTTTACAGGAGGATCACGGTTTTGCCATGATGCTTAAGTCCTGCAAAATCCAGGCATCTTTTAGATAAGGAGGTGACTTAACATGAGGAGACTAATAACGACCAAACTTACCTAGCCATAGCCCTGCTCTTCCTCTCCTTGTGGCGCTGAAAGCGTCCATCTACAGGGGTACATGTGACTTCTGCAGCCCTTCCCCTTGTGTCACAACAACTGGTACAGATAGGTGTGGACTGGGAACTTAAAGGGTTTCTGTCACCAACTTTTGACATTATAAGCTGTCTGACATTAGCTATGTGCTAATGTCAGACCAGCTTGATAATGTCTTTTTTATAAAAATCCGCTGTATATATAGTCTGAAAAACTTACTTTTATATTATGTAAATTAGCCTCTAGGAGCAGGCGTTGCCTGCTCCTAAGCGGCTCGTCCGCAACCTGCTGGCACGCCTCACACTTTGATTGACAGTGCAGGGCAGTCCTCCTGCACTGTCTCGTTCTGAAATCGCGCGCCAGCGCCGCTCTGTATTCGGCGCAGGCGCGGTGAGCAGAGGACAGCAGGCACCAGCGTCCTCTGCTCACCGCGCCTGCGCTGAATACAGAGCGGCGGCGCGGGCGCGCGATTTCAGAACGAGACAGTGCAGGAGGATCGCTGCCCTGCACTGTCAATCAAAGTGTGAAGGGGCGTGCCAGCAGGTTGCCGGACGGAGCCGCTAGGAGCAGGGCAACGCCCCCCCTGCTCCTAGAGGCTAATTTACATAATATAAAAGTAAGTTTTTCAGACTATATATACAGCGGATTTTTATAAAAAAGACATTATCAAGCTGGTCTGACATTAGCACATAGCTAATGTCAGACAGCTTATAATGTCAAAAGTTGGTGACAGAAACCCTTTAAAGAGGACCTTTTTCCAGGCTGGAGCGCAGGCAATCACAGCGCTCAGATCATATTCTGGGAAAAGGAGACGCCCAGGGCAAAAGAGGATGTCTCCGCCCAAGGCAAAATTAGCAGCAGAACGTGCGCCGGTACCGGGGGCTACAGCGGGCGAACAGAGCGGCACCCAGGGATAATAGTAAGTGCAGGGACATCCCTGGGTGCCACTCTGCATGTGCATAGCTTTACCTAACAAACTTTGGACCGGTGAAAGGTCCTCTTTAACAGTACAGGACCGCCTAATGCATGGATGCGTCCGGCCGGCGGTCCTGTTGCTCTGGCTGGACGCATCCGTGCGTCATCTCACGAGACGCGAGATTTCCTGTAAACGCACGAGCGTTCACAGTGGCGCGCGTCTTGGCAGTTATACTGCAGCCTGCCAGCGATGATCAATCGCTGGCAGGCTGTAGATGCGAAATAAATTGCATCAAACCGGTATATCAGATGCTGTTTTGTTAACAGCGTCTGATATACCTGCTACCTGGTCCTCTGGTGGTCCCATTTGCTGGGATCGACCACCAGAGGACCAGGTAGCTATATAAAGTTGCACCAAGCACCACACTACACTACCCCGGTCACTTGTTAACCCCTTGATCACCCCATCTAGATTCCCTGATCACCCCCCTGTCATTGATCACATCCCTGTAAGGTTCCATTCAGACGTCCATATGTGTTTTGCGGATCCACGGATCTGCAGATCCTCAAAATACGGACACCGGCAATGTGCTTTCTGCATTTTGCAGATCCGCACATTGCCAGAACTATATAGAAAATGCCTTTTCTTGTCTGCAATTGCTGGCTATAAAATGTTTTTTATTTCATACATTTCATGAAGTAGTCAGGTGCTGGTTTGAAAACTGTAGAACAGGCATGCTCAACCTGCGGCCCTCCAGCTGTTGCAAAACTACAACTTCCATGATTCCCGGACATCATACAGCTATCAGCCTGCAGCAGGGCATGGTGGGAGTTGTAGTTTTACAACAGCTGGAGGGCCGCAGGTTGAGCATCCCTGCTGTAGAATATTTTTTGTGGGACAACCCTTTTAAGAGCAGTGTAGAAAATGATGAGTAATGATGGTTAATATGGTCAATACAGTAAAAAAAGAAAAAAAAAAACATAGAAACACTATAGAGGCAATTTATTTTTTAGTATGCGACTCTGACTCAGATGCTATACTGGTCCGGCAGATTTTTTAAGAAGCACATGCCTACTAGTAAATCTGGCACGTCTTGGGCTGTCCCTGTGCCAGGAGATTTACGGCATGTCTGCAGGATATATTATAAATGTATGATACCTGCTTTTTGCTCTGGCGATTGAGCCCCTTGTCTGCTTGCTGCGTGCCTCTCCGTGGTGGCATGGTTTCCCGATGGGCGCTGGAGAGGAGAGGGTTTCCCTCTATGCTGATGACTTGCTCCTATATGTTGGTGACCTGCAGAAATCCATAGGCCCGGTAATGCAGGAGATATCTAGCTTTGGGGTGTATTCCGGTCTTACCATTAATTGGGACAAGTCCACGATTCTTCTGTTGGATCCTATCCCCACGCAGTTAGACCCTAAGTTGATACCGCTACAACTGACGCCCAGTTTTAATGGGGTTGTCCAAGTTATATTTATTGATGACCTATCCTCAGGATAGGTCATCAATATCAGATCGGCGGGGGTCCGACACCCGACACCCCCGCCGATCAGCTGTTTGAAGAGAAGGCGAGCGCCGTGCCAGCGCTGCCTCCTCGTCATTGTTTACATGCTGGCCGTTGCATCTGCAGCGGTGAGCAGGTGTAATTACACCCAAGCCGTTCCATTCATTTCAATGGGACGGCTCGTTTCTATACAAGTGTATACTCCAGAGCCGTCTCATTGAAATGAATGGAACGGCTTGGGTGTAATTACACCTGCTCACCGCTGCAGATGCAACGGCCAGCATGTAAACAATGACGAGGAGGCAGCGCTGGCACGGCGCTCGCCTTCTCTTCAAACAGCTGATCGGCGGGGGTGTCGGGTGTCGGACCCCCGCCGATCTGATATTGATGACCTATCCTGAGGATAGGTCATCAATAAATATAACTTGGACAACCCCTTTAAGTATTTGGGTATAGAAATTACCCCCTCTCCAGCGGACTATATTAGGGTTAATATTGACCCATTAATTGCTAGATTTGTAGCAAAGACTAATGCCTGGTGTAAACTCCCTCTCTTGGTTATAGGTCGCTGTAACTTGATCAAAATGATCCTTATGCCACAGCTGGCTCTATTTGCTGCACAATTCTCCCATATTGATCCCTCAGAGGATATTTTATAAAATTCAGGGGATCTTTCACTCTTTGATATGGAGAAGGAAGGTGCTGAGGATTCGGCTGGAGACACTTCAGCGGGGCAAAGATGAGGGTGGTCTCTCCATTCCAAACCCTCGGCTCTACTTTCTAGCGGCACAATTACAGCATTTTACAGGGTGGTCTCGCTCCCGGGACCTAGACTCCTCGGCGTCTATTGTCTCCTCCCTGTTGTTACAGAGATCACCCCTAGCTGCGATAGATGTCCATCCGGTACAGTCGCGAAGGACTGCTATGCCGACTATTTCCCTTATGGTCAGGGTCTGGACCGAATTTAAGAAATTAGCTAAACTGTCTGACTCTCATGCTATGGCACCAATTTGGCGCAATCCTCACTTGCCAGAAATGTTCCGACTGGAGGGTTTCTCGCCGTGGGAGGACAAAGGGGTACTGCTTCTGGGACACTTGCACTCTGATGGTGTGTTTAAGTCATTTTCTCAGCTACAGGAGGACTTTGGCCTCCCTAATGCCTTTTTCTTTCAATACCTTCAGCTACGACATGCATTCCAGACGCAGTTCCCTAAGGGTACTGAATTTCCCTGTTCTCCGCCGGTGATGAAACATCTTCTGGATGGCAAGTCCAGGAAGGGGATGATTTCTCAGCTATACAGGTATTTGATTGGGGCTGGGATATCGGTCTCTATTTTGGGTGTGAAAAGTAAATGGGAAGAGGATTTAGGGCCCATATCCTGTGACCATTGGAATGAGGTCCTGTCCGTGGTTCCAAGCCTTACGCTTTCTGAATCCCATAGAATCTCTCAGATATACCTTATACACAGTGTATAGAACCCCCAAACTCCTGTTTAAAATTGGCGTGCGGTCTGACTCCTCTTGTCCTCGATGTGGCTTCTTAGATGCCACTCTGATACACATGATGTGGTCTTGTCCCAGCCTTACGGGGTTTTGGGAGGACATACGGAGGATTATTGCTGAGGTCACTCAGATTGCACTGCCGGATGATCCGCGAATATGTATTTTAGGTTTGCTTGATCCTATAGATCTTAACGACTTACAATCAATCTGTATCCAGAGGATGTTGTTTCAAGCTCGGGTGTTGATAGCTAAGTATTGGATTCGGGACACTCCTCCTTCTAAAGAAGAATATGTGCATAGGATGAATGATGTGTTACGCTTGGAAAGGGGGGTATATGTCAAACGTAAATGCCCTCAAAAATTTCTGTTCCTCTGGCAGGGGTGGTTGGCGTCGGGTAATCTGGCTTCATCAGCCTTGACCAGGGATTGTATACGGGGTCAGCTGTCTGTCTTATCTTGAGCTACTGTACTGTCATGTCCTCGTCCTTATTGGGCCTGACTATGTCGCTTAGCCGAGTCCATTCTGTTTGACACTGGACGGTCCCCTGGTGACTATATTTTTACTCGCTTAGGTGAATATGCTTGGCGTGATGGTCCGTCTCTCTGCACGGTCAGGGGTGTGTGGGGGGGGATTGTGTTATTAGTGGGTCCTTCTCCTTTTCATTTCTTGCCCACATGTGGGCTTTTGTTATTGATGTAATATTTACAGGCACTCAGTGGCGTTGCTAGGGCTGGTGTCACCCGGTGCGGTAGAAAATGGTGTCACCCCAGACTGCCCCCCCCCGCCCCCCCCCGAAGCAATAATGTTTTAGTCATATAACCAAAATAACAGATACTCACTAGTGCTTAGGCCTCTTTCACACTTGCGTTTTTCCTTTCCGTGCTAGAGTTCCGTCCTCGGGGCTCTAAGACGGAAAGATACTGATCAGGATTGTCCCAATGCATCTTGAATGGAGAGAAATCCGTTCAGGATGCATCAGGATGTCTTCAGTTCAGTATTCAAACGTTTTTTTGCCGTTGGAAAATCCACAGCATGCTGCGGATTTTCCTTGGGCCAAAAAAATTGAAGGCATGCCACAAGGACGGATCTGGAATTAATGCCCATTTAAAAGCATTAATCCGGATCCGACTTTAAGCTAAATGTTGTTTTGGCGCATCGCCGGATCTGACGTTTACCTTTCTGAATGGTAACCATGGCAGCTAGGATGCTACTAAAGTCCCGGCTGCCATGGAAAGTAGTGGGGAGCCAGGGAGGAGCTACTTACCGTCCGTGCGGCTCCCAGGGTGCTCCACAATGACGTCACAGCGCCCCTACATCACATGGATAATGTGATCATGCGACATAGGGGCGCTGTGACGTCATTGTGGAGCGCCCCAGGAGCCACACGGAAGGTAAGTAGCTTCTCCCCTGGCTCCCCACTACTTTTTCATGGCAGCCGGGACTTTAGTAGCGTCCTGACTGCCATGGTAACACTGAAAGCATTTTGAAGACTGATCAGTCTTCAAATGTTTTCAGGTGTGTTGCGTTATGACGGATCCGGTGGGCATTTCCGGCGACGGAAGTGCACGCCAGATCCTCACAACGGTAGTGTGAAAGAGGCCTTAGTTATTAATTCACTTACAGTCCGGTGTGTACGAAGTGTCTTCACATATAACTAAAGAGGAATTGCTGCTGTTATGTTAATGGATGCTATAACATTGCACCATCCTTCTGAACATACACATCTGTCATCCGCCTTACCTCATGATCCTGGAGCTGTGCTGTAGAGCTCGGCGGCCACTGTACAGCACAGCTCCAGGATCATGAGGTAAGGCGGATGACAGATGTGTATGTTCAGAAGGATGGTGCAATGTTATAGCATCCATTAACATCAGCAACAAGTCTGGGCTGGTTCAGGCTGTGCTGTGCCTGTGTGAGTGACGTGACCTGGGCCGGTGCAAGCTCGAGCGAAGCTACATCTTGGCGACCCCCGCCCGCAGCTCACCTGGTCCTGGTCCTGTGTGCAGCAGCTGGCTTCTCCTCTGTGTGGTCCTGGTATCTTCGCTATGCTTCAATCGCTTGAAGACTGTACTTTTCGCCCTATAAGACTATAACACACACATAGGTTTTAGAGGAGTATAATAAGAAACAATATTTTCCACTATACCTCAGGTCAGACCACCAATGTTAATCACACCTCAGATCAGCCCCCGTGTCAGCCGTCAGCCCCCATCCATCATGCCCCCATGTCAGCCGTCAGCTCCGATCCTTTATGATCCCCAATGGGGAAATGTTGGAGTCTGTACCATCGGGGGTGGGTGACGGGTGACATGATGAGGGACAATGTTGAAGTCTGACTGTGCCGGGGGGTACATGATGTCACCCCCCATGGCACAGATTCCAACATTGTCCCTCTCTTCATCATTGTCCCCTCATCATGTCATCCCCCATGGGTGGCACATTTCTTTTCTTCACCTCCAGGCTCCATGGCACAAACAGACATTTTGTGATTGTCCCCATCATTTCTCTTTTCTCACCCCCAGGATTGAGGCGCACATAGTGCCCCATAATAATGTGCCAGTAACATGTGCCTCTCCATGCCACCACATGTGCTAGTAATAAGTGCCTCTCTTGTGCCTCCCCCATGTGCCAGTAGCCCCCCTTATTGTGTGCCAGTAGCCCCCCCATATGTGCCAGTAGCCATCTCCCTTATGTGCCATTAGGCCCCCTCATGTGCTATTAGGCCCCCTCATGTGCCAGTAGCCGTCCCCTTTATGTGCCAGTAGCCGCCCACTTTATGTGCCAGTAGCCCCCTTTATGTGCCAGTAGCCCCCTTTATGTGCCAGTAGCCCCCTTTATGTGCCAGTAGCCCCCGTTAGTGCCAGTAGCACCCTTTAGTGCCAGTAGCACCCTTTATGTGCCAGTAGCCCCCTTTATGTGCCAGTAGCCCCCGTTAGTGCCAGTAGCACCCTTTAGTGCCAGTAGCACCCTTTAGTGCCAGTAGCACCCTTTATGTGCCAGTAGCCCCTTTAGTGCCAGGAGCCCCCTTTAGGTGCCAGGAGCCCCTTTAGGTGCCAGGAGCCCCTTTAGGTGCCAGTAGCCCCTTTATGTGCCAGTAGCACCCTTTAGTGCCAGTAGCCCCTTTAGTGCCAGTAGCCCCTTTATGTGCCAGTAGCCCCCGTTAGTGCCAGTAGCACCCTTTAGTGCCAGTAGCACCCTTTAGTGCCAGTAGCACCCTTTATGTGCCAGTAGCCCCTTTATGTGCCAGTAGCCCCCTTTAGTGCCAGTAGCCCCTTTAGTGCCAGTAGCCCCTTTATGTGCCAGTAGCCCCCTTTAGTGCCAGTAGCTGTCCCCTTTAAGTGCCAGTAGCCCCCTTTAGTGCCAGTAGCCCCCTTTAAGTGCCAGTAGCCCCTTTAAGTGCCAGTAGCCCCTTTAGTGCCAGTAGCCCCAAAAAAAAAAAAAAAAAAAAAGAACACTTGTACTTACCTCCAGCGATGCGATGCAGGCCTCTTCCAGCCTGTGTCTCGAGCTGTACGGCTCGGCGGCGCGATGACGTCATCGCGCCGCCGGAGCCGGCCTCTGATAGGCTGCCGGCCTAGTGCTGGCAGCCTATCAGAGGAACAGGGAGAGGACACGCCTCTCCCTCCTCTGCTGCTGCTCCGCACGGAGATGAGCGCAATGCAAGCGCTCATCTCCGTCGCGTGTCTGCCAATAGTCAGTCCGCCCCTGGCTGGTGAAACCCCATCAGACTGGTGTCACCCGGTGCGGACCGCACCCCCCGCACCCCCCTCGCAACGCCACTGCAGGCACTGTACTGTTTTTATCTGGCTGGTGTTTTGTACAACCTTCGTTCCAGACGCCGTATATGCTACCGGTCTATTGTAAGCTATATTTGAAATGGAGCTCGCTTTATTACTTCAGTACATGTCATGTTCACCACTTTTGTTTATTTTCAATAAATTTGAACTTGATTTAAAAAAAAAAAATGTATGATACCATCTCTGCGATCTGTATGAAAGATGAGCGAATCGTTTCATCCGCAGGACTTCTTCACCTGTGAGGTGCTGTCCCTGCAGGTGAAGAGCTGCCCACCTGTGACAGCAGGGCATGGTGGGAGTTGTAGTTTTACAACAGCTGGAGAGCTGCAGGTTGGCCAGCCCTGCCCTATATCAATCAGATCTAAGATCAGATCTCTGAATAAGACAGACCCAAACCAGACCACCTAAACAAATAGACCCTAAAACAGATCATCTATGTAAATCAGACCTCAGTTCAGACCCCCAAATAAATCAGACCTCCTAAATACTTTAAATCAGACTCCAGACTAAACCCCCTATACAAATCAGACTGCTAAATAAATCAGAGTCCAGACTAGACCCCCCAATATAAATCAGATCTCAGATCAAACCCCTGAATAAATTAGACTCTCTAAATAATTCAGACCCAGACCCCCTAAATAAATCATACCCGACACTAGATCCTCTATGTAAGTCAAAACTAACATCCAAAACTAACAGTAGACCCACTCTTTCACCCCCCAAACCCCATTTTTCAGTACTTACATCTTCCTGTTCTAAATTGCCCCCCCATTAAAAAGCCTCTTACCCCATTGCTGTCCCGCTTACCTATCTTCATAAAATGACTTTTATTGCAGCTGTCAATCACAGCTGAAGGTGCCCAGGGGCGGTATCATACCGGCCGGTGCCCAGGCCGCGAGCTCATCTTCCTAAGTGTCCACGCCCCCTTTAACCCAGACAGCCCGCCCAGTGTCTTCTGCTTGTCCTCCTCCTGAAGTGGCTAAATCCCGCGCCTGCGCCGAGGATCCGGCAGTCCACTCTGAACAGCCCTCCAGGTGTATCGCTGTACAGGCCTGCCCCTGCGCACAGGATACCCCGATGCTTGCGCCAGTAATCGGGAAACCAGTGCGCAGGCGCGGACTGCCGGATCCTCAACTCCTGTATATACACAGACCTCCGACCCCTTCAAGAATTCAAGCCCCGTTAACCCCAAAACGAATAGTCTTCAAACAAATAAAGTAGACATCAGACCATTAAATAATATACTTCTTGTTCCCATCTCTGGAGCCCCTTCTTCTTTGGGCACTGCCCCCACACTACCGCCTCCTACACACGGCATTTGATTTTCATGATGCAATTAAAATCATATGAAAAACTGTCAGTGCCAATCCAGTCTGGAGGGTCTAAACCCATTGGACCCCCATGTGTGCACCACTGATCAGGACTCCAGGAAAGATAAATTGTAATGGCGACTCAATTAATTTCTTACCCAGCAACAGATATAACAAAAACTGTGAACAAACCCCCCGCTGGATCCGCCACACGCCTTCGATATTTACTGTGATGCTTTATATTCGATTCAATCGGCCCGTAAAGCAGAGCGGCCACCGGTCTGCATCCGCTCTGCTACATCCCGTCTCCCATTGGCCTGTCTCCTGGATGACACTAGGCTCTGCACACAGACACGCAGCCCCCTCCCACGCATCGCTCCATTCATAAAGAAATATCAGTGCGCAGAGCCGGGGATAAATAAAGACTGCCTCACGCCTAACTATAATGGGGTCCAGCAGAGATCTAGCCGCTACCTGCCAAATATTCGGAGAATCAGCCGGACAAAAAACACTGCACTCTGCGGTTTGTGTCCGGCCGATTCCAAGCATTCTCTGGTGGCTGGATCACCCTGCGGCAGATGTGAAACTGGCCTAACTTTGCCAGATAGAGCATCTAGCAATAGAGCAACCCCCCCCCCCCCCCGTACTGTCTTGGGGGACTAGCGGCAGCGTGTGATTCCACCACTGAGTCACAGGCAGCTTCTGTTTTTTATGGTGGACACAGCAGCACCACCAGCACGTCTGCACACCGCCGCTGCGCTCTGCAGACTCTAGAATATGGGTGGGCGGCAGGGCTCTGTGAGGATGCAGCGTGCAGTGCAGGGAGTGAGAAGGAAGCGCAGGCACCGCACCACATGTATCAAGAGGCGGGTCCTGCCGCCCACTGAAAGATGGCAGAGCCAGCATCACTGCAGGGCAAGTTAAAGGGGTTGTCCGGGTTCAGAGCTGAACCCGGACATACCCATATTTTCACCCAGACAGCCCCCCTGATGTTAGCATCGGAGCATCTTATGCTCCGATGCGCTCCCTGGCCCTGCGCAGGATCGCGCAGGGCAAAGGCTCTTTTACTTACAATAACACACTGCCGGGCGGAGGCTTACACCCAGCAGTGTGTTCTGTGACCTCACCGACTCTGATGGGCCGGCTTTAGCACGAATCAGCGCTGGGCAAAGGAGAACATCGGAACATGAAATGCTCCAATGCTCTTCACAGGGACACTGCCTGGGTAATAATATGGGTATGTCCGGGTTACAACCCCTTTAAGTGGTGAGATGATCACCTTATGTCCGTGTAGCTCTGCTCTTCCTATTAAAGCGGCAGACAGCTGCGCTTGCCAGCAGAAAGCTGGGGCTGCCTGCCGCTGCTGATTAATATGTAGGCCAGAGGTCGCACTACATTTTTTCCAGAAGAGTAAAAATACTCCTAACAATTTTGAGGAGTATTTTTAGCCGAGGAGGAGTCCGAATTTTGTTGAAATTCATATATATATATAATGCACAGGCCCACATAACGGTATAAGGCTGATATTTCTGCAGGGAAACCATTGCTAGTCTCCCGTGCAGAAATATAGACAATTCTACACTTATCCAACATCATACACTAAACGTAAGACCACTGCTGCTGCGATACACCGCGCCCACCTGACGCTGCCATACACCGCGCCAAACTAACGCTGCCATACACAGCGCCTACCTGATGCTGCCATACACAGCGCCCACCTGATGCTGCCATACACAGCGCCCACCTGATGCTGCCATACACAGGGCCCGTCTGACACTGCCATACACTGTGCCCACCTGATGCTGCCATACACAGAAACAACCTGATGATGCCATACACAGCGCCCACCTGACGCTGCCATACACCGCGCCCACCTGACGCAGCCATACACTGCGCCCACCTGACGCTGCCATACACAGGGCCCGTCTGACACTGCCATACACTGTGCCCACCTGACGCTGCCATACACTGCGTCGACCTGACGCTACCATACACTGCGCCCACATGACGCTTCCATACACTGCCCCCACATGACGCTGCCATATACATATTACATACACAGCTCTACCACATGCCCATTACACAAATAGTTTACTATATACACATTGCAAACACAGCTCTGCACATTACACACAGAACACTGTACAACAGACTGGTTACACCTCCATAGCCCTGCTTTATACACACCTTCCATACATAAAGTACCTCTGCATTCTCCACCAGCACAGCCTGTGTTCCCCTAACTCCTCCCACACACGGCTGATCACATGACTGTGACATCACCACAGGTCCTGTAACCACAATGTAGCGCTTACAGTCTCTGGAGTTGAGAGACGTCTGTGAGGGGCGGGGCTTCTTGTGTGCCCGACCTGGCAGCTTCTGATACTGTAACTAGGCAGGGGCCCACCAAGGATTTCCCCAGCTCCCCGGTGGGCCAGTCCGAGCCTGCCATCGGGGTCACCCCTTCAGTCGCTGGCACACAATGCGGTAGCAGATGGGGGTGGTGACCCCATGACTGGACGTGTACAGCTATAACCGCAGTCTCTTGTGTCCCCCAGTGACAAGAGTGAGAAATTAAAAATGCTAAAATAAAAATGGCATAAAAATAAAGCCCATTGAATAACAAAAAAGGTGAAAAATTAATTAAATAACTGAATGAAAATAAAAAGTTTACATGTACTAAAAAAAAAGGGGAAGCAGGGTAAGGCCTCTTTCACACTTGCATTCTGAGGATCCGGCAGGCACTTCAGTCCCGCTGGATCCGTCAGAACGCAAGTCGCCTGAAGCATTAGAAGACTGATCAGGATCCTGATCAGTCTTCGAAATGCTTTGAGGTTACTATGGCAGCCAAGACGCTATTAAAGTCCTGGTTGCCATAGTAGTAGTGGGGAGCGAGGGAGCAGTATACTTACAGTCCGTGCGGCTCCCGGGGCGCTCCAGTCAGAGCGCCCCATGCGCATGGATCACATGATCCATGCGATCCCGTGATCCATGCGTGTAGGGCGCCCTGACGTCACTTTGGAGCGCCCCGGGAGCCGCACGGACTGTAAGTATACTGCTCCCCCGCTCCCCACTACACTTTACCATGGCAACCAGGACTTTAGCGTCCTGGCTGCCATGGTAAGCATTGAGAAAAAGCTAAACGTCGGATCTGGCGATGCGCCGAAACGACGTTTAGCTTAAGGCCGGATCCGGATTAATGCCTTTCAATGGGCATTAATTCCGGATCCGTCGTTGCGGCAAGTGTTCAGGATTTTTGGACGGAGCAAAAAGCGCAGCATGCTGCAGTATTTGCTGCATCCAAAAAACGTTCCGGTCCTGAACTGAAGACATCCTGATGCGTCCTGAACGGATTTCTCTCCATTCAGAATGCATTGGGATAATCCTGATCAGGATTTTTCCGGCATAGAGCGCCGAGGACGGAACTCTATGCCGGAAAACAAAAACGCCAGTGTGAAAGAGCCCTAACTGCTTGTTCTTCAGGATCCTTGCTCACATAAATAGTTTACTGGCGTTTTTAAATCATTAAAAAAACAACACCAAAATAAACATTATTTTGCTTTGATTTTTAAGTGCCATTTTGTGGCCATGTGAATCGTGTTTTTTTTTCCATTCAGTGAAAGAAATGTTACAAAAATGACTAAAAACGCAGTCTAAGGAAAAAAACACCGGGCGCAAAACACCTCTTCTGTCCTGCAAAAAAACACCAAAACCCTGAAAATGTGAAAGGAGCTCATATGTTTCTCCCACGTACGACGTCTCATATACCGCACTCCCCTCCATTACCGGAGCAATGTCTGTGGTTTCTGACAGAATTTACAAGCAAATCCTGGCCATGTGAACACGGCCTTACAGTTACAGCTGCTTTGGCTCCAGCCGAGCCCCTGCAGAATATACAGCCGCGGTCACACCGTCCGGTTCTCAGCGCATTCCCTCTGATGTAAGGTTCTTCTACTTATTTCACATATAACAGTTTTTAAATGATCCCACAAAACTATATATTATTTTTTATTGACCTCTAATAATCCTGCGACTTTTCAGGATACTTCCAGCTATTTCCCCCCACAGCTGTCATATACACGGAGCCTCTACTTTATTCTTTCCGTTCAGTTTTCCGGTCAGACCCGTCCCCTCCCGCTGCGTCCTCCCCTCACACACAGCAGACGGGGCGAGAACAACCGAGAACGTTCTCGTCACTGATGATCGCCGCTCCCTGTCACACAGTCTCCGGGCATCTTCCAGACTCTTCCGCAGCTTTCTCCCAAACCCCGCCCCTTCCTCGCGCTGATTGGCTAAAAAGTTGTGTGACTGACAGCTGCGCCTGGAACTATCGCGAAAATGCTTTCTACTCCATGACGTCACGGACAGCCGCGGCCGCTGATTGGTCGTGCTTCAGACTGACTAGAAAGCTCCCGAATATTCCCCGTCGGGCTGTGTGTAATGCGGCTCTGTGATTGGCTGCTTCTGCGGGGAACGTTCGGGAAACTTCGGGATAGTTGCTAAGTGATGCGGGGAGCGTGGTGAGGAGCGCTGTGATTGGTTAGAAGGCTGTGACGTGTCTACACTGTACACATATATATAGGCGCCGTGCAGCGTGGAGCAGCAGTTACTGATAACTCCTCACAAGACAGGAGCTGCAAAGCGCAACTTCAGGAGAAGCGCTTCACCAAGAAGCCGCTCTGCCACCAGCACTCATCTCTCTGATACTTCCAGCACTCTCATCCTGACAGAAGATGGCACCTAAAGGAACAGCCATTGGCATTGACCTGGGCACCACCTACTCCTGTGTGGGGGTCTTCCAGCATGGCAAGGTGGAGATCATCGCCAATGACCAGGGCAACCGCACCACCCCCAGTTACGTGGCCTTCACCGACACCGAGAGACTCATCGGAGACGCTGCCAAGAACCAGGTGGCCCTCAACCCCCAGAACACAGTCTTTGATGCCAAGAGGCTGATTGGCAGAAGGTTTGATGAGCCGGTGGTGCAATCTGACATGAAGCATTGGCCCTTCCAGGTGGTGAGTGATGGAGGAAAGCCCAAGGTCCAAGTGGAGTATAAAGGAGAGCACAAGACCTTCTTCCCTGAGGAGATCTCCTCTATGGTGCTGCTGAAGTTGAAGGAGACGGCAGAGGCTTACCTGGGTCATCCAGTCACCAATGCAGTCATCACCGTGCCAGCCTACTTCAACGACTCCCAGCGACAGGCCACCAAAGACGCCGGTGTCATCGCCGGACTCAACGTGCTGAGAATCATCAATGAGCCTACAGCAGCCGCCATTGCCTATGGCCTGGACAAGGGATCCCGTGGGGAACGCAACGTCCTCATCTTTGACCTGGGAGGTGGCACCTTCGACGTCTCCATCCTTACCATTGATGACGGCATCTTTGAGGTAAAGGCCACAGCAGGTGACACTCATCTGGGAGGAGAGGACTTTGATAACAGAATGGTCAACCACTTTGTGGAAGAATTCAAACGCAAACATAAAAAGGACATTACCCAAAACAAGAGGGCCCTGAGGAGGCTGAGGACAGCCTGCGAGAGAGCCAAGCGCACCCTGTCCTCTAGCACCCAGGCAAGCATTGAGATTTACTCCCTGTATGAGGGCATTGACTTCTACACTGCCATCACTAGAGCCCGCTTTGAGGAGTTGTGTTCCGACCTCTTCCGTGGTACCCTGGAGCCTGTTGAGAAAGCCCTGAGAGATGCCAAGCTAGACAAATCACAGATCCATGAAATTGTCCTAGTGGGAGGCTCCACACGTATCCCCAAGGTGCAGAAGCTGCTGCAGGACTTCTTCAATGGCCGAGAGCTGAACAAGAGCATCAACCCAGATGAAGCTGTGGCCTATGGGGCGGCTGTCCAGGCTGCCATCCTCATGGGAGACAAGTCCGAGAACGTCCAAGACCTCCTTCTGCTGGATGTGGCCCCTCTTTCTTTGGGTCTGGAGACAGCTGGAGGGGTAATGACCGTCCTCATCAAACGCAACACGACCATCCCCACCAAGCAGACCCAGGTCTTCACCACCTACTCCGACAACCAGCCAGGTGTCCTCATTCAGGTGTATGAGGGTGAGAGAGCCATGACCAAGGACAACAACCTGCTGGGTAAATTTGAGCTGAGTGGAATTCCCCCTGCTCCTCGGGGTGTACCCCAGATCGAGGTGACCTTTGATATAGATGCCAACGGTATCCTCAACGTGTACGCTGTGGACAAGAGCTCAGGCAAACAGAACAAGATCACCATTACAAACGACAAAGGCCGACTGAGCAAAGAGGAGATAGAGAAGATGGTGCAAGATGCTGAGAAATACAAAGCGGATGATGATGTCCAGAGAGAGAAAATTACTGCCAAAAACTCCCTGGAGTCCTATGCCTTCAACATAAAGAGCATGGTGGAAGATGAGAACCTGAAGGGGAAGATCAGTGATGAAGATAAGAGGGCCATCTCAGACAAGTGTAAGGAGACCATTTCCTGGCTGGAGAACAACCAACTCGCAGAGAAAGACGAGTATACCCATAAGCAGAAGGAGCTGGAGAAGGTGTGCCAACCCATCATCACCAAGATGTACCAGGGAGGTATGCCAGGAGGAATGCCCGGCTCCAGCTGTGGTGCACAGGCCCGACAGGGCAGCAGCTCTGGGCCCACCATTGAGGAGGTGGATTAAAAGAGTCCAGCTATGAACAGAACGGACACAGACTTGCTGCTGAGCTGTTGCCCTTTGACTGATCATTGACTATTGGTAGAAGCTCTGGGCCCACCACTGAGGAGGTGGATTAAAAAGTGTGAACTGTTTGACTTTTTTTATGCTCAAATCTGATAAATGGACTTTTTTTTTTTTTTACTATAAGCTAAGGACATTGAGAATTTTTCCTGCAGAAAAATGATATAATTTATTTAGATATTTGTCTTTTTCATGAAATATATTTTTTATTTGCCCTGTCTGAGTACATGTTACTATAACTGTTTATTAGTAGTGTTTGTAGGTTTTTTATTTTTGTGTAAATAAAGTTATTTTGACAAGTAGAATGCGTTTTGTGTCATATCTATCAGGTTCTATTGTTTTGGGTGCTTATCTTAAAATATAAACTATTTTATTGCAATATAAATTGATTCATATAGTCTGTTGCTTGTGTCTGGTATTGCAGTAGTCACCTAATGGGACTGAATTGTAATACCAGATACAGCCCATAGACAATGAGAGTTGTAATTAAGAAAGATCAAAAAACTAAATGGGAGCATTTACCCTCAGTTCACACTTGCGCGTTTTACAGCGTGTTCGAACGCGCTGTAAAACGCTCAATAGGAGAAAACTCATGTTTCCCTATGGGCATGGTTTTCACCTGAGCGTTTTACAGCGCGTTTGAAGGCGCTGTAAAACGCCCTACACTCAAAGAAGTTCTTGAGCTTCTTTGGGGCGTTTTGTCGCGCGTTTGCACCCATAGACTTCAAGTTAAAGTGTAGATATGCCTTTTTCAATTGGTCTCCAGAGTCATGAACGCGCGTATGATGCACGTTTCCTATTTGCAAAAACGCGCTGTAATAAGCGCGACAAATGCGCTTCTCAGAAACGCTCAGGTGTGAACCCAGGGTTACAGCCACTGCCCAGTGTACAGAGCTGTGCTGTCCCGTTACTGGGAGTAGGACCCTGACTGATCAGATATTGATGACCTAGTCTAAGTATAGGTCATCAATATTTAACGTTAACCTCTGCTTAAAAAAAAAAAAAAGTCAGATTAAGGCTCCATTCAGACGTCCGCAAATGGGTCCACATCCGTTCCGCAATTCTGCGGAACGGGTACAGACCCATTCATTCTCTATTGGGCCAGGCGTAATGCAGAGAGCACACTATGTGCTCTCTGCTTCTGCATTTGCGGGGTGCGGCCCTGAACTTTCGGGCTTCAGCCCCGAAGTTCCGGTCTGCGGCTCCACAAAGAATAGAACATGTCCTATTCTTGTCCGCAGTTCAGCTGCAGCTCTTATTATCTGTTCAGCTGCAGCTCTATCAATTCCCAGGATCCTCGTCAGTCTCCCATGATGGCCGCACTGCTGTACACTTCCTGCTGGTCGAGCTTACCTATCACCGTGCTCATGTGAGCAGTGCTGGCTGATCTGAGGGCAGCCATCATGGATGGAACTGGCAGGTCTGCAGATATAAAGGAGGTCACCAGATAAGTGTACTGTTGTTTACCAGTTAATGTGGCTTATTTTCCCTGAAATGGGGGGTTTCTTCAAGGGCTCATAAACACGACCATGATCGGCCTGGGAAACAAGGT
Organism: Bufotes viridis; assembly: GCA_033119425.1. Taxonomy (NCBI): domain Eukaryota; kingdom Metazoa; phylum Chordata; class Amphibia; order Anura; family Bufonidae; genus Bufotes; species Bufotes viridis. The sequence goes on from CM065597.1 coordinate 22,847,383, forward strand.
CTACATACTGGCCACATCTCCTGGGCAAACCACGGCTCCCTTATAGGTCATCAATATCAGTTCAAAGGGGGTCCGACACCCCCGAGGATCATCGGTCTTGGAAGTGCAGTGTAATGACGAGTACTCCCTATATTCTCATGAATGGATTGAGTACTTGCAATTACACTACGCTGCCACTCCACATGAGACGACGCATTGTGTATATACCAGGAAGAGGCGCTCACATGGACCCCCACCGATCAGAATCGGATATTGATGATAAATTGCTGCACAAGCCCTTTAACTTGAATTGACTGTATCATAGTAACTTATAATACAATCAGTTCCTATCTGATTGTGGGACTATTGTACAGTACTCGCATAATGATGTCGATATATTTCTATAGCCCAGCAATCGGATAGAGACTGTCTGTATCATAAATTACTATGATGCAGTCAGTTTGGGTCCGGGGAGCTGTGGCATACACACTGTCCACGTTTCCCCGGCTGATCACGTTGTGTTTTCGTGAGTCCTAAATTTATTAAGAAGCACACTCCTATTAGTAATTTTAACATGTCTTGGGGCATACGTGTGCCAGAACATTAATTGCTTGTCTACAGGATATATTATACATGTATGATAGACCTGAATACTGCAAATTGATTTGTCTCATCAGCAGGACTTCTTCACCTTCCCGGAAGGTGAAGAAATGCCCATCTGCTGTACCATTGACAGGTCGGGATATTTAGCCCACCCCTGACAATTTCCAGCCTGTGCAACTGCTTCAATTAGCTGCGCAAAAGCAGTGGCTCTGCTTCAGAGCAGCAACTGCACAGGCGCTCCCCCTCACCAACCTGGAAATGTAGCAGTGCCTGCATAGTTGTTGCTCTAAAGTAGAGCCTCTGCCTTTGCTTTGCTAAATGGAGCTGCGGCGCAGGCAGGAAATTGTCAGGGCCGGGCTAAATATCGGGAGCTGTCAATCTTGCAGCAGTTGGGCTGTTCTTCACCTGCAGGGATAGCCCCTCACAGATGACGAAGTCCTGCTGATGAGACAAATCGATTCGCTCATCTCTAATCTGCGTTTATGTGAAGAATAGGTGCCCCACTACCTGCTTGGTGAGGACGCCAGAGCACCCAGGCAAGTAAAGGGGTGACGTTCTCCATTCACTTCTATGGGAGTTATACAGACAGAAGAGCAGCCATGTTTGCCTGTTTTCATAGCCCCCATAGAAGTGAGTGGAAAAAGCCATGCACATGCATAGTAATTTGCCAGATTGCCTCACCAGGCAGGTAGGGACCCTGTTCTTCACTTAGATGCAGGTCCCACACATGCTACTTTTAGGACACAGTATGTGGATATGCAATAAATGTCCATGTTGAGAATAACCCCTTTAAACTGAACCTGTCCTTTCAGGAGACTTTTCAGAATAAGCTATGCTTTGTGTACATGACGAGGAATAACACCATATCTGGCCATTATATAACTTGTATCCTGCATTTACCACCAGTTCTCCCCTTCTGCGGCTCAATATCCAGTTGTACAGTTTTCCCTGAGCTTGTGGGTGCAGACTAGGTGCTATGGTGTCTCCCATACACAGGACACACAAAGACATGGAGACCCTGCTCTCCTATCTCCCTGTAGTCTACCATGAGAAGCAGCCACATGGAAGACAACATACAGCAGTACTGAGCAGTGTAGCTGTGAATCCAGCACTAGGGTGAGATAGGAAAATTTCTAGAGCCTTCCGCATTGTGTCTGCCTCTGTCTCCCACCAGCAGCTCGTCTCCCTATATCCCTTCATCTACTGTGGACTTTCGACTCTACCTTAACAGAGGATGTCAGGGAGGAAACAATTGGGTGCTTTACATTTTAATGCCCATTCCTTTTGCCAGAGGCATCTGGCAGCTGCTTCCTCTACTCTCCCTTTAGAAAACACACGCTGAGCAGTCTGGAGGCAGCTATTACAGGTTCAGTATATGGGCACCTAAAAAGAAAATCCCTTTGTCATGCTTCATGCCCCTCAGCCCCTGCACTAGGCATAGCACAGTGGATCAGTTTTGCCTGGAGTGTTCCTTTAAATACGCTCTACAAGTTCCTTTTCCAGTCATACACTTTTCAGGATTTAGTTTCCTTCGCAGCCGGTGCTTATTACTAACTATTGTGATTGCTCAGCGGTCGTATTATCCCAGAGCGTTCCCCTCTGTGCTGTCATAATGGGCAGCTCATACCCCGCTCCTCTATTCAGCTCTGACCTCCGCACACAGCACGACACTACGTTTGGTCTTTTCACTACTATTTTTAAATCACAACCTTCCCTTTCTTCTCCGCATTAATTCTGCCAGTCACCTACACATCTAACAACCTGATACTACATCTCAAATTTACTCTGCTGTTCCTTCTCCTCTCTTAAAGGAACCCCACACCTACTACTGTGTATAAAAATTATAATAGACAGGGGGTAGGCAACCTCCCGCACTCTAGCTGTTGTAAAACTACAACTCCCAGCATGCATACTGGCTCTGCTCTTCTAAGAACTCTCATAGAAATGAATGGAGCATACTGGGAATTGTAGTTCCACAACAGCCGAAGGTTGCTTACCTCTGTAATATGAGACACATTTATAGGGATATTTCAGTCTGATACCAGAGAGTAATAGATTGTATATACTATTAGTACTGTCTATAGACACTGGGGATTTTTTCTATTTTAGTCAGTTAATTTCATTACTTCTTTCCCTCGTAGCTTGGACTTGGTTTAGATATTTAGCAGCTACTGCGTTTCAGTCACACAGTCGCCCAGGCTTCATAGAAATGCACAGTCCCTGCAGTGTCCTCTTTTCTGTGACTTATCAGTTCATCTGGATTTCCAAAGGCCACAGCCATAGGGATTGTTACTCAGCTTTTCACAGACTCTGATTGGAATATAATTTCCATAGCTATCTCCATTACCCCCCCCCCCCCCCCCGGCTCTGTAGTTCTGGCATTCTCTTCATAAAGTAGGATGATCAAGGCAAACATTCTTTACTGTTGTCACCCATCTTTCCTAGATTCCTGAATGACATCTGTTTTATATGGAGATATGTCTTAGGTTCCCTTAAGGCTCTGTAACCAGGCAGACTTACAAATCAGGACCACGGGTGCACCCAGCAATTTTACTCCAGTGCCCCATGCTCCAAACCTCCTGCAGAGCTCCACAGATTCCCAGTTCGGTGACATCAGCAATGGTCCATCCTTCTTCTGATCTACTTCTAACAAGATGTGGATGCTAAGAAGGGGAGAAACAGATGCACAGCACCAGACATAGGCACTCTGGTCAGGGTTTCCGTACCATGGTCCGGGCTGGTGTGTTCTGCTGACCGGAAGCCCCTCTGGTGTGACACGCTGCTCTCAGGAATAAAGTCTAGGGGAGGTGGAAAACACAACGATACCACAAACGCTATCAGCTCAACAGGTGAAAAATGTAAGAATGGGGCAGGGGAGGCCAGAAAACCCCAGATAAGACCCCAAAATAAAGTCAGACCTCCGATCCCTAAACAAATCAGACTCCTAACCAGATTTCCTAAACTAATAAAACCTCAGACCGGACTCCCCAAATAAATCAGACTCCAAACAGATGCCCTAAAGAAACACAGACTCCCAAACCAGACACCACAGTAGACCTCCTATATACTAGTAAGGCTAGTTTCACAATAGTGCTTAGTATCTCCCTGCATTGCCGAAAGCTTAAACATCGCCGTTGCGGCCCCATGTACTATAAAGGTGACCGGCTGAGATCCAGCCGCAACCCAGCAAACATGCCGAGAATTGGCTATACGGGAACTGCTGCACTAGTATAAAACTACCACACCAGTAGGCACTACAAAATCATTAATAATTCCTTTATTAGTATCACAAATATAATTTATAACTGTAGCAGCAGCAGTCATGTAATAAAACAAACTGCAGCGGTATTGTCACACAATCATAACATGGGATAAAGTCCCTTACGTATTGAACATATCAAAGCCAAAATCAGTGAGTCAGAATGACTATTCCATTCAAATGGGTGCAATCAATACATGAAATGTAACAGGCATACACAATGACTAATTGCAAACACACTGACCAGTTGTAGTTCTAACCCCGACGGGCGTTTCATATCTCGCATCCTCAGGGGATCTATCCCCTGATGAAGCGAGGTTTTAGCTTTGATATGTTCAGTACATAAGGGACTTTATACTATGTTAATGATTGTGACAATGCTGCTGCAGTTTCTTTTATTACATGACTGCTGCTATTGATATAGTTTTATATTATATTTGTGATACTAATAACGGTTTTATTAATATATTTTGTAGTGCTGTGTATGTACTTTCTTATTGGTGTGGTGGATCCACTCTGATGTACAGCTTGGGCTCAATATTGGAGCCATTTGTATATTAGTGTGGCTATTTGGAAACTAGCCTAATTCATGGAGAAGGAATCCTGACCAAGTATTGAGTGCATATACTGGACAGACTTTTCAGTAGGCCAACATTTCTATATTAATCTTTTTTTTTAATGGTCCTATATAATATTTTACTTTTCTGAGAACCTGATATTTGGGTTTTCGTTAGTTGTAAGCCATAATCAAGCCACTGAGAAAATAAACGTATATATCCTGAAAATAGCAATATCACTGCCTAGGCAGCGGTACGCCATAATCATCAACATTAAAAGAAATAAACACTTGAATTATATCAGCCTGTGTGTAATGTATCTATAGAATGTATGAGGTTCACTTTTTGTATTGAATAACTGAAATACATTCCTGCATAAATCAGACTGCAGACCCCCAAAAGACATCAGACCCCAGACTAGCCCTCATAAATAAATTAGACCCCACAATAGACCCCCTATATAGTATATCAGATTTCAAATCATATGCATGAATAAATCATACCCAAATCAGACTGGCTAAATAAGTCAGACCTTAGTTTAGAACATTTGACTTTCAGGCTCCATATCTCACCATGCACTACAGCTTCGAACGTGAGACTACCATCATTTTATAGACAATCCTCTTGGCTATCTCATATAAAAATTGGACTTGCAACTATTTGGCATATGATTAGTTATACAGATTCTTGTCATGTAACTGCATTGTTACTGTTTTCCTCCTAAAATTCTAAATTAGAATTTTTATTATTTTTTTAGTATTTCGTAAATCCACCTTTGGCTTTCAGGACTGCCTGAATCCCTCTGGGCATATTCTCGATCAGATTCAAGCGTGTCTCAACCAAAATCTGTTCCCAGGTCTCTTCTCCACGTTCCCAATGTTGGCACACATTGGTCGACTCACTTGGGTACGAATACAACTTTTTCTTCAACTCTACCCACAAGTGTTCAATTGAGGTCTGGGGACTGTGGGGCCAATCCAGCACCTCTACTTCAAGTTCATTGAATCATTTCTTCATCAATCTCGACGTATGCTTCGGGTGGTTGTCCTGCTGTAACATTATGTCGTCCTTTTCATACCCATAGTACTTGAGTATATGAAGTAACTCGTCTTGTACGATACTCACATATAGCTCAACATTCAGACCATCATCGATCCTGGTCAAGTATCCAACGCCTTCCTCCACCGAACTTGATAGTTCCTTCAATTTCTCGATCCATTAGCACCCTTTTCCCTTTTTGCTTCCAGACCCATTTGCACCCATCAGAGCCCAGTGTATTGACTTTCGTCTCATCGCTCCAAATCACCCTTTTCCAATCTTCTACTGTTCATACTTTTTTGCACTCGAGCCGATGCTTCTTATGACGATATTGAAGTCGAGGTTTTTTTCACCTTTTTTCGGGCCACCATTCCAGACTGGTGTAATGCGCATCACACGATGCTTACATGGACGTCTGTGATCTCACTATTATGAAGCATACGAGCCACCTCCACTGCCGTGTTTGTCGCACCAGAACAGTTGTACCTTGTGATGAGTCGACTTGTAGACTCCAATATTTTTCCTGGACGTCCACCTCTTGGTTTCGGAATGGATGGACGGACTTCTTTTTACATTCTTCCAACTGTCATGCAGTTTGGCAATAATTTTGGCCGAGATACCGCTATCGATGAGCTGGATGATGCGGTTTGGATAATATACTTCTTGTTCCCAGCTCTGGAGTCCTTGCCTTTTTGAGCACAGCTCCCAAACAAAGTCCTGGCACTGTTTACAGGACACTACCTGGTGGAGAGGATACCGCAAGTGCTGTTATAAAGTAGATTTGATTTACATGATGCAATAAAAATCATATGTATAACGGTCAGCGTCAATCCCGTCTGAATCTGGACCCCACCAAAATGTGTGCAACACTGATCGGGACTCAAGGAAAGATGAATGAAAATTGTAATGGCAACTGAATTCATTGCCATCCAACTTTTCCAGAAAGAGATATAACAAAAACATCAGAACTAAATCCCCCGCTGGATCCGCCACCCGCCATCAATATTTATTGTGATGCTTTATAATTCATTCAGCCAGCCCGTAAAGCAGAGCGGCCACCGGTCTGCATCCGCTCTGCTACATCCCGTCTCCCATTGGCCTGTCTCCTGGATGACACTAGGCTCTGCACACAGACACGCAGCCCCCTCCCACGCATCGCTCCATTCATAAAGAAATATCAGTGCGCAGAGCCGGGGATAAATAAACACGCCTCACCAGGACTCCACAGAAAGACAAGGGACCACAAGAGGACGAGTGACTGAAAGCGACAGCCCCAGAGGGCGTCCCGTGCATAGTGACTTCTAGGGAAATGCCGAGCAGGTGGCAGTGCAGTAAGGGACCTCTGGTATAGAACTAGTGTAGTTACCTCTTTATTACTTCCAGCTTAGAATTATCTTACTTTATGCAATTGCATCTTATAGTGCAAGCAAACCCACCTGCTGCAGCACATAGCGTGCAACCGTGACGCCTTGTGAATGCTCCCTGCCCACCTGCTGCATGCACCTATAGACTGTATATGCATGTAGGTGTGTGGTCAGTCATTGGGGGTACTTTATGGTGATAGCCGTTCTTCCTGCAGCATTGTGCTGTGTACTGATGTGACTGCTGCACTGCATTAGCGCATCATCGAGGGGTCATCTTCATGTGTTAGTCTAAGGACAGGATGGTGATCGCTGGACTTCATGTCATTTTGCTCCTGGTTGCTGTCACAGGTAGGTGTGCTTTTTATGTTTGCCTTGCTGGAGATTTTTTTTTTTTTGAGCCATTACCTGTTCGTTATCTCCTGTTTTTCCATTCCCCCCCTCCTGACCTCACTAACCATTTCCTGTATATAGACGGCGATCCTGTTGCCAAGGTAACAAAAAAAAAAACGTCATCCCAGGCAGCTAATAAGTTAAAGTCATTATATTCTGTTGTGTGCATGCCGAGTGACAGTAGTCAGATGAAAGAAGTCATGTCGTATTAGCAAAGGGGCGAAACTACGGTTGTGCGCCGGGGAGAAAGCACCATGGAAACTGGAGATGTCATCTGCAATCCAGGGGCTGATGAACTACATCTCCAAAACTGCAAGGTCGAGAGCTAAAACGCTTGGGTGGTGCCAGTGCTCACATTTACCGTAGCGCTTTAGCATGGAAAGGTATACTAATATGTAATGTGAAATATCGCTGCAAATGCTTATGTAAATTAACATGCAGGAGTCATGGAGGTGGAGCCACTTTGTAGAAGAGTCATAGCCAAAAACATTTTAGATCCTTGAAGACAGGGTATGTCATCTCAAACCCGTTCTAAATTCTGTGCATGCGCCACTATCTTCTAGTTCCGGTGAATGCGCTCCACGTCTCTAGCGCTCCAGGCCTGCCGGCGTACCTCTTCCCCTGGCTGGGTCCGGCCACCAGAGTTGAGCTGATCTCCTTCCCACACAGACTGAAACCTGCTTCTTGCCAACTCTGCCTCTCACCACTCATAGGGTGTGCATGCTCCCTCTGGCTCCTAAAGGGCCAATGCAAGGACCCTAATCTTCCCCAGCCAATGGCTTGTCATTCTGGCGTACTTTAGGTACCTTCTCTTTTGGGTACTAGACTGGTGGTTCCTCTGCAGCAGAGTCTAGATACCTGTACAGGGGTTAAAAGGTGAAGACCACGGAAGGTGCTTAGATAACGCCCTTAGGTGTAGCTCCAAGTCAAATCCATTCAATGGACCACCAGATCCACATCTGCTTTGTAACACCTAAAGATTTCCAGAGGGCAAACCTCTGTGGTCACGGGGCCACTTCTGGAATTCTGTTTGGTGCCTGTAGATGGCTGCAGTGATGCACGTGACCATATGAAAGTCACACTCCGGGGACCTGAGTCTTGGTGCTGGAAAGGAGTGGCGAGGAATAGGTGAGTGATTTAATTTATCTAGGGAGTGGATAAAATTTGCATTTTAGGGCAGAAAACACAAACTTTTGCAACAGGGGTTGTGAAATAAGATCCTCAAATTCAGCTAAGGAACCAAAAAGGTCTATTCCTAAGTATTTAATTAGGCATACCACTGTATAACATAATCGTTATGAGTCAACACGTCATGCGACTGATCTATTGGCACAGATTTATGCCAGCTGATAGTCCAGACAATGTGCCAAAGAGGTCTATAAGTGCCAGGACTGCACTCAGGGAGGGTCCAATCCTCAAGAAACAACAGAGCATCCTTCACATAAAACATGACCTTATGTTCTATCTAGCCATACTTAACCCCCTGAATGTATGAAATCTTCTGGAGAGCTGCCAATAGTTGGGTTACAATTGGGGAGACTTCTTCTCTGGCAGGAGGGAACTGTCCAGGAAGGCCACTCAAACTAGAACACAACACCTTCAACCAGGAAATAAAATCTCGACCAAATCCCGTGACTTCCAGGACATGCCAGAGAAAGAACCATCCAATGCCTTGGTGGCAACCAGAAAGAAAATGGATCTATCTCTGCAATTTTATGGAGGATTCTGAAGGCTAGGGAACAGACATCTAATATGGATAGATGTGGACTTCTGAGGCATAAAACGCGTTTGGTGTGGACGTGTGAGAGGAGATAACCTTAATCAGTCAATTACCCAAGACTTTAGTCGGGATCTTGACATTAGTCAATAAAAGAGTAATGGCCCTATAAGATTCAAATAACTGAGGAGCTCCTGGTTTGAGGAGATCCACAATAATAGCACCATTCTTGAGATAGAAGCCTGTCCCAAAGTAGGTCCTGCAGCTCTCGGACATTTAAAGGGGCTGTCTCACTTCGGCAAATGGCATTTATTATGTAGATGAAGTTAATACAAGCCACTTACTAATGTATTGTGATTGTCCATAGTGCCTCCTTTTCTGTCTGTTTTCGTTTTTCCACCACATTATACACTGCTCTTTTCCAAGGGTTACGACCTCCCTGCAATCCAGCAGTGGTGGTCGTGCTTGCACACTATGGTAAAAAGCAGTGGCCTCTCTGGGCCCGGCACCTTGGAAGCATGGATTGGCAGGCATGCTCATCAGCTCCAGCCGCCTCGTATCTGCGTGGCAGTCGTGGCCATAACCCCTCCGGCCCCGTTGTGCGCTGTGTCTTTGTGCAGGTGTTTAATCATGGACAGATCTTCTCATTGACCGTCAGTAAGTGATGGCCGTCCTCACATCTTTAAGAGAAGGCTCATTATGAGCGTCCTATCCACGGTGCAGTATCCCGCTGCTTTATTTTGGCCGTTACCTCCTCTCCTTCTTCGGCAGGGTCTTGTAATCCCTCTTGCAAGGCATGATGACTCTACCATGATGTCTTTATTACAGCCAGGGCACTGCAGGGATCTGTGGCAGGTTAGCATAGCTGGGTTCGGGTGTCAGAACATGCGTCCTACACCATGCTTGTTTAGGCCATGACCCCAGGGTTGGTAGCCATATAGCTCAGATCTTGTAGGGCATGGCTACGATGAGTGATTCCATCTTAGCTGCATTAGAGCCTGAGGTTCAGACCTCCAACTCTGGTCTCAAAGGCTCTGGCTTCTCCATACTTTACACTACAGCTTTGCCTTTTCTGATGAGCTGCTCAAAGCTCAGCAGGAGGTCAGGGAATGGAGAGCTGACATGACGATTAGAAATGGCAAGAATTGAAATCACCTGTGAGAAAAGATTACTTAGATTTTTGCTGTAATATAACATGACATCTCAAAGGTTGCCCCTCTGAATTCCCTACTTTTGTATTGTATATACATCTGATCTGAGGTGTTCACCACATCAGAACGTGTCTCCTTGCAGTGCACGGTCGCTGTCTTTTAAACCTGGACTGTGTGATGAAGAAGAGAGAAATGTGTCCTCCAGGCAGCCTGAAATGTGGCCCTTGCATACACAACTATGAGGAATCCAAATTTGGAAAGTGCGAATTAAAAGGTATGAGCGTTGACATATTCTTGTCCATAGGGGGCAGCACAATAGTAATTTTATTTGGGTCCATAGGGGGCAGTATGACAGGAAATAAACATATAAATCCCAGTCCAGGAACACCTTATATACACCATCTCTAGACCATGGTTCCAGACCCTAAACTACCCTTTTCCAGAGCTCAGACCAGACATTCAGCTACTTACCTCTCTCCCATTCCAGTACTTGCTTCCGTTCCCGGGCACCGATAGGACAAAGTATAGATATGATATAATGCCAAGACCCGCTCCCATGGAGTCAGAAAACAGGAGTGTTAAAGGCAACCTGTCACCTGGATTTTGGTATAGAGATGAGGACATGGGCTGCTAGATGGCTGCAATATCCAGTCCCCATAGCTCTCTGTTCTTTTATGTGTCAAAAAAACGATTTTAAAGATATGCAAATTAACCTTAGATGAGTCCTGCTTGAGTGATGAGTCCAGCTAAGGAGCCAAAATCCAGGTGACAGGTTCCCTTTATCAATTAAAGGGGTATTCCAGGATTTTTACGCCCTGCACCCCTACCGATCATCTCTTCTGCAGTAGCTCTGGTGCCTGGATTTGGCATCGGAACTACACAGCTCCATTCACTGTTCAGTAGACAGGGCCAGTTACCTTAGTATTGAAGTGCACGGGAGCAGCGCTGCAGTATCCAGCACCATCCATTACACAATGAATGGAGTTGTGTAGTTCCAGGACCGATATCTAGAGGTACTGCAAAATAGCTTAGAGGGTGCATGGTGTCAGACGCCCCTCCGCCACCGATCAAATTGTGAGGGTCTATCCTGAGGATGGATCCTGGACAACCTCTTTAAATTGTACAGGTGTAAATTGCAACAGAAGTGCTCAATATTTCTGCATGTGCTTCTTTCAGTGAGCAGAAGATTGAAGATCCTGGACCCCGATTCAGTGATAGATGTTATCCAAGAATACAGGATGAGCAAAGGACACAGAATAAACTCTACAGGGACAGGTCAGTATAAATCAGGGGTGCCCAGATTTTTTTTGGTCTGGGGGCAGCATTGTCACATCGCTCTTTTTCAAGGGGCCACAAATAAAAATGTTGATCGGTGCTCGTTTGCATCAGCCTATTACACAAGCCAAGTGACTGGGGAGGAATGATCGCTAGCAGTCATTCCTCCCTCATTTAGTTCTATTGATTATCGGTAGCACATTCCTGATTACACAGGGAGCAGGGGCCAGGTGAGGCAATCGCCTCAGACAGCACCAGGTGGGGCAGGGGCTTACTGGCAACTTTTGGCCCAGGGGGGCAAGTAACACCCAGAGGCCCACTGAGCCCCCTCTACTTCCTGATTCGCTGTCACAAGAGGCTGGGCGGGGAGCTGCGGGAGGAGAGCACAGCCTCCTTTGACAGCATTGACAGCTATCTCCACCCCCACACCGCCGCTCTCCTGATCTGTCACAGGAGGCTGAGCATTGCGGAGAGGATAGATGTTGGCCACTCACATCGCTTATAGCCCCCCCCCCCTTATGTGCCAGTAGCTGTCCCCCTTATGTGCCAGTAGCCGTCCCCCTTAAGTGCCAGTAGCGGTCCCCCTTAAGTGCCAGTAGCCGTCCCCCTTATGTTCCAGTAGCCGTCCCCCTTATGTGCCAGTAGTCCCCCCTTATGTGCCAGTAGCCGTCCCCCTTAAGTGCCAGTAGCGGTCCCCCTTAAGTGCCAGTAGCCACCCTTATGTGCCAGTAGCCGTCCCCCTTATGTTCCAGTAGCCGTCCCCCTTATGTGCCAGTAGCACCCCCTTATGTGCCAGTAGCCCCTCTTATGTGCCAGTAGCCCCTCTTATGTGCCAGTAGCACCCCTTATGTGCCAGTAGCACTCCTTATGTGCCAGTAGCACCCCCTTGTGCCAGTAGTCCCCCCCTTATGTGCCAGTAGCACCCCCTTATGTGCCAGTAGCACCCCCTTATGTGCCAGTAGCACCCCCTTGTGCCAGTAGTCCCCCCCTAATGTGCCAGTAGCCCTCCTTATGTGCCAGTCGCCCTCCTCATGTGCCAGTAGAATCCCCCCCCCTCCCCTCAGTTATCATGTGCCAGTAGAATCCCCCCCTCACTTTATCATGTGCCAGTAGAATCCCCCTCACTTTATCATGTGCCAGTAGATTCCCCCTTATCTTATGTGCCAGTAGATTCCCCTTTATCTTATGTGCCAGTAGATTCCCCCTTATCTTATGTGCCAGTAGATTCCCCTTTATCTTATGTGCCAGTAGATTCCCCCTCATCTTATGTGCCAGTAGATTCCCCCTTTATCTTATGTGCCAGTAGATTCTCCCCCTTTATCTTATGTGCCAGTAGATTCCCCCTTATCTTATGTGCCAGTAGATTCCCCCTTTATCTTATGTGCCAGTAGATCCCCCTTTATCTTATGTGCCAGTAGATTCCCCCTTATCTTATGTGCCAGTAGATTCCTCCCCCTTATCTTATGTGCCAGTAGATTCCCCCTTTATCTTATGTGCCAGTAGATTCCCCCTTATCTTATGTGCAACAAACAAACAAACATACAAATAACAGTTATACTTACCTCCAGCGATGCGATGCAGGCCTCTTCTGGCCTGTGTCCCTTGCTGTACCGCTCCGGCGGCGCGATGACGTCATCGCGCCGCCTGCACCAGCCTCTGATAGGCTGCCGGCCTAGTGCTGGCAGCCTATCAGAGGAACAGTGAGGGGACACGCCTCTCCCTGCTCTGCCGCAGCACAGCCATCTGTATCGCCGTCCTGAGGACGGCGATACAGATGACTATGGAGATGAACGCTTCCACAGTGGAAGCGTTCATCTCCCTGTGCCCTGCCGCCGGCCGCCCCCACTTGTCACCAGGGCCGCGGCAGGGCACATGCACTACAGAGGGGCCCGTTTACAGAGGCAACAGAGGGGCCCGGGGGGCAATTGCAATTGCCGAAGGGCCATGGGCAACGAGCGCTTTCATTGTGGCAAAGAAATTGGCATTGGGGTGGGGGGAGCCGTTTCAGTTTTCACCTCAGGCAGCAGGTGCACCCCTGACCCAGGAGATGTGCGGACAATAATCGTACATCTTTCATCCTGATAAAAAATGCAAATCAGCCGACAAACTAGTGATTCCTTGTTTATCAGCTGATCAGCGGCACTGGCCAGATATCAGGAATAAGCGCTCCTATGAAGACTTGTTCCCAGTAATTGTCCTGAATATTGTGCAGTGTATTAGGGGCTTAAAGGGATTTCCCAGTAAAAATGATTTTTTAACAAGTTCCTGCAGCATGGCCTCTGAAACCGAAGAGTTAGGCTACTTAAACACTAGCCTCAGTGGCGTAACTAGAAATGACTGGGCCCCACAGCAAATTTTTGAATGGGGCCCCCTTCCCCAGTAATGTTTTTCACAACCCCTTCCTTTCATGCCGCCCCCTTTCCTGTGGCTAGTAAAGATCGCTCTCTCAGACCAGGCCCGGCAGCTGTTCCATCCGTTTTCTGCACTGTCTATACTGCCACTGTATATAATTTCATTGTGTAATACTGTTGAGGGGCCCTGAAAAAATCTTTCAGTACTTCTCCTCCTCTTTGATGGGCCCCTTCTGGGTCAGAGCCCCAAAGCAGCCGCTTCCCCTGCAGTTACGCCCTTGACTAGCGTAAAGGAACTCCGGCAGGCTGTTCTGGCGGGTGAACAGCCTGTCAGATCCGTGCTGCCGCTAGTGCACTCATGCCCCCGGACTACTGCTCCAGCCCCATTGACTATAATGGGGGCGAGCCGGAGTTCCGGCGGTAGCACAGCAAAAATGCCGAGAGGCGACTGGAATAAAAGTTCGAAATGTCGTTAATTTTTAATATATTTCTGCTACATAATATGTTCCCTAAGAGGTTATAAAAAGACGTTTGTCGGACAGTGAGCACTCTTTATTTTTGTAATTTTTTTGTATAATTTTTTATTTTTTTGCCACATATGCTCTTTTATTTACTTTTATTTGTGATATTTTTTATTTTGTTATCATTTTATCAATCTTTTTTAACTTATTTTTTTAAATATATTTTTTCCACATATTATATCCCCCATGTGGTCATAAAAAGACCATTGGGGGACAGTGGACACAGATTTTGCATGTTTTCCTTTTTTTTATTTGTATTTTATTTTTGTACATTTTTTTTACAATTTTCTCTTTTTTTGCCACATATTTTCTTTTTTCTTTTGTATTTTATTATATTTTTTATTTTGTTCTCATTTTTTTTATATATATTTTTTCCACATAATTTGTCCCCAAGAGGTCACTGAAAGACATTTGGGAGACAGTGAGAGACTTTTTTTTTCACTATTGCATCCAAAGGAGCCCCAGTTACAGGGGAAAACAGCCTGCTGTGGTGACTTTGTTCAAGGCAGAGTTGATCAGGGTCTACTGACCCTGTAGCTCTGCGCTCCTCTGCCCCCAAGCCGGGTCCACACTGCACAGGGGCTCACTTATCTGAGGAGAAGGCAGAAGCACTGATAAACCACTTCTGCCTTCTCCTCGGGTCCCCCTCTGTCACTGAAAGCCGGGGACCCGTCCGGCTCCTGCTACAGTGCGGGAGAAGGACCTGTAATGCTGTATCCTGTGGCACTCTGGGCAGAAACACAGCTGATCGCACGACCAGCAGGACAGGGGGGCGCAAACCTTGGCTCTGGGGACCTCATGCGGCCCGTAGTTTGTGCACCCCTGGTACAAAGTAGAGCTATCGTTATAAGGTTCTCTGCCTACAATACATTTGGAAAATCTACAGACCCTTTAACTTTTTTCACAAAAATATTTGCAAATTTATCGAAAAGGTAAAACTAAAACCTTTTACTCAGGACTTTGTTGAAGCCCATTTGGCAGAGATTACAGCCTCCAGTCTTCTTGGGGATGATGCCGCAAGGTTTGGTCACCTGGATTTGGGGATTTTCTACCATTCTTCTCTGCCGGTCTCTTCAGAGATGTTCCATTGGGTTCAAGTCAGGACTCTGGCTGGGCCACTGAAGAACATTCACAGAGTTGTCCCTAAACCTCTCCTGTGTTGTCTTGGCTGTGTGCTTAGGGAGTTGTCTTGTTGGAAGGTGGACCTTCGGCCCAGAGCACTCAGACCGATTTTAAGTTTGCGGAAAATTCTGCAACAAAATCCGCAGTGTGTGAAGGCGCCCTAAAGCTGGAATCACACATGCAGTTTTTTGAGTCAAAGCCATAAGTGGATTCTGTTGGTCAAATCTTAGTGGCTTCTTCTTCTAGTTCTGCTCCTCCATTCTCAGTCACTTTCTTTTGCAGTGTCCACCACTACCATGACCACCACCGCTGCTGCTGCATCTCCACATCTTACATCCGCAGGAGATAAACCCAAACTTCTCCAAAGTAGCTCTGATGTCCGCACCCCATCACTGCTCGCCTCAACGTTCCCTCCACAGATGAAAGATAGGAAGCTGGGCAGAAGGAGGAAGAGCGAGATGAACCAGACCATGTCACTAAGTACTCAACTCCTTACTCTCCATTTACAAACTATTAACTATGAAATGGATTCTGGCATCAGAGAGACCATAAAGAGAAGGCAGAAGCAGAGTTGTAGCAAGGCTTTCCTGCAATTGGGGCAAAATTTCACTTTACTGCACCCCTTGCCAGATGCCCCCTAGCTATGTCCTTGAGTGTTAGATGCAAGTGCTCGAAAATAAAAGTGCCTATCTAGTGACATATACCATTTATATTCTGTATCTTCAAGAGCTCATAACATGGTTTCCGTCGCAAGGGAATATACACAACCTGAGTCACGGTGTGAATACCTTACATTACTTACCCTGTACTGATCCTGAGTGACATCCTGTATTATACTCCAGAGCTGCACTCACTATTCTGCTGGTGCAGTCACTGCGTACATACATTACATTACTGATCCTGTACTGATCCTGAGTTACATCCTGTATTATACTCCAGAGCTGCACTCCCTGTGTACATAAATCACATTACTTATCCTGTACTGATCCTGAGTTATATCCTGTATTATGCTCCAGAGCTGCATTCACTATTCTGCTGGTGGAGTCACTGTGTACATACATTACCTATCCTGTACTGATCCTGAGTTACATCCTGTCTTATACTCCAGAGCTGCACTCACTATTCTGCTAGTGGAGTCACTGTACACATACATTACTTATCCTGAGTTATATCCTGTATTATACTCTAGAGCTGTACTCACTATTCTGCTGGTGGAGTCACTGTGCACATACATTACTTATCCTGAGTTATATCCTGTATTATACTCCAGAGTTACTGTTACACTTAGAGGCTCTGCTCTCTCTGCAACTGCCACGTCCTCTCCACTTTGCTTGACAGGACCAGACAGGGTAAATGTGATCACACCTGGTCCTGTCAATCAAAGTAAAGAGGGAACAGCAGTTGCAGAGAGAACAGAGCCTCTAGGTGTAACGGCAACGCCCCCATTGCTCCTAAAGGCTCATTTGCATATATTAAAACATCATTTTTCCCAGCAATGCTTACAAACATGAACATGGGACCAACACAGACGCCTTCATCTGCCAAGCGCCCAAGTAACAGGTCAGCCAGTGTCATAGGTACAAAACTGCTGACAGATGCCCTTTAATGAGGTAGTACCAAGTATTATAGTTAGGGGATATCTAACTGATCGTGAGGGCCGACCATTGGGACCCCTATCAATCCCGTTCCTGATGAAGCAGCATGTTGACCATGCACATTGCCGCTCCATTCATTTTCTACGCACTGCCGGATATCGCCGAACGCTAGCTCTGGCAGTCCAATAGAGAATGAATGTAGCCGACGTGCAATACCGGATCCAGTCTATGGAGCGGTTTCTATATCAGAGTATCCATCTTTTATCTAATCTCATAAATCCCTTTAATAATTCACATTTTATCAAAATATCTGTTATTATTTGCGCCTCTCCCTGACAGCTCAGATAACATGGCTGTAATATAAAGCGTATTCCTTTCCTCACCATGTCTATTGTGTTGTTTCAGCGCTGATCGTCATCTGCAGCCTGACCGCCATGTCTGGGATACTTGTGGTGGCGACGTGCTGGTACAGGTACGTAATGCACAGGGGAAAGTCTAAACCATAAAGTAATGTAAGGTGATATTGGTGGGTTCACATCACGATTTTCCCATCCGTTTAACGTATACAAAAAACGTATACGTTAAACAGATGCCTCATCCGTTCACCATAGACAGAAAACAAAATGTATACGTTTTTTTTACTGGACTGTGCAGGATACAAGAACGTGGTGTGCTGCGTTTTTGTATCCTTTTTTTTTTTTTTAACGTATATGTCAAACGGAGGCATAAAACATGATGTGAACCCTAACACGTGCAGGCGTTCATACATGGTGGGCAACAGGGTCAGCACACTCTCCCTGGAGGGCAGATTTGGAAGAAATTAAGGTATCGGGCATGTTGGATTTCAACATGTCCAATCCTTAGTGCACACAGTGGATTTGCCAGCGGATTACTCCCCTTTCCTAAGTGAAAACACATGCATCCCCCACGAAGCTGAGCATACACCTAGCAGTCATCTGTGACCAATACGGATTTTTACATTCGCCATTTAACCATTTATGTAAATTTTGTTTATTCAGGTTACAAAAAGAAGTGCGTCTGGCACAAGAGATGGCATATACAGCATACAAAGGCAACAGGCAGCACCCAAGCCAAAGGGTAAGGCACAGTCCTCACCAAAATTTATAGTAAAGGCCCCTTTTATATGAGCCGATGATCCTGTGAACGATCGTTTACAATCACTGCACCATGTAAGCCGTCCACCAATAACTGGAATGGGGTTCCTGTCCCCCCCCCTCCCCATATCTTATATGAATGGAGCAGTGGCCGAGCATGCAGTCCCATAAAGAATTAATAGAGGGTCAGGGTGCATGCCGCACCATCGACCTGCCGCACCATCAGATCGGAGGAATTGGACTCCCGTTCTTGTGGGGGTACCAGCAGTCGGTTACATATCTCCTAATCTGTTGACAGGTATCTTGCAAACTTGGCACAACCCCTTTAAAAAGGACCTGTCACCTCTGCGGACATGTCTGTTTTAGCAACTACTTTCATTGCCCATGTAATAACAATTCTGGAACATCTATTCTGATGGTTCTATCCTCTGTTATTAATCCTCTGTTATTCCTGCTAGAAGTTATAAATGAATTGCTAGCAGTCTGCAATTAAGGTCCGGCTGGGTGTTACCAGTTAGGCCGCTTTCAGACGAGCGGGTGTTTTGCTGCAAACTTGCAGCGCAGCACCTGTCCTGACCTTCCAGCACTGCCGGGGTCGTATAGCATTATATTGATTTATGATGCTATGTAAAAAAGAGATAAAAAGTGGCAGCTCAACCCAAATACCAGAAAATGGACAAACTGGTGGACTCCTCACAGTGCCACCTACACCGAAATAGAGATAAATAATTTAATTGATAAAAATAACACGATTGGATGGCTGATATTCCTTTTTAATTTTTAAAATTGAAGATCATAAAATATTAAAAAAATTAATAAAAACATCAAGGATAAAAATATACAGCAAGGTGCATTATTGTCCACAAAGCTACCTATGGCTGAATGCCATATACTTGGTGTGAACGCCTGATTCCCCAAAGTAGTTCAATAACCAAACATTTGGCACAACAGTAAACGTACAGGATCTCTTAGACCGATAATGTATAAGTTCTTGCACAAATGTGCGCATTGTCCGGACTTATAAAAGAAATCCAATTATATAATTTTCAATTATCGTACAGTCCCGGACCTATATGGTCACTATATTCTATGCCCTTGAAGAGATTTATGGCTGCTGTGTCAATTACACAGAAACATAGATGGTAATTTTGAAATCACAGTACTTTACCGCTCCATATGATCGGGTCCTCCATGATCTTCTTGCCTTTTTTCTGCCAGGACCTACACGGCGTCCCACGTGGTCCATGACCCCCACATGGCGTCCCACGTGAAAGGGGTGATGGACATTATAGAGTTTTCCCGTGTCCTAGTGTCCAGACTTAACGGGCGGTGATTTATTATGTTGTTCTTGGACCAAACAAAATCTTGAAATGTCCAATACAGTAAATTTCAGTCTGTTCATTGGTGTTGTTTATGTATTGCTCATTGTTCTACACCAGACACGTTGCAGGGTTATGCATACCCCTTCCTCAGTGGTTAAACAGTGAGTGTTAGAAGTTGCCTTTTTATATAGTACTCAAAGCGATATTACAAGGTTTGCGGGGACATTGAGTTGGCCACAATATATGGTTCCGGATTCTAGAACACTTTCAAACAATGTGAGGGAACCCATAGATCGTTTAAAATGCCTATAACACTTTATTAGAACCAAAATACATAACATAATATATCTCATCTCATATAGAGATCCCATCTCGTAAAACAGTGTAACCAGTGCAGAAAAAACGCATATGCGGTTAAGATGCGTTATTAGGTATGGATCACATTATCCATTGATGGTGTGCTTGAATTCATACATGGAGCTAAAATGTTGGATGTAACTATTTCCAACGGCTATAAAATCTCATGGGGTCTCACCTATCCTTATGTTTAAGCCCATGCATTACGTTTAGTTGGAAAAGAAAACCTATTTAGCATGATGAAAGTGTTACATATAAATTTTTGATCCACTACCCTAATATTTAAATCTAAAAACTGTACGTTGGTTTTACTTATTATAGGAGTGAAGCTGAGGTTTCTATCGTTTGTGTTAATGTCCTGTAAAAAATATTCAAAGATTCCATTGTGTCTTGCCAAATAAATATAATGTCGTCTATGTAGCGATGCCATAGCACCAGACTCGATCCCAGCTTACAGTGGATGGTGTCAGCCTCCCACTGTGCCATAAATAAATTGGCGTAGCTGGGGGCGAATCTGGTGCCCATGGCTGTCCCTCTTTGTTGCACGTAGAACTCATCGTTAAAAACAAAATAGTTGTGAGTCAGAAAATATCTTACACCTTCCAACAATTTTTTTTTACAGTTTTTAGATTTAGAATATTAGGATAGTGGATCAAAAACTTATATGTAACACTTACATCAAATCGGTATCGAAGAACAGTTTTATACATTTTTCAAGCTGCCACCTCCCCATCTGGTGGATCAACATCCCTGCAAGCCAGTTTCGGAGGCTAAAACTAAATTGTACTGAAGAGGGACAGTTTGAGAGGGAGGCTATCGATCTTAAACAACAATTTCTAGACAAAGATTACCCTCCGCATCTATTAGAGGATCAATTAAAGAAAGTAAGGACTATTCTTCCTTCCTAAACAAGAAGTAACAAAAGATGAGACACTCAGACTGATCTTACCTTTCCATTCTGAATACAAACTGGTTGAAAATTGGTATCATCTACTTAACGACAAAGTTATTGGGCCTGAGTTGACAAGCACTCCCCAGATCACATACAGTAAAGTGCCCAATTTGGGCTTAAAGGTAGCTCCATCGATCAGGAATAAAAAATAAACAGTAGTAGACAACACTGGTTGTCCTCCAAGGGATTTCATAGATGTGGACGGTGTTCTAACTGTAGAGGGACTTCCTTCCCAAAGAGTACATTAAAAGTAAATTCTACGCAAAATTTATTCAGCTTATACATCAAAGAATGGTTAACCTGTGACTCTACAGATGTTATATGCCTTCTACAATGTACTTGTCAGAAACAATACATTGGAAGAACTAAGAGGTCCTTAAAAAAGAGGGTAGCAAAAGAGGGAACATACAGCAAAAAAAAAAAAAAAAAAGGGTATGAATTACATTCTCTTTCTAAACACTTTAAAGACCAACACAATTGCAATCCCTCCACTCTGACATATGTGGCATTTGGGAAGGTGAAGAAGTCCTGGAGGGGAGGTAACCATGTTGCACATATGTTGACTCTTTGATCCCAAGAGGCTTAAATGCCGAAATGGAACTGTTTGGATTTCTTTGAACAATTGGGGCAGGGGTCTGTTTGGGACGGGACATCGGAGTCAGGCTGTTTACCAGCACCCCGAACTCACCTGCCCTTGCCACCAACAAACACACGTCGACATGTTCATTAGCAACGACGAAATATATATGAACACGTCTCCTAGTGATGTTAAATAGGTTTTCTTTTCCAACTAAACGTAATGCATGGGCTTAATCATATGGATAGGTGAGACTCCATGAGATCTTATAGCCATTGGAAATAGTTACATCCAACATTTTAGCCCCATGTAAGAATTAAAGCACACCATCAATGGATAATGTGATCCATACCTAATAACGCATCTGAACCGCATATGCGTTTTTTTCTGCTCTTTCTGCACTGTTTTACGGGATGGAATCTCATTATGAGATATATAATGTTATGTATTTTGGTTCTAATGAAGTGTTATAAGCATTTTAAACGATCTATGGGTTCCCTCACATTGTTTGAAAGTGTTCTAGAATCTGGAACCATATATTGTGGCCAACTCAATGTCCCCGCAAACCTTGCAATATCGCTTTGAGTGCTATATAAAAAGGCAACTTCTAACACTCACTGTTTAACCACTACGCATAACCCTGAAACGCGTCTGGTGTAAAACAGTGTGCAATACATAGTGGCCACCATTGGACAGACTGAAATTTACTGTATTGGACATCTCAAGATTTTGTTTGGTCCAAGAACAACATAATAAATCACCGCCCGTTGAGTCTGGACACTAGGACCCGGGAAACCTCCATAACGTCCATCACTCCCATCCCGTGGGACGCCACGTGGCAATTCATGGGCCACGTGGGACGCTGCGTAGGTCCTGGCAGAGAAAAGGCAAGAAGATCACGGAGGACCCGGTCATATGGAGCAGTAAAGTACTGTGATTTCAAAATTACCATCTATGTTTCTGTGTAATTGACACAGCGGCCATAAATCTCTTCAAGTGCATAGAATATAGTGACCATTTAGGTTCGGGACTGTACCATAATTGAAAATTATAAAAGGAATCTAATTATATAAGTCCGGACATTGCGCACATTTGTGCAAGAACTTATACATTATCGGTCTAAGAGATCCTGTATGTTTACTGTTGTGCTAAATGTTTGGTTATTGAACTACTTTGGGGAATCAGGCGTTCACACCAAGTATATGGCATTCAGACATAGGTGGCTTTCTGGACAATAATGTACCTTGCTGTATATTTTTATCCTTGATGGGTTTATTCATTTTTTTATATTTTATGATCTTCAATTTTAAAAATTAAAAAGGCATATCAGCCATCCAATTGTGTTATTCCATGTATTACCAGAGATAGAGTGCCCCTCTTTTTATCAAATAAATGATGCTATCTAACCCTTAGAGTTTTGGAATGTATTAGATAACAGTGACATAATGTTGCCAGTGTTATCCAATACATTCCAGAACTGAAAGGGTTACACAGCATCATAATTCAATATAATGCTATGTGACCCTGGCAGTGCTGGAAGTTCAGGATGGGTGCTGCGCGGCTAGTCCGCAGTGTAACACTCGCTCGTTTAAAATCGGTCGTGGGGGTCTGACCAGCATCCCCAAACTGGTAACACCCATCTAGACCTTTATTGCAGATTGCTGGTAACTCATTCATAAACTTCTAGGAGGAATAATAGAGGAATTGCACAACACAGAATCATAAGAATAGTTGCTCCAAAATTGTACATGGGGGATGCAAGTAGTTACTAAACCAGACATATCAGAAAAGAGAACAGGGCCTCTTGAAAGGGAGTCTGTCCCCTCCAAAATCAAATTATACATACCGCGACGTAAGGTGCAGAAGGTGCTCCAAACTATAAGTATACCTTACGTGTGAAAATTTAGTCCTAATCCTGAGAAATGATTTTTTTTTTTTTTCAAATATGCATTTTGGTGCAGGGTAGGAGGGGCCACTCCAGAGCGGTGGGTTTCTGAGGTCTATACCACTATGGAATTTCTATATATTTCCTGGATTTTCTCCTACATTTCAAATATAATACTATGGTTAAAGGGGCTGTGCAGTACCTCGATATTGCGAGGCAGTGGACTATAACCACATGCACTGGACGAGCAGTTGTAATTACACTACACCGCCGATGCAAAGGAGACAACGGGCAGGAAAAGGATGCAACGCTCGCACGACCACAGCTACCCCTTCAAACAGCTGATCGGTGGGGGTGCCACTAGTTAGACTCCTGCTGATCTGATATTAATGACCTATCTTGAGCATAGGTCATCAATATTAAGGCCTTGCACAACCCCTTTAAGAAAGTCCTACATAGACTGTGCAGCATGATGAAATGGGATATTGCCATGTATAACGAGCAAAAAGATCAATTTTTCTTTTCCGTACAGTCGGCAGATCACATGTCTCAATATATGCAACATTACAGCGCTCAGAAGAAGCACTTCCAGGCACAGGAGAGGTAATGAGCAATGTGAATGAACCTCTGTCACTTGGCTGCTTCTACAAATCCTTCCATCCGACTATCTTCCATTACTCCCATCAGCTCAGAAAAGAAGCCTTGCCAGCAGCTGTCCACTGACTCGGAGGCGGATACTGAGGAATTTGCGATCTACGAGTGTCCTGGACTCGCCCCTGTGTGTAACTTCTTAAACTACGGGCTCTTTCACACGAGTGGATAATCCGCTGTGTGAAAGAGTGCCAAGTCCCGTTCCGGACAGTAGAAACATGGAGCATTAACAATCATGTTAATGCTCCGTGTCTCTGCTGTCCAGAACAGGGCTTGGCACTCTTTCATGCAGCGGATTACCCGCACAGGATCCGCTCGTGTGAAAGAGCCCTAAACCTTTAAAGAGCACCTGTCAACCTTATTAAACCAGACATACTGTATGGTAGGGCTGATCCTGCTGATTAAAACGGTACCTGTCTTGTAAAAATTGGTTGCAGTGTTCCCGAGATATAAGACTTTTCTTCAGTGCACCAAGAAGTGTGGCCAGTACTGAAAAGCGGAGATGCACAGGGGGTCTAGGCCCTGCCCCTCCAGTGCTGACCACGCCCCCAGTGCACTATAGCCATTATTTGCGTGAAGAATGAAAGTCTTATTTTCTCAGGAATGCCACAATCGATTTTCACAAGACTAGTGTCATTTTTATCAGCGGGATCACCCCTACTAACTAGTGTGCCTGGTTTAACAGGGCTGATCCTGCTGATAAGCGCCCTTTAAATTAAACACTAGTTGAACACGTCTTTTTTTTTTCCTTTACAGACAGGAGAGATGGAAGTTCATAATCCTCTGTTTGACCCATCACGGACCAAGCAGTGAGAGCATGATATTTGGACATCACGTGTCTCATAAGCGTCATTTATAAAGTGTCTTCACATGATCCCCAAGTGTGTGCATTAAAGTCTCAGTATCGTGGACTTGTACTTATTTCCATGCCCTGCCCATCTGACTCAAGCTTCTCCTCAGTCACTGCACGACTTGGCTAAATATATTATCTCAATATAATATGCAATCTTCTCCGATGACCTTATTCTGAGGAGGCGTGTAAGGAGCAGCCCTTGTTATAAACATGACCATTTTTACGGCCTGGGGTACATGCTAACTTTGGGTGTGTGATACGGCACGGCCAATGATCACAACTAAGATTGAGCGAATGGGCCTTCGGATCATGGATCCAAATAGTTCGATTTTAATGTTGTATCCGTGGCTCCATGGAGCAAATACATTTTAACACTGTTACGGACAAGCCATTAAAATCAAAGTATTTGAACTAATCGACTTCGGATCCATGATCCGAAGGTCGATTCACTCAAGCTGAATCACGACTAATGTAAGTTAAGATGACTGTGTCACGATACAAGTCGCCAGGAATCCCGTAGGCATTTTCATGTGTTGCTCATCCCAAAACGTTACTTCCATCAGGCCTGAGGATAAGGCCTCCTGCACACGACCATAGCAGGTCCATGCTCGTATGTGTGCGCATTGTATCATGGATGCGGACCATTCACTTGAATGGGTCCACAATCCAGAACGAAACAGAGGTACGGATCGGAAGCACTACGGAGTACTTCCGTGGGTTTTCTGTATACACTACTTTTTTGCGGTGCGGACCATTGGCTGCGAATTGTGGACCCCAATCAAGTGAATGAGTCTGCGTACGCAGGGCATATAGTTGATGCCTGTGCATTGCGGACAGCAGCACAGGCATAACAATAGCTGATCTCAGGGAGACCTCGCCTGTAGGAGGCAGCACAGGCATGGCCAGCACATGGTCGTGTGCATGAAGCCTAAGGATACAGATTTTTGAGGTTTTCTCTTGGGCTCAGTATCGCCCTCTGCTGAGCTGCACGTAGAAGCACAGAACAGTCTCTCCCGAATAACGAGCTGTCACCATGTCTATTCAACCACTTTTCCAGTATATTATGTGCAACTATGACCAATTAGTACTGCCTCCTACAGGCGAGCGTTAACTTGGTTTTGCAGATTTAGGCCTCGTTCACACTTCATTGAATAATGGACTTGTGCGGTTCGTGTTCCCCACGGGCAGCACATGTACACATTGAATTTATGCCTCATGCCATATTCTTGTCCACAAACAAAATACAGATACCTTCTGTGTGCAATCCGCATTTTTCTCACTCCCATCATTAGAAAGGTTCATTTTTTGTCTGAAAAAATAGACAAGAATAAGTCACGTTCAATAATTTGCTTAATGGACATACGGACGCTGTAGAAATGAGTGGGATCTGAAAAAAAATGCGGTCACGTGCATCAGGCCTTAGGCTGCATTCACACGGGCGAGTTTTCCGCGCGGGTTCAATGCGTGATGTGAACGCATTGCACCCGCACTGAATCCTGACCCATTCATTCAGCGGTTTTTTTCATGCATCACTTGTGCGTTGCGTGAAAATCGCAGCATGTTCTATATTCTGCGTTTTTCACGCAGCCCTAGCCCCATAGAAGTGAATGGGGCTGCGTTAAAAACGCATTGCATCCGCAAGCAAGTGCGGGTGCGTTGCGTTTTTCACTGATGGTTGCTAGGAGATGTTGTTTGTAAACCCTCAATTTTTTATCACACGCGTGAAAAACGCATTGCACCCGCGCGGAAAAATCTGAACGCAATCGCAGGCACAACTGAATGGCATTGCCTGTGAAATCGCACAGTTTTTACTGAACGCATCCACACCTAATCCGGACACGCTCGTGTGAACCCAGCCTTAATGCGTTCACCAATCAGTGTTTTTCCACTGATCGTGGGTCAGTAAAAAAGATCACGGAGACGTGCACCGCTTTGGTCCATGATGCAGACCAAACAACCACTGAATTCTTTAGGTGCGTGAAAAACCACTGATACAACATGGATGGCATCTGTGTCCGGTCAGTGTTTTTTTTACGGACTATTAGAAGGAGATGCTCTGGAAATCAATTTTCAGCCGAGCAGCATCCGTGGAATAGATGACACTAAGGACCAAAACGTGGATGGATTTTCTGTGGATGCCAAAAGACAATGCTGCCCGGTACAGATTGCACTTTGGGTAAGGGTCTATTCACATGTACGCATCCACAAAACACGGACACCGGCCATGTGCGTTTCGCATTTTGCAGACCGCACATGGCCGGCGCTATAATAGAAATGCCTTTTCTTGTCTGTGGACAATAGCACATGTTCTATTTTTTGCGGGGACGCAGAACACAGTGTGCTGTCCGCATCTTTTGCAGCCCCCATTGAAAATGAATGGGTCCGAAACTGTTCTGCAAAATTGCGGAACGGATGCGGACCCATAATGCGGACAAGTGAATGGACCCTTAATAAAAGGGGCAGTCCATCATTCTAGATCGCCATCAGTTAGGGCTCATGCACACGAACGTATTTTCTTTCAGCGTTCGTTCTGTTTTTTTTGCGGACCATATGCGGAACCATTTCAATGGGTCCGCAAAAAATACAGAAGGTACTCCGTGAACATTCCGTTTCCGTATGTCCGTTTTGAAAAAAATAAATAAATAGAGCATGTCCTATTTTTTTCTAGATTGCGGACAAGGATAGGCATTATTACAATGGATCCGCAAAAAAACGGATGCCATACGGAACGTGATCCTTTTTTTGTGGATCCGCAATTTGCAGACCGCAAAACACATACGGTCGTGTGCATGAGGCCTTAGTCTATGAGAAGTATCCATCTCAAACTGTCTCTCACTGCACTGCATTTCACAGTCAATAAGCACCATGGTGTAATACTTCCTGTCTCCTGAGGAGGTGCTGCAGGAAAACGGAACGCCCCTCGAGACGAGCTGCATGCAGAAAACACACGGGACAAGAACCAGGCAAGTCTTAGTAAATAGTGCTTTGCGTTTATTGCAATTTATAGGGAGGGAGTCCCTCACCCAAAATAAGGGACATATATTAATTTGAGCGGGGATTACAATCGACCCCATGGAACCAGACACAGAGGGGTGTGTGAACTTCTCAAAGTGGACAATCTCTGCACCGCACCAGATACTTTCGTCTTTGTCTGCACTGGTGAGATCGCAGTGCCGGAGGAGACTAGCTGCATCGGGGTTCTGACCGTCAAATCCATTATATCACAAAGTGCATGTCATACAAAAGCAGTCACCCATGGAGGTGGACTGCACCCTGCTACCCGATATATACAGAGCTCCTCATACTATAGTCAAGCAGAGCCCTCAGCCTGGTCTACTGAGAGAGGAACCCCCCAGAGCGGGTACTACAGTATAAAGCACTTACTATTTTGCGGTGTTGACCATATATTGCGGACCCATTCAAGTCTATGGGTACGCATCCGTAAACGGCGTGCACCAAGCTGCTGCCTGTACATTGCCGGACCGCTATTTGCAGTCCGCAGCACGGGCATGAGCCCTAAGAAAGAGCCCATCCAGGAAGTGAAATGGGTGTTCCAGGACTTAACAAGGACCTCCTCAGGATAGGTCATCAGTATCTAACCAGAGGGCGCCCAATCCCTGGCACCCCAACCTTGAGAGGGGGCACGGTGGTGAGGTGAGCACTTCAGCCTCTTCCTCGGCCTATGATGTCACTTTCATAGGTCACATGGCCTTTCTGTACCACCGTCCGATACAAGGGAATGGGACTGAACTGCAGTACCAAGCACACTATACAATGTTCAGCGCTGTGCTTGGCACGCTGTGACCGGCTGCGGCGCTTGTCTGAATGCTGCAGCCCCTTCAAACAGTTGATACTGAGATACCAGATCCTATTAAAGGGGTCAGCCCATCTTTCACAGCGTTATACCACCAATGTCAGATAGGTGCGTGGCAAACTCCACCATTCTTCCACAACCCCTTTAAGTCCCGGAAAACCCCTTTAACCAATAATCTACTTTTAGAACTTAAAATCGCTAATTGGTTATTTCTAAACGGTCTTCTGATCTTGTGAAACTCCACGTTGTACTTAGTAGATCGGAAGGTCAGGTTTTTCCTAGTCGGGCTCTACGTACCCAGCTACTATGGTGATGTCATGTTCAGAACACATGACGGCTGCAGCCAATCATGTGTTGTTAACATGACATCGCCACTGCGGCGGGTAAACAGAGACTAGCCAGCAGAACTGAAACTGGAAAACTCTTATGGATCCCCTAGCACTGGGTTAGCCCATCTCATACAATGTCAGATAGTGCAGGTCCCACCTATCCCAAAGGAACAAGGGTGCACAACTCAGGCACGCCCACCCTCCATTCATTTCTATGGGAGTGCAGAAAATAGCGGAGAGCACGCTGCACATGCGTGGTGCGCAGTCTAGAGATGGGTGCAGTCCCAAAGGAGACCCAAACCTACCTGACATGGGTGCGAGATGGACAAAACCCTTTAATAAGACTTGTGTGTAGTGAGCTCCCCCTAGTGGCGGCTGCAGGCAGGCGGAATACGAACACTCAACTCTACGGCTGTGAAAAGGGAAGCTGGGAATTTCGATTTCTGACCCCTATAAGGGATATATTATGGCAGTAATCATTGCAGGATTTTTTTTCACCTATTTACAAATGTAAGTAATTTGCTAATACTTTTGCAATAGTCATCCTTCGTCACCCAGTGCCTTGTGTGCTGTAGGTTAAATAGCTGAGCAGTTTCCTGATCAAACCTCCACTTCACGAAGTGATATCTGGGGAAATAAAACCGGTGATTTACCGTTTTAAAGGGTTGTCCCAAGAGTGAAAAATATCACCCACCACACGGACACTCCATTCAAAGTCTATGGGACTGAAGGACATGGGCCCGCTGAGGTCAGATCCCACATTGATCAGACACATCTCCTATGGATAGGTGATAAGATTTAACCTCGAGTCAACCACTGTACAGCCTGTATTACACTGCCTGATTTTTTGGCGCATGAATGCTCGTTAGCGATCATCTGGCAGTGTAATACTGCCGCAGATTGCCCGATGAACAAGCAAATGCTCGATGGGCAATCCAAATCTTTTGACATGTTAGAACAATTATCGTTTGCAAGTGGTAATGGTGTCTAATCACGGTCTGCTGCCGACAAACCACTATACAGCATTAGCCCTCTTGCACACGACCGTATACCCTCCGAGACATACGGTCTGTGAGCGGGCCATATGTCCCGGAGCGGCATTAATCGTGCGCACAGCTTCATAGATTACAATAATGCTGTGCACGTCGGGCCGCCCGCGGGACTATTGTCCTGCACTCATATGATCATGAGTGCAGGGACGTGCACAGCATCATTGTAATCTATGAAGCTGTGCGCACGATCAATGCCGCTCCGGGACATATAGCTCGCTCACAGACCGTATGTCTTGGAGGGCATATGGTCGTGTGCAAGAGGCCTTAGGATGAGCTATAGCATAGCAATCGCTCCTCCCCATACTGCAGAGGCGAACGCTGCATGTAATAGCAACAGTCTCCTCCGCTAGCAAGCAGGCGATTGCCGACCACATCAGGCTGTGTAATACAGACTTAAAGCGGTTTTCTCATCTGAGACTATGGGGGCACATCGTTAGAAAATGCCCCCATTGTCTGATAGGTGCGGGTCCCACCTACACCGAGAACAGAGCAGGGAAAGTGGTGGCGTGCGCACTGTGCTACCATTCGCTTGTATGGGGAAAGAACTTGGCAGTGGCCACCACTCTCCCCGCTCCATTCTCGGCATAGGTGCGAGCCCCAGAGGTGGGACCTGCACCTATCAGACAATGGGGGCTTATCCTAGCGATATGCCGCCATTGTATCAGATGGGAATGCCCCTTTTAGAAAGGAAAGTAATCCCTTGGTGCAGGTCCGGACTAATTCCATGAGCCAGTCCGTCCATTCACCCACAAATACCACAGCTACCGTTAGGAGTCATCTCTGATCTCTTTCTCGGCTCCTACAGACCCCGACTCCCATATTCTATATAATGCTTGTTTTGGGCACCACTGGTTTAGTGTTAAAGGGGTATTCCCATCTGGGACATTGAAGGCATATCGCTAGGGACCTGCTCCTCTATCCAGTACAGGACCCCTGAAGTGAACAGGGAGCAGCTTCGCATGCACGACCACCCTGTTGCAGGGTGGCCGCCCCATAGTGCTGAGTGGTGAGGTGGCTGGTTGTGCTCTTTATTCTCAACTATGGGACATCTGAAAATAGGGGAGTGCGCTCGCTCGGCTATTTTCTGAACTCCTACAGTGTTGAATGGCGATTATGCTGCACTTCAGGGGTCCAGTTCTCTAGATAGCAGCGAGTCCCTGAGGTGGGACCCACACTCATCCTAGCAATATGCCATCAATGTCCCAGATGGGTCAACCCCTATAAATGTCATTCAGAAATAAAAAAACTAAAAAACGCCATTTCAATGGATGTCAAGGAGGGAATAAGCAGTCTGACTCAGGGCAAGTTCACACAGATGAAAAACTTTCTTGTGACAACTCCAGCAAAATCTGCAGCGAAAACTGCCCCAAACTGTGTGGATTTTGTTGCGAATTTCCCAGTTGCAAAAAAGCAGATCAATCAATTTAGCAATCCTCCGGCGCCCCGTGACATCTCCCCGGCAGGCCTCCAGTGATGACCTCTCGTGCATGCGAACACGCGTCAACCTGATGCTTCATCATACAGGAATTTGGTGAACTCTCATGCCCTTTGTGCTGCTGTATTATTCTGCTGTTTTTTTTTTTCTCGTTAGCAAATACCCAGAGAAAATCTGCAGCGTTTCCGTCCTGTGTGAACTCACCCATACGGAGTCTACAGGAAGGAAAAAGACACATCTTTAGACATGTCTTAGTTTAAAGGGGTTATTCAAGACTATTAAATATCCCCCATACGGCCGGGCCCCTCACAATGAATATACTTACTTGGCTCCTTGCGCGCTGCTGTTGCGCGGAAAAAACATCCGGTGTCAAGGTTGCAGACAAAATTGCAGGTGGGGACGAGCCTCCCTAGCATCACGGGAGACGCTAGGGAGGCTTGTCCCCGTCTGCCATTGGCTGCCCCCCCGACAACGGATGTTTTAATCCGCGCACGGGGAGAAGCTGCAGCGGCGCTGCAGGGATCAGGAGCGGGGGCCCAGGTAAGTATATTCATTGTGAGGGGCCCAGCATATGGGGGACATTTAATAGTCTTGGATAACCCCTTTAACCTGCTTATACATCCTCCCAAACAGTGCTCCTATTCGTCTGTTTGCTCTATACCCGTTCTTAGTAATTTGGGGGTGAATGGAGGCGCTGGAAGGAGGTCAGACTCCCACTTGGTCCCAAATAACCTCTACATAGGACAGAATGGCTCCTGCATAAAAAAACTAGCATACACAAGCGTCAAACATTCCCGCTGCAACCAACCAGACCCCGGCCGCCACTCGCAACCAGACTTTTTTTTATATACGACGCCTCGCTGTGTCCAGTCCTGGGCTTTAATGCATGGTCTGCTTAGATTTAACTTTAGAGATCTCTTTACCAAGTGGTAAAATATATATAAGTCTATTTTTTCTCCTAAAGCCAGAAAATTGCCAAAAAAAAAAAAGAGTCTGTTGCAGATCTGTCCAGGATGAGAAGCTTCATATGGGTTTGGTGTGGAAATTTCTAAAGAGAATCATTGCCTGGACCGAGCCCAGGAAAACGGGTTAAATAACGAAGGGGGTTGGCAGTTCAGTAGAATAAAAGGTCCCTATAGTGCACGGCTAAAACCCACGTAGATGGATCGGACAGCCTTTAGTCTAATGCCTCGAAAGATGCACAAAAACTGAAGAGACTTAGGTCCCGACGTGCAATCTGCAACAGTTAAGAGGGGCCGCGGCTCGCATCACACATGGAGAAGTGGTAAAGATGGAAAGACCAAGAGAGGACGAGGAAACGTAGTGTTGACGGGCCTGGTCACGTGCAGCCGCAGTGGAAGTCTGTGTCTTGTAGGGAGGTCAGGCTGCGTCCAATGCACACGACGTGGTACCAGGAATCGCAGCGGTCGCACTGCACCCAGCTGACTGTGTCCTCCTGCGGGAGGCGGCAAGATCGCCATGCGCACGGCTCTGCACTGGACACCGTCTGGGACACGACCAGAGGAGGAGCCGGGTTCTTTCTTGGACGACCACGAGGCTTCCTGCAGAAGGGATCAAGTGAAATGAACATGGAACGGCTGAGAATAAGAGGTTCGCTAATCATCATTAGAAATATGTTACCAGTGAGGGATGTGTCCCTACACGGTGACACTTCAATCAGTGCTGCCAGTGTCAGACTGTGCAGGGACACACCCCCAACTGGTAACAGCCACCTGGACTTCATTACAAACTGTTAGCAATCCATTCATAAACATTTAGTAGGAATAACAGAGGAATGGCACATCATACCAGTCATAAGGATAGATACTCCAGAGCAGAAATTACATGGGGGATGCAAGTAGTAAAGCCAGTACTCCAGTACTCTCTGCTCTGCACTGAAACAGCTGTCTGCAGATGAGGTGCTGGCTTATTTAAAGGGGGGGGTTCTCCGGGTTTTTTTTTATTTTTTTATTGATAAACTATCCTCAGGATAGGTCATCAATATCAGATCAGGGGGGTCCGACACCTGGCACCCCCGCCGATCAGCTGTTTGAGGAGACGGTGCGTGCAGTGTGCAAGTGCCGTCTCCCTGCTCACCGCTGTATGTCTATGGGACAGCAGCAGCGGGCAGGAAGAGAGTCGGGAGATGGACGTGCACACTGCACGCGCCGTCTCCTCAAACAGCTGATCGGCGAGGGTGCCAGGTGTCAGACCCCCGCTGATCTGATATGGATGACCTATCCTGATGAGGATAGGTCATCAATAAAAAAAAAAAAGCCCGGAGAACCTCTTTAAATAAGCCAGCACCTCATCTGCAGACAGCTGTTTCAGGGTGATTGCCCCTCGTCGGTGCAGAGCGCCGATCTGATATTGATGACCTATCCTAAGGATAGGTCATTAATTAAAAAAAAAAAAAAAAGCCCGGAGAACCCCTTTAATATCAGTCATGTCTTAAGGCCTAACATTGACTAATAGGATAGCTGCCTCACATCTGGAGGCGGAGCTTGTCCAGAGCTCATTTACATCCCTTTCTTGCCAGAATTCCAGAGGAGAACGCATGGGCGATTAAGGTGAACTCCCAAAGGAGAGACAGTACCCCCCAAATAGTAAAACAGACGTGTCAGGAGAGGCGATAGCTCCTCTTTAAGTCTATGTTAATTTCTTAAAGTGGTTGTCTCATCTTAGACAATGGTGGCATATTGCTAGGGTATGCCACCGATGTTAGATAGGTGTGGGTCCCAGAGGTGGGACCCTCACCTATCTCCAGAAAGGGACCCTCCAAAGTACAGAATGTACAGCTGCCGGCCGTTCATTTCTTCCGAAAACAGCCAAGAGCGGGCTTGGCCATCTCAGGTAGTCCCACAGAAGTTAGTGGAGCTGTGGCGGCTCTTGCACTCTCCATTCATTTCTATGGGACTTGCTCAGATATTTTCGGAACTCCCATAGAAATTAATGGACACATGCAGTGCTCTCTCACTTTCAGGGGCCGTTCCAGAGATAGGCCATCAAAGTCTGAAATGACACGACCCCTTTTAATACAGTCAACGTAAAACATTGACCCGCTCCTTAAAGGGGCTGTCTCACTTCAGCAGATAGCATTAATTATGTAGAGGCACTTCCCAATGTATTGTGATTGGCCATATTGCACATAATAGGAAAAAGCACCATCCTATGAGCAGTCCCACAGTCCCGGCCACCAGAAAGGCCGGTGTACCTGGAAAATCTTGGTACCCTCGTCACTTGCTTGCATCGCGTCACTTCCGCTATGACGTACCGCATGAAAAGGAGGTATGATCGCTGAAGTCGGCACCCGATTGGCTTAAAAGAAGGCGAGTTGGCGCCTGCGCACCTCCAATCTGGGTACCATAATTTTACATTCAGCGCCTGTGAACACGCAGAAGGAAAGAAGGGTACGCCTGTGCGTTCACAGGCGCTGAATGTAAAATTATGGTACCCAGGTTGGTTGTCACTCCCTCCGCGCGTGTTCACATGCGCTGAAAGTAAAATTATGGTACCCAGGTTGGAGGTGCGCAGGCGCCAACTCGCCTTCTTTTAAGCCAATCAGGAGCCGACTTCAGCGATCACACCTCCTTTTCATGCGGTACGTCATAGCGGAAGTGATGAGGGTACCAAGATTTCACAGGTACCATATTTTAATGGAACACCGGCATTTTTTCCTATAGGATACAAGCACAACCACCACTGATGGATTGCAGGGTGGTCATAACCATGGAAACGAGCAGTGTATAATAGGATGGAAAAATGAATCCAGCCAGCAAAGGAGGCAACATGGATAATCACAATACATTAGTAAGTGCCTGGTATTGACTTCCTCTACATGATAAGTGCCATTTGCTGAAGTGACACAAGCGCTTTAAATCCATTACTTGCTTGTATCCTGAATCACAGTCCAGAGCTGCATTCCCAAAAGCGCAAACTTCAGTGCTAATTCTCCCTGTATGCCTTGCCAGCTAAACTGATTTGCCCTCTGTGATCAGTACAGTAACCAGGAAAAACAAAACTGCCCCCTTAGGGCTCTTTCACACTGGCGTATTTCTTTTCCGTCATAGAGTTCCGTCGTCGGGTCTCTATGCCGGAAAAATCCTGTAGTTTTATCCCCATGCATTCTGAATGGAGAGAAATCCGTTCAGGATGCATCAGGATGTCTTCAGTTCAGGACCGGAACGTTTTTTGGCCGGAGAAAATGCAGCAGCATGCTGCGCTTTTTGCTCCGGCCAAAAATCCTGAACACTTGCTGCAAGGCCGGATCCGGAATTAATGCCCATTGAAAGGCCTTAATCCGGATCCAGCCTTAAGCTAAACCTCGTTTCGGCGCATCGCCGGATCCGACGTTTAGCTTTTTCTGAATGGTTACCATGGCAGCCAGGACGCTAAAGTCCTGGTTGCCATGGTAAAGTGTAGTGGGGAGCGGCGGAGCAGTATACTTACCGCCCGTGCGGCTCCCGGGGCGCTCCAGAGTGACGTCAAGGCGCCCCATGCGCATGGATCATGTGATCGCATGGATCACGTGATCCACGCGCATGGGGTGCTCTGACGTCATTCTGGAGCGCCCCGGGAGCCGCACGGACTGTAAGTATACTGCTCCCCCGCTCCCCACTACTACTATGGCAACCAGGACTTTAATAGCGTCCTGGCTGCCATAGTAACCTGAAAGCATTTTGAAGACTGATCGGTCTTCAAATGCTTTCAGTTCACTTGCGTTGTTACGGATCCGGCGGGCACTTCCGGCGACGGAAGTGCACGCTGGATCCTAACAACGCAAGTGTGAAAGAGGCCTTAGCTAAGATGCCAACAATGCGCCTGCTTACTGACAGTTTTCTAAAAGAAACAGCAGAATTATGAATGCAGCTCTGGATTACAGGACTCTCTCCTCACCTTCCCATCTCCAGCTGTTGTATAGCCACCCTTTTCTCGTCTTCCTTCCGCCGTCCTCTTTTTCTTTTCCGCTTTCCGTTTCCTTCTTCCACCGGCCTGTCCTCCTCATCTTCCTCCAACTCACAGAGGACCTTGTGCTGGGCCTTCCTGCGACTGCTCCTTCTCTCCAGCCCCGTACGAGACGGCAGCGGCAGGTCAGGGGTAGGCGGCTTAGCCAGTTCCACAGTCCCTGCGATCAGTCCCCCGCTGTGCATCCTCTCACGCTTCATCTTGCTGATGCTTCCGATGGAGTTGAGGATGACGGTGGCTCCTGTCGTGTAATGAGGAGATGCTCCACGTTCCCCCCCTAAACTGCGGGTTCCGACTACGGGAGTGAATCCGGGGAACGAGGTCCGAGCGCGCGGTGACGTGATGGCGCAGAAATCCAAAGGTCGCACACGGACGCGCTGGAATAGGAAGTATGTATCGGGGGATGGTGAAGGAGGCCCCTCTTGGAAGCGAAGAAGGTCTCCGTCTGACAACTCCAACCGCTGACCACGCTGGAGATGAGCCTCATTAATATAAATACCTAGGACGGAAACAGAGAGGTAAGTATACAGTATGTGCAAAATACGAAGCCCCTGCCGACCTATCACTATAACCACTACCTCGAACTTTAAGTACAAACCTATGCGTTTCCATGGTAACAGACTACAGATAAAACCTGTGTAGTCAGATACTGCAGCCACGGTCTTCCGTTTGTACCTGTCCTTGTTCAATTGGTTAGTACAGATGCAACAGAGCCCGACTACGCAGGGTTTGACTGTAGTCTGTAACCATGGAGACCCATAGATCTGCATTTATTCTTTTACATCACGTCCTTACGAACATATATTCTGTTGGATGGCAAGGGATATTTATCCAACGCGGTCTTTGTTGCCCAGTAGCAACCAATCACCGTGCAGCTTTCATTTTCCAAGAAGAAGCCGTGCTGTGGTTCGTTGCTAGGGGCAACAAGGCGGTTTTTCTTTCAGTTTCATAGATTTCCTCTGAGTTCTTGCCAACCGACCGCACATATATTATTAGGGACCCGATGAAAGAGTATGACGGCAGATCTATGCGTCTCCATGGTTACAGACTACAAACAAACCCTGTGTAGTCAGGCCTTACTTACGTCTTTCTAACTGCAGGCTGAACTGGATGGACAGATGTCGTTTTTTGGCCTTACAAACTACGTTACTAACTGCGAAGCGAGGTTTCTAATCGGTTCTTTCCCTTTGTGATGACCACATTTCTGCAGTATGAGATAACTGTACATGCGTACTGATCTTTAGGCCTCACGCACACGACTTTGTTTTAGTCCGCATCTGAAGCAAATTTTTGCAGCTCGGATGTGGACCCATTCACTTTAATGGGTGCCACAAAAGATGCGGACAGAACATTTGTTTTCATGACATGCGGTGACCGTTACTTTATCTTTTATCATAGTTCAGTAAACCCTTTATGCACCTACGGCGTGTTAGGTCCATTCTTTCCCGAACTTCCAGTCTCACGATAATACACTAACCAGGCAAATAGATGTCCACAGGACTGCAGAATCAGGCGGCACAGGGTTTGTTGTCTGTAACCATGGAGACACATAGGTCTGCACAGAGACTGTAGATGGAAAACGGTAGGACATTTTTTTTTTTAAATTCAGAGGGTTCATGTGTTCAAAAAAGAAAACATCCCATATGGTGTTAAACCCCGGCTCCAATGCTCCATGGCCCTCTACCGGCCTCTGTTTACATCGTGGCATCCATCACGATGAGTGCGGCATTGTAAACAGACTAGTGGTGGCTGCTAGTCCAGCAGACCACCCTGCAAAGACCTCCACCTTTCTTTAAATGGCCGTTGATGGCGGGTCATGTGACCCGAGACATCTATCAACAACCTCTGATAAAAAATAAGGAAATTAGCGCATGCGCAGTGTGAGGCAGCGGAGGTAGCATCTGGTCACACATCCCCCCCATTAGCGCCCTTGTCAAGACAAGAGTTCTGTGCCGACCCAGTCAATCATGTGCACTACCGCGCCAATCAAATCCTGGAAGGACGGAGCAGGTCCCACACCGCCGTTCCGGTTCTCCTGCCTGCAGTGGTGACGTCACATCGGCAACACGTGACCGCTGCAGCCAATCCATGACCTCATCTGTGCATTGCGTGAGGCCAGCGATTGGCTGCAGCAGTCAGGTGTAGTAGATCTGACGTCAGCACTGCAGCCGGGTCGACAGGGTGCAGAGTCTTCCAGGTAAGGCCTTATTCACACGTCCGTAGTGTGTTGCAGATCCGCAAAACACCTTGCCACCAGCCCTATAGAGATGCCTATACTTGTCCGCAATTGCAGGCAAGAATAGGACATGCTCTATATTTTTGCGGAGCCGCTGTCTGGAAGATCGGTGGCCCGCTCCGCAAATGGGGAGAACACAGTGTGTGCTCTGCGCATCATCAAGTCCCCATTTAAAATGAACGGGTCCGCACCCGTTCCACAGATTTGCGGAACGGGTACGGACGAACATTGCGGACATGTGAATAGGGCCTTAAGGGCCCTTTACACGGGCCGAGAACTGCACAGATCAACGCCGAGTTCATAGTAATGCTTGTTAGCGATAGTAATGGTCTAGTTCTTTTATCTTAGGCACGACCCAAGAGTTATCTGCTTCCATCCTGAAACTGGACAACCCCTCTAAATGAGTAGTCTGATCTGGGACATTGATGCAATATCCTCTGACATATCAACATCATATAGGAGAGGGTCCCAGAGGTGAGGGAGAGCACATTGCGCATGCGCGGCATGCTCTCCACTCATTGCTATGGCTGAGCGAGCGCAGCCACCTCTCCATTCACCTTTATGGGACAGACGGAAATAGCCGAGCCGCCGTCAGCCATTTTCAGAACTCCCATAATGGTGGCCGCTCCTCTCTGTTCACTTTGAAGGTCCCATTCTGGAGAGAGCAGCAGGTCCCAGAGGTGGGACCCACACGTGTCCCAGTGTTACGGCATCAATGTCGCAGATGGAAGCCCCCTTTAAGGCTTCTGACACACCAGTCTAGGCCCAACAAGCAGGAAGGTACAAGTGACACTGGGACGTGTCCTCGTCTTCCAGATCCTTGGACGCCCCTGGTGGAATAGACGGCCTGAAACGCGTTAGAGACACAGACTGAGACCAGGACGGACACACAGACAGGCAGATAGTCACCGCTGTTGGAGCAGCTCTCCAGGGTCACCCGCCAGTCTCCGCTGACTTCTCGTTCGGCGTGGATCTCCGCGTGGACCTGAGGTTTCCCGGGAAGAGGAACGTCACACAAGTCTGGCCGCGCTCCGAGCCGGTAGACACATCGAGAGGAGTCGGGTAAGAAGGTATACAGGTCCTGGGAGGGGGCGCTAGGGGAGGTGGATGTCGGAACGCCCCCAAGGTCGGAACCCATACGAAGCAGCTGGAAACAGGGCTGCACATCTGAACCCACCATGGCGGCTATACTGGTGACCGTCTGGGGTCAAGCAATTACCTGCTATAGCAATGACCTTTAACCTTACACCCCCAAGATCATAACCAACTAAAATGGCCGCCTGCAACCCACAACCATGGGGGGTTCCCAGGTCACAGAGGTCAAACTAATTCCTTAAAACAGCATGATGGCTTATCACTCCCCTTTAATGCAAAAGTACCCCAAAATACAGAATGGGCGTGGCCTCCACTTCTGCTTACGTCAGCTATCTATAATCCCCCCCGAAAAATTATAAAAGGACCCCCTCCAGGAATCCAGCTCCTTAGATTGTGCCCAGCAGGGGGAGGGAGGAGACGGTAGAGCGAGGAGATCCCCGACGGTGACGTCACAGCGCTCACGGAATCACCACCGCCGCTGCTCACTAGCGCCGGGATGACGGCGGGAAAGCCAAGAGAAGGAAGCGCGCCTTTGAAATTTGGCGCGTTTTCCCAGCGTGTGACACGCCCACCGCTCGTAACCCCACCCACTCGCCAGCTGTCTTCTTCCAGCGTTTCAGCTTCGGGATAGAAGCCGCGCCCCCCTCGTCGGTGATTGGTTTATTTCGCCACGCCTCTCACATCGAGACCCAGCTCTGCCTTAAGGCAGCTGCAATTGGTGATTGGTAGACGCGCTGTATCCACGCCCTCTTCTAATCACTGCTTTTGCTGACACGTTCTCTCGAACAAACTTTATTGGCATTGAACACTGGGTGACAAATGGCTTGACGTTGCTATGCTGTGTTTGGTTGCTAAGGGGAGTGGAAAAAGTCATGGCGGCTGTTTCAGTTGTGTTTCCCGGGTGGACGGCCGCCTGTCTGAGCTGAGACGGGGCGAGTGGAGATCTTAAACTTATGCGGTAAGTTTTTAAAGGGGTATTCCTGTCTCAGACACTGATAAGCCATAGCTATCTGCTGGCTTAGGTGTCCTCTCTACAAGGGGGGCCTTCTCTGCCTGAGGTGGTTGGGACTAAGGAAAGCCTGAACGCTGCATCTGTGCAACCCTACCTGCTGACGGTCTCCATTTGGCTGTGCTGCTGCCCCTCACACTACCTGACCTTTGACAACTTGTCTCCACTCCTGTTGGGAAGAGCAGCCCGGAGCCCCATGTAGGACATATCTGGGGTGCACCTAGCCTTTCTGCTGCCTGAGGCGAAAACTGAAACGCGCCAGTTCCTAACCTAACCCCTTTGCCACAATTGCCCATGGCCCTTCCGCTGCTCCCCTCTTGCCCCTACCTGGTGCTGCCTCACCTCGCCTCATCGGTGGTGCACCCCTGCCGGCCATGGCTTCTGGACCCCGGACTGGGCGACTCGCGCTTATCGCAAGGAGAGACCCCTATAGTAACGTCTCCCGGTGCGTACTTCAGGCAGACCCTTAAAGGGAAGTGCCACCCATAGTTGCTCTTGTGATGCCTCAGTCTCCGGCGCTAATACATCGCAGTGAAAAAGTGAAACCTCTGGTGTCTAGTATAATGGGGCCTTGGGGCTCATTCGCACGACTGTATGAATGCGGATCCATTGATTTTAATAGGGTCGCAAAAGATGCGGACAGCACGCCATGTAGTTCTGTTCTGCGGCCCTGCTAAAAAGATAAGGCATGTCCCATTCTTGCCTGCTATTGCGGACAAGAATAGTCGTTAGGGCCGGCCATGCGCGGTCCGCAAAATGCAGGACGCACACGGCCGGTGTCCGTGTTTTGCGGATCCTCAATATGCGCACCGCAAAACACATACGGTCATGTGGCTGTAGCCTTAGGGTCAATTTAAAGGGGTCTCCAGAAGTACAATATGGATCCCCTCAGGATGACTCATCCGTTTCTGATCGTTGGTCGCCTGACTCCCGGCAGCTGCCTGATGGATGAGGCTGGTGCACTCCTGTGAGCGCCGCAGCTTCCTCCTAGGTCACGTGACATCATGGTCATCGGTCACATGACCTAGGCGCAGCTCAGCCCAATTCAAGTGAATAGGGCTGATCTGCAATACCGAGCACAGTCGCTATACAACGTGCGCCATTGGTCGTATGACGGATCCAGCCGAGCGTTATAGATGTGAACGGAGCCCTAAGTATACAGAGGCTTAACACTGTGTTCTTACGTCCCGCAGGACCTGAGCAGCGATGGAGAAGAGAACCCTAAATCCACCGTCTGTGTTCTTCACATCCAGGGGACGAGGTGAGAATCGGGGGAGGACAATGGGTGGCTGTGACCTCATACCTTCTCGCCCACCGTTAGAAATGTGGCACCTGGGTTTAAAAGTCACAATCCTGCCCTATGTTCTGCTACATGTCACCTATGAAAAGGAAGACCCTGCGGTTCTTATTGTTAGATGGGTCCTCCTGCTGCCTGCACCCACCCATCACCCATGGGGCACCCTGGCAATTTCCCTGCAGCGCCACCACAGGAGGAATGCGGCATTGCACAGTTCTCATTCAAATCAATGGACTGACTGTGTAATGCTTGGAAGTATCCGGTCCTCCAGGGTTAGAGACGCTCTTTATAGCCAGCAAGGTAGATGAGGGTCCTGAAGAAGGGAGCACCCTCGCTTATCTCCCAGGATAGTGGAGAGGTGTCTGATATTGGGAGCCCACTCTCCCGGTTTGAACGGAGTAGGGGATCAGGCGTGTGCTCTCTCTCCGCTCGGTTTATGTGGCTGCTGGCAGGGGCTTAGCTGTAGGGGGTGCAGAGGTAGCAGTCACTACCGGGCCCAGGAGCCTTAGGGGGCCCGAAGACACTTATGCCGCATAGGAAGACAAAGCACTGAGGGAAGGGGGGCCCAAGCTGAACTCTTGCACCAGGGCCCATGAGCCTTTAGCTACGCCCCTGGCTTCTGGATATAGCCGCGCGCTTGTCCCAAAGAGTTGACTGGAGCGTCATACGCCCCTGCAAGTTTGCCAATCCATTCAAACCGAATAGGGCGACAAGCTGCCTCCTTAATGGGACAACCCCTTTAAGCGAATGGACGACCATGTGGTAGGTGGTGGCACAAAATCCTCTAAACTGGGAGCTGCTCTTTGCATTGGTCCTCCATTCTGGCTGATGGAGGAATTACGAGCAAGGAGCATCCCTCTGTGATTTCCATGTTCATTGTACGTTACGCTCTATAGGATCTTTAGGCATTACAATAATCCATGTTCCAAAACTCAAGCATCGTCTGGAGGTCCTCGGTAAGAACCAGTACCCCCTTCCTTCCCCCCCCAAGAACAAAAATCCTCTGTAACAATGATCTTGAGCCATCAGTGTGCATTTAGTGCAGGTCGCAGCCCCACAATGTAGAACGCTTTCTGCACGAGGCCTATGGGCTCCCAGATATAAGGGCCCTTTTTCTCATTGCTGTGTGGCATTGTCCCCTCCACACATGTGACTACTCCTCGCATA
Source organism: Bufotes viridis (assembly GCA_033119425.1). NCBI lineage: Eukaryota > Metazoa > Chordata > Amphibia > Anura > Bufonidae > Bufotes > Bufotes viridis. The sequence goes on from CM065597.1 coordinate 22,890,416, forward strand.
TCTTGCGGTCTCCTTCTTTCTGCTTCTCCTGCGCAGGTGTCACTGGACTCATTCCGCCTTCTCACTTTGAAGCCCGTCGCCAGCAGCCGGCTCCACCGCTCTCTTCGCCCGTTCCACCATCTACTGAGGCCGAGCTTCTAACAGAACTGACGAAAGAGCTGGCAAAACTGAAAGAGGAGAACGAGGTGCTGAAAAAGAGGCAAGAGAAAGGAGAGGGTGCGAGGGCCAGGTACTGGAAGCTGCGTCTTTGGCACCAATCTTTTATTTTTTTTACACCATTTTTTCACAGGCATTCCGTTTGCTTTCCGTCCTAATAGAAGTCTGAGGGAAAGCATAACGGATCCGTCTGGGTCCCGTTATGCAAGACAGAAAACTTTGTTTTCCGTCTTGCATAACGGGAACCAGACGGATCCGTTTTGATTCCCATATCCTTCTATTAGGACGGAAAGCAAACAGAATGCCTTTTAAAGGCTTCCGTTTTGCAGTCCATCATAATACAAGTCTATGGGCAGAAGAACGGATCCGTCTTATGGATTCCGTTATAACCAACGCTGGTGTGAACCCACCCTTATTAGTATTAAATATTTACCATCTCCCTATGGGTCTGTTTACATTAACGCTGGGGCCTGGTACAAACCCCCCCCCCCCCCCGAAAAAACTAACCTGATGGACCCATTATCGATCACTGGTGTGAACAAAGCCTAAGACTTTCCATGACTGCGCTGATTAAAGGAGCTTTCTCGAGAACAGTACTTATCCCTTATACACTCCATTAGACGTTATGGGTCTCTCAGACACTCGCTTATCTCTGGAAGACCCAGATCGTTGAATGGATTGGCTGTGAACATGCACGGCCACCGGAAATGGAATCACAGCACCCCTGTTCTTGTGATTTGCGAGGGGGCCGAGCGGTCATATCCCAGCGATCAGACACATCCCTTGTCCTATTGGTAGTGAGACAATTCCTGGAAGGGAATATCTGAAGGAAATGAATAAATGGTAACTGTCTTTACATCTCGCTACCCTTTGAATGGTCACTTTGTTCATGTCCTCTACAGGTCTCTAGATCGTCACCTGCCAGAGGTTCCACCATCGGAGTCCAAGGCGTTGGAAATTATTGCCCATCAGATGAGGGAAATCCAAAAACTGGAAAAAGTGGTAGCTGTTGCTCAAGAGAAGGAAGAAGAAAGGCTGAGGTTGGCACAAGAAATGGAAGCATTGAAGCGGGCACGTGGAGAGGCTGAGCAGGCAGAAGAGAGGAGGCGGCAAGAAGAGGAGAGGAAAAGACAGGCCGAGAAAGCTGCTGAGATTGAGAAGATGCAGAAGGTAAGTGGTGGGAATGGGGAGGACATCATAGTCCTTGTCACATTCCATATCTCAGCTGTTTGTGGCTGGTTTGTCAAGGGTCTATTATTTTTGAAGGCTGTATTTTTTTGTCCATGTGCACCACAGGCTGCGCACAGACCCATAGAAGTAACTGATGTCCAGACCTCACTGCATATTAAAAATCTATGTGTTGTGGCCAAGATTTTCATACCAGAGTCCAAATCAGGCCTTAGAGAAGTTGTCCCATCTGGGCATTAATGTCTGACTGGTGTGGTCCTACCTCTAGGACATGCTGCTAACTTAAAGGGGTATTCCCATCAGAGACAATGGGCCATATCACTAGGATATGCCCCCATTGCCTGATGGGTGCGGGTCCCACCGAGAACGGAGCGGGGAGAGTGGTGGCTGGGGGACCCTGGGTTTCCTGGGGTCCGGCCACTGCCAAGCATTCTCCTCTTAGAAATGAATGGGAGCGTTGGCCGCGTAAGCGATGGGCGTACAGAAATAGCCAAGCAAGCGCTCTGCTATTTTCGGCGGCCCCATAGAAATGAATGGAGGGCGGCTGCGCATGCGCAGTGCGCCCTCCAACACCTTTCCCCACTCCAGTTCTCTGGAACCCGCACATAACGGACAATAGGGCATATCCTAGCGATATTCCCCCATCATCTGTGATGGGAATAACCCTTTAAGAACAGTGCCCATTGCATGCTACCGGGAATAGAGTGGTGGCTACACATGCTGGGCTCTATCCGTTCATTTCAGCTTGCTTAGCTATTTTCGTAAGGGCTCATTCAGGCGGCCGTATGTTATTTGTGGTCTACAAATATCTCAGTTGTTCAGCAAAATCTTCCACATGTCCACAAAAAAAACCTCAGGATAGGTCATCACTGTCAAATGGGTGGGGGTCTGACACCTGGCATCCCCACTGATCAGCTGTTTGAGGAGACGGCGAGTGCAGTGCTCACGTGCCGTCTCCCTTCTCTCTTCCTGCTCTCCGCTGTATGTCTATGGGACAGCAGCAGCAGACCCCCGCCGTTCTGATATTGATGACCTTTCCTGAGGATAGGTCATCAATAGAAAAAGCCCAGCCAACCCCTTTAAAGTTTGCGGACACAGATCCGCAAAATGCGGATTGCATACGGAACACATTCCGTGTGCAATGCACGTTTTTGCGGAACCATAAACTTGAATCGGGCCACCAACTGCATTTTGCAGACAAGTATAGGACATGTTCTATCTTCTATGTGGACATATGGAAGCGGATAGCACGCAATGTACTATCCATGGATTTTGAGGTCCCATAGAAATGAATGGGTCTGCATCTGATCTGCAAAAATGCGGACAGAAAAATACGGTAGTGTGAATGGGCCCTAAGTTCCCATAGCAGTGAATGGAGAGAGCTGTGCATGCCGTGTGGGACCTGCTCCTATTGGATATTTATGGCATATCCTGTGGACGTACCATGAGGCATAACCCCTTGAAGGAAGGAAGGAAGGGGAGACGCACTCATAGGAAGGACCTGTGAGGTGACGGGAGCAAGAAGACAGCGAGGAGGCACAACACTCTGAAGGGCATAAGAGAGTGGAGAGGAGTCTGCCGCGCGTCCCGATCGGGTCCAGGAACTGGCCGACCTTCAATAGCAGCGAGATGAGAGGGAAACACAAAGGGGATCTGTGCGCTAGTAGTTTTAGGATGAGTTGATGATGCATTTCGGAGCTGTTTTAGCTCTTTCTTCAGATCACATTCATATACATTTAATGCATAAACGTTTAACACATTTAAAAAGGCATGGAACGTAAGGCAAGGGGTTGGGATCATGTCCAGACATTTGGAAACAGTCAATTAAAACAAAAGTTAAAACAGCAAAAATTGTGAAAGACCATCATTAGTAAAATTAGTATGGAGTACACTACCAAAAATTATTACAGAAAAGCATGGAATTAGTTATGTAAAAATTAGTGAAAGATAAAATGAAGTTCATGCAAATAGCCACTAGATGGCACAATTTTACCTAGAATAAATATGTGGCAATAGTTATTGTTACAAATTAGAAAGGTAAATGGAACAATTGTATAAATAGAAAGTAATAAAAAATACTATTAGATACATAAAATAGGATGTAATGAAAATTTACATCAGAGAGCCGTCGGATAATTATTAAAATACACTGATAAGATACAATAGGAATATGGTGACTATTCGGCTACATTATAGCATCCAGGACAAGTATTATGACACCAGAGACCCACAGTCTGCCAGAATGTAAATGCCTAAAGGCTCATGCACACGACCAGTGTTTTGCGGTCCGTTTTTCACGGATCCGTTGTTCCGAATCTGAGGTTTTTTTTTTCTCTGATTTAAGTCCTCTTCCGTTCCGTTATTATTCCATAAAACATATCCGTATGGTTTCCGTATTTGATCTGTTTTTTGCGGATGGGAAACAGTAACTTATTAATCACCAAACACATGATCAATATGGGCTGGGCATAGCATTTCTACAGTATGGATCCGCAAAATATGGATGAAATACAGATGTGTTCCGTGTGCATTCCGTATTTTTTGCAGACCCATTGACTTGAGTAGAGCCGCAGACCCTGATTTCCGGACAATAATAGGACATGCACTACTTTTTTGCGGAACGACCGTGGGGACAAACGGAATGCACACGGAGTACCTGCCCATTGAAATAAATGGTTCCGCATACAGTCCACAAAAAAAAAACTGAACGGACACGGAAAGAAAATACGTACGTGTGCATGAGCCCTAATGCAGGTAGCTTCTACCAAGTGCAGGAGACCTTGGCGGTCATGTAGTTGCACCTATGTCCTGCTTGAATCGGCCTCGTGTGTAACCTTTATCACTGAATCTCATGATCTTCTGAACAGCTGCAGTTAGCGACAGAGAGTCACAAGATGGAGTCTGACAAGCTGAAGGTCAGAGTGCATGCCCTGGAATCACAGCTCCAAGAAGAACGGGAAGAGAAAATACTGGAGGTGAAGCATCTGAGAGAAGAGCTCCAAGTGACCACTGAAAAGAGAGAGGCTCTGGAAGCGGACTTAAGGTGTGCGCGCGCCGCTGTGAACGCCGGACTGGTGCAAATAGTGCACAAAGTGTCATCAGCTGTGTCCAGGCATAAAAAGAGAACGGCTATGGGAACCCAGCTTTAGAAGTTTATATTGGTGGGGCTCAGTAAGCCGTTACCAGCCCTTTGATAATTAGATCGCATTTCAATTAATGTAATGAGAATGCACAATTCAGAAATCTATGGCAAACAAATGACTAGGGTTGGACACTTCATTGCTGCTGAGTGTTAGTGATGCCACTTATATTCTTCTTTCAGCTTTTACACCGTTTTCCTTATTGCTGATGCTACACACCCTAGCTTGGCCTGCCTCTTGTCCCGTCCGGATGGCACTGCCATCCATAAGATGGCTGTGGATAAAGGAGTATGCGTCCAAACGCATCACTGTGATCCACGTTATCCACAGCCATCTTATGGACAGGACAGATTACAGTCATCAGTAGCAATAGAACTAGCCTGGAGATCTGCACTCCCTGTGTTCTAGACAGGGGCGGACTGGGAACTTAAAGCGGCCCTGGAAATAAATCTAAAAGTGGCCCCATGTTGTAGGCAGATCCAAATTGGAAGAAGGCAGGGCAACATAAGTAGGCAGTGCCTGCAATCCTGTAGTGCAGCACAAAATACCACTCCAACAGAACCAATTACCACAGTGTGGCACAAAATACTGCCGCCCTCGCCACCGTATTTAACCGTTTCATCCTGAGGATGTTGATACAGTTGAGCCCAGGAGGGCATCGGCAGCCATTGACCAGGTGCATAAGTACCTGATGCTCCTGGCATGAATTAATTCTGAAAACATCAGATTGTTATGTACCAGCTGTGAGGAGGGCCCAGGCGGCCCCCTGGACATCGGGCCCACCAGGAAATTTCCCTGTAGGGTCTATGGCCAGTCCGCCCCTGGTTCTAAAAGTGGGTTTAAGGCTTCAGCTGGTGGACCCTTAAAGATGTAAACATCTGACACATTTCTGTGACAAAGCAAATATGTTATAAAACCAGAAGTATACTTGAAAAGCAATATACACTCAGCGTTTATGTAAAAAGAAAACTTTTTAGGAATCCATGCTGTTGAGATTTAAGACCGTGATGCTTTGCAGCAATGCCCTGCATTCATATATCTCCTGGTCTGGAAATGTCGGGTGTAAATACAAGTGACATTAATACTGTTGTTGTGTCACTTTTAGTCGGTCCCGTTCAGAGCTGGAATCCCAGAAGACCTCGGTGCTGCAGCTGCGGACCTACATAGGTGAGCTTGTTCCGGATCAACAAGTGGAAGAGCAGAAGAGGGAAAAGACCGAACTGAAGAATACAATACAGGTGAAACGCCGTAATATTCATGTGATAGATTCTTGTATATGTGAGCAAGCGGCTCTACTTACTTCAGTCCATTTGCTTGTTTTAAGCTTTTGCAGAAAGAAAGAGATGCTCTGCAGACTTCTATGTCACTCCTGCAAACCCGGCTGTCATCGCTTACACATATTTTATCCCTGCAGGAAAGTGATCTCTGTAAAAAAGCAGTAAGTACGGGCTTTAAGGGTAGGGTAATATGGGTAATAAGTGTCTGATTGGTGAGGTCCGATTGCTGGGAGAATGGGGGAGACCCCTTGTTTGACTGGAGCAGTGGTCAAGCATGTACACTGCTGCTCCATTCAGACTCAATAGGACTGACCGAAATACCTGAGCGATATAGTGGGCTATGTTTGGCTTTCTCATAGACTTTTAACAGAGCAGCAGTGCACATACTCAACCACCACTTTAGTCTAACAGGGGATATGGGACCCCCATTCTCATGATTGGTAGGATTCCCAGCAGTTGCATCCCACCCGTCAGACACATTATCCATCGTGTGGATAGGGGATCAGTTGTCATTCTGGGGCAACCCTTTAAGGCATGTGTTTTTCTCTTCACTTAAATATGCAACACGGTAAGTGAAGTCACTATATTCAGGCGAAGTGGATATGATTTGCCTCACTATTCAGATAATATTTTTTAGGATAAACACTTGGATGGACAGAAGACTCAGCAGCTGCTTAAACTGTGGAGGGAGAAGGTGTTCAGTTTGATGGTTCAGCTGAAGTCAGAAGATATCAACCGGGAGAATGACAGTAGGAAGATACAAGACCAGGTGAGCATTGGGGGCACACATAGAAGTGGCAGTCGGATGTATGCATAATAATGGTCAAAAACATTTTAATTATCCTTTAGTGCTATTGTGCATTTAACTTTTTTTTTTTTCGAGATCTGCTCTCTGGAAAACTCTCTGCAAGAAAGCAGTCAGCAGCTAGCACTCTACTCGCATGCCATGCAAGACCGCACAGCAGAGCTGGAGATGGAGAGGGTCCGAAACAAAGTAAGTAAAGATATACAGCATGCAATCATTTGGCTTGTCACTATGGTTGTTTTATTTTAAGTGTACCTGCATTTGGAAAAAAACATTTGATAGGTCATAGGGACATATGAAAGGTTATGATTGGTGGGAGTCTGAGTACTAAGGCCCCCCCTAACCGAGGAGAGGGAAGCACTCACAATGCCATCTCTCTATGTCACTATGACATTTTCAGTTTCTTCAAAGTGCAGTTACTCTTTAAATATTAATGCTGCTTAGAATTCCCTCAGATAAAGCAATGTGGTTGTATTACAGTGAATTCTGAGTTCCGGGAATAAATAGGCTTAACACGAGATATACTGTATATGCAAAAGATAACATACAGAGTAAAGTAAGTAACAATCACCAAAGCCGTGGACAAATGAGCCAGCTTACCATCAACTGGTTCCTCTGGTGGGCTCAGTTTTATGAAGCTATAATAGGCCACAAAAGTCTAGAAGAAAATACACATTTGGAGCTTATCATTTGCCACAAGGGTCTATTTCTTTGATTTAAAACCTATCACACTTTATTGATGATACAGAGCTTGGGCCCCAAGAAATATTTCCTCTGGTGGGCCCACGAAATCCCAGCCATTGAGAAAAAAACAGCTCACCTTCTCGTTGGCTATGACACTGTCCGCTGTGATTGGACAGTTGACAGCCAGGCAGAAGGAGACACCCCCCTCCGAGACTAAGAAATCTCCTCCTCCTGTACCAATGCTATTGATTAGCGTACAGGGCGCCGAACAGACCTCCGGGCACAGGGGAAAAACGGAGCAGCTGATCTGAAAAAAATGTGCCCTATCTCATCTTGTAAACATCGGCTACAGTGCCAGGTACTGATTTTGAAAAGTAAAATCATGTGAAAGGTCCTCTTTAACAATCTGTATAAATGCATTTGCTGTATAAACTCTATAAAGACTATATATTGTGTATAGAGGATGACGTCTATGATAATGACTGACTTTTTTAGTGCTTACAAGACAAGTTGACTGCGGCACAAGCTACAGCCACCTCTCTGTCCAGCCGAGCTGAAAAAGCTGAGCAAACGGTGTTAAAACTAAAGCAAATGATCGACAGGTAAGAACGATGCTCATTCTGAATGTATAGAACAGGGTTGTGAAGTTTCCCATTGCTAGGATGCAGTCTGATGAAAGCACTGGGAGGAATGAGTCCGTTATATGCATGCTGCCCGTCTGCCTATGACTGCTTTCTCCCTATGCTCAGTGATGGGGCAGAGAGAGGGCATCATGAAGGAGCTGACCGGTTCCCTTTAAGAGGCATCCATCAGCAGGAAAGTCTGTATGAAACTAGGCACAATGCCTGGTAGGGCCTGGTGAGCATCATGGAACAATACCTTTTATTGGCATTAAAAGGGGAAGCATGGAGGAGCGCATATCTCTGTATGTGGATGATATGCTGCTTTCTGTGGCCTCCTCCATTGAGCCAATTATCTCCCTGATCTCTTTTGGCATGCACTCTGGGCTACTTTTGGAACAAGTCTTTCATAATGCCGCTAGACCCGATCCTGCAGGATCTGTGATTAAATCACACAAACCTGACAGTAGCGAGCTCCATTTAATATCTGTAAGTGGACATGTCCTCTAATCTGCATAGATATATTGAGGCTAATATAACACCGTTATTAGCTAAATTCAAGATTAAACCCGGACATATCCCCATTTTTCCCTTCCCCCACGACAGCACCACAGTGAGAGAGGATCCTGTCCCTGGAGTGAGAGACCTGCAGTTTTATTTTCAGGTCAGTACCGCTAGTCTGGAAGTCCCAGATATTTTTCTGGAGGACTAGGTGGTAGTATACCTGCTGGGGTCTATCGCCCAGAGGATGGGCTGGCAGGACCCTAGGAGTCGGTGGTTGTCCAGGGCTTCCACTTTGTTCTTGCGGCAGGTACATTCGCTCCTCTAGGGGAGTGAGGCCATGCGATGTCCGGAGTTTGAAGGATCAAAGGAAGCAGCCCCAGGAGGGGAAACATGTCTTCCGGAGCCTCCCCTCAGCGTGCGGTCCAAACAGAGAGAAAAGCGCAAGTGTTCCTGTGGACGTCACTTCCAGCGGAGCGTGCGTTTCCCATGACGCACTTCCAGTTTAAACATGTGGCCGGATATGCGTTCTAGACGCGCTGGCCTTCCTAGAGGCTTTTCTGGTAGAAGGGGAGATTCTTGCTCCAGTACCGGTTCCGTTTTGGAATGAGTGGGTAAGTGCCCAACAAGTGATACTATGTTGATATTTGGTGATTTCTTGATTTTAGACAAGGCCTAAGAAAGTTTTGGCTAAAAGAAAGCCTAAAGAATGTGCGTTATGTGGATGCCCCTTATCTTCCTCATATTCTAAGAAGCTTTGCCAACAATGTATAGACAAGACAGTAGCGGAGGAGTCTCCATGTTTTCTAAAGAATATTAAAACACTCATTAGATCAGAGGTGAAAAGTTCCTTGAAATCCTGTACACGTCAGAAAAGATCTGCGGAAGGTTGGTTATCAGATATGGATTCTACGGCGGACAGTGAGGAAGTAGTGGAAACATACGACTCAGATTTTTCCTCATCCTCTGAAGATGATCTGGAGCGTAGAGCTTTATTTCCTGTAGAAGATACAGACAAATTATTGAAGGATATTTGTTCTACTCTGGATTTAGAAAATGTAAAAGATGATAAATCTGTAGTCGATTCAATGTTTGAGGGACTTCAGGAAAGGAGGCATAGATGTTTCCCGTTGCATAAAAGTGTATTGGCCCTCATAAATAGAGAGTGTGAAAAACCTGATAAAAAGGCATTTATTCCCAAAGTTTTAAAAGAAAGTATCCCTTTAAAGAAGAGGCCACCTCTTCTTGGGATAAAGCGCCAAAGATTGACGTAGCTATATCAAAGATTTCTACAAAGTCTTCCCTACAGTTCGAAGATATGGGGTTTCTAAGGGACCAATTAGATAAAAAAGTAGATTCTTGTCTCAAAAACACCTGGAAAGCAGCGGCTTCCGTGTTAAGACCGAATATTGCGACCCTTGTTACGGCCAGATCCATGATTATCTGGTCGGAACGTTTATAGTGTCAGATTAGGGACAAGTGTCCTAGAGAGCAAATTTTAGCCTCCTTGCCCACTTTACAGAAGGCGGCTGATTTTATTGCGGATGCTTCAGTAGATTCAGTCAAACTGGTGGCACAGGCATCCTCTCTTTCCAATTCCGCTCACAGAGCGCTCTGTTTGAAGAATTGGAAAGGGGGGGATTTGTCTACAAAACAAAGATTGTTCAGTATTCCTTGTCAGGGAGAGTTTCTGTTTGGGCCTGATTAAGATTCCCTTTTGGAGAAAGCTGCAGATAGGAAGAGGAAGTTTCCTGGTCTTTCTCCAGGTTTTTCTTCAACTTCCTTTTCCAGATCCAGATGCCCCTTTCTTTCCTCATCTAGATTTGGAGGAAGAGATCAAAATAGTGGCAGAAACCAAAGTTTTAGATCTAAAGGTTTTGGGGATAAAGGCTTCCTATTGGAGGTTCCTCTTCCCAGCCTATGAAACCGCCTCAGCAATGACGCCAGGGGTGGTGTGGGAGGAAGACTGAGGTTCTTTCATCCCGCATGGGAAAAAGTAGCAGGAAAATGGGTCCTGGGGCTCATAGGAGAAGGTTTACGTTAAAATTTTTATTCAAAACCCCCTTAAGAAATTTATGGTCACAAAGGCTCAAGGTTGGTCACTAGGAAAGTCTGCTATGGAGGTAGAAGTCTTAGAGCTGTTAGAGAAGCAGGTTCTAGTTCCAGAACAGAAAAAGGGGTTCTACTCACCTCTATTTCTGGTAAAGAAACCAGACCAACTCTTTCTGCACGATTATAAATCTAAAACAACTAAACAAACACCTTTTTTTTTAAGGAAATTCAAGATGGAAACAGTAAAAACAGCGGTTCATTTACTGTATCTTAATTGTTTTATGGCAGTCTTAGATCTAAAAGACTCGTATTATCATGTCCCCATACACCCTTTGCATCAGCAGTTCCTGGCCGGTTATATTCTGATGACACCCAATGTTACAAAAGGCGTTTGCTTTACCTTCTGGTCACTTTTTTACAAATATCTACAATTACGGCATGCATTAGATGCTAAATCCAAACTATTGACGATATCGTATACGTCCAATGGAGGCACCCGGGACCGTAAAAGGAACCAACTTCACAGTCCACTAATCTCTCCATGCCGAATTCTTGAAAATGTTTCCTTGCAAGGTGACCTCGCAATGGGGAAAAAGATGTTGTGACCATTATTGATGCCCAATGGGAGGAGACTCCTAGATTTGACCCTGAGTGAAGCGGGTAGACCCTGTGATGGCTAACCTCAGGCCCTCCAGCTGTGATAAAACTACAACTCTCAAGATGTACACTTGCTTGGCTGTTCTCAGAACTCCATAGAAAGGAATGGAGCATGCTGGGAGTCGTAGTTTCTCCACAGCTGGAGTGTCGGGGGTTAGCTATTACAGGGCTAGACTGTTGCAGCTATTCTTCATTCGTAGGGTCTATAAAATCGGGATTAAGCGAGACTCATGCTTCTCAAACTGTGGAGATTTGGAGGCAGCACTTAATACACATGCAAACCTATTGGAGAGAGATGTTGAGAATAATAAATAAGGTATATAGTGCTTATTGGGTGTGAGATTTCGGGTCCAGGTGAGAGGATAATTGAGAAGCTTGGTCCAGTGACTCAACCATGAGAGTGAATTGCTGGCAGAGCTAGGGTGCAACATGGGGCTCAGGCCTGCCCTCCGGGCACTTCATCGTCATTTGTAAATCAGAATAGAAGTCTATTTCCCTGCATTGCAGCAACTTAATGTCACGGTCCCTCCTGTGACAGAGGTGAGAAGATCGTATAGACTTGCTGCACGGGAGGCTATCTGACAGGTCTCTCTGCTTTCCTCTATGTGTGTTGTTGTTTGGCAGGATCTCACCTCTCCTCAGGTTCTGCTCGTTATGAGTGAGGAGGCTCTATTTAGGTCCGCCTCACACTGCTGACCATGCGGTTGATATTTCCTGTTGGAGTTGCTGGAGCTTGGTTGTTTTGGATCGCCTGCTTCTCCATACTTCTCAAAGATAAGTACTATTCGCCTTTTCTGTTTGTTGTTCTCTGGTGTGTTTTTGTTATTAGGCCTCAGGGAGACGCAGGTTCCTTCATTTGGGAAGGAACCGGCGGTCTCATCTCCTGCTACCTATCCTAGAGATTGTCTGTCAGTTTCAGCAGTGCCTAGGTATCTGGCGTATGAGCATTTCCACGATCAGGATCTGCTTATACTGGCAGTAGTTAGGGAAAGGCCTAGGGATTACTCGGTCACCATCCCTCTTCCTTTGCTTTTGAGGCCTAGACTGTTGTCTATTCTTTTTTGTGCGTATCTGGTGTTTTCCCCTTCCCCACTATCCGTGACACTTTGGAACGAATAATGGTTATTCTTACATGATGCTCACCAGGCCCTACCCAACATTGTGCTTGGTTTCAAACTGAGCTCCCTGCTGACAGATACTCGTTTAAAACCTAGGACTCATTCCATATGAACTTCTGGGAAGTCAACGTCTTCTCCATCATTTTAGTTTTGTTCTCTGTGATGTGCCTCATTCGTTTGAATTCATTTCGGCTGCTCTGTCAGTTTTGCACAGGCTTTCTACACACAAGAAAACTCCTTCCGGGGAGCATTGCAGCAACTGGTGACGCTGGGACAGAGGGTCACATTTGCTACCAAGAGAGTGGACACTATACAGGGTAAGAGGGGGAGAACCAAAGAGCTGACGTTCTGTTCTTCACTGTGGTTTAATATGCAGGATTGTGTTTCCTGTGATATGAAAGGGGATTTCTGGGAATTAAAGTTTTTATCCAAATACCCCCACAATGCCCTGGCCCCTACAATAGACCATACTTACCCGGTCCCCGTACGTCCCTCCACGGCCACTGCTGCATCTCCCTGTTGTGCGGATCAAAACATCTGGCGACGGGAGAAGCAGCCAAAAGCAGGGCATGACGGTGACCACCCTACCTAGCATCGCGGGTGGCACCAGAGAGGCTGGTTGATGTCGCAGCCTGATATTGGTCGCCAGATGTTTTAATCCCTGCAATTACATCCCCTGAAGACACCCGGTGGGGCGAAACATGTCGGCATGCAGGGATTAATGTGTGTGTGATTTTAAAATACAGGCTAGCCAGTGAGGGACTTATATAAATAATGCAATATAAACATCATGGGTATCACCGCGGCCAAAAACGAATGGCGTAACGGAAAAAATGGCCCATTTGCCATTTTTCATAGCTTCCCTTAACCCAAAAAATGAAATAAAATGTGATCAAAAAGTCACACACACTCCAAAATGGCATCAATAAAAAGTACGGATTGTCCCGCAAAAAATGAGCCCCTAAACGGCTCAGTAGACATTGGAGGTTTACATAGGGCACTGCCTCGTTGTGACCACTTTGCATTTGACCTTTTTCAGGTTTGGTGGCCCAGAGACTGGCTCTGGTAAAGCTGAGACAAAAAGAAGAACAGGCCAGTAACACGGGGACAGAGGACGACATGTGAGTGACTGGGATGTAGAGGAGTGGTGTACATGCTGAGTGAGGGGCATATTGCACAATGTTTTCCTGCTTTAACCCCTTGGTGACCTCTGCCGTACGTGCAGACCTCTGCTGCCGGGCTTCTGCTTAAGGCCGATTGTAGACATTTAACCCTTCAGATGTGGTGGTCAATGTCTAATCGCAAGAATCTCCTGCATTGCTTAGATTTTTTCTCAAACTGCGTCCTTGTCAATCTAGTGCTTTGTCAGCATTATAACACCTCCACATCCCTAGGCATTATAGGGGACTTACAATCAGGGCCTGTGATGGAGGACTTACAATCAGGGCTCATGATTGGGGACTTACAATCAGGGCCTGTGATGGAGGACTTACAATCAGGGCCTGTGATGGAGGACTTACAATCAGGGCTCATGATTGGGGACTTACAATCAGGGCCTGTGATGGGGGACTTACAATCAGGGCCTGTGATGGCGGACTTACAATCAGGGCCTGTGATGGGGGACTTACAATCAGGGCCTGTGATGGGGGACTTACAATCAGGGCCTGTGATGGGGGACTTACAATCAGGGCCTGTGATGGGGACTTACAATCAGGGCCTGTGATGGGGGACTTACAATCAGGGCCTGTGATGGGGGACTTACAATCAGGGCCTGTGATGGGGACTTACAATCAGGGCCTGTGATGGGGGACTTACAATCAGGGCCTGTGATGGGGACTTACAATCAGGGCCTGTGATGGGGACTTACAATCATTGCCTATGATTGGGGACTTACAATCAGGGCCTGTGATGGGGGACTTACAATCAGGGCCTGTGATGGGGACTTACAATCAGGGCCTGTGATGGGGACTTACAATCAGGGCCTGTGATGGGGACTTACAATCAGGGCCTGTGATGGGGACTTACAATCAGGGCCTGTGATGGGGGACTTACAATCAGGGCCTGTGATGGGGGACTTACAATCAGGGCCTGTGATGGGGACTTACAATCAGGGCCTGTGATGGGGACTTACAATCAGGGCCTGTGATGGGGGACTTACAATCAGGGCCTGTGATGGGGGACTTACAATCACGGCCTGTGATGGGGACTTACAATCAGGGCCTGTGATGGGGACTTACAATCAGGGCCTGTGATGGGGACTTACAATCAGGGCCTGTGATGGGGACTTACAATCAGGGCCTGTGATGGGGACTTACAATCAGGGCCTGTGATGGGGACTTACAATCAGGGCCTGTGATGGGTGAATATGGTATGTGCTCTTTCATTAATCGGGATGTGCCGTCTGCAGGTGTCGCCCGTCCTATGAGGATTTAATGGCTGAAGTGAGTCTCCTAAATGAGGAGCGAGACCGTCTGAGTGCAGAGCTCAAGCGCAGCGCTCTAATCATTGATGGCAGAGTGACAGAGACCAGAGAAAAACGTAAGTAGGACATTGGCCTAAAAAATCTTTTACTTCACATCCTCCAGGTATCATGTTCCAAGATTAGATATGTCATTCGTGAAAAGTTCTTATTATAGTAGTATTGTGGCCGCTGTCAGGTAAAGTATAGCTGCTGTCCGTCTGGACTGGCCTCGGAGGACGGTGGACTTTTGTTTTCCAAAATCTAGGGCTACCAGATCTAATTTCAACCTTCATGTTCCTTTTGCGCAGTGGAAGCAGAAATCGAGGCCTGTCACCACACTGCATCTCTTCTGCGCTCTTCACTTCATGAGACAGAAGAGAGGGAGCGTGTCCTGAGAGAACAGGTCGTGGACCTTGAGAGGAGACTTCAGGAAGCTTGCGAGACCACAACACGACTGCAAGAGCAACTGCGGGATCAGAAGGAGGAATATGAGAAAGGTGAATGGCCGGATGTGTGCAGCTTTAGCACAGGCATTCTACTGTACCTACGGGGGCAAAAGGGGCAATTACACAATAGGCTTCTTCTTCCTTTTGTCATTGGTAGGTGTGTGTGTGTCAGTAACGCTTCCTTCAGTTCCACTTCCAACCATAAAGGGGTTGTCCACCATGAGAACACATGGCTGCTTTCTACCAATAACCGTGCCATACTTGTCCATGGGGGCTTCAGTGACCTATAGAAAGTATACCCACTGACCACAGGACCTTATTCATGCATTATTTTATATTAATACTGAATTCTGCTGGTAATAATCCTATCAAGAATGTGATTTAGATGTATTACGATGAACTGAGGTAAAACTTTTTGACCCCTTCATGTGACTGTTTGGAAGAAGTACCTTTGCTCAATCCCCTCCAGTTACATGAGGGTGCCACCCTAGGATGTCAACAACATTGTTTGTAGGGCATTCAATATAATATTCCATAGATCGAGTGGAGTTTTATCCCCATGTTGTCTTTTTAAAGAGCTACAGGACAAAGTGAGAGCCATAGAAGAAAACACAACGCAGCAGATGGCTCAAATGGAGAAGCATCTACATGAGGCCAGGAGAGAGCACACTAAAGCAGGTTAGTCTCTCCCATGCTGTGGGTTCATACATTAAAGGGGTATTCTGGTTAGAACAAGCCATCACCTATGCACCGGTAGCTGTTCGATCAGTGGGGTCCAACTGCTGGGTCCCTCACGGATTATTAGAATGTCGAGCATACGCCCGGTCACTCCATTGGAGAGCTGTACTCTGCTGTCTCAGGCAGTCCCTTAGAGATCAACAAGGGTGGTGTGCTTTCTTGACCTGCCGCTCTATTCACACGGGGGACACGGATCCGGCGTGAATGGAGCGGGGACATTTGAATTGACCGGGGTCAATTTCTCCTCTCGCCACACAGTTGTAGCTTTGAGACAGACTGAACGCCAGATGCAGCGAGAGAAGACCCGGAGCCAGGAAACCAGAAGTACAATAGAAGATGCCGCTCGAGTGAGAGAGGAACAACTTGTCCGCCAACTACGAGACGCAGAAAGAGATAAAAATCTCATGATGGTGGGTCTACCAAATTAGAAACATGTCTGCTGTGATCATCGCTTACCACTCCACCTAAGTCGATTTTAGGATGTCCTATTGATCTGTCAGAGGCTCTGCACAGCTCTGAGCAGCATGAAGGCACCTTCACAAGACTTGGAACGTGTCATAGAGAGAATCCAATTGATTGCTGAAAGAAAGGCAAAAGATGCTCGGTTTTGCTCCTTGTCTTTCTAGCTGACGACTGCTAATAGAGGTCATGGAAGTGATCTAGCAGGATCCATTAAACACTATTAAATCCTGGATATACTTAGGTTGTAATATTTGGTATAAAAGATAGGCTACACAGGGGACGTCATATATCTAGACAAAGGAAGTACTTTGCTTTGATTTTCCCACGCTAGGTAATCCTAATTGTGTCCAGAAGGTACATAGTTAATGCGGTTGAAAAAAAGACATGAGCCCATCAAGTGCAACCAAGGGATAGGTGGAAGGTATGTTGTGAGGACCTATAGATCTGTGTGGCAGGATCCTATTGGCTCATTTTTATTTTTAGGTTGTGAGGGTAACACCCGGTTCTTTTGGTTAATAGAAGGGATCTTCTGCCGTTTGGGGTCAGAAGAGGAAGACTCGGATACCACCATGAGTCGTGTCTTCTCATTCTTTTACCCCCTAGACTGAATTTTATATTTTTAGCACTGCAGACAACATGGTCGGATCCCTTATTTAGGGATCATACAAAAATTCTACCATGACGAAGCAAATCTTAAACCTGGATCATTGATTTGGCAAAGAAAATAATATTGGGCAGAACTACCTCAGTGTGTGCATGTATCGTTAGCTCTGTTTTCACTTTTAAAGGGAACCTCTGTGAGGGCAGAATAAACTAGTGATGAGCAAAGAGAGCTTCGGATGCTGTGTCCGAAGTCGCTTCGCTCAAAACTTCGGAACCAAAGTTCGGTTCCAAGTTTTAAAGTGGTTTCCCAGTTTAAAAATCAAGTACTGAAGTTATTCAACGAAGTCTCGCGCACCTTTGCGAATAACTGACTTTACCTCATCGGAGGCCGTCCATTTTAATGCTGTACAGAGACGAATCTCCGTACAGCCTTATTCCGAAGTTTTGAGCGAAGCGACTTCAGATGTAGCATCCGAAGCTCGCTTTGCTTATCGCCACTGGTGACCGATACCCTTAGGAAAACGCTGAGACACTTGAACTGGGCCATTCATTTTGCTAAAATTTGGATTGAACAGTTTCAGCACGTGCTGAGTGCAGGACCTGCTCAATACTGACTTCAGGAGTCCTCGTCTTCATGCGCCTCCGGCTCTTTACCCCTGATGGCACTCATTGACATCTCTCTTCCTATAGAAGTCAGTGGTGGGAGAGCTGGGAGCTGCTGGAGCTTGTGCAGTGTATTGAATGTACTCCATAGTGATTTTAAGAAAAGGTCGCAGTCAGTGCAAGTACATGCGCCAGCGCTTTGCTCAGCGTCTCTGTCACCAGTTTATGCCGCCCTCGGATGGAACTGGCGACAGATTTTCTTTAACTTGGTGGTCTATAAGATTCAGTGATAAAGCTTGTGGTCCTCCAGGCAACTCTCCGGCAGTCGGAAGAAAAAATGGAATGGTTCCGGCACCTAATTTTGCAGTAAAAACTTCCTTTATTCGGGGTTCGGTATACACTCTTGTTCACACAGTGGCTGGTAGTTTACGCGTTTCGGACAATCTAGTCCTTAGTCGTAACAAAAATGGTTTGATTGTGACCCATACTTAAATGGTTACCCTGGCGCCGCCCATCAAGGGGCGGAGAAAACGCCGGGTTTAATCACAGGCAAACCACTTGCTATTGACAGGTGATGAGTGTTGGTCACATGCTTGCTTCATATATAATGTTGGAATACCATCAAAATTGTACAATATGTAACAAAAATAAGTTGTTTCACATAAGCATGGGTCAACATCCCATTTGTCATTAAAAATGTCATTTTGTGGTTAAAAACATATGATACTGTTCACATGCAATATAAGAAAACGCATGAGCCATATACATACACAAAATAAGCATAAAGACAACTATGTTAGTACAAAAATGGCCTTCATTCTTGATTACTGCAGATCCCACTACTTCTTATTTGGACTGTTCAATAGAAATGCATAATTTCCTTCCTTAAATTCTGCAGTAATCAAGAATGAAGGCCATTTTTGTACGAACATAGTTGTCTTTATGCTTATTTTGTGTATGTATATGGCTCATGCGTTTTTCTTATATTGCATGTGAACAGTATCATATGTTTTTAACCACAAAATGACATTTTTAATGACAAATGGGATGTTGACCCATGCTTGCGGTGAAACAACTTATTTTTGTTACATATTGTACAATTTTGATGGTATTCCAACATTATATATGAAGCAAGCATGTGACCAACACTCATCACCTGTCAACAAGTAAGTGGTTTGCCTGTGATTAAACCCGGCGTTTTCTCCGCCCCTTGATGGGCGGCGCCAGGGTAACCATTTAAGTATAGGTCACAATCAAACCATTTTTGTTACGACTAAGGACTAGATTGTCCGAAACGCGTAAACTACCAGCCACTGTGTGAACAAGAGTGTATACCGAACCCCGAATAAAGGAAGTTTTTACTGCAAAATTAGGTGCCGGAACCATTCCATTTTTTCTTCCGATTGCTGCAAGCTCTTCTCTTGAGGCTCCGAGCACCGGGGATATGGCTGTCCTGGATGGGTGAGCTGGACTTTTTGCATTTGTTACAACTCTCCGGCAGGAAGGATTATTTGCCTCCTACCAGAAAACACGGATGTCGGCCGTCCAGTCCATAGATATTGTGAACGAGAACGTACAGAGACCAGCAGAAGACGCCAGAGCCAGATGTACTCCAGCTGTTAAAGGTGAATTATCTGCGGAATAGAAACCACTGGGAAAAAAAAATGCTCATTGTAAAGTATGTGGCGAGTTTTTAAAGTGTCTTCAATATGGCAGGAACAGCCATATTTTATAACTGCTTTTGGTTTAATTGCAGCTGACAGCGCCTTCAGTGAGACCTATGTAGTGAATGGCGACAGAGTTAATATTGCTGCCTCTATCACATGATCGCTAGGGGCCCCGCAGCATGGCCGAACTGCTGGGTCCTAGCAGAATGTATAGGGAAATAAGTAAAGAAGAAAAAACACAAACTGCTTGTATCCAGGGGTTACGACCACCCTGCAATCCAGCAGCGGTGGTCGTGCTTGTACACTATAAGAAAAAGCTCTAGCCTCTCTGGTGGTCAGAACCGGGAGGTTGTGCATAGGTATGCATGCGCAGCAGCTCCCGTCCTGGCCATCTGGTATGTGCGCTGCAGCGGTGAGCGTAACCCCTGGAGACAAACAGTTTATAATGTGATGAAAAAAAGGAATCGTGCCAGAAAAGGAGGCAATATTGGACAACCACAATACATTAGGAAGTGCTTTGTATTAACTTTATCTACATGATGAATGCCATCTGCTGAAGTGAGACAACCCCTTTAAGGTCATCAACAGATACCTTGTAAAAAACGGAAAAAAAAGGATACAAAAGCGCAGCACACCACGCTTTTGGACCCTGCTGAGTCTGGTAAAAAAACGTATACGTTAAAGTATACTTTTTTTTTTTTCCTTCAATGGAAATGTGACCCCCAGGGGTACATCCTGTGTTTAACAATTTTTTTTATTTCTTTTATAATGCAGATTCTATTTCCAGCATGGTCGCCAATCTGCAGAGCCTTGGAGCCTCCGTACTTGCAGATGAGGAAGATGACGATGAAGACTTCAGCCACTAAATGGCAGTCAATGGCCTTCCCACCCTGGATGAACTTTACACCATGCAAGCTTACAGTCAGACACCGAAATATTAGTGGAAAGGACACAATCGGGGATGACTTCTGTCGATTAAATGGTAGAACCATGTCCTGCTGTGAAGCGTATAACCGAAGCAAGGACTACACGCAGGCAGGCGAAGTTGTCGCACAATGGTGGGGTTTTATTGAAGAGGTTCTCTGGGCTTTTTCAGGATAGGCCATCAATATCAGATCAGCGGGGTCCGACACCCGGCACCCCCGCCGATCAGCTGTATGAGGAGATGGTGAGCACGTGCCGTCTCTCTTCCTGCTCGCTGCTCTATGTCTATGGGACAGCAGCAGCTGACAGGAAGAGAGAAGGGGGGCGGCACGGCACGTCTCCTCATACAGCTGATCGGCGGGGGTGCCGGGTGTCCGACCCTGCTGATCTGTTATTGATGACCTATCCTGAGGACAGGTCATCAATATGAAAAAGCCCGGAGAACCCCTTTAACATATGTTTTCTGTAGGGAAACATTGAAATTGTCTATACCACGTGTTTACAGTGGCCTTCTCCTAACTGAATAAAAGAGAATCTGACGCGCTATCCTAAGCACTGGATTGTATGTGAAACCATGTAAATTTATATTTATTGTAATCTGGCTTATGAAAAATACAGATTTAGAAAATGTCTTTAAGAATGAATGCATGTCTTCTGCAGTTTGGTCTATTCTTAATTCGAAGTAGATGGGACAGCATTAAAGGGACTGTCTTTGCATAGCTAAAGCCTGCGATCAGCAAGTGATTGTCGCGGCGGGGGGGATGTATGCCCTCCTGGCAATTGCTTGCCAGCTAGCAAAAGAGAACGCTGCCCATTACATGCAGCGATTTCTTCCATAGCATGGAGAACAGCGATCGCCAGTGGTGTATCTTGGTTTTGTGCTGCCGTAGGCGAGACTAAACTCGGGCACCCCCTAATATAAATTTGACCCACCTCTTCCTGTCAAGGCCAAACCCCTTCCTCTGTAAACCCCACCCCTTCTTCTTTAGGCTCCGCCCTTTCCTGTTAGAGCTTCACATCTTCCTTTCTGTATTTAAAAGTGAATAACAAAGGCCAATATTTTGTGCTTTCTGTACCAAATGTGGCACCTATTATTTAAAGAGACTTTAGATCTTTAGATATAATAATATAAAGTGTAAATTCAACCACTTTACAAAGATCAGCCATCCATGATCCACAGATCCCCCTCCCCATAACAGTGCCATTCACAGATTCCCCCCCCCATAACAGTGCCATCCACAGACCCCCCACCCCATGACAGTGCCATCCTCAGATTCCCCCCCATGACAGTGCCATCCACAGATTCCCCCTCCCGCCCCCCCCATTACAGTGCCATCCACAGATTCCCCCCCCCTCCATTACAGTACCATCCACAGATTTCCCCCCCCCCCCATGACAGTGCCATCCACAGATCCCCCCATGACAGTGCCATCCACAGATCCCCCCATGGCAGTGCCATCCACAGATTCCCCCATGACAATGCCATCCACAGATCCCCCCATGACAGTGCCATCCACTGATCCCTCTCCCCGTCGCTCAGAGGATTATACATTTATTAACTGTAACTTTAAATGAGCGCTTATCTCTTTACTAGGGTATCTTACTCTCAGCTCCGGTGACAGGCAGTAGTGAGGTGGCGCTCACTCACTGACGTCACGTGGCGCAGGAGCGTGACGTCAGTGAGTGAGCACCGCCCGCACTGCTGCCTGTCACCGGAGCTGAGACCTGAGAGTAAGATACCCTAGTAAAGAGATAAGCGCTCATTTAAATTTCAAGTTACAGATTACAGTTAATAAATGTATAATCCTCTGACCGGTGGGGCCCTGTATATTCTAACCCCCAAGCAAGCGTCCCTGTCGCCACGGGAACGCCTGGCTGGGGGTTAGAATATAATTTCTAGTGTTAGTTATATTTACCACGGCTTTCTATCACTAAGCAAACAAGGCATTTTGCTGCCCCATTGGCAAGTGCCGCCCTAGGCAAATGCCTTGTTTGCCTCGTCATAGATATACCCCTGGCTATCGCTATGCCATAGCTTGTCCCCATACCGCCTAGAGGTTTGCTATAAGACCGCACGATCTGCTGCCGGCAAGCACTGATTTTTAAGCATTAAAAATCAGAATTGCCCCAGTATGATTGCTAACAAACATTCATGTGAACACTCATTGTAATATGGCCTTAACGTCTTTAAAAGTGCATCCACCAGGGTGGTCAGCCGCTAGCTCCCGGTTCTGCTTTGTTGAAATCATCCCTTCCACCCATCCATCAGTAAGTAATAGGCTATCCAGTGATGGCTAACCCCTGGCTAGAGGTTACCACAGCTGGAGTGCCGGAGGTTAGCCATCACAGGGCTATACTATCACTTGGGTTGGGTTAGGTTGTACAAGAATGGGGGTTTTGGCAAGTTTCACCTCCACTAACGAGCAGCCAATTGTTGGGAAGGAATGCTTCCTTTCCAACAATCGTCTGCCCATAAGCACAATTTAAATCCTCAAATGGTCTGTGCAAGAACGAGGTTTTTTTTTGGCAAACAAAACGAGTTTTTTTTTTTTGGACCTGTAAAGGGAAGATTACTTACCTGCTTCCCAGTAGTGGCTCTCTGCTCCTTCTCCTCCCGTCCTGCAATACTCCTCTGCACTTCTTTTTAATGCCGCCTGCACACAATCGCTACCCGCGGCGGAGACTGACTTCATTTACATCATGACAAATGGTTGGATGATATAAGAGGACCTGGTCACTGCTGCGGCCAGCGATTGGCTGCAGGCGGCGTCAAACTGGATCTTTTGTGGAGCACCACAGGCCGGGAGGAGAAGGAGCAGGGAGCCAGCCCTTGGGAAGCAGGTAAGTCCTCTTCCTTTTACAGGTCCTGCTGCGGTGGGGGGGGCTTGTTTGCCATACTGCCCCCCATTCTTGAACAACCCCTTTTATGGCTTAGGCTACTTTCACACTACCGTTTCTATTTTCCGGTATTGAGATCCGTCCTGGCTATCCATAATGGATGCAGATGGTTGTATTATCAATAACGGAAGCGTGTGAAAGTAGCCTTATTTACATTGTACTGATCCCCAGACGATTGTTGGCAAGGAAGAGTTCCTTCCCAACAATTGGGTGCTCGTTACTAGAGGTGAAGCTCTACAGTCAACAAGCACAGCTCCATACATCCTATACTGGCAGTGCTTGGTATTGCAACCCGGCCTCATTGACTTGAATGGGTCTGAGCTACACCTAGGCCATGTGACCAATGTACAGTGATGTCACATGGCCTAGGGCGAAGCCTAAGCACCCATGGAGTGCCCAGCCTCTTCTAACAGCTGATAGGAAGGGATGCTAGGACTTGGACCCCCGATCTGATATTTTACGACCTATCTTGAGGATTATTTTCGGGATAACCCCTTTAAGTTTTGACTGGCCCATTTCTGCGGGTGGGACTATGGAAATGTGAGTCCACCTACAGCGTGAGAGATATGAAAACAAAGCGTGTACAAATATAGCACTTTATTACATAAAATAACATACAACATAACAGGTCATCACTGTCAGTTATACAGTACAAGCATAACTCAGATGTATCAGCGCTGTAACCAGCAGTAGAGATCCAGACGTGGTCGTGTACCGGCCGCTGAAAATTTACTATAATTCTTAACAAAGTCTCCTAGAAATAACAGGGACTGTCAGGAACCGAGTCATAGATTCAGCAGGAGTCAATAAGGGCAACAGCAGCAACTCTGTGTCCGTTCTGTTCATATAAAAGTTCTTAATCCACCTCCTGAATGGTGGGTCCAGAGCTGCTGCCCTGCCGGGCCTGTGCGTGACAGCTGGAGCGGGCATACCTTCTGGCAGAAATGACAGGTGAACATGCAAAAATAAAAAAATGCAATCAAGTACAGTTACACATACTCGGAACAAAGTAAATAAATAAAAAAAAAAAAATAAATAACATTTTTCTCCAGGAAAAATATTCTCTTAACGTCCTTTAATGTCCGTGGCTAATAAAAAACATAGAACAAAAAGGTCCATGTATCAGACTTGAGCATAAAAGTCAGATAGTTCACATATCCTAATCCACCTCCTCAATGGTGGGTCCAGAGCTGCTGCCCTGTCGGGCCTGTGCACCACAGCTGGAGCCGGGCATTCCTCCTGGCATACCTCCCTGGTACATCTTGGTGATGATGGGTTGGCACACCTTCTCCAGCTCCTTCTGCTTATGGGTATACTCGTCTTTCTCTGCGAGTTGGTTGTTCTCCAGCCAGGAAATGGTCTCCTTACACTTGTCTGCGATGGCCCTCTTATCTTCATCACTGATCTTCCCCTTCAGGTTCTCATCTTCCACCGTGCTCTTTATGTTGAAGGCATAGGACTCCAGGGAGTTTTTGGCAGTAATTTTCTCTCTCTGGACATCATCATCCGCTTTGTATTTCTCAGCATCTTGCACCATCTTCTCTATCTCCTCTTTGCTCAGTCGGCCTTTGTCGTTTGTAATGGTGATCTTGTTCTGTTTGCCTGAGCTCTTGTCCACAGCGGACACGTTGAGGATACCGTTGGCATCTATATCAAAGGTCACCTCGATCTGGGGTACACCCCGAGGAGCAGGGGGAATTCCACTCAGCTCAAATTTACCCAGAAGGTTGTTGTCCTTGGTCATGGCCCTCTCACCCTCATACACCTGAATGAGGACACCTGGCTGGTTGTCGGAGTAGGTGGTGAAGACCTGGGTCTGCTTGGTGGGGATGGTTGTGTTGCGTTTGATGAGGACGGTCATAACCCCTCCAGCTGTCTCCAGGCCCAAAGAAAGAGGGGCCACATCCAGTAGAAGGAGGTCCTGCACGTTCTCGGACTTGTCTCCCATGAGGATGGCAGCCTGGACAGCCGCCCCATAGGCCACAGCTTCATCTGGGTTGATGCTCTTGTTCAGCTCTCGGCCATTGAAGAAGTCCTGCAGAAGCTTCTGCACCTTGGGGATACGTGTGGAGCCTCCCACTAGGACAATTTCATGGATCTGTGACTTGTCTAGCTTGGCATCTCTCAGGGCTTTCTCAACAGGCTCCAGGGTACCACGGAAGAGGTCAGAACACAACTCCTCAAAGCGGGCTCTAGTGATGGCAGTGTAGAAGTCAATGCCCTCATACAGGGAGTCAATCTCAATGCTTGCCTGGGTGCTGGAGGACAGGGTGCGCTTGGCTCTCTCGCAGGCTGTCCTCAGCCTCCTCAGGGCCCTCTTGTTTTGGGTAATGTCCTTTTTATGTTTGCGTTTGAATTCTTCCACAAAGTGGTTGACCATTCTGTTATCAAAGTCCTCTCCTCCCAGATGAGTGTCACCTGCTGTGGCCTTTACCTCAAAGATGCCATCATCAATGGTAAGGATGGAGACGTCAAAGGTGCCACCTCCCAGGTCAAAGATGAGGACGTTGCGTTCCCCACGGGATCCCTTGTCCAGGCCATAGGCAATGGCGGCTGCTGTAGGCTCATTGATGATTCTCAGCACGTTGAGTCCGGCGATGACACCGGCGTCTTTGGTGGCCTGTCGCTGGGAGTCGTTGAAGTAGGCTGGCACGGTGATGACTGCATTGGTGACTGGATGACCCAGGTAAGCCTCTGCCGTCTCCTTCAACTTCAGCAGCACCATAGAGGAGATCTCCTCAGGGAAGAAGGTCTTGTGCTCTCCTTTATACTCCACTTGGACCTTGGGCTTTCCTCCATCACTCACCACCTGGAAGGGCCAATGCTTCATGTCAGACTGCACCACCGGCTCATCAAACCTTCTGCCAATCAGCCTCTTGGCATCAAAGACTGTGTTCTGGGGGTTGAGGGCCACCTGGTTCTTGGCAGCGTCTCCGATGAGTCTCTCGGTGTCAGTGAAGGCCACGTAGCTGGGGGTGGTGCGGTTGCCCTGGTCGTTGGCGATGATCTCCACCTTGCCATGCTGGAAGACCCCCACACAGGAGTAGGTGGTGCCCAGGTCAATGCCAATGGCTGTTCCTTTAGGTGCCATCTTCTGTCAGGATGAGAGTGCTGGAAGTATCAGAGAGATGAGTGCTGGTGGCAGAGCGGCTTCTTGTTGAAGAGCTTCTCCTGAAGTTGCGCTTTGCAGCTCGTGTCTTGTGAGGAGAGTTATCAGTAACTGCTGCTCCACGCTGCACTGCGCCTATATATATGTGTACAGTGTAGACACGTCACAGCCTTCTAACCAATCACAGCGCTCCTCACCACGCTCCCCGCATCACTTAGCAACTATCCCGAAGTTTCCCGAACGTTCCCCGCAGAAGCAGCCAATCACAGAGCCGCATTACACACAGCCCGACGGGGAATATTCGGGAGCTTTCTAGTCAGTCTGAAGCACGACCAATCAGCGGCGGCGGCTGTCCGTGACGTCACTGAGCATAGCGAATGTTCGCGATAGTTCCAGGCGTAGCTGTCAGTCAGACAACTTTTCAGCCAATCAGCGCGAGGAAGGGGCGGGGCGTGCGAGACAGATCCAGAAGAGTCTGGAAGATGCCGGTGTTCTGCCAGATCTCTATAGTTTGCCGAAAGTCTATAGCGGAAGTCACGTGGCGCGCTGCGCAAGCGCACAAGCGTACTTCCGCGAATCACTCCTGCTGGCTCCATTGCAGTAGTCCGCGCACCGCGCGTGCGCAAACTTAAGGGTATAGAGGCTTCTTAAAGTGACAGTAATCCCCATTAAAATACAGCTCCGCCCCCCCCCCCCCCAGCACTCATTAATCTACATTCATTTGTACCCTCGCGGGCTCGCTTCGCTCGCCACGCATCGGGCTCGGCCTCGCTGCGCTCGGCATTTAGTAAAACTAACTCTATGCCGCCATTGATAGTAAAGAAGGAAATGGATGGTAAAGAATTTCTTTACCATCCATTTCCTTCTTTACCATTAATGGCGGCACAGAGTTAGTTTGACTAACTGCCGAGCGCAGCGAGGTACAAATAAATGTAGATGCTGTATTTACTGGAGATGACTGTCACTTTAAGAGGTCTCTTGTGCGCACGCGGTGGGCGAAGTACTTCAGTGGAGGCTGCACGGATGATTTGTGGAGCGGCTTGTGCGCTTGCCCAGCGAACCACGTGACTTCCGCTATAGACTTTCGGCAATCTATAGAGATCTGGCAGAACACCGGTGTTCTGCCAGATCTCTATAGATTGCCGAAAGTCTATAGCGGAAGTCACGTGGTTCGCTGGGCAAGCGCACATGCCGCGCTTCCACAAATCATCCCTGCAGCCTCCACTGAAGTACTTCGCCCACCGCGCGCGCACAAGAGAAGAGACCTCTTAAAGTGACAGTCATCTCCAGTAAATACAGCATCTACATTTATTTGTACCTCGCTGCGCTCGGCAGTTAGTCAAACTAACTCTGTGCCGCCATTAATAGTAAAGAAGGAAATGGATGGTAAAGAAATTCTTTACCATCCATTTCCTTCTTTACTATCAATGACGGCATAGAGTTAGTTTTACTAAATGCCGAGCGCAGCGAGGCCGAGCCCGATGCGTGGCGAGCGAAGCGAGCCCGCGAGGGTACAAATGAATGTAGATTAATGAGTGCTGGGGGGGGGGGCGGAGCTGTATTTTAATGGAGATTACTGTCACTTTAAGAAGCCTCTATACCCTTAAGTTTGCGCACGCGCGGTGCGCGGACTACTGCAATGGAGCCAGCAGGAGTGATTCGCGGAAGTACGCTTGTGCGCTTGCGCAGCGCGCCACGTGACTTCCGCTATAGACTTTCGGCAAACTATAGAGATCTGGCAGAACACCGGAGACTGTGTGACAGGGAGCGGCGATTATCAGTGACGAGAACGTTCTCGGTTGTTCCTGTCCCGTCTGCTGTGTGTGAGGGGAGGACGCTGAGATAAGTGTATGAGGAATGTGCAAGGTTGGGATGACGTGTGTGTAGATATTACAGTTTTACCCTAACAGTAACTGGTATAAAATATTGGGAGACATCCCTAGGGGTCTACAGCAGTGAGGGGGTTAATGTGCTCCTTCTAGGGGTGATGGGGTCGGACTGGATGAGGAAACTATTGGGCGCAGTCACCTCCTACTGATATTGTAAAGATCGGCCTCCAATGTCTGTCCTAAAAAAAAAAACTGTTAAAGGGATGGTCCAGCAAATACCAATAACCCTTTAATCAGCTCACATAGGAGGACCAGAAAACCCCCCCTACCTGCCCCTGACCCCCAGCACTCCTGTTCCTCTGCTGTTTGCTGCTTCCTGTTTCCTCCCCTCATGCAGGTAATTCTGATATAGCCAATCACTTGCCGCAGGGGTGCCCCCCCCCCCAATCAGAGTTTGGCTGGGCGCCATGGAATAGTTTTTAATTTTTTTTTCGTACCCCATTACAGGGGCGTAGTTATAGGGAAACCGGCTTCTTTGGGGCCCGAAATCAGAATGGGCCCACCAAAAACGAGGACTAAAAGATTATATTGTCAACAGTAACAGTGCCAGTATCATACAGCGCCAGTATCTACAGCGCCAGTATCTACAGTGCCAGTATAGACAGTGACAGTATCATACAGCGCCAGTATCTACAGCGCCAGTATCTACAGCACCAGTATAGACAGTGACAGTATCATACAGCGCCAGTATCTACATCACCAGTATCTACAGTGCCAGTATAGACAGTGACAGTATCATACAGTGCCAGTATCATATAGCGCCAGTATCTACAGCGCCAGTATCTACAGCGCCAGTATCTACAGCGCCAGTATATACAGTGCCAGTATCATACAGCGCCAGTATCATACAGCACGAGTATATACAGCGCCAGTATCATACAGCGCCAGTATATACAGCGCCAGTATCATACAGCGCCAGTATCTACAGCACCAGTATCATACAGCGCCAGTATCTACAGCACCAGTATCTACAGTGCCAGTATAGACAGTGACAGTATCATATAGCGCCAGTATCTACAGCGCCAGTATCTACAGCACCAGTATATACAGTGCCAGTATCATACAGCGCCAGTATCATACAGCGCCAGTATCATACAGCGCCAGTGTCTACAGCGCCAGTATCATACAGCGCCAGTATCTACAGCGCCAGTATATACAGTGCCAGTATATACAGTGCCAGTATCTACAGCGCCAGTATATACAGTGCCAGTATATACAGCGCCAGTATCATACAGCGCCAGTATCATACAGCGCCAGTATCATACAGCGCCAGTATCATACAGTGCCAGTATCATACAGCGCCAGTATCTACAGTGCCAGTATAGACAGTGACAGTATCATACAGTGCCAGTATCATATAGCGCCAGTATCTACAGCACCAGTATATACAGTGCCAGTATCATACAGCGCCAGTATCATACAGCGCCAGTATCATACAGCGCCAGTATCATACAGCGCCAGTATCATACAGCGCCAGTATCATACAGCGCCAGTATCATACAGCGCCAGTATCTACAGTGCCAGTATATACAGTGCCAGTATCTACAGCGCCAGTATCTACAGCGCCAGTATCATACAGCGCCAGTATCATACAGCGCCAGTATCATACAGCGCCAGTATCATACAGTGCCAGTATCATACAGCACCAGTATCTACAGTGCCAGTGTCTACAGTGCCAGTATCTACAGTGCCAGTGTCTACAGTGCCAGTGTCTACAGTGCCAGTGTCTACAGTGCCAGTATCTACAGTGCCAGTATCTACAGCGCCAGTATCATACAGCGACAGTATCATACAGTGCCAGTATCATATAGCGCCAGTATCTACAGCGCCAGTATCATACAGCGCCAGTATCATACAGCGCCAGTATCTACAGTGCCAGTGTCTACAGTGCCAGTATCATACAGCGCCAGTATCTACAGCGCCAGTATATACAGCACCAGTATCATACAGCGCCAGTATCATACAGCGCCAGTATCTACAGCGCCAGTATCATACAGCGCCAGTATCATACAGCGCCAGTATCATACAGCGCCAGTATCATACAGCGCCAGTATCATACAGCGCCAGTATCATACAGCGCCAGTATCATACAGCGCCAGTATCATACAGCGCCAGTATCATACAGCGCCAGTATCGTACAGCGCCAGTACAGGGCTCCAGATGGCGACCAAAATGGTCGCCAATGTGACTAGGAATTTGCAAATGGCGATGAGAAATTTAAGTCTTATCGCCATTTGCGACTTGTCCCACCGCTGCGCTGCAGCTTTAAGAAAAAAAAAACTTCAGCAGACGCAGCGAGCGGCACAGCACAGGCAGCACAGCCTGAAATAACCAATAGCAAAGCTCCATACAGTAAGGAGCTTTGCTATTGGTTAGTTTGGGCGGGCACCGGAGCCATACAGCGCCCTGCAGCAGAGAAAGCCGGCGGGAGATGAAAGGAGGAGGGGCTGGCTCTGGGGGGGAGGGGCCGGCTCTGGGGGGGGGGGCTGAAGGAAGAAGTGCCGGGTGCGCTGAGGAGCCGAAGAATCAAGATGGGGCCGCATAAGAAGGAGACAGAGCAAGGTGTTGTGTATCCATGTGTGTAATGTATGTAGTGGAGTGTGTGATCATCACATACATCATACAGTACACATGTATACATCACTACATACATCACACACTGCACTACATACATCACACACTGCACTACACACATCACACACTGCACTACACACATCACATACTGCACTACATACATCATACACATGTATACATCACACACTGCACTACATACATCATACACATGTATACATCATACACTGCACTACATACATCATACACATGTATACATCATACACTGCACTACATACATCATACACATGTATACATCATACACTGCACTACATACATCATACACATGTATACATCATACACTGCACTACATACATCATACACATGTATACATCATACACTGCACTACATACATCATACACATGTATACATCACATACTGCACTACATACATCATACACATGTATACATCATACACTGCACTACACACATCACTACATACATCACACACTGCACTACACACATCACATACTGCACTACATACATCATACACATGTATACATCATACACTGCACTACACACATCACTACATACATCACACACTGCACTACACACATCACATACTGCACTACATACATCATACACATGTATACATCACACACTGCACTACATACATCACACACTGTACTACATACATCATACACTGCACTACACACATCACACACATGTATACATCACTACATACAGCTCACACTGATGTGTGTAGTGCAGTGATGTATGTGTTGCAGTGTGTAGTAAATACACAGCAGGCTATTATAGCCAAGTGATAACGTACAGGGAGCTTCCGCCATATTGGACTGGACTTTATCACTTCGCTATAATTCCTTCATGTTATTTAGACCAGTGATGGTTCCCTGCACACCCACCTCTTAGGCCACGTTCACACCACCACTATTTATTTCTGTTGTTCTGCTCCGTTTGATGAGCAGAACAATGAAAATAATGGAAGTGTTGGATTTTTGTCATACGTTTAACATATACAAAAAAAAAAACGTATGTTTACGGACGCCTCAGACAGATGCCGTACTGTGGCATCCATCCAATAGAGTTCCATTGTACAAAAAACCATATATGCTAATTTATAAGTTTTATTTGCAGAATGGGAGATCGTAGTGTACCACGTCTTCCCATCCTGTAAAGTCCAGAAAAAAATCTATACATCTTTTGTACAATGGAACTCTATGGTGAGGGATGCCGCAGTATGGCATCTGTCTGAGGCGTCCGTTATGTTTCAGTCATAGTATAATATAACGTATGACCGAAACATAATGTGAACCCGTGTGTGACTGTGGCATCAGTGTTCGGTCAGTGATTTCCATCAATGATTTTTGAGCCAAAACCAGTTGCGGCTGTAAACACAGAACTGGTGCAGATCTTTCCCTTATACCTTATGTCCGTGGAGGCTCCAATCCTGGTTTTGGCTCACAATCACTGCTGAAAATCACTGACCAAACACTGACGTGTTGATGAGGCAATTTTTTCTATCATGAATATATATCTATTTAAATTTGGCGACTAAAAATTTTATTTGGCTCCTAAATTTTTCAGTTTAGGAGCCAATGGCTCCTAGGTAATTTTTTTAGTCTGGAGCCCTGTTGATCTACAGTGCCATTATCATACAGTGCCAGTATATACAGCTCCAGTATCATACAGCGCCAGTATCATACAGCTCCAGTATCATACAGCGCCAGTATATACAGCACCAGTATATACAGCACCAGTATATACAGCGCCAGTATCATACAGCGCCAGTATCGTACAGCGCCAGTATCGTACAGCGCCAGTATCGTACAGCGCCAGTATCATACAGCTCCAGTATCATACAGCTCCAGTATCATACAGCGCCAGTATCATACAGCGCCAGTATCATACAGCGCCAGTATCATACAGCGCCAGTATCATACAGCGCCAGTATCATACAGTGCCAGTATCTACAGTGCCAGTATCTACAGTGCCAGTATCTACAGTGCCAGTATCTACAGTGCCAGTATCTACAGTGCCAGTATCATACAGCGCCAGTATCACACAGTGCCAGTATCATACAGCGCCAGTATCTACAGCGTCAGTATATACAGCGCCAGTATATACAGCGCCAGTATCTACAGCGCCAGTATCTACAGCGCCAGTATCATACAGCGCCAGTATCATACAGCGCCAGTATCATACAGCACCAGTATCATACAGCGCCAGTATCATACAGCGCCAGTATCATACAGCGCCAGTATCATACAGCGCCAGTATCATACAGTGCCAGTATATACAGCGCCAGTATATACAGCGCCATTATCGTACAGTGCCATTATCATACAGCTCCAGTATCATACAGCTCCAGTATCATACAGTGCCAGTATCATACAGGGACAGTATATACAGCACCAGTATATACAGCACCAGTATATACAGTGCCAGTATCATACAGTTCCAGTATATACAGCGCCATTATATACAGCGCCAGTATCATACAGCGCCAGTATCATACAGCTCCAGTATCATACAGCGCCAGTATTATACAGTGCCAGTATCGTACAGCGCCAGTATCATACAGCGCCAGTATCGTACAGTGCCAGTATCGTACAGTGCCAGTATCGTACAGTGCCAGTATCGTACAGTGCCAGTATCATACAGTGCCAGTATCATACAGCTCCAGTATCGTACAGCTCCAGTATCGTACAGCGCCAGTATCGTACAGCGCCAGTATCGTACAGCGCCAGTATCGTACAGTGACAGTATCATACAGTGCTAGTATATACAGTGCCAGTATCATACAGCGCCAGTATCATACAGTGCCATTATCATACAGCACCAGGATCACACAGCACCAGTATATACAGTGACAGTATCATACAGTGCCAGTATCTACAGTGCCAGTATCATACAGCGCCAGTATATACAGCACCAGTATCACACAGCGCCAGTATCATATAGGGCCAGTATCATACAGCGCCAGTATCATACAGTGCCATTATCATACAGCGCCAGTATCATACAGCGCCAGTATCATACAGTGCCAGTATATACAGCACCAGGATCACACAGCGCTAGTATATACAGTGACAGTATCATACAGTGCCAGTATATACAGCACCAGGATCACACAGCGCCAGTATCTACAGCGCCAGTATCATACAGCGCCAGTATCTACAGTGCCAGTATCTACAGCACCAGGATCACACAGTGACAGTATCATACAGTGACAGTATCATACAGTGCCAGTATCTACAGTGCCAGTATCTACAGTGCCAGTATCTACAGTGCCAGTATATACAGCACCAGGATCACACAGCGCCAGTATAGACAGTGACAGTATCATACAGTGCCAGTATCATACAGTGCCAGTATCTACAGTGCCAGTATCTACAGTGCCAGTATCTACAGTGCCAGTATCTACAGTGCCAGTATATACAGCACCAGGATCACACAGCGCCAGTATATACAGTGACAGTATCATACAGTGCCAGTATATACAGCGCCAGTATCATACAGTGCCAGTATCTACAGTGCCAGTATCTACAGTGCCAGGATCATACAGTGCCAGTATCATATAGCGCCAGTATCATACAGTGCCAGTATCATACAGTGCCAGTATCATACAGTGCCAGTATCTACAGCGCCAGTATATTCAGCACCAGGATCACACAGCGCCAGTATAGACAGTGTCAGTATCTACAGTGCCAGTATCTACAGTGCCAGTATCTACAGTGCCAGTATCATACAGCGCCAGTATCTACAGCACCAGTATCATACAGCGCCAGTATCTACAGCACCAGTATATACAGTGCCAGTATCATACAGTGCCAGTATCATACAGTGCCAGTATCATACAGTGCCAGTATCATACAGTGCCAGTATCTACAGTGCCAGTATCTACAGTGCCAGTATCTACAGTGCCAGTATCTACAGTGCCAGTATCTACAGTGCCAGTATCATACAGCGCCAGTATGTACAGTGACATGTGACGTGGGTTTCTGTCGCTATCGAACGTTCAAATAGGTAAAAGAGTCTGCGCTGCCAGGAAAATGTCTCTTTTTTTTTTTTCTCTTTTATCATCCTCACAAACTTCTCTCCTCGGACTTCAAGGAAAATCTGGGTTGTCACCAGATTCGCAAGATGCAACAAAATTCTCCTTGGATTCTAGAAGTACAAAATTCCATTCACCGTGTGCGTATTCAATACCACTCGTGTCTCCGCACTTCCATAGGATTCAAAAACACCTTCTCCGGTATTCTTTGATTTTCTGATAGATCCCTGACAGAGTATATACATTTAGGAAACGGAGCGAGCGGCTGCCGGGCCTCGTCTGAGAGAGATCTTGACTGGCCACAGGAGTGGGGGTTGCACGAGACTCGGGGGGTGGCCAAGAAGTTGCTGGGGGGGCACCGTTCAAAAATTTGCTGTGGGGCCCAGTCATTTCTAGCTACGCCACTGCCCCATTATGGAAGTCCCTTTTAGGGTAGGTCCACATAGAACAATCACACCGTGAATTTGCTGCCGCAGATGTGCTGATCATAGACTTCCTGCGGTCAGTTACCGGCAGCGCTGTGTCCCGCCTAATGTGAACGCAGCCTTAGATCTTTATCTGCGGAATAGAAATCACCAATGAGAACCACAATCTGTACAGGACTGTGCGCTTTACGGACCATGGTCCTGGCTTTAGGTACCCTGAGGAGTGTGAAGACAGGGACGTTGTAGAACTGCTTTCGGCTTCTCGGTTGCAGCCAACATGGCGTCCAGTGAGAGCAAAGTAGTGATCGCAGGTAGAGGCAACAGGGGAGATTTATCAAACTGGTGTAAAGTAGAACTGGCTTAGTTGCCCATAGCAACCAATCAGATTCCACCTTTCATTTTTCACAGCTCCTTTGCAAAATGAAAGGTCGAATCTAATTGGTTGCTACGGGCGACTAAGCCAGTTCTACTTTACACCAGTTTGATAAATCTCTCCTAATGTCTATTCAATCTGGTGACTGCCGGATGCCCGCCAGCTTGGCAAAGCCAACCTAGACTGTTGCCGTAGTTGCCGCTAACTCACCCTGACCGTGCATATTGTATGTCAAATGGACTGAAACAAAACTGGGAGCTAGAGGTTGCGGTAACGTCCTGGACACCTGTACGAGGGGGTTTTAGACTTTGGAAAAAGTCTCATGTGTATTGCTGACAGTTTTTGGCCCAGAGCGGTATCCCCGCAGCCTGAGTCGCTTCATTCCCTATCGCCCGCAACATTATTATCCATATTGCCTCCTTCTGGCTAGATGCATTTTTCTATCACATCATACACTGCTCAGGGGTTACGACCACCCTGCAATCCAGCGGTGGTCGTGCTTGCACACTATAGGAAAAGGCTAAAGTGTGCAAGCACAATCACCGCTGCTGGATTGCAGGGTGGTCGTAACCCCTGAGCAGTGTATGATGTGATAGAAAAATGCATCTAGCCAGAAGGAGGCAATATGGGCAATCACAATATATTAGTAAGTGCCGCGTATTAACTTTCTCTACGTGATAAATGCCATTTGCTGAAGTGAGAGGACCCCTTTAATCCTGGCACGGGCTGCAGGGACTGAACAGACCTCACACGGGCTGCACTGATGCATTGTAGTAGTACAATATGGACAGAAGCCCGGCTCCCACAGTAATGGCCGGGATCAGTCAATAGCAACCGTGGCATCTAGACACTTAGAGGGAAGAGTCTCCTTCTGTCACTGTCCGCTCCCGCAGTGCTGATGTATTGCTATGGCAGCTAAGAGACAAAAGAGACCCCCCAGGTGTGTTATTATCTGTATGGCAGAACTCCCCCCACCCCATGGCTGAACTGGACCTGTGTCGCTCTGGTCTCCAGGTGTCAGTGCAGCACACCACGGGGGAGACATCGACCAGGGGGTCCCTTTAAGATGTCAGAGATGTGGGTTAAAAGTTTGTCGTGATGACAGTTGCATTTCAGCAACGAGGGACTAGTAGATGGTAGTGGTGGAACCGAGTGTAGGAACGCCTGAGTGGTGTAAGGGTCGCCTATACTGTCCTTTTGGGTGTTGTGTGTCACGGTGCTCCTACCTGGATGTCCTGGAACCCCAGGCGTTGTCGCCCTCAGCGGTGCAACTAAAAATGGATAGGTGGTAAGGATGAGGGTGAAATAACTTGAGTCCAGACTTGTATTAACGTTGAACACAGCTTTACTTTCAATAAACGTTTCTCCAACAGTTTTAGGCTTTGTCTTGGTCATCAGCAGGTTTTGGCATTAATTCTGGCAGGCAAACACATTCAGCTCTGCTACATATGTACTCTTTCTTTAGCTCTGCTATGCTGGCTGGATTAAATAGGAACTTTTCCTCTTCTGCTGTAACTTAGCTTTCTGTAGTCTGACTCTGTCTTTATCTGAATCTGTATCTTTCTCTTTATCTTTATCCAGGGAACCTTTCTTCTGAAGCTTTTAGTTCTTTTTCCTTTGGCCTAGCAGAGCAGAGGGTGCTCTGCTGGCTTACACACAGCCTTCCCCTTACAGGGGCTGCTCTCAACTCACTTCTAACTAACTCAACTCCTCCCTCTCTGGTGAGGGCTAGAATGTACAGCAGGCTCCACTCTAGGAAAACTAGCTCTGCCATTGCTGCCGCCATCTGCTGGTGAACCTGGCACATTACACATCAACAATCATATGCAAGGAACACAAATGCACATTGTGCAGGATATGGCAATAAATACACATGATGACACAGGATGAACCATAGGAGATAGTAGAGGGGTGAAAAAGGTGGTAATGCCACTCTGGGGCTTTACATTAACATGTTTGACGTGGGTCAGCAGTTCCCATGTGTCATGTGACCCAGTGACCTGACACATGGGAAACATGTCACAGCTGCGGAGCAGCCACATGGCCCACGTCACGCAGGATGTTGACTCCTGAGGACTGGAGCAAGACAGCGGTGGCGGAGGAGCCAGAAGTCAGCAGCCGAGGGCAAGTATGCTTCCCTTCACAGGTCTGATCACATGGTGGAGGGGGGGACTCTTTTAACATTGATAGTCTATCCTCAGGATCGGTCATCAGTATCAAATCGTTGGTTTCTGACACCTGGCATCCTGGTCGATCACCTGTTAGAAGAGGCTGCGTCCTCACAGCATTTCAAGCACAGCACCATACATTATGTAGTGGCTATGCTTGGTATTGCAGCCCAGGGTGTTCATTTGAATGAAACTGAGCAGCGCTTTGGTCATGTGACCAATGAAAGTGCCTTTAGAAGGTTTGAGGCTACCATCGGGAACAAACTGCAGGGGAGCTGTTTGGACCTAGGGAATGCAGCGCTCCTGTGGAAAGCTGCTTCAGATGCAGTGGTCACTGCATCTGCCATCTGAAGGGTTAAATGTCTCTGATTAGCGTTATTGCCAATCACAAACATTAGCTCCAGGTGTCTTTTGTGTAAAACACCAGGCATCCGGCGCCATCTTTAACGCGGTTGTGCAACAATTGGGCGGGGGGTTTGACAATCACTGCCCATGGTGGAGACTGGATCCCTTTGTGTCATATGACCATTTGTCATTGGTCACCACAGGCAGCCTCAAACTGGATGTCTTCAGCGAGGGAGCTCAACGGAGCATCACAGGCCAGGAGGAGAAGGAGCAGAGAGCCAACACTTGGAAGCAGATGTCATCTTTCCTTTACAGGTCCGGCCAAGTTGGAGGGGGGGGGGGGCGGTATTTGCCAATTCTTGTACAACCCCTTTAAGGACTGGACTTATGCCGTAAATGTATAGCAAAGGTTCAATAGGGATTAAACCACCAAAATCACTACAAGTGCGCCGCTGTTCCCCTGCTTACCACCGCGGTCCCGGGCGCCGTGCTCAGCAGAGATCTGTGGCCAGAGGTTCCCATTCGCCGTTGCAGCTCTGGGCTCTGTCTGTGTGGGTGCTGTGGTTCTGAGTATCTGCTCCACAGTTTCATCTCAGTCTTGGCCACAGCATGCTTGCTGCTGGTTTTTTGCAGCACTTCCTTAAGGGCCTGCGCTCGTCACTTCCTGGGTTTTATGGGTTAGGTCATGTGACCTCACTGACCAATCCTAGCCCTCATGCGCATACATAAGTGGCTCAGCCCCCAAGGTCCTTGTGCCCTGCTAAGGCTCCTGATAACCACTTGTGTTCCTGACTCGTATTTGTGTTATTGGATTCTGCTACCTGTCTGATCCCTGCCTGCTAGTCTTGACTCTCCTGTTGCCGACCTGGATTGCCTGACCTGTACCCGTGCCGCCTGCCCTGACCTTTCGCCTGTCTGACTACGCCTTTTGTCTTATCCTTTGGTCCTGCACTGTTGCTCCTGGTAACGACTCCGCCTGCCTGACTAAGCTTGTACTTCTGGTACCTTTCCCTGGTACCGCCTGGACCAGCTGCCTTGTGTGCCTATCCTCCTTAAGATGTAGCGACCTGGTGTTCCCCTCGGGAAAGTCTATCCCCACCATCAGGGGTACTGTAAAGAATTGAAGGGTTCACTTAGACGAACGCCCTTGGAGTAGGTAGGACGCGTGGCACAGTGGGTTCACACCTGCTGCTTCGTGACAGTAAGGGTACGACCCCTCACAATGTGGCTGCAAAACCACCTTGATACATGATGGGAGGGGTATGTAGACAATGTGTTCACCACAGGAAATGCAGCAGTTTTACACTCGAAGCCATTAATATGTACACCTAATATTAACAGAAGTTTTACTATTTCTTTTATATGCAGATTCTGTATCCGGGATGCTCGCCAGTCTACAATCTACTGTGCACTCGCAGATGAGGAGAATGACGATGAAGATCACCTCATCTAGTAGACGGCCGGCACTTTCATTCCCGCCCTGGAAGAAACTTTCTCAGTGCAACGTTGGGCCTCATGCACACGACTGTTTTTCATCCATGTTCCAGCTGCATTTCTTGCGGATAACACACTGATCCATTTAGTTCTCTGGGGTCCTACAGACATCCAAATTTTTTTGAGGATCCATGTGGCCATTCCGCAAATTATAGAACATGTGCTATTCTGGTCCAGATTGTGGCTGAGAATAGTCTTTTTTTATGAGTGAGAAGATGCAGCGTGCACAAGGGAGGGGTATCTTCAGCTCAGTGGTTGGAGGACTGGAATACGGATGCGGCCGCGTGCAGGTGGCCTGATGGAGACACTCAGTCAGGTGGGATCTGTCATAAAATGGTGGAATTACTGAGATAAAAATTTTTTTTCCCCATAGGGAATCCTTGAGTTTGTGTCTGTGAAGGTTCTCATTCACCCAGGTCATGGCATATACTGTATTTCCCGCACCATAAGACGCACTTAGGGTTTTAAAGAAGGAAATGATGGAAAAAAATGGCAGATCAGATCCCCAATCTTCATCAGACAAAAAATAAAAGAGGTTAACTCTCCTGCTGTAGATGGCACAGCCACTCGGGAGATCCAGCGCGCTCTTCCTGCAGTGCTACAGTGTCCACTGTCAGGTCATAGTTCACACTTACTCATACTATGTCCTGATGCAGTACACTGTCACGACACAGCTACGGCGCTGACCCCTGGAAGA
Organism: Bufotes viridis; assembly: GCA_033119425.1. Classification (NCBI taxonomy): domain Eukaryota; kingdom Metazoa; phylum Chordata; class Amphibia; order Anura; family Bufonidae; genus Bufotes; species Bufotes viridis. The sequence goes on from CM065597.1 coordinate 22,930,543, forward strand.
AAACCAGTGAGCGGCGAGTACAGCCAACATCCTGGCCTTACTGTACTAATGAGCACTTCATAATGGAAGCGCTCATTAGTATTGGCATTGCCATTCCCACCCCCAAAAGTGGTAAGTAGTAATAAGTAAAGCAACTGGACATCATCCGACTTGCTTTCTTAGAATGAATTGTTCAAAGAATCTCCAGTATTAAATACTGATTATGCCACAGCCGTATCCATTTTGCAGTCTCCAAATTACGGAATTTTCAAAATGTCGGATTAATACTGTACAGAGATTGTTTCCAAGTGGTTTTCCACTTTAATGATCAACTACCGAAGTTATTCAACTAAGTAACGCGCGACTTCGTGAATAACTGACTTCGGCTCATCGGAGCTCATACACTCTTATACTGTACGGAGACGTATCTCCGTACAGTATTATTCCGAAGTTTTGAACAAAGCGACTTTGGATATCGCTTCGCGCATCACTACAGTCCATATGCTGTCTGCATTTTTTTTGCAGACTCATTGACTACAATGGGCCACGGTCTGCATTTTGCGCACATATTCTGTGTTTTTGCAGAACAGACATACTGATTGTGTGATTTCGTGCTTTCCGCATCCATATGTCTGTTCAGCAGAAAGGTAGAATATGTCCTAAACTTGGCCACGTGGAAGTCAATAAGTCTGCAAAAAATGATATACAACATGGACGGTATCTGTATTTTGCGGATCTACAATTTGTCGTGTGCATGAGACCTATTAAATATAGATTTTTTTTGTTTATGCATCAATTTGACGATGATTTGTGTGTCACCCCAGCCTTATCCTTGTGGTTACCATCATATTGTATGGATTATTATAAAGCCGTGTAAATATATATTTGTCAAAAGTAATAAAATACCCTTTTGTATCCCCCGCATGTTTGGTCTTTTTTCCTCTGTGAAGCAAATTGGACTTCATTAACCCTCAGTTCACACTTGCGCGTTTTACAGCACGTTCCTACGCGCTGTAAAACGCTCAACAGGAGAAAACTCATGTTTCCCTATGGACATGGTTCTCACCTGAGTGTTTTACAGCGCGTTTGAACGCGCTGTAAAACGCCCTACGCTCAAAGAAGTTCTTGAGCTTCTTTGGGGCGTTTTGTCGCGCGTTTGCACCCATAGACTTCAATGGGAACACGCGTAAAACACGCGTTTAACACGCGTTAAAGTGTAGATATGCCTTTTTCAATTGGTCTCCAGAGTCACGAACGCGCGTATGTGCAAAAACGCGCGACAAAAACACGCGTAAAACGCGCGTCTCAGAAACGCTCAGGTGTGAACCCAGGGTAAAGGATTTGTCCCATCCTGCTTGGGCCGGCGCTCTGCTGTTTCCAAACAACCTATGTACTGCAATGGAGACTACTGAAGCAGAAGAGCACCAGCCCCCTCCACTGTTTCCCGACCTCCTTGTGGTTGGCGTTTAGTTCCATCTTGCTTTAGAAACGTCAAGATGAGACAACCCCTTTAGGCCTCTTTCAGACGGGCGTTGCGGGTGCACTCCGTCAAACAGTGCGGGTGCGTTGCGGGAATTGGCGCGATTTTTCCCTGCGAGTGCAAAGCGCTGTCATGCGTTTTGCACGCGCGGGAGAAAAATCGGCACTTTTGGTACCCAGACCCGAACCTGCACTTCTTCACAGAAGTGCATGTTTGGGTCAGAAATTGTCCCGCTGGTATTATTTCACATTATAACATAGTTATAATGTAAAATAATACCCTTGGCCATCTCCCTAATGTTGAACACGGTGCAGAATGGGTTAAAAATAATAAACTAATCATAACTTACCTGGTCCATTTGATCGCGAAGCCCGGCCTCCTCTCCGTTAGCTTGAAAGATGTAAAGGACCTGTAATGATGTCACAGCATCACATGGCCCAATCACCTGCTCCATCACTATGGTGATGGAGCATGTGATTGGTCCATGTGACCACGTGACATCATCCAAGGTCCTAAGCACTATCCACAGCCTGAGGATAGTGATTAGGACCTTGGATGATGTCACATGGTCACATGGACCAATCACATGCTCCATCACCATAGTGATGGAGCAGGTGATTGAGCCATGTGATGTGACGTCATCACAGGTCCTTTAGATCTTAGATGCTGCAGGGAAAGAGAGGACAGATCGCGACTCACGCGATCAAGTGGCTAAGGTAAGTTAACTTTATTATTTTTAACCCCTTCCTCATCATTTAACAATGGATTCTTTATTAAGAATGCTATTATTTCCCCTTATAACCATGTTATAAGGGAAATAATAGAGATTGGGTCCCGTTGCTAAGCAACAATGCGGGAAAATCGCAACGCATCCGCACTTGGTTGCGGATGCTTGCGATTTTCCCGCATCCCCATTCACTTCTATGGGGCCTGCGTTGCGTGAAAAACGCAGAATATAGAACATGCTGCGATTTTCACGCAACGCAGAAGTGATGCGTGAAAATCACCGCTCATGTGCACAGCCCCATAGAAATGAATGGGTCCGGATTCAGTGCGGGTGCAATGCGTCCTCCTCACGCATTGCACCCGCGCGGAAAACTCGCCCGTGTGAAAGGGGCCTTAGGCTAGGGCTACACGGCGATGTGTATCGCGCAAAAAAAAGGGTGGAGCTGCATGACATCTCGTGTAATGTAAGTCAATGGTGTCACAATGTGACAGTTGCAAAAATGTTTTACTTGGATGGACTTTTTGCGACTGTCACAGTATTTTGCATTGAAATACATTACATAAAATGTGACGAGACAGCCCTAGCCTTAAATATGTTCTCTAGAGCATCATAGCCAACACCTTTCAAATGTATCTGCTGGAGTGGGGAAAAAACCTTCAAAGGGGTTTTCTATGATTTATTTAACTGACGACTAGTGCTGAGCTTCAGATCCTAGTTCCAAAGTCGATTCGTTCAAAACTTCTTTTGAAAGCTCTACGGAGATTTGTCTGTACAGCATTTACACTCGGTTCACACTTTCGCGTAAAACGCCGCGTTCGAACGCGCAAAAAAACGCACAACAGTACAGGAACCATGCATTCCTATGGGGGTGGTTCACACTTGCGCGTTTTTATGCGCGTTCGAAGGCGCCTAAAAACGTCCGAAGCATAAGCAAGTATGTTCGCGTTAATTCGGGCGTTTTTCGAGCGTTTGGTGGCAATAGACTTCAATGGGAAAGGCGATAGGCGTGTTGTTCGGGCGTTTGTGCAGCGTAAAACGCGCCTATGGATGCTCGTTTTACAAAGTTTGCAACATGCTGAATCAGCCACCATGGAATGTCACACCTCTAAAGCACTCAGATTGGCCAAACTATATCATTGATCATTGGCCAACTATGCAGTCAATCACATAAACGCGCGTCAAACGCGCCTACACTATTTACCAAAACGCTTGAAAAAAACGCGCCTAAACGCCAGTCTTGAACGCACCAAAAACGCTAGGCTTCAAAACGCTCAGGTCTGAACCCAGTGTAAAATGTATGGGCTCTGACGAGGCACTTCGGGATTTGATTTTTCAACTTTAAAACATGAATCCGAAGTTTGCTTCAGTACCAAGGTACCAGCTGGTACCGAAGTGAACTTCAGATGCATGTTTTAAAAAGCAGTGGCCAAAGTGATAACTCTGTTCACCTCGCGGAGCCCATAGATTTTAATGCTGTACGGAGACCTGTCTCTGTACAGCATTAAAACAAAGTTTGGATATATGGGTATAGGGTCCGAAGCTCGATTCGCTCAACACTACTGATGACCTATTGTATTGTATTGTTCATCAGCTGCCACCGATCAGCTGTTGGAGAAGGCACTGGCGCTCACAGTTGCGCTGTGATCTTCTAGCAGCTTTCCTTAGGCCATGTGACATCAAGGCGCAGCTCAGCCCTATTGAGGCTAAGCTGGGATACCAAGCCCAGCCGCTATACAATGTACAGTGCTGTGCCTAGTGAGCGGAGAGAAGGCCAAGTGACAGAGCGGATACCTCAAACAGCTGATCCACGGGGGTCCCGGGTGTCAGACCCCCACCAATCAGATACTAATTTCCTTTCTAGAGGATAGGTCATCAGTTATTATATCTCGGAAAACCCCATTAATGTCTAAAATATGTGATATTTTTCTGGGATAACAGATATGATAACATTATTTTATTATACACACTACCAATATCCAATTGAAAAGAATACACCCAGAAAACTAAAGACTTGTAAAAAAAAATAGACATTTATTACATAAACTTAGCAGCAATTACAAAAGTAATTATTGTCAGTTATACAGTACAAGCATAACCCGGAAGTATCAGCGCTGTAACCAGCAGTAGAGATCCAGACGTGGTCGTGTACCGGCCGCTGAAAATTTACTATAATTCTTAACAAAGTCTCCTAGAAATAACAGGGACTGTCAGGAACCGAGTCATAGATTCAGCAGGAGTCAATAAGGGCAACAGCAGCAACTCTGTGTCCGTTCTGTTCATATAAAAGTTCCTAATCCACCTCCTGAATGGTGGGTCCAGAGCTGCTGCCCTGCCGGGCCTGTGCGTGACAGCTGGAGTGGGCATACCTTCTGGCAGAAATGACAGGTGAACATGCAAAAATAAAAGAATGCAATCAAGTACAGTTACACATACTCGGAACAAAGTAAATAAAACACAACCAAATAAATAACATTTTTCTCCAGGAAAAATATTCTCTTAACGTCCTTTATTGTCCGTGGCTAATAAAAAACATAGAACAAAAAGGTCCATGTATCAGACTTGAGCATAAAAGTCAGATAGTTCACATATCCTAATCCACCTCCTCAATGGTGGGTCCAGAGCTGCTGCCCTGTCGGGCCTGTGCACCACAGCTGGAGCCGGGCATTCCTCCTGGCATACCTCCCTGGTACATCTTGGTGATGATGGGTTGGCACACCTTCTCCAGCTCCTTCTGCTTATGGGTATACTCGTCTTTCTCTGCAAGTTGGTTGTTCTCCAGCCAGGAAATGGTCTCCTTACACTTGTCTGCGATGGCCCTCATATCTTCATCACTGATCTTCCCCTTCATGTTCTCATCTTCCACCGTGCTCTTTATGTTGAAGGCATAGGACTCCAGGGAGTTTTTGGCAGTAATTTTCTCTCTCTGGACATCATCATCCGCTTTGTATTTCTCAGCATCTTGCACCATCTTCTCTATCTCCTCTTTGCTCAGTCGGCCTTTGTCGTTTGTAATGGTGATCTTGTTCTGTTTGCCTGAGCTCTTGTCCACAGCGGACACGTTGAGGATACCGTTGGCATCTATATCAAAGGTCACCTCGATCTGGGGTACACCCCGAGGAGCAGGGGGAATTCCACTCAGCTCAAATTTACCCAGCAGGTTGTTGTCCTTGGTCATGGCCCTCTCACCCTCATACACCTGAATGAGGACACCTGGCTGGTTGTCGGAGTAGGTGGTGAAGACCTGGGTCTGCTTGGTGGGGATGGTTGTGTTGCGTTTGATGAGGACGGTCATAACCCCTCCAGCTGTCTCCAGACCCAAAGAAAGAGGGGCCACATCCAGCAGAAGGAGGTCCTGCACGTTCTCGGACTTGTCTCCCATGAGGATGGCAGCCTGGACAGCCGCCCCATAGGCCACAGCTTCATCTGGGTTGATGCTCTTGTTCAGCTCTCGGCCATTGAAGAAGTCCTGCAGCAGCTTCTGCACCTTGGGGATACGTGTGGAGCCTCCCACTAGGACAATTTCATGGATCTGTGACTTGTCTAGCTTGGCATCTCTCAGGGCTTTCTCAACAGGCTCCAGGGTACCACGGAAGAGGTCAGAACACAACTCCTCAAAGCGGGCTCTAGTGATGGCAGTGTAGAAGTCAATGCCCTCATACAGGGAGTCAATCTCAATACTTGCCTGGGTGCTGGAGGACAGGGTGCGCTTGGCTCTCTCGCAGGCTGTCCTCAGCCTCCTCAGGGCCCTCTTGTTTTGGGTAATGTCCTTTTTATGTTTGCGTTTGAATTCTTCCACAAAGTGGTTGACCATTCTGTTATCAAAGTCCTCTCCTCCCAGATGAGTGTCACCCGCTGTGGCCTTTACCTCAAAGATGCCGTCATCAATGGTAAGGATGGAGACGTCGAAGGTGCCACCTCCCAGGTCAAAGATGAGGACGTTGCGTTCCCCATGGGATCCCTTGTCCAGGCCATAGGCAATGGCGGCTGCTGTAGGCTCATTGATGATTCTCAGGACATTGAGTCCAGCGATGACACCGGCGTCTTTGGTGGCCTGTCGCTGGGAGTCGTTGAAGTAGGCTGGCACGGTGATGACTGCATTGGTGACAGGATGACCCAGGTAAGCCTCTGCCGTCTCCTTCATCTTCAGCAGCACCATAGAGGAGATCTCCTCAGGGAAGAAGGATTTGTGCTCTCCTTTATACTCCACTTGGACCTTGGGCTTTCCTCCATCACTCACCACCTGGAAGGGCCAATGCTTCATGTCAGACTGCACCACCGGCTCATCAAACCTTCTGCCAATCAGCCTCTTGGCATCAAAGACTGTGTTCTGGGGGTTGAGGGCCACCTGGTTCTTGGCAGCGTCTCCGATGAGTCTCTCGGTGTCGGTGAAGGCCACGTAGCTGGGGGTGGTGCGGTTGCCCTGGTCGTTGGCGATGATCTCCACCTTGCCATGCTGGAAGACCCCCACACAGGAGTAGGTGGTGCCCAGGTCAATGCCAATGGCTGTTCCTTTAGGTGCCATCTTCTGTCAGGATGAGAGTGCTGGAAGTATCAGAGAGATGAGTGCTGGTGGCAGAGCGGCTTCTTGGTGAGGAGCTTCTCCTGAAGTTGCGCTTTGCAGCTCGTGTCTTGTGAGGAGTTATCAGTAACTGCTGCTCCACGCTGCACTGCGCCTATATATATGTGTACAGTGTAGCACGTCACAGCCTTCTAACCAATCACAGCGCTCCTCACCACGCTCCCCACATCGCTTAGCAACTATCCCATTCCCGAAGTTTCCCGAACGTTCCCTGCAGAAGCAGCGAATCACAGAGCCGCATTACACACAGCCCGACGGGGAATATTCGGGAGCTTTCTAGTCACTCTGAAGCTCGACCAATCAGCGGCTGCGGCTGTCCGTGGCGTCATGGGGATGAGAGAATTTTCGCGATAGTTCCAGGCGTCGCTGTCAATCAGAGAACTTCTCATCCAATCAGCGCGAGGAAGGGGCGGGGCGTGCGAGACAGCTCCCGAAGAGTCTGGAAGATGCCGGAGACTGTGTGACAGGGAGCGGCGATTATCAGTGACGAGAACGTTCTCGGTTGTTCCTGTCCCGTCTGCTGTGTGTGAGGGGAGGACGCTGAGATAAGTGTATGAGGAATGTGCAAGGTTGGGATGACGTGTGTGTAGATATTACAGTTTTTCCCTAACAGTAACTGGTATAAAATATTGGGAGACATCCCTAGGGGTCTACAGCAGTGAGGGGGTTAATGTGCTCCTTCTAGGGGTGATGGGGTCAGACAGGATGAGGAAACTATTGGGCACAGTCATCTCCTTCTAAGGGCTCATGCACACGATGTATATATTTTGCGGTCAGCCCAAAATGTCAAAATGGAATGAAATGAAAACGATCTTTTAACCCCTTCTGGACCTTGCAATTTTTTTTTTCTATTCACCTAGCTGTATGAGGGCTTGTTTTTTTTCATATTTTTTTTTTCAGGACAAGTTCTGCTTTCTTATAGTCTTTAAGCAAATAGTAAAAATATAAATAAAAAGAAAATAAAACCAAATAAGTTCACCACTGCGTTTGTTGATGTATGTTCGGCTTTGTTTGATGTGGGTCACAATCACATTAAATCAGTCTTAGGGCTCTTTCACACTGGCGTTTTTGTTTTCCGGCATAGAGTTTCGTCCTCGGGTCTCTATCCCGGAAAAATCCTGATCAGGATCATCCCAATGCATTCTGAATGGAGAGAAATCCGTTCAGGATGTCTTCAGTTCAGGACTGGAACGTTTTTTGGCCGGAGAAAATACCGCAGCATGCTGCGCTTTTTGCTGCGGCCAAAAATCCTGAACACTTGCCGCAAGGCCGGATCCGGAATTAATGCCCATTGAAAGGCATTAATCCGGATCCAGCCTTAAGCTAAACGTCGTTTCGGCGCATCACCAGATCCGACGTTTAGCTTTTTCTAAATGGTTACCATGGCAGCCAGGACACTAAAGTCCTGGTTGCCATGGTAAAGTGTAGTGGGGGAGCAGTATACTTACCGCCCGTGCAGCTCCCGGGGCGCTCCAGAGTGACGTCAGGGCGCCCCATGCGCATGGATCACGTGATCCATGCGCATGGGGCGCTCTAACGTCATTCTGGAGCGCCCCAGGAGCCGCACGGACTGTAAGTATACCGCTCCCCACTACTACTATGATCAGTCTTCAAATGCTTACAGGTCACTTGCGTTGTTACGGATCCGGCGGCATTTCCAGCGACGAAAGTGCACGCCGGATCCTAACAACGCAAGTGTGAAAGAGGCCTTAGTATAAAAAGATAGTCGCGCTGCCTGGTATATGTCCCAATTCACACACTGGCGCAAGGGAAGGCTGCTATCCGGCGGGACTCAAATGTATTAAAGGCTGTGTTAAAGGAGATACCGCTTCCCTTGTGACACCAATGAGATACTGATGACCTATCCTCCGGAAGACCCCCTATTTATTATACTAAGTTATAATAATAGTGTGTGTGTCTTGGTATGTGGCAGTGCAAATTATTATTAAAAAAAGAAAAACTTTGTGCCATTTTTTTTTTACTCCACCTAGGGGACTTCTCCCACAGACTGCACGAATTACCATTAGTCTATGGTGGGGTCCCAGGCACGGCTTTATAGGAACAATTGCTGTGGTAGCTTTGAAGCCTTTAAAAGGTGCAAGGCTACCACAGGAAACAAATGGCTCCCCCGATCTCAGCACGGGGAAGCAGTTCAGGCACTGAGAGAGCAGCACTCCCGGGGAAAGCTGCCTTAGAAGTCGTGGACACAATCACAGACATTAGTTCCACGTGCACCCTGCGGTTTTTGCACCCGTTTAAAGCGAGCGCCATCTTTAAAGACTAGACTTGCACCATCTGGAAGGGGTAAAACCACCACATGTGCAAAATCACTAAACTTTGTCTTCCGACGTGTTAAAGTGACACACTGGGCAAAATTTGAAAATTCAGGTTCTGGGGCCGGTCAGGGCAACTGTAGTTCAGGACATAAGCAGTCGGGCAGACTGCAGGAATGGCTGGTTAGAGGGCACATAAGCAGTGACCGTGTGGGTGAGACTTTGGGACTCAGGACTCCCTACCATGTATTCTGTCTCTTGTCAAGTTTTGTATAGGGTACGACCCCTCGCAAAGGTGGCTGAAATATGATGGGTGGGGTATATAGATAATGTGACCACCACGGGAAAAGCGGTAGTTTTACCCTCAAAGCCATTAACGTGCTTACACTTGTTTTTCAGCCTCATGTGGCACCGAACCCTGATATTAAGAGGAGTTTTCCTATTTCTTTTATATGTAGATTCTGTATCCGGCATGCTCGTCAGTCTTCAAGATTTTGGAGCCTGTGCTCTCACAGATGAGAAGAATGACGATGAAGATCACCTCATCTAGTAGACGGCCGACACTTTTATTCCCACCCTGAAAGAAACTTTCTCAGTGCAACGTTAGGCCTCATGCACACAACAGTGTTTGTCATCCATGTGTTCGCTGCATTTTTTCGGATAGCACACTGTTCCGTTTATTTTTATGGGAGCATGCACACATCCATATTTTTTGTGGATTCATATGACTATTCCGCAAATTAAAGAACCCTTGCTGTTCTGGACGAGAATGGTCATTTCTGTTGATGGGAGTGAGTGAGAAAATGTGGCATGTACAAGGGGAGGGATCTGTATTTTGCAGATCCATGGTTTGTGGACCCAAACCGCGTGCATGAGGCCTAACAGTCACACACTGGCTGCAGACAAACTTGGGGTGAAATGTAATATTTTTTATGTTCCAAATCAGGGATGACGTCTTGTTCTACAGCTGTGAAAACCTAGACCCAAAGCTGGAGTTTGTCATACAATGGTGGGAAAACTGGTGGGAGTTGTCATACAATGGTGGGAAAACTGGTGGGAGTTGTCATACAATGGTGGGAAAACTGAGAACTTAATTTTCTCCCAAAGGGATCATTCAATTTCTGTCTGTGAAGGTTCTCATTCATTCAGCTCATGGCATATGCTGTATTTTCCACACTATAAGACACACCTAGGGTTTTAGGGAGGAAAATAAGGAGAAAAACCTTAGATCAGACAAAAGTGACAGTGTCAGGTCATAGTGCCCGCTTACGTACCTGACTGTACGTTGCAGCACACAGCTTCAGCACCCAGAGAAGACGACCAGGGAGCGGTGAGTAAAGCCACCACCAGTTGCACTATATTTACTGCTCCCAGTCTTACTGTAATAATGACCACTTCTGAAAGTGTTTTCACATTATAAGGCACACTGCCATTTTAGCCCACAGTTAAGGGAGAAAAAAGTGAGTCTTATAGTGGTAATAAGTAATGCAACTGGACATCTTGATTTTTTTTCTTGACGTTTTGCTAGTCATCCGACTTGCTTTCGCAATTACAATAGCTTGTACAAAGAATCTCCAGCATTAAATACTGATTATTATTACTATTGACTTCAATGCGTCCATGGTCTACATTTTTACAGAACAGACATATGAATGTGGAAAGAACACAGACGTAAATCTGTATATCTGTTCAGCAAAAAGAATATGCCCTATACTTGGCCGTAAAATGCAGACTACTGATGACTCAAGTTATAGGGTCCATAAAAAATGCGGATACAACACAGACAGTATTTGTATTTAGCATTTCCACAATTTGCAGACTGCAGAATACATACGGTTGTGTGCATGAGGCCTATTAAATATTGAATTCGTGTTTTGTGGATTGCCATGTTTTTGGACTATAAGACGCACTTCTCCCCCCCCCCCCCCCCAAAGTGAGGTAAAAGTGGCAGTGCGTCTTAAAGTGCGAATGCTAATGATCAGCATGCGGGAGGTGGGGGGGGGGGGGGAACGTTGAGGGAAGCACTGCGCGGTCCTCACCCTCCCTAGTCTTCCTCTGGGCACCACTCTGCACTCTGACGGTGTACAGCAACAGGACGTAGTGCACATAGATGCGCACTATTACCTGATGCTGTGCGACATCAGGTCCCAGTGCAGCATGAGCCAGAATAAGACCGGGGAGTGAGGACAGCGACATTTCATGTTATGTATTTCAATGGTGTTGCAATGCGACATGCTGCTACTGAGGTAATCACAAAAAAATACGACTTGGATGGATTTTTTTAGACTGTTGCAGCATGTTGCATTGCAACACCATTGAATTACATGAAATGTTGCAGTGTAGCCCTAGCCTTAAAGAGGTTATCCAGTTAAATGTAATGATGACCGATCCTCAGGATAGGTCATCATCAGATTGGCAGGGGTCTAAGTCCTGGCACCGGGTGAGCGCAGCCAGCTCCCGGCAGCTTTTCATGCACAGCGCCGTACATTGTATAGTGGCTATGCTTGGTATTGCAGCTCAGCCTCATTAACTGCAATGGGGCTGAGCTGCAACTAGGCCATGTGTCTAATGTACGGTGATGTCATATGGCCTAGGAAGAGGCCCTAGCTCACGCGGAGCGCCATGATCTTCTAATAGCAGATCAGGTGTCCACAAGATAGGTTATCAATATAAAATGCCGAATAACCCTTTTAAAAAAAAAAAGCTCTCTAGATCATTGTAGCCTACACCTATTAAATGAATCTGCTGGACTGTGAAAAAACCCTTAAAAGTGTTTTCCAATTTATTTATTTTTTTAACTGATGACCTATTTTCTGAACAGGTGATCAGTATCTGATCGGTGAGGGTCCGAAACCTGGGACCAGCGCTCGCAGTATCACTGCGGCCCCCTTGCAGCTTAGCTTAGGCCATGTGACAACGCGTTGACCTAGATGCAGCTAAGTCCCACAGAAGTAAATGGGGCTGAGCTGTGATACCAAGCACAGCCACTATACAAGGTATGTCTGTAAAGGATAAATCAAGGCAACTGGACTTGCTGTAGATTTCTTGAAAACGTTTCACTCGTTCTTCCAACGAGCTTTCTCAATTCTGAGTGAATTGTACAAGAATTCTCTGGGAATAAATGTGTCACTGAATCAACACCTGGTAATTAGGTCATTATACCCAGCATGGGGTCAAAGGTGTTGATTCCATAGTCCTAATTGGACTATTGTCTGCCACTTACAATGCTGTCTTGACACCTTTTTCTGGGAGGTCATTATCACCTACTGACTCCAATTAGGACTATGGAATCAACACCTTTGACCCCATGCTGGGTACAATGACCTAATTACCAGGTGTTGATTCAGTGACATATTTATTCCCAGAGAATTCTTGTACAATTCACTCAGAATTGAGAAAGCTCGTTGGAAGAACGAGTGGAACATTTTCAAGAAATCTACAGCAAGTCCAGTTGCCTTGATTTATTCTTTAGAGATATACCATGACCTGGATAAATGAGAACCTTCACAGACGTATACAAGGTATGGCGCTGTGCTTGGTGAGCTGTGAGGAGGCTGCAGCAATGTTGCGAGCATCGGGGGTCGCGGGATGACAAGAGGATAGGTCGTCAGTTAAAATATCTAAAAAAAAAACTTTAATATTCAAAATATGTGGCATATTTCTGTTGGTGGGACGATAGATATATGATAAAATAAGCTTATCATTCATGCAACAATATCCACTGAAAAGACTACATCTAGAAGACTACAGACTTGTACAAAAATAGACATTTATTACATAAAGCAAAATGGTATACGAGGGGGCACTGGAAGATTAGGATGTGCGAGAATGGTGCTCACCACCTAAAGAGATCTACCCACTCTTCAAAAATTAACAATATATAGAACAAAAGGTGGGGCACTCATATATATTAGGAATCACTGGGTACTATTTAATAATTCAAAACAATTCACAATAATATATAACACTAAAAAAGGGTATAATGTAAAATCTACCATTCACATCGAATAAATGTCCAGTTGTAACTTATGATTACATGTGGTAGAAAGTCGGTATATTTAGACGTGAGACAATGTCCTTAATCTGATGCGGCACTGCTGCAAAACGTCTCCTCTAATCACGAGGAGATATATTTAGGACTTCGATATAAGTGAATACTTGTATTCTTTATAAAAAAGGAAAGTTCATACAGTCTCCATCTCCAAAAACGGATATCTGCCGGCAGAGAAATTGCAAATGGTAACAGTCGGAGCTCTTAAACATTTATAATAGCGCTTTCCTTAAGAGATCCAGTGTGCAAGTTTTTTGCATCAAGTGGATACGAGCCCAAGTTTTGATACAAAGTCCTAAATGAAAATCACTACATTATTCGTACTCCCGTATCAAGCTGCTCGTGGTTCCCGGTTGTACGGAGTCTAGAGAGCCAGGCGGCGTCCCGCGTGTGCTCCCTTGTTGGCAACTTACGTGAAGTTAGCGAGTCGGGACTGGTATACACTCCTCACCGGAGTTGGGCATAGACGTTATGGTGCTGCCGATATGTTCTCGGCATTCTTGTTGTCCACGTGTATTCCTCGTCTCCCGAGGTGGTTGTGCACGCCTCCTGATAGATATGTAGCGCTCCTTTCTTTCATAGATTTTGATTATTATCTCGGTCTTGGTCCACATGTGGTTTTACTTTTAATGAGGATCATCTACCAAACGCGTTTCGGGATTTGCATATCCCTTCCTCAGTGGTTTAAACCACTGATCTTCCCCTTCAGGTTCTCATCTTCCACCATGCTCTTTATGTTGAAGGCATAGGACTCCAGGGAGTTTTTGGCAGTAATTTTCTCTCTGGGCATCATCATCCGCTTTGTATTTCTCAGCATCTTGCACCATCTTCTCTATCTCCTCTTTGCTCAGTCGGCCTTTGTCGTTTGTAATGGTGATCTTGTTCTGTTTGCCTGAGCTCTTGTCCACAGCGGACACGTTGAGGATACCGTTGGCATCTATATCAAAGGTCACCTCGATCTGGGGTACACCCCGAGGAGCAGGGGGAATTCCACTCAGTCGATGGTCATGGCTCTCTCACCCTCATACACCTAGTCCAAAAAAACATTGCTAATGTTGTGATTCTGATTTAATCAGGAGGCAAAGCTGCTTCACAGATTTGGAAAGATTCCTGGGTGGACTAAAGGGCAAATGTCCAGAGTAAAGCCTCATTCACATGTCCATGCTCCATTCCGTGAAAAGGTGGTCAGTGATGCCTCCGTTAAAATGTCCGTGATGTATCCGTGGGTCCGTTTTTTGCTGTCCGTGTGTCATCCATGTTTCACGGACACTGCAGCTGAAAAATAATTTTCAAAATATCTCTTCCTAATGACCCGTAAAACATGGATGGCATCCATGGTTTTCAGGGACCCATAGACTATAATGGGCGTGATGCTTCCGTGGTAAAACCACAGCCACATGGTCCATGGTAAAACACTAATGTGTGAGTACACACATTAAAATGGGTACGTGTGCTGTCCGTGAAGAATATGTACAGCACACGTATGTGGAACACTAACGTGTAAATGAGGCTTAACCCCATGTGCAGCACGGACAGCAGGTAGATGGGCTGGGAGCGACTCACTAAGGTCCTAGTAGGTTGTCACAGGTATCTGGAGCCATGCTGACTGCAGTGCATCCCACGGCTGCTGGAGGGGGCGTGAAGGAGGAGCCATAGAGTGAACACGACCGTCGAGGTGGTCTCACAGATGCTTAATTAGGTTCCGTCTGGGGAATTAGGAGGCGAGGGTAGTACATGGAAGTCTTGGTCATGCTATTCCAACCAACGTCAGACATTTCTAGCTGTGTGACATGTCGCATTGTCTTGCTGGAAGATCCCATCCCCCACAGGGAATACAATCAGCATGTATGGGTGGACATAATCTGCAAATCGGTTGAGAGTCTTCCACATGGATGAGTGAGCCTAGAGAACGCCCCAAAAACATTTCCCAGACCATAACGCTGCCACTACCAGCTTGTGTTCTTCCAGCAATGGTAGCAGGGTGTTTGTTCTCTGATGTTTCTCTGACACGCCGACCTCCATTCGTTCGATGAAGCAGAAGACGTGACAACCTTTGACCAATCAGCGGAGGTCCAATTCTGATACTGCCTCGAAAATTGAAGCCCATTTTGCCAATGCATCATTCATTAGCAGAGGTGCAGTGACATCTGTCTGCTCCGGAGCCCCATACGCAGTAGGGTTCTCTGAACTTTTCTTTAAAACACACTGGTGGCCACCTGGTTCATTTTGGTGGTGAGCTTCCCAACTGTAGTATGTCTGTCCACCCTCGCGCAACTTTGTAGCCGACATTCGACCTCTCACTTCAATGGCACGTGCTGCTCTGTAGTTTCCATGTCGCTTATTCACAATGCCGCCATTTGTCCACTCACCCTACACTTTCACCACAGCAGCTTAGTACATGGTAACTATACTTTTACCAGTACAGGACCGCCTAACGCAGGGATGCGTCCTGCGGGCGGTCCTGTAGCTCTGAGATGACGCGTCGGCGCGTCATCTCGTGAGAGCCAAGACTTCCTGTGAACGCGCGTGCGTTCACAGAGAAGCGCGTCTCGGCAGTTAGGCTACAGCCTGCCAGCGATGATCCATCGCTGGCAGGCTGTAGATGCGAATAAAATCGCATCAAACAGCTATATCAGACGCTGTTTTGTGAACAGCGTCTGATATAGCTGCTACCTGGTCCTCTGGTGGTCCCATTTGCTGGGATCGACCACCAGAGGACCAGGTAACACAGTAAAGTTGCACCAAACACTACACTAACCCCCCCCCCCCTCACCTATTAACCCCTTGATCACCCCATCTAGACCCCCTGATCACCCCCCTGTCATTGATCACACCCCTTGTAAGGCTCCATTCAGACGTCCATATGTGTTTTGCGGATCCGTGGATTCACGGATCCGTGGATTCACGGATCCGCGGATCCGATCCGCAGATCCTCAAAACACGGACACCGGCAATGTGCTTTCCGCATTTTGCAGATCCGCACATTGCCAGAACTATATAGAAAATAGGACATGAATAGGACATGTTCTATATTTTTGCGGAAGGGAAGTGCAGACCCGGAAGCGCGGATCCGTAATTCCGGATCCGAGCGGGACAAAGTCTGTCCCCATAGAAATGAATGGGTCCGCAATTCCGTTCCGCAAACAGAATTTCGGATGTGTGATTGGGGCATAAGGGTCCCCTATCACCACCAGTTAGTTAGCTACTTGTTAGGTAGCTAGCGCCCAGCCCACCGCACCGCAGTCACTGATTTTGGCAGAGGTTTTTTCATCCGCATTGATCAATGCGAATGAAGAAATCTGTGCCGTTCATTTATTTTTTTTTCAGCCCAGAGGCTGAACGGAAAAAAAAAATCTCATTACCCGTATGCTCAATATAAAGAGAATCGCAGAAACTCCTAATGCTGGCCATACGTGTAATGATTGCGGAGACCCTCAAATGCCAGGGCAGTATAAATACCCCACATGTGACCCCATTTTAGAAAGAAGACACCCCAAGGTATTCCGTGAGGGGTATGGCGAGTTCATGCAAAATTTTATTTTTTGTCACAAGTTAGTAGAATATGAGACTGTAAAAAAAAAAAAAGAAAATCAATTTCCACTAACTTGTGCCAAATTTTTTTTTCTGTGAACTCACCATACCCCTCACAGAATACCTTGGGGTGTCTTCTTTCCACAATGGGGTCACATGTGGGGTATTTATACTGTCCTGGCATTTAGGGGTCCTAAAGCGTGAGAATCCAAATGCGTAAAAATGGCCTGTGAAATACTAAAGGTACTCATTGGTTTTAGGGCCCCTTTGCGCATCTTGGCTGCAAAAAAGTGTCACACATGTGGTATCGCCGTACTCAGGAGAAGTAGGGCAATGTGTTTTGGGGTGTATTTTTATATATACCCATACTGTGTGTGAGAAATATCGCTGTAAACGACAACTTTTTAAATTTTTTTATTCAAAGTTGACAATTTACAGAGATATTTCTCTCACCCAACATGGGTATATGTAAAAATACACCCTAAAACTCATTGCCCTACTTCTCCTGAGTACGGCGATACCACATGAGTGACACTTTTTGCAGCCTGGGTGCACAAAGGGGCCCAAATTCCAACGAGTACCTTTAGGCTTTACATGGCGGCTCACAATTTAGCCCCGCCCAAAATGCCAGAACAGTAAACACACCCACAAATGACCCCATTTCGAAAGTAGACACCCCAAGGTATTCACTGAGGGGCATAGTGAGTCCGTCTGAGATTTTTTTTTTTGCCAGAAGTTATCAGAAATTGAAACTTTTTTTTTTCTCAGAAAGTGTCATTTTCCGCTAACTTGTGAAAAATGAAATGATACATGAACTCACCATGCCCCTCCGCGAATACTTTGGGGTGTCTTCTATCTAAAATGGTGTCATTTGGGGGGTATTTATGCTTTCCTGACATTCTAGCACCTGAAGAAACATGACAGGTGCTCAGAAAGTCAGAGCTGCTTCAAAATGCCGAAATTCACTTTTTTGCACCATAGTTTGTAAAAGCTATAACTTTTACCCAAACCAATAAATATACACTTATTGGACTTTTTTTTTTATCAAAGACATGTAGAACAATAAATTTAGAGAAAAATTTATATAGAAATGTAGTTTTTTTTTTAAAATTTTACAACAGAAAGTGAAAAATGTCATTTTTTTGTAAAAATTTCGGCAATTTTTGATTAATAGCAAAAAAAAGTAAAAATGTCAGCAGCAATGAAATACCACCAAATGAAAGCTCTATTAGTGAGAAGAAAAGGAGGTAAAATTCATTTGGGTGGTAAGTTGCATGACGGAGCAATAAACGGGTAAAGTAGTGTAGTGCAGAATTGTAAAAAGTGGCCTGGTCATTAAGGGGGTTTAAGCTAGGGGGGCTGAAGCGGTTAAGGGGTTGTCTCATCTGAGACATTGGAGTCACCTCTGGGCCCTGCATTTATCTTTAGAATGGACCCCCAAAAGTCAAAGAGAGCACGTCGTGTATGTGTGGCAAGCTGTCCATTCCCTTCTATGGGAGTTCTGAAAAAAGCCAAGCGGGCACATTCAACTATTTTCATAAAGTCCCATAGAAATGGGAGAGCACACTGCGCCCTCTACTCTATACACTTCTATGGGACTGCCAGACATACCCGAGCCCGCGCTTGGGTATTTACTTCAATTCTACAGAAATGAATGAAGATGGCCACACGTGCGTGGTGCGCTCTCATTCACTTTGGGGGCTCCATTCTAGAGATTGGTGCAGGTCCCCTCGGTAGGACCTGTCTGACACTACTGGCATATCCTGGCGATAGGCCATCAATATCAAAGTTGAGGCACCCCCTTTAAGAAAAACTTTTGATATGTTATAGCAACGTATCAAAGATTTCAATTGGAGGTCAAACTACAACGACCCCCATCCCACTAAAACAATGAGATGGCAGCGCTCACGCCGAGCTGCGTCTCTCCTTCATTGCTGACTACGAGCAGAGGCCTCAAGCACACCGCTATTTTTCATATGTGCGCTATCAGCATTTTTTGTAGATCCCACACTGAACCCTTCATTTCTATGGTGCCATGCTCAAACCTGGATTTTCTGTGGATCCGTTTGGCTTCCTGCAAATTGTAGATTTAGTCCTTAATATTTATGGGAGTGAGCAAAATGCAGAGTGCACAAGCAAGGTATCTCTAATTTGCAGTCCTATGGCTTGTGGACTGCAATAGGGACATGGCTGTGTGCACAAAGCCTTAAAGGGGCTGTCTCACCTCGCCATTTTCAAGCTCCGTCGCGGCTCTCAGGGCCTCGATTTCCTGCTTGCTGGGAGCGGAGCTGTTGCAGCTGACCAAGAATATGTGCTCAGTCGCTCCTGTGAAACCTGGCCACCAGAACATCTGGACAAACTTCCGATAGCGCTTCTGTGCGCCTGCATGGCCACCGCTAATAACATAGCAACGGTGGCTATAACCCCTAGAAACAAGCATGAAGTTTGGGGTCGCTTGAAGGAGAAGACAAGGTGACAGAGGCATAACTGAAAAATGAACTACACGGAAGAAAGGATCCTAGGACTACAAGGAACTGATCAAATGTTGATTACTGAGGTGAGACAACCCCTTTAAGGGAGTACTGCCACCTGGGACATTGGTGGCATATTGCTAGGATATGACATCAATGTCAGATAGGTGCGAGTCTTAACCCTAGATCCCCAAAGTGAAGTAGAAAACACTGTGGATGTGCAGCCACCCTCCGTTCATCATTACGGGAGTTCCGAGAACAGCCAAGCGCTGTCTCAGCCATTTCTGACAGTCCTCTGGTGGTGAATGGAGAGGTGACCGTGCATGTGCGGCTGCTCTCTGTTCACTTTGGGGGTCTAGAGGTGGGCCCCGCACCAAACTTGATGGCATATCCTAGCAATGTCCCAGATTGGAATAACCCTTTAACCTTAGGCGTATTTGCTTTGTCTGTCGGTCTTTTGCCAAATATTTCTAAAAAGTCCCACATGCTGAGGAATAGAATGCTATCGTTCTTAGTCTGACCTCTAGTGGTTCTTTATCAGTACGACAGGTTCATATTCACCAAGACTGGTCTAATGAACAAGCACATGAAAATGTGGCGCAAGTGAGCAGAAAGTAACCACACACTTTTAAGGCGAAATTTTGCGCAACTCGCCACTCAAAATAGACGAAGAAAATTGTACCAGTCATGGAGTAAAAAATAGACTGTTTTTACAACTAAATCAAGTGCAAAATAAGAGCAAAAGTCAGAAAACTTCTGAATTAGTCTAAAAAAAAAAACAGGCGCAAATACCTCCAAAACAGGCGCGTTTTTAGTAGTTAAAGTGAATTTTAAAAGTATTTTTATGCCTAAAAACAGGCGCAGACACTACAGTAAATGTGCCTCACTGAGCTCTCTGTGTGAGCTCCTCTAGCTCCCCGTTTTAGCGACCGGTGGGGGTCTTAACACTTCGACCACCACTAATAAAAACTTTAACCTCTTAAGGACGCAGGGCGTACATGTACGCCCTGAGAAGTTCCGATCACCGCAGCGCTGCGGGTGGTGATCGGAACAGGATGCCTGCTGAAATCATTCAGCAGGCATCCTGTGACAATGCCGAGGGGGGTACTGTGACCCCCAGTAGTGGCGATCGCAACAAACCGCAGGTCAATTCAGACCTGCGGTTTGTTGCGCTATGTGAGTCTTGATCCCGCGGTCTGTGACCGCGGGATCGGAGACTAAAATCTGCCCGTAATTGTAAATTTTAACCCCCTGCACCCCGCCATCTTAGTGTCCCCGGGCGGTGCAGGGGGATTTGCGGGCGGCGCTGGAGGCGGAGGCAGCGGCAGGCGGGATCACAATTGCGATCCCCGCCCGCCTCCTTTCAATCCATTTCCTGGTGTCTAGTGGGTAAGCAGGGGTCAGCACATTGCTGACCCCTGTTATAAACTGCTGACATCTGTGCTGCAGATGTCAGCAGTTTAACCTCTTATACCGCGGTCCGTACGGACCGCGGTATAGAAGGTGTTAACATGGAGGGAGCTCCTCTCACTTCCATCGGGGCTGCCGCACCTTTGCAGCCCCCCGATGGGATAAGATAGTAGAGGGAGGGAGCTCACTTTCTTCTCATCACCCGCTGCTCTGTAATGGCAGCGGGTGATGGTTACCATGGCAGCAGGACGCTTCAGAAGCGCCCTGCTTGCCATGGTAGTAGACTCTGGTCAGACTTCTGCTAAAGGCAGAAATCTGACCAGACTGTGAAAAGTAAAAATACAGTGCAGTACACTATATAGTGTACTGTTCTGTATTATATAGACACCAATTCCACTGGATCTACAAGAACCAAGTGGGTCTGGGTCAAAAATGTCAAAAAGTGAAAAAATGTAAAAATAAGAAAAATATATATCACTGAATAAAAATAAAAAAACAAATAAACTACACATATTAGGTATCGCCGTCCGTAAAAATCTCCTCTATAAAAATATCACGTGACCTAACCCTCACGCAAATGCCGTAAAAAATCACAAAAATGGTGTAAAAGCCATTTTTTGTCACCTTGCATCACAAAAAGTGTAATACCAAGTGATCAAAAAGGCGTATGCCTCCCAAAATAGTACTAATAAAACCGCCATCTCATCCCGCAAAAATGAGTCCTTATATAGGACAATCGCCCAAAAAATAAAAAATATGGCTCTCAGACTATGGAGACACTAAAACATAATTTTTTTTTCTAAAATGCTATTATTGTGTTAAAGTAAAATAAATAAATAAAAAGTATACATATTATGTATCGCCGCGTCAGTAAAAACCTGCTCTATAAAAATATCACATTATCTAACCCCTCAGGTAAATACTGTTAAAAAAATAAAATAAAAACAATGTAAAAAAAAAACATTTGTCACCTCACAGCTCAAAAACTGTAATAGCAAGCGATCAAAAAGTTATATGCACCCAAAAATAGTGCCAATCAAACCATCATCTCATCCCGCAAAAAATGATACCCCACATAGGACAATCACCCCCAAAAAAAAAAAAAATAGGGCTCTCAGACTATGGAGACACTAACCCTGGGTTCAGACCTGAGCTGCTCCAAAACGCGCGCTTACACGCTGCTTGACGCGCGTTTTTGCGCGCTTTTTGCTGCTGTTTGCAAATAGGAACGCTAGCAGCCAGACGCTGCTCTTGTGCTTGCTACTGTGGTGTCAATCACAAAACGCGCGTCAAACGCCCCAAAAGAAGCTCAAGTACTTGTTTATGCGTTGGCTTTACAGCGCGCTCAAACGCGCTGTAAAACGCTCAAGTGTGAACCACTCCCATAGGGATGCATTGGTTTTAATCTGTTGAGCGTTTTACAGCGCGTTTGAACGCGCTGTAAAACGCTCAGGTGTGAACCCAGGGTAAAACATGATTTGTTTTGTTTTAAAAAATGATAATATTGTGTAAAACTTAAATAAATAAATAAAAAGTATACATATTTGGTATCGGTGCGTCCGTCGCAACCTGCTCTATAAAAATAACACATGACCAAAACCCTCAGGTGAACACAACATAAAAATAAATAAAAAACACGGTGTCAAGAGCCATTTTTGTCACCTTACATCACAAAAAGTGTAATAGCAGGCGACCAAAATGTCATATGCACCCCAAGATAGTGCCAATCAAACCGCCATCTCATCCCGCAAAAAATGAGCCCCTACATAAGACAGTCGCCCAAAAAATAAAACAAAAATATGGCTTTCAGAATGTGAAGACACTAAAAAAATAATTTTTTTCAAAAATGCTGTATTATGTAAAACTGAAACAAAACCCCCCAAAAGTAGCCATATTTGGTATTGCCGCGTCCGTAGCAACCTGCTCTATAGAAATGGCACACAATCTAACCTGTCACTTCAACGATGTAAATAACAAAAAATAGAAACGGTCCGAAAATAGCTATTTCTTTGCAAATTTTCCATTTTGATCAATTTTTCCAGTAAAAAAAAAAAAAAATTGTTAACAGCCAAACAAAACTCAATATATATTGCCCCGATTCTGTAGTTTGCACAAACACCCCATATGTGGTCGTAAACTGCTGTATGGCCAAACGGCAGGGCGCAGAAGGAAGGGAACGCCATATGGTTTTTGGAAGGCAGATTTTGCTGGACTGGTTTTTTGACACTATGTCCCATTTGAAGCCCCCCTGATGCACCCCTAGAGTAGAATCTCCAAAAAAGTGACCCCATTTTGGAAAGTACGGGATAAGGTGGCAGTTTTGTTTGTATTATTTTAGGGTAAATATGATTTTTGGTTGCTCTATATTACACTTTTTTTGAGGCAAGGTAACAAAAAATAGAGATTCCGAAATTTCATCTCCATTTGCCAATAACTCTTGTGGAACACCTAAAGGGTTAACAAAGTTTGTAAAATCAGTTTTGAATACCTTGAGGGGTGTACTTTCTTAGATGGAGTCACTTTTTTGGAGATTCTACTCTAGGGGTGCATCGGGGGCTTCAAATGGGACATAGTGTCAAAAATCCAGTCCAGCAAAATCTGCCTTCCAAAAACCATATGGCGTTCCTTTCCTTCTGTGCCCTGCCGTTTGGCCATAGAGCAGTTTAAGACCACATATGGGGTGTTTCATAAAACTGCAGAATCGGGGCAATAAAAATTGAATTTTGTTTGGCTGTTAACCCTTGCTTTGTTACTGGAAAAAATTGATTCAAACGGAAAATTTTCCAAAAAATCGAAATTCTGAAATTTTATCTCCATTTGCCATTAACTCTTGTGGAAAACCTAAAGGGTTAATGACGTTTGTAAAATCAGTTTTGAATACCTTGAGGGGTGTAGTTTCTAGAATGGGGTCATTTTTGGATGGTTTCTATTATGTAAGCCTCACAAAGTGACTTCAGACCTGAACTGGTCCCTAAAAAGTGGGTTTTTGAAAATTTCTGAAAAATTTCAAGATTTGCTTCTAAACTTCTAAGCCTTGTAACGTCCCCAAAAAATAAAATGGCGTTCCCAAAATGATCAATACATGAAGTAGACATATGGGGAATGTAAATCAATAACTTTTTTTGGTGGTATTACTATGTATTACAGAAGTAGAGAAATTGAAACTTGGAAAATTGCTAATTTTTCCAAATTTTTGGTAAATTTGATATTTTTTTATAAATAAAAATAAAAATTTTCGACTTAATTTTACCAGTGTCATGAAGTACAATATGTGACGAAAAAACAATCTCAAAATGGCCTGGATAAGAAAAAGCGTTTTAAAGTTATCACCACATAAAGTGACACTGGTCAGATTAGCAAAAAATGGCCAAGTCCTTTAGGTGAAATAGGGCCGTGTCCTTAACACTGGGTTCAGACCTGGGCGTTCGTGAATTAAATCGCGCTGCACAAAATAGGAATCGCGCGTTTAACGCGCGTCCCTATTAAACTCTGTTTATGGGGACGCGCGTTAAACGGGCCAAAAAACGCAAACATACTTGCTTTTGCGTCGGCCGTTTTTACGCGCATAAAAATGCGCAAGTGTGAACCAGGCCCATAGGAATGCATGGGTACTGTACAGTTGTGCATTTTTATGCGCGTTCGAACGCGCGTAAAAACGCTAAAGTGTGAACTGAGGGTTAGGGGTTAATATGCCTCTCCCTGACATAACATGTTTTCTGAAGCCTAGTTACTCTTTTATCTCATCTGCAGCTGCCACTTTGGTGGTTTTTTGCTTTGATTATAAGTCAGCCCTGCTCTGTGCCAGTGACTACCACCTCAGTGCCCAGCTCTCCTGAGACTGTCTCCACAGGTGACGGCCCAGTCTATTCTTCAGGAAACCAGGCAGGTGCTCAGCACAATGCCCGGACTAGCCAGGTGTCTGCTGGCTGATACCTGACTCCGCCGACCGTAATGTTAGACTCCTCGCACCTTCCAACCAATCACAGCGCGGTCCAGCGCTAGGCTCCAGTGTCACCTGGCAACTCTCCCGAAGATTTCCGAACGTTTCAGCCAATCAGCCAGCTACTTTTTAGACAAATGTAAAAAGCCAACGGAGAAAATTCGCGCCGTTTTCTGGCTGGAGCGCAGCTCGCGAGCTGAAGAGGAGCTGGGAGCGGTCAGTCAGTCAGAGGGTAAACTGACCAATCAGCGGACTGAACGAGACGGAGCCGTCAATCAGTGCATGAACTGACCAATCGGCGGACCGAACGAGAGGGAGAATAACAGGCTGGCCAATCAGCGAGCGGAGAGAGCGCGTGAAGGAATCCAAAGGGCGCCGTTGGAGCTGCTGCCTGGAGTGTAGATGTACAGTATATAGACTTGTATATGTATTGGTGCTTCTGACTGGACAGGACTGCAACTGACAGAAACGACTTTTCCCACTGACAATACTTACTGTATGGAGGGGATTTTACCTCAGGAGTTTCATTAGATATCTCAGACAGCCATTTTCTGGATTAGGAGGAAATCCTTGTGTGGTCTGTGTTCCCTCTGACCCCTTCATTTTAGTGATTGAGTCTTGTGGAAAAAACGGGCAAATGTAGAACGTGCTGCCATTTTCTAGCCATGGACCAGTCTGCCATGTGAAGATACCACTTCAGTTGAATGTGTTTGGCCTGGATGCCGCCTGTAAGTTCAGAAAGACCCCGGACGGGAAAAAAAACACTTGCGTGAAATTAGCCTAAGCGAGGTTGACATCTGCGTTACGGTATTCCGTCCCGACAGACCAGCTGAATTACCGTATCCGGTATAGCCGGACACCGCAGCATTTTCACTCACGATATCGGGATGTCAGCTCTCTGACCGATCCTGCTATAGTGAATGGGGATACGGCGGTGTTCGGTAATTCCAGTAGTCTGCTCCCCTCCGCCGAAATAGTGTAATGCAGAAGTGGCTCTAGCCTAAGGCTATATGCACACGACAGTGAAACCGTCTGTTAAAAACGGATAAACTGTCCATTTTTTGCAGACCATTTGTCACTGGTGCCTTTCTGACAAACGGACATTAAAAACGGACCCATTCAATTGTATGGGGGCTGTCGGTCAGTGAAAAACTGACAAGATAAAACATGTTCTATTTTTTACGTCTGTTATAACCCCGTGTGAATAACCTCATAGACTACCATTGGTCTTAAAACGGACGTGTGATGTCTGTTAAAAAAAACAAGTCCATCACATGTCTGTTTTTCACTGTCGTGTGCATGTAGCCTAAGGCTATGTTCACATCCGCGGATGCGGACCCTTTGACTTGAATGGGTCCACGATCCGCAAGATATGGCAAAAGATAGGAGATGTCTATATCTTTTGCGGTGCAGAGGCACGGACTCGAAAGCCCACGGAAGAGTTTTGTAGTGTTTCCGTTGGCTTCCGATCCGTGCCTCCACTCCGCAAGAGACAGGACATGTCCTATCTTTTGCTGTATCTTGCGGATCGCGGACCCATTCAAGTGGAGTGCCCACGGCCAGTGCCCGTATATTGCGGACCCACTGTTTGTGGTCCGCAGTACTGGCATGGAGCTCTTACGTTCGTGTGTATGAGCCCTTAGGATGCCTTCACACACGGGAGATTTTGTTGCAGAAAATTTCTGCCACTGAAGATCAGTGTGGAACATCTGAACAGAATTGTTTTGGCGACAAACGCATGGATTTCTGCAAAGCCCTATTCAGATGAATGGAACTGAATTTCGGTTGCAGAAATTTTCTGCAACAGTATCTGCTGTGTGTGAACGCGCCCAGGCTACAAGAGTGTGGATTTATGTGCGTTCCTGCAGCATATTCGCCCCCAAATTTCTAATTGCAGTTTTTGGTGCAGATTAAACTTGGTTGTGCCACAGATCTCACCCTTCAGAGTGAGATCCGCAGCTAAAACCGCAAACATAATTGACATGCGGCGGATTTGGAAATCCACAATGAGGTCAATCTCCGCACGGAAAAACTCTGCAAAGTGTACGTGAGATTAATGTATTCTCATACACTTCGCTGGCTCCGTACTACGCTGCGGTTTTCCTGCATGGAAAAACTGCAGTTGTCTCGCAATGTGTGCACATGGCAGTCTAGTTTATGGGGTTTTTTAATGCGTTTTTCACTGCATTTCTTCACCAAAATCCGTATGTTTTACAGAATTGGCCGTATATTCGCAGCAGATCTCACTCTTGCAATGCAATTAATCTGCATTGAACGTGCTGAAGATTTAGAATCCACACCACAGTCCTTTTCAGCTTGGAAAATGTCCGCACCGTGTACACGAGATTTGGACAATGTCGTGTACTTAGCTGTATTATGCTGTGGATTTTCCGTGTACGTGCAACCTTAGGCTACCTGCCAAAGGTTTGCAAACAGAAAGTCCGCACAGGTTTCCATGTGTTTCTGCAACAAATGTGCACCAAAAACTGCATGTGTTTAGGTCTCATGCACACGACCCTGTCTGCAAATTTTGGATCTGCAAAACACGGATACCGGCCGTGTGCGTTCCACATTTTGCAGAACGGATCCTCCAGCGCAGTCCTTTCCTTAATCATGATATAGACAAGAATAGGACATGTTCTATGTTTCTTTGCGGGGCAGCAGAACGGACGTATGGATGCGGACAGTAAACAGAGTTGAAGTGAATGGGTCTGCATCCGACCTGCAAAAATGCGGCTTGGATGCGGACCCGAACTACGGTCATGTGTATCGGGCTTTACTTGGAGTTTTTGTTTTTTGCAGTTTTGCTGCAGATTTCCCCCTTGCATTGCAGAGGGTGAACACCACACAAAAGAATCAAAATCCACACGGCAGGTTGATTGCTGCACGGATGGAAAAAGCAAAGTCTATTCTCATACACATTGCTGGTACTGTTATGTCATCTGCCGTGTGTGCAGGCTCTGTTCGCCTCTTCTTTGGTTATTTACATTGCTGTGCTCCATCATAGGAGCAGAAGACCAAAACAAGGGGGAGAGTTATCAAAACTAGTGCAAATGAAAACTGGTTTAGTTGCCCAAAGGAACTCTGAAAAATGAAAGGTGGAATCGGATTGGTTGCTGTGTGCAAATAAGCCAGTTTTTCTTTGTTCCACTTTTGATAAATCTTCCCCTTAGGGCTCATGCACACGACCATGCGGCCCGCATACAGGATCACAGACTTATTCACTTGAATGGATCCGGGAGATGCGGTGCGGAAGGACGTAGCGGAAGCACTACAGAGTGCTTCCATGGTGTTTCTGGCCGTGCCTTCGCACCGCAAAAAAGTAGTGCATGCACTACTTTTTAGCAGAACGGACAGATCACGGACCCATTCAAGTTTGACAGCTTCCAACGCAGATGTGACCACAGCCTTAGGGCTCATGCCCACAAACATAAGGGCTAATGCCGTGTGCACTCCGTGGTGCGGATGCGGACCTATTGACTCGAATGGGTCTGCGATCTGCAAAATACAGCCAAAGACTGGACATGTCTTCTCTTTTGCTGTGCGGAGGCTTAAAGGGAATCTGTCACCCCAAATGTGCACTATCTAACACTAACACCATTGCGTCGATAACAGTCCCCACATTATAATCCTTCTTACCATAATGTTGTCCGTTGCATAGTTAGTTTAAAAAACACTTTTATTCTATATGTAAATCAGGGTCTGAAGGTGCCCAGGGGCGGCGTTCCAACGGCCGGTGCCCAGGCCCCGTGTTGATTTCCATGTGCAACCGCTCCCCTTTTGGCCCACCCTTTCTCTGGCTGGCCACCTCCTTCTCTTCTTCTGAAATCCCGCGCCTGCGCCGATGACAGCCCTCTGATGCAGATTCGGCTGGAGAGTGACGTACGTGCGCACTGTACTACCCATTACTGGCAGATGCCTCAGAGTATCTAGGGCGCATGTGTTTTTTAGACGAACTATGCAACAGATCGACGCAATGGTGTTAGTGTTAGTGCACATTTGGGGTGTCCCTTTAAACCCCAAAGTCCACAGAAGTGCTTCATAGGGCTTCCGATCTTTTGACGTATCTTGCGGATCACAGACCCATTCAAGCCGGTGGGTCCGCATCCGCAGCACTGACTGCACACTGCCACTGCCCATGCATTGCGGACTGCTATTTGTGGCACTGAGTCCTTACGTTGTGGGCATGAGCCCTTAGACTAATTTTAGACCAGCATGTCCACTGTGGGAAACACGCGCGATGTGTGAGTGTGATTTCCCATTGCGAACACTTCAAACTCTGGACTGCACAGCATTATAACTATTTATAATGCTGTGCTGTGTCTACCTGCCTGAGTTAGGATTTATTGCATTGTACCGATGGCATTATGTCAGTACAGTTAGGTAGATCCACGTTCAGGCAGAGAAACAAAGCATTATAATGCCATGTGGTCCTGTCAAATAGGCAGTGTCCATAACAGGAAACCATGCTTCCACATTAAGTGTGTTTTCCCGCTGTGGATAGACTTCACAAGACATTTTTTGTTTCTCGTTTCAGTGTCCAGGGGTCTATAGAGGACGCGTCTATGTGAGGTTGGAGAATTCAGAACTTCTTCATTCTCCAGGTATTACAGAGAGTGGACCAAATTTTATAATGAGATTATGAGGTTTTTAACATACAATTGTTTTCCTTTCCTGATTAGCTGTACTTGAACTTTAGGCCCATGCCCGCAGCTGCACCACTGCCCCGGGTGGACATGGCCCAGCGTCACTTACCCTGCCTCATCTCCTTGCTGGTGGTTCAGACCAATGCCTGGACTCTGCTGGGTATTTTAAGTGCCTTCCCCAAAGGGAGTGCACCTCAGCTTTAGGGTCCTAGCGTGCTAGTTACTAGTTTCGGTATGCTGTTTTGTTTGTCTGCCTGTGTACCGACCCTTGCCGGTTTACTGACTCTGCTTCTCCTCTGCATGACCTACGCCAGTTTGCTGTATTGACCCCTTGCTGCCTGTCCTGGCCCGGACTAGTTTCATGTATTTGCAGGTACTTTACCTGCCCTGACCTTGGCCTGTCTTCTAAGTATGAGTGTGCTTTGCATCGGCATCTCTGACCCCAGTAGGTATGCTACCAATCACACCTGGACTATTCCCAGAGGTAGCAGCCTGGTGACTCCCCTGCAGCAGTGTGAAGATCCCTGTATAGGTGTTAAAGGGTGAATACCAGGGGACTGCCAGGATAACGCCCTGATTGATGCAGTGCTTCCACCCCCACTGCCATAACATTAGCCTTCCTTAAAGGCTATGTACATCTTTGCATTGTACTCATTTTGAGTTAAAACCCATTTTTTCAATTGGTCTTTATTAAAAAATATTATTTACTGCAGAACCCCTTTAACCACTTCAGCCCCCCTAGCTTAAACACCCTTAATGACCAGGCCACTTTTTACAATTCCGCACTACACTACTTTCACCGTTTATTGTTCCGTCATGCAACTTACCACCCAAATGAATTTTACCTCCTTTTCTTCTCACTAATAGAGCTTTCATTTGGTGGTATTTCATTGTTGCTGACATTTTTACTTTTTTTGCTATTAATACAAATTTAACGAAATTTTTGCAAAAAAATGACATTTTTCACTTTCTGTTGTAAAATTTTTCAAAAAAAACTACATTTCTATATAAATTTTTCTCTAAATTTATTGTTCTACATGTCTTTGATAAAAAAAGTCTAATAAGTGTATATTTATTGGTTTGGGTAAAAGTTATAGCGTTTACAAACTATGGTGCAAAAAAGTGAATTTCGGCATTTTGAAGCAGCTCTGACTTTCTGAGCACCTGTCATGTTTCTTCAGGTGCTAGAATGTCAGGAAAGTATAAATACCCCCAAATCAAACCATTTTAGAAAGAAGACACCCCAAAGTATTCGCGGAGGGGCATGGTGAGTTCATGTATCATTTCATTTTTTTCACAAGTTAGCGGAAAATGACACTTTCTGAGAAAAAAAAAAAAAAAAAGTTTCAATTTCTGCTAACTTCTGGCAAAAAAAAAGAAATCTCAGACGGACTCACTATGCCCCTCAGTGAATACCTTGGAGTGTCTACTTTCCAAAATGGGGTCATTTGTGGGTGTTTGTACTGTTCTGGCATTTTGGGCGGGGCTAAATTGTGAGCAGCCCTGTAAAACCTAAAGGTACTCGTTGGAATTTGGGCCCCTTTGCACTCAGGCTGCAAAAAGTGTCACTTATGTGGTATCGCCGTACTCAGGACAAGTAGGGCGATGTGTTTTAGGGTGTATTTTTACATATACCCATGCTGGGTGAGAGAAATATCTCTGTAAATTGACAACTTTGAATAAAAAATTTAAAAAGTTGTCGTTTACAGTGATATTTCTCACACACAGTATGGGTATATGTAAAATACACCCAAAACACATTGCCCTACTTCTCCTGAGTACGGCGATACACATGAGTGACACTTTTGCAGCCAAGATGCGTAAAGGGCCCTAAAACCAATGAGTACCTTTAGGATTTCTGCAGGCCATTTTTACGCATTTGGATTCTCACGCTTTAGGACCCCTAAAATGCCAGGGCAGTATAAATACCCCACATGTGACCCCATTGTGGAAAGAAGACACCCCAAGGTATTCCGTGAGGGGTATGGTGAGTTCACAGAAAAAAAAAAATTTGGCACAAGTTAGCGGAAATTGATTTTTTTTTTTTTTTTTTTACAGTCTCATATTCCACTAACTTGTGACAAAAAATAATATTTTACATGAACTCCCCATACCCCTCACGGAATACCTTGGGGTGTCTTCTTTCTAAAATGGGGTCACATGTGAGGTGTTTGTACTGTCCTGGCATTTGAGGGTCTCCGCAATCATTACATGTATGGCCAGCATTAGAAGTTTCCGCTATTCTCCTTATATTGAGCATACGGGTAATGAGATTTTTTTTCCCGTTCAGCCTCTGGGCTGAAAAGAAAAAAAAATGAACGGCACAGATTTTTTCATTCGCATCAATCAATGTGGATGAAAAAATCTCTGCCCAAAAATGTGCAAAAAAAACCAAAACGGCACAGATTTCCTCATTCGCATCGATCAATGTGGATGAATAAATCTCTGCCAAAAAATGTGCAAAAAAAAAAAGTAGTAAGGCCCCATTCACACGTCCGCAAAAATTCTGCGGAATAGATGCCGACCCATTCAGTGTGAATGGGGCTGGCGGTGATGCGGAGAGCACACTATGCGCTCGCCGCATCAGCATTTGCGGAGCTGCGGCCGCAAACTTCCGGGTTTCGGCCCCAAGCATCCGGCCGCAGCTCCGCAAAAGATAGAGCATGTCCTATTCTTGTCCGCATTGCGGACAAGAAAAGGCATTTTCTATATAGTTCTGGCAATGTGCGGATCCGCAAAATGCGGAAAGCACATTGCTGGTGTCCGTGTTTTGCGGATCCGTGGATCCATGGATCCGCAAAACACATACGGACGTCTGAATGAGTCTTACAGGGGGTAATTAGTGTCAGGGGGTGACAGGGGGTGACATGGGGTGATCGGGGGTTAATCAGGGGTTAATCAGTGACGGGGTGGGGGTGGGGTGGATGGGTGGGGGGTCTGTGTGGTGTTTTGGTGCACTTACAAAAGTTTCTTTGGTGGTCCCAAGCAAAGGGACCACCAAAGGAACGATCAGCAAGCATATCAGGCGCTGTTAACAAAACAGCGTCTGATATGCCATTTTAACTTCTACAGCCTGCCAGCGCACGATCAGCGCTGGCAGGCTGTGCTACCTTCTCCCGACGTGATCCTGTGAGCGCGCATGCGCGCGCGCGCGTTCACAGGAAATCTCGCCTCTCGCGAGATGACGCGCGGGCGCGTCAACGAGGAACAGACCGACCGCCCGCAGGACGCAATCCTGCGTGAGGCGGTCGGCAAGAAGTTAATAACCTATCCTCAGGATAGGTCATCAATATCAGATCGGGGGGGTCTGAATCGTGCTAGCGCTGCCTTCCATTCATTGCTCACTGTTGCCACTGCAGTGGCGAGCAGCGTAATTACAAGTACTGTAAGCCGTCCCATTCACTTCTATGGGATGGCTTCTTCCTATACACTTGACCAGACAGGAGCCGTCCCATTGAAGTGAACTGGACGGCTGAAGTTACGACGGCGAGCAGGTAAACAATGAAGGGAAGGCAGCGCTTGCACGAGCATGGCCTTCTCTTTAAACAGCTGATCATCGGGGGTGCCGGGAATAAGACCCCCGCTGATCTGATATTGATGACCTATCCTGAGGAGAGGTCATCAATATAAATAAACTGGAGAAACCCCTTTAAACCATTACGTCTAATAGCTGCTGTGTTATCCTGTTGATGGAACCAGGTTATAGTTAGTATTGCAATCCACTGTGTGTACAGCAGTGTGTTGGCTTGGCTGCGCAGTGGATGGGATAGTCCTAGCATAGGCAGGAATCCAGGCAGATAAGGGTGGTCCCATAGGATAAAGTATTGTGTCCAGCTTTGTATAGCCTTCTATATCAACCCACAGGGAAGAGAGCATATAGGCTTAGCCATGGAGTGAGTGGTGAAAAGTATTGTCTGGTGTAGTGTGCTGAGACAGTAGCGCATCTGTATTTTGATTTTTTAAAGTTACAGCTGCAGAAAAGCAGCAACAGAGCGACATAACTACAAATTTATGTCATCATTGGCAAATTTGAGGGTACATTGACGACTATTTCCGTCACCATCTGAAGCCTTGTATGCTTTGTCTAAAGCTCGTCATACACATTAGACAGCTGTTTCTCCTGCCACCCCATACCAGTGCATACTCGACTTAGCTCAGCATGCATGTTTTTTTTTAGTAGAACGAGGGGAATAAGCTGTTGCCAGACTCCTCTGTCAATGGCTTATCTCATGAGAACGAATGCATCAGGCATCTTGAAATCTCTGATCCTTCTGTGCTGTTTGAGAAGAGCCAAGAGTCCTCCAAAAATCTTAGATGGTTAGCCGGTGCCACCAAAAGTGGCAGTTATGGTCAACATACATCTAATGTCTTTGGCAGTCTAGTAGCCCTAATATGACATATAGTGATACAGCCGCTTAAAAAAAAAATCACAATTAAAGGGATTGTCCACCTTTACTAAACGATGGCCTACCCTCAGCGTAGGCCTTCACTACCTTATCGCCAGTATGACACACCGCACCAGCCGATCAGCTGTTCACGTGTACCTCTGTTGTCAGAGGTCAGGGCTCGAACTACACAGCTCTGTCAGCCTTGTAGTGGAAGGAGCTTGTTACTACAGCACTGCTCCCATTAAAGTCTATGAAAACTTGACACTGAGTAGCATTTCTCATAAGTCTGTTGACTTCCTGATGTTGGGAAGAGGGAGAAGCGATTGCGTAATGGAAGAATATTCCCAAACCAGTGTTGTTTGCTTGCTCAGAAAAGTGGGACTTGTAGTCTGTACTAGCAGTGAACCAAGTGTTCCTGGTGACATAATGATGCCTAAGGCTGGGTTCACACGGGGGAGTTATCCGCGCGGGTACAATGCGTGATGTGAACGCATTGCACCCGCACTGAATCCGGACACATTCACTTTAATGCGGCTGTGTACATGAGCTGTGATTTTCACGCATCACTTGTGCATTGTGTGAAAATCGTAGCATACTCTATATTGTGCATGAACATCGCAAGCATCTGCAAGCAAGTGCGGATGCGGTGTGATTTTCACGCATGGTTGCTAGGAGACGATCGGGATGGCGACCCTATCTTTATTATTTTCCCTTATAACATGGTTGTAATGGAAAATAATAGCATTCCTAATACAGAATGCTAAGTTAATTAGGGATGGAGGGGTTAAAAAAAATTTAAATTAAACTCACCTCATCCATTTGTTCGCGCAGTCCGGCTTGTCTTCTTTCTACTTTTTTCAGGACCTGGGAGGAAAAGGACCTGTGGTGATGTCACTGCTCTCATCACATGGTCCAGCCCAGTGACGTCCTCATCTTTTTCCGCTACCCAGCGGAACCCAGTCTAAGTCAGTAAACAGCTGTCATCCCAGGAAGAGCAATCTTTATTGTAAAGCATCTCATCGAACACATCACAATGTGGAATAATTAAGTAGGGCTGCTAGCCTGTTTAGTCCTTTTGATGTCAGCTGATATTACATTGTAATTTCACCATTTATATATTAACTGTTTTAGTCATGTAAACAAATGGTGCTTGTGTTTTACAGAGCCTAATATAACTAATGTCTGGTTACTCAAGAAGGAGGGTTGCATGCAGGCATGCCACAGAAGAGAAGAATGCAAGTGAATTAGAGAAAGGAGAATGTGCTCAGAGTGAAATTCAACTTCGTCCTCAAGCATCGATGTGTGATATACCAAGAATTCAGTTATCAGCCTTGTCTGAAAGTAGCTGCCCATCTGTGGCAGAAAGGTTTGATGAGCTTCACCCGGTCCCCATTGAAGAAAAACCTGCAGATCCAAATCACTATAAACTGCCAAGTAAATCTGATGTGCAACGCATATCATTGGATGCTGATACTATGTCCATATCCTCAGATGAGTCTGATTGTGACATTAGGGAAATCGGGGCACGGAGCTCTGAAAATGCAAGCACAACAAAAGCGGGCAACAGTGATGGCAAAAATCAAAATAATTTCTTATCGAATGATCTGACAGAAGAAAGCCGTTTATCTAATGAGCCAAAACTATCCGTCTCTGCAGCAGTACCCTCCCCAATGTCCACATTACAAAGCTGTGAAGACAATACCACAAAAACAGATTTTATAAAAATAGATGTGTCACAGACCCATAGCACCTCGAACAGTCTTCAGAATAATGCGGGGGCAAATTCCATTCAGTCTGAACCAAACAAATTTCCGAAAATCAGGACCAGATCTTTTGTATATCTGAAACCGAAAGCGATAGAAACACTTTCCAAAGATTCTGAAGTTCAGAGAGAGTCTAGTTCTTCAGTCAGTCGCAGTCTTGTACCATCGGGTAACCAATCAAAGAGTAACCCAGAACAAAGTATAGGAAATAAGTTATCCCGTAAAGAGTTCTGTTGTATACTCAGTTGGTTAACCTGTATTTATGGAAAACAGTTGCAGTGCTCATGCACATTTCCAGCAGGTACTGCAAAACCTGGACAGAATGATGCAAGCGGGTCTTCTTTTTCATTAAGCCAACTTGCTCTAGAAAGAGAACCCTACAAAGATGTCAATAATATCACCAATACTGTGCAAAACGGAAGCACTTCAACTCCACAGCGTTGTGAGGAGCCAATACAGAACAAACTGGAGATGCACACGTACATTTTGAAAGAAAGTTCTGGAGTAGGAAGAAGAAAATCGATAACATCTGAGTTATCGGAAGGAGAAAATAGCCAAGCGAAAGGAACACAGGAACCCGTTTTAAATTTGTTTTTGAAACTGAAGACTTTAAGAACATGTAATGAAAGTACAAACCTATTAGAAGAAAAAAACATACCTGATATTCTGTCCATATCCTCAAATGAATCTGATTTTGATATTATGGAAACAGGTGAATCGATTCCTGAAAATGTGAGGCAAGACCTTCCTAAACAGGATATTTCCGAATTTCCCATGTTCAAACCGAAATATGTAAAAAGTTGTACTAATGCAAACATCAGTAAAGCAGATCGCAGTAAGAACATACTGAACAATGATGGTGAGAAAAATTCTACTCAGCCTGAACAAAACAAATTATCTGTGAACATGGGAGGAAGTTTTTATGTGTCTCCAAAACAGACAGGTACACTTATTGGTACACAATGTAGTTCTTCTATCAAATACCAAGATACACGACCAGAACCACCCAAAAAGAATTCTGAATCTACGTTTAAAGTCAAGGATAACATTCATAATGACTGCCAAGATGACACTTTCATTGATGAAGTAGTACAAGATATCGAAATAGAGCAACAAAATCCACTAGGTCCTGAAAATAAATATGGGTCAGATGATGATAAATTTGAAAATGAATCGGCAGAAACCAGATGTGTGCATGATAACGTGAAATGTGTAGCTTGCAGTGAAAAGCTTTGTGAAGTAAGAGAAGAACATTCCGTAACTTCAAGTATCAAGGAAACCCCAGAGCAATCACTGGCATCTTTGAGTATGAGCACTGAACAACAAAGTCAGAGTTTGCCCATTGGTGACCAAGAATATCAATTCAATTGGACAGATCAGCTATCTGAAATAATAACGCAGTTTCCATTAGGCATACATGATGTAAATACAGATAAACCTTCTTTAGATAAAGAAACTGCAGTACTAAGCCAGGAGGGCTATAGTAATGAAGTTATCGACAGATGTCTTGACAGTTTTGAGGATCTGATAAAACAGTTTGATGCCAAGAATGCAAGTTTCCTCTGCAACGACAGAAACAATTATGAGCTTCATTGCGCAAAGCCGTCAGATAAAGGGTCAAATGATAAAACAGCAGAAAAGGTACAGAAGGACACATGCAACAAACAATTTTGTTGTATGTTAAGTTGGTCAGCCTATGTTTGTGGAGAACAGTCAAAATGCTTGTGTACGTTTGTGTCAGATGCGACAAATTTAAGAGTAGATGGAGAAGCATGCTCTCAAATCAGTCACCCATCCTGCAATGTCAATGTACCTCTGATTAAAAAAACACAGATCAGTACTAAGAAAAAAGATACCAGAACAGCTGGTCTGCGATCAAGGCCACAACTGAAGACTCGAGGTAACATTTCTGAAAAGTATATCCCAAAAAAATGGAAGTCAAAGGAATATATTTCTGGAAACAGATCGGGATTAGGAAGAAAAAAGCGCAAGAGAACAAATATTAATTTAGAAGGAAAATGTAAATCGGCTTTAACAGCAAAAAATTCAAGATTGCATAATACAAGAATTGCAAAACAATTGGACAGAAAGAAAAAAGACCAACAGAGAAATATACAGTTTCACAAAGGAGAAGCGCAACCACTACTATTATCTAAAATGAAGGACACTGCTCCAGATCTAGTACAGTGTAACAGTAGTTTGCTTCATGT
The DNA here is from genome assembly GCA_033119425.1 of Bufotes viridis. Taxonomy (NCBI): domain Eukaryota; kingdom Metazoa; phylum Chordata; class Amphibia; order Anura; family Bufonidae; genus Bufotes; species Bufotes viridis. Next base: position 22,967,991 of record CM065597.1, read on the forward strand.
AGATAATACAGCAGCTGCGGAAAATAAACCAAACACACATGTGAAAAAGAGAAGGAACTCCGATATATGTGTATTTCCAAAAGAGGCAAGCACTGCATTGACCAATGAAGTCTGGAAACAAGACTGCAGCAATCAACTATCAAGAAAGAACAAACAAAAGGAGCCTAACCAATGCACCCAGCCTGTGGAACATGAACAGGACGCACTTGAGAAATCTACAATACATGTTCAGGAATGCAGCTTTTTGGATAGGATAAGACAGTTGCGGCAGGGAATAAAGATAGCATGCAAAGCAGAACTATCTGGGAAGGTATCGGAATTCAACAAAACAAGACTTTGCAGTAGAAGCATTTGGAGTACACAGCATATAGAAGGTTTACAGTTATTTCCTACTAAGGAAGACCAATCGGGGTATCCAAAAGAGGCAATTAATTGCACACCTACCATTAAAAATAACCTGGATTTACAGTCAAAGATGTGTTCTACAGGCAGTCATATAGTCACCGGGACAAACCCTTCAAAAAACACCTGTGATGGCGCAATAGATGTTCTCGAAAAGGCAACCGCTATAAAACAAAAGATCACTCACCATAGTCAACAGTTAGGTCAACCAGAAATAAATGATTGTGGGCAGCTATCAAATCATAAAAACAAACCAACTGGGAAGAAAACACAATACACAAAACTAGGCCGACCCGAGCCAGAGGTTTTCATTGAGACCATAGAAACTTTAGCATCCCCAAAGTTGGATGTAATGAAATCAAATACTGACAATAAACGTGGACAACCAAGCAAAGTAAGTTCAAAATATGTGGGCAATTCACAATTTTACCTAAGAAAGGTAGGACAAGGTTCGCTAAAACAGTTGTGCAAAAACCCGTTTGTGAAGCTAATATCTTCAGAACTCTGTACAGATAGCAGCTCTTCACGTAGTAAGAAGTTTGGAAGCTCTTCATCTAAACAAAGTTTAAATACTCCTAGCCAGGTGTCAGAAGGGTGGCCCCTGCACCCTGAAAATCAACATCATTTACCTAAATTACCTAAAACATTAATTCCTGCTCACAGCTCCATAGGAGTTTGTCCAGAAAAATCCAATCATTTTCTCAAAGTTAACATTTCTGAACATATTATGTCTTCAGAGAAAGCATTACAACAAGTTTCATCTCTGACGGCAGATGTGGGGGATCCATTAACTTGTGAAAAAAAGAAATCAGACAGTGAAATAAGTGTGCATGGTTTTCAGAATTTAGACGTTCACATACAAGAAGTAAAAGAAAATCAACTGAAGACATGCCAAAAAACACAGGTGTCCACCGAGAAGTCAGTGACCACAATTTATACCAGAGGAGCATTTCCAGATCTAGAAACTAAGACATTTTCCCAGTTAGATGTTGAGCAAGAACTTCCTAAAGATAACTACAGCTTAGTAAATCAGGTAAATAAAAATACATCTGGCGTTGTAAAACAGAGCAGTACAGATTTACATTTACTACCAACAGTCAAAAAATTAACTGAGGAAAAACATCAAGAAACTGTCTCGGAAGATGGACATGATTCAACTAACAAGTCAAAGATACAATCTCAAAGCAAAAAGCAATGCTTTCCTACTAAAGCTAAAAGAACACGTTCCACATCAAGAAGGAAGTTGCCCAGTCCTGGACTAGATGAGCAGAATACCTCTGTAGAAACCTCAGATATACCTCCACCGACTTGCAGACTTGAGAGCTCAATGAATTGTGATGAAAGTAAAGAGGGGACTGAGAAGGACAAACAAAATGCATGTAGTTTAAAGAGAGACCAAGCAGTAACCAAATTGATCCCAAACATATTTGTGTATAAGAGAAGTACCTCTAGAAGATCGCACCTAGATCTACAAACAGAGACCGTTTCTCACTTGGATTCTGAACATAAAATATCAAAAAATGACCACTGTGTAGTCGAAGGTAGTAATGAGGATGCCACTCCTACCATGCAAAAAGCTAAATTCAGTGATAAGTATAACAAATGTGGACAGAGGCTTGAATACGAACACAATTTAGGTCATGAAGGTAAGAAGCAGACTCCAAGACAAAGGAAGAGGAAAACCAATAACCCTACATCGGAAAGAGATTTATCAAAAAGAAGGAAATCTGGAGTATCGAATCGGAAAGCTGTGTCTGATGAAAAGAAGACAACCTGTACCAGGGAACCTAGCCTAAATCTAGAGAAAACAACTAGATGTCTGCTCACTCACATAAATGCTGCTACAGTTTCCTCCATATGTGACATTTCAGTATCTAAAGAGGTTATCGAAGCAAGCATTCCAAATCAAGACTTCGGATGCATTAATCAGCCACTAAATGAAAAAAGCCAGGAGTCCTCGTATCTCAGTAATAACCATTACTTAAACTCTGACCCCACAAAACTAAATTGGAAAAAGCAAGGAATGGAAGCAGATGTTCTGAAGGACAAATTGACAATCGGCCTATATAGAAATAAAATCTTGCGTGATCCGTATGTTCCTTTAGAAAGAATTAACACAACAGTGTCCTCTTCACTGCCGGTATTGAAAATATCAACCCAAAAAGTGGGCATTGAACATGATGCAAAACTGACAGATAATGTAAACTGTCCTTTAGAAAAAAAGGCTTCACAAAGATCTGATACAGCAGTGAAGGTTCTCGGGGCTTCATGTTGTGATAGACCAACAGGTCAATCAACTGTTAAAGAAAATACATATGTCAGACAGTGTGTTCTAAAACTTTGCAGGTTGCCTCTTTCATTAGAAAGACAGTACCTACTGGATAATACAAGAGAAACGGGCAAAGAACACAAATAAGTTAAAGTGGTTTTCTGAGATTTTTTTTAATGATGACCTATCCTCTGGATAGGTCATCAGTATCTGGTGGGGGTCCAATACCCGGGGACCCCACCGATCAGCTGTTTGAGAAGGCAGTGGTGAGCGCCCGGCCTCCTCTCTGCTTTTCCTAGGCCAAGTGACAACATGTTCATCGTGGCCTAGGAGCAGCTCAGCCCCATATGAAAGATCTGATCAGCGGGGGTCCTGGGTGTCGGACCCTCACTAATCAGATACTGATGACCTATTCTGAGGATAGGTCATCAGTAAAAAAAAATCTTGGAAAACCCTTTGAAATAATTTGCTAATATATGAGCCTGAGTATCTTGAACTGAAAGTCCTCTTAGTCTACAGACACCTTTAGGGCACTTCTTTATTACATTGGGTGTATAATGGAATAAAACATATCTGCATATCATTTTGTCTTCTGCAGCCTGTGTATATTCTCATACATTGGAGGCTGCTCAGTGTGAAATCCGTCAGACAAGCGATCTGACAGCTCACCCTGTAGTCCCTATTTCTTCTCTCCTGAACACAAATCTAAGTTGACATTTTTAAAATGAAATAAAAGATAAAACAAATGGGTTGTCAGCATTACGAATGCCCAAGAATATAGATAGAGGGCTGCAGCCTGAGCTGTCAGAGAGCCTGTCTGACAAATTTCACACTGAATGGGACTGAGCAGCCTGCAATATTTGAGAATACATGCAGTCTGCAGAAGACAACCTAGGCAAAATGTTAAATAAATCCCAATGACAAATGTTTTTATCCCATAATACAGCTAATGCAGTAAAAATGTTCACCTCAAAGGTGTGAGAGTCTATAAAATTTGAGCTTGTTTGCTTATCTCTATTTTATATATACATATGGCACAGAAAATCTGTCAGCTCCAAGCACCCCCCTAACTAAAGGAACCTGTGTTTAGTGGAAGGATTGCAGAATCTGATCTGATGTAATTTGTATATTTATACTCGCTGACATTGGGCTGTCACAATCGGGCAGTATACTGCAGTGAGAGGACTCCTCTTTGAAGTCCTCTGCAGTATGCGCACATGCCTGGTAGTCCTCTCAATACATGTTACTGCCAGTTTGCAGGACCACAGCGGGGGAATGCCAGTAAGGAGAAATATACAAAGGACATAATCTGACCCAGCCGTCTTTACACAGTGCTTACTGTTGTTTGGGAGCTGACAGATTCCTTTTAAGAGAAATGTCGTCATAATCTATCTTCATAGATGTTGGAGCACTCTCAAAATATTGACCCCCAATCCTGCATAGACCTACAGTTAAATAATGAAATTCTGCCTGCAGTAGAGGCAGCCTAAGGCTACTTTCACACTAGCGTTTTTAGTTTTCCGGCATTGAGATCCGTCAGAAAAAACGCTTGACAAGGAATTGGGACAAAACTGAACAGAATGGAGTGCTCCAAAATGCATTCCGTTCTGTTTAGTTGCATTCCCATACCGGAGAGCAAACCGCAAAATGTTGTAGTTTTCTTACCGTCCTGGGATGCGGCATAACCCCTAATGCAAGTCCATGGGGACGGATCCGTTTTCTCTGCCACAATAGAGAACAGATCCGTCCCCCATTGACTTTCAATAGTGTTCATGACTGATCCGTCTTGGCAATGTTAAAGATAATACAACCAGATCTGTTCATAACGGATGCAGATGGTTGTATTATCAGTAACGGAAGCGTTTTGGCTGAACCCTGCCGGATCCAGCAAAAACGCTAGTGTGAAAGTAGCCTTAGAGCTTAAAGGGATTCTGTCACGGCATTTGACCCTATAGAGCTGCGGATATGCACGGCTAGATCGCCGCTAGCATGTCCGCAATATAGCTGTAGAATAGCTCTGGGTGCTTTTATTTTCTTTAAAAAATGATTTTATTGATATGCAAATTAACCTGGGAAGGTACCCAAGGGGCGGTACTAACCTTCCTGGTGCCCAGCCTCGCCCCCACGTGAAGGAGCCCAGCACCGCCTGCGTCCACCGAATCTCCTCGTTGCTTCAGTGAGATCGCCGTAAATCTCGCGATACGCCAGATTGCGCAGTTGCAACATAGTGTTCCTTCCCTGTGCTGGCATCAGCCTCCGGGAAGGAACTGCGCATGTGCGATCTCACTGAAGCAAGGAGGAGATTCGGTGGACGCAGGCGGTGCTGGGCTCCTTCACATGGGGGCGAGGCTGGGCACCGGGAAGGTTAGTACTGCCCCTTGGGCACCTTCCCGGGTTAATTTGCACATCAATAAAATCTTTTTTTAAAGAAAATAAAAGCACCCACAGCTATTCTACTGCTATATTGCGGACATGCTAGCGGCGATCTAGCTGTGCATGTCCGCAGCTCTATAGGGTCAAATGCCGTGACAGAATCCCTTTAAGGAATATGACATATACATTCACAGGGCTTACCCTATCACCTGTCCACAGGTAAGTCTATGATTGTCAGAGTCCGATGGCTGTCATTCCCACCAGACACTAGAAAGTGGGTCCCAAGGCCTGCGTTCTGGAAGAAGGTGGTCAAGAGTTCACCCTGCGGCTTCATCCGATGGAGATAGCCGAGCACTCTACTCAGCGTATAGCGCCATAGACTAGTTACTTCACTAGTTTTATTAGTATGCGATTTGCATTTTAAACTATGTATTATTGGGTTGAATGTTTTATTTCCCTTTTAGCCCCTTTTAAAGTGACCCTGTAATTTGGAGCAACATTGCCTACATGTGCAGGAACTGGCGTAAAGAGCTTGTCTCATCTTGCAGGATATGCCATAAATAGCTGATAGATGCCAAAGGAGAGCACGCCGCTCATGTGCCGCTTTCTACAGTCACTGCTATGGGACTTAAAGGGGTTATCCAGGAATTCATATTGATGACCTATCTGGATAGGTCATTAGATCAAAGGGTGTCTGTTAGAAGAGGCCAAGTGCTCTTCCAGGTCATGTGACGTCGCGGTATATTGGTCACATGACCTAGTTGCAGCTCAGCCCTGTTCAAGTCAATGGGACCGAGCTGCGATACCAAGCACTGCTGCTGTACAGGTAAGTGCCTGGGAGGCCCAGAGCTCCAGTGAGCGCAGCAGCTTCCAGAAACATCTGATTGGAGGATAACCCCTTTAAGTAAATAGAGAGAGCCACACGTGCACGTGTACTCTTTATTCTCAGTAGGAGTGGGATAGGAGGATCCTATAGATATGCAATAAATGTCCAGATGGGGCAAACCCTTTAAATCTGCTGACCTGCTTCCATTACCAAAAGTAATTACCCTGACTCCTTATTAGATTTTAACACTTTCCCTCCAACTATACAACTATAGCAAAAGTTCTAGACTGTAGTGAATCGGGTGACTACCACTGTAGTGTAGGCCTGCAGAGATGGTAACGACGTGCATAGTAATGCTGGAGCGGAAAGCTAAGTACATGGGGGAAGATGGATCAAACTGGTGTAAAGTAGAACTGGCTTAGTTGCCCATAGCAACCAATCAGATTCCACCTTTCATTTTTTTCCTTTGGAAAATGAAAGGAGGAATCTGATTGGTTGCTATGGGCAACTAAACCAGTTCAACTTTACACCAGTTTGAGAAATCTCCTCCATAGTGAATATATATTTTATAGGCTTTAAAAAAAAAAAAAACTTTTGATCCTAGGACGTATTAAAAGTGTGTATCAGTGGAGGTCTGAGTGCTGACGAGGGGAGAGAGGCAGGCTCATGTGGTGCCCTCAATGCTGCCTACAAGTCTAGGGGCCCGTCTCGATTCCATTCTCAGCAGCGATTGGTGGAGGGGGGGGGGGGGATTTGTAGTTTTAGCAGTCAGACCCATCACAACTTTTTATATGTATATATCAGGGATGCCCAACCTGCGGCCCTCCAGCTGTTGCAAAACTGCAAATCTCAGCATGCTCGGACAGCCTACAGCAGGGCATGGTGGGAGTTGTAGTTTTACAACAGCTGGAGGGCCGCCGGTTGGGCATCACTGGTCTATATCATCAAAAGTTTTTTTGAAAAGCTAGTGACGCCTTAGCTAAGCAGCGCTGATTCCAACTGACCAAGGGCTGAGCCCCAGCTTCTCGCGCATGCGTCATGTCTAGCCCTGAATCCAGTGGAAGCTCGTTTACACCACGCTGACATCTCTTTAAAAAGGCATCACTTCTACCTCTGCAAAGAAGAGATTTTCACATTACTTACCTTTCCATACTGCCACAGATTCCTCCATCTCTGCTGTGGTCACAGTATCAGTCCTGTTTTCAGCATGTCACGTGGCCTGCTGCCTGGAATCAGTATTTTGTCTTCTGGTCCAGGCAACGTATGAGCGTCGTATACATGCAGGACTGAAGCTTTAGAAGAGAAGCAGCGCGTCCCTGGCGCCTGCAGCTCACTACTGCGCATGTGTCCCTGGTGGATTGAAATCATGCAGGGGGCGGTGGTGATCGGCAGCTCATGGAGGAAGCCACAGATCAGGAAAAGAAGTTGGAGGACATGTACATGAGAGTTTAGGTAGTGATACCAGACAACCCCTTTAAGGCCTTTTGCACATGGCCATTGCCCCACCGTGGCTGTATTGCGGCCCGCATACGGCGGGTCTGCAATACACGGGGCACTGGCTGTGTGCATTCCACATCAAGGATGTGGACCCATTCACTTGAATGGGTCTGGAGATGCGGAACGAAAGCACCACGGAGTGCTTCCGTGGGGTTCCGTTCTGCAAATAAATAGAACTTGTTCTATCTTTTTGCGGAACGGAGTGAATCCGCATGCGGCTGCCCCACGGTCTGTGCCCGCAATTTGCAGTCCAGCACACAGTCGTGTGCAAGAGGCCTAAGTCAGTCACTGCATGTAGAAATAAGCTCCAAAGCTGAGCCACAGTTTAGGTTTGCTGTTTCAGTACATGGATAGTTTATTGCTTTTTACTTGCTCCTGTTTATATTGTGATAAGTTTTATCACTTTTTTTATATATATATTTGATAGTATTAATTGATTACAAAATAAAATGTTTTTTAACATTTGGATTTTGTGTCTGGAATGTTTTTACAATAAAGAGTTTTCTGGGACGTCAATATTCTATACAGCCGTATACTGTACGACGAGGCCGCTGTGCTCGCCTCATCCTAGGCCAGTGATGTCACATTCATCATTCACGCGGCCTATTTGCAGATCGGTCTCATTCAAGTGAAAAGACCTGGGCTGCAATACCAAGTACAGCCACTATACGATGTACGGCGCTGGAGTGCTGTGGCTTACTTAAACAGCTGATCGGCGGGGTTGAACGATGTGGGACCCCCACCGATCTGATATTGATAGGTCATCAATATCAGAATCCTGGAAACTCACTTTAAAGAGGTTCTCTAGGATTTAATAATTGATGATTTCTAGGACAGGTTATTAGGCTACGTTCACACGACGACATTTGTCGCGCGACAAATAGGGCACAACTTCACTGCAACATTTGTCGCGCGACAATTTTTATAATGGGAGTCTTTGGTGTCGCATTGCGACTGCGACGCGACAGTCGCAGAAAAACCCATCTTGAATGGATTTTTTGCGACTGTCGCAGTCGCAGCATGTTGCATGTCGCAATGCGACACCATAGACTTCCATTATAAAAATTGTTGCGCGACAAATGTCGTTGTGTGAACGTAGCCTTAGTGTCAAATAGGTGGAGTCTGGCACTGCACACCCTGCCAATCAGCTGTCAGAGTAGCTGCATCCCAGGGGCAGACTGGCCATAGACACTACTGGAAAATTTCCCAGTGGGCCGATGCTCAGTAGGGCTGACTAACCCTCCTCAAGGCCGCCGGCATTAATAATGCTAGGAGCATCAGGTATGCACCTGGCCAGCGGACCCCCTACTTTCAACTGTATGGCCCTCCGCAGAACAGTGACATTTGAATAATGCAGCGGAAGCAGCAGTATTCTGTGCTGTACTGTACTGTGGTATTCGGTTCTGCTGGGGCAGTATTTGTCTACAACATGGGGCCACTTTAAGTGCCCAGTCTGCCCTTGATCCATTCATTGTGCAGCAGACGGAGCTGGTTACTGCACCCATTGAAGTGAATATTAGGCAGCACTACAGGAACTAGTTTTGATCAGTGGGGATCCAAGTGCTGAGAGTTCAACGGGCGGCCTCCCCCCAGGGCCCTCTATATCGCGTCCCAGGTTTAGTAGGAATGCAGAGTGGTGTAGTGCGGCTTTAGGCCTAATTCACACGTCCGTAGTGTGTTGCGGATCCGTAACACACCTTGCCACCAGCCCTATAGAGATGCCATCTATACATGCTCTATATTATTGAGGAGTCGCCGTCCGGAAGATCGGCAGCGCACTCCGCGGATGCGGAGAGCACAGTGTGTGCTCTCCGCATCCATCACGTCCCCATTCAAAATGAATGGGTCCGCACCCGTTCCGCAGATTTGCGGAACGGGTGCGGACGTGTGAATAGGGCCTTAACCCCTTAAGGACACGGCCCTATTTCACCTTAAGGACCAGGCCATTTTTTCAAAATCTGACCAGTGTCACTTTATGTGGTGATAACTTTAAAACGCTTTTTCTTATCCAGGCCATTCTGAGATTGTTTTTTCGTCACATATTGTACTTCATGACACCGGTAAAATGAAGTCGAAAAATTTCATTTTTATTTATAAAAAAATACCAAATTTACCAAAAATTTTGAAAAATTTGCAATTTTCCAAGTTTCAATTACTCTACTTTTATAATACGTAGTAATACTGCCAAAAAAAGTTATTAATTTACATTCCCCATATGTCTGCTTCATGTATCGATCATTTTGGCAATGCCATTTCATTTTTTGGGGACGTTACATGACTTAGAAGTTTAGAAGCAAATCTTGAAATGTTTCAGAAATTTTCAAAAACCCACTTTTTAGGGGCCAGTTCAGGTCTAAAGTCACTTTGTGAGGCTTACATAATAAAATCACCCAAAAATGACCCCATTCTAGAAACTACACCCCTCAAGGTATTCAAAACTGATTTTACAAACATCATTAACCCTTTAGGTTTTCCACAAGAGTTAATGGCAAATGGAGATAAAATTTCAGAATTTCAATTTTTTGTAAAATTTTCCATTTTAATCCATTTTTTCTAGTAACAAAGCAAGGGTTAATAGCCAAACAAAACTTAATATTTATTCCCCCGATTCTACACTTTGCACGAACACCCAATATGTGGTCGTAAACTGCTGTATGGCCAAACTGCAGGGCGCAGAAGGAAAGGAACGCCATATGGTTTTTGGAAGGTGGATTTTGCTGGACTGGTTTTTTGACACCATGTCCCATTTGAAGCCCCCCGATGCACCCCTAGAGTAGAATCTCCATAAAAGTGACTCCATCTAAGAAACTACCCCCCTCAAGGTATTCAAAACCAGTTTTACAAACTTTGTTAACCCTTTAGGTGTTCCGCAAGAGTTATTGGCAAATGGAGATGAAATTTCTGAATTTCAATTTTTTGTTACCTTGTCTCAAAAAAAGTGTAATATAGAGCAACCAAAAATCATATTTACCCTAAAATAGTACCAACAAAACTAACACCTTATCCCGTAGTTTCCAAAATGGGGTCACTTTTTTGGAGTTTCTACTGTAGGGGTGCATCAGGAGGACTTCAAATGGGACATGGTGTCAAATAACCAGTCCAGCAAAATCTGCCTTCCAAAAACCATATGGCAGTATGCAACAGGAACGACACATTCACTACACTCAATCACCGAGGGAACACACATACGAAAGAAGAGATCAATACGGAGAGGAGGGAAAAAGAAGAAATCAATACAGATAGATGAGATGGATATAAAGAATGATGCTATAATCAACTTGAGTTCCAAAATATTGACAGATACACAGATAGGTTTGCTCAATAAAGGACTTAAATTTGCCCCAACGCTAAGTGTAAATAAGTTTGAGACGTTTATAGGAGTAGAAAAATTTATAAGACGTTTGTGCTTAAAGAAATATTTTATGAAAAATCCGACAATTAGGGAAACCAGTAGTAATGACCAATATGTACATACCTCCTGTAGAAACCATTCGAAAAAATATCCAAGAAATGAGATTAGCCAGGAAATGGCAAGTTTTAAGACCTGTGTAGAAAAGGATATAAGAAAGATTAAAAACAATATGAAATTTAAACGAAAAAACTTATCAAATAAAGAAGTCATAGCGATTAAAGAATTACAACAAGAGAATGAAATTGTGATCCGCCCCGCAGACAAGGGGGGATCTATAGTTATACAGGACCTTGTTAAATATGATCTTGAATGCAAGAGACAACTATCAGATAAACAGACATATACTAAATTGCTTAATGATCCAACAGATCAATTTTATGAAGAACTACAGTCATTTTGTGACAAAGGTAGAAACATGGGTATACTGAATGATGATGAGTATAACTTTTTAATCAATAAACATCCACGTATCCCTATGTTTTACTGCCTTCCTAAGGTTCACAAATGTAGAGAAAACCCCCCAGGACGACCAATCGTATCTGGAATTGGTTCATTAACCTCTAATTTGTCTAAATATATTGACGAATTATTACAACCAAAAGTCAAGAAAATACAGTCCTATACTAAAGATAGTACTCAGATTATTAATATAGTGGAAAATATGTTTTTTAATGAAGAATGGATCATGGGTTCTTTGGACGTACAGTCCCTATACACTATTATTAATCACGAACAGGGAAAACAAGCAGTTAGATCACAATTAGCGGGAGAAGGTCGCTTAGATCTCAAACAAATTGAATATATTGTAGAGGGTATTGATTTTATTTTAAATCACAATTATTTTAAATATGAGGGTGAGTTTTATTTACAAATTCAGGGCACCAGGTTCGCCCCCAGTTATGCAAATTTATTTTTGGCTGATTGGGAGAACCAGATCATTGCTCCCAGACTGGGGAAGGACCTGGTGCTCTGGCAAAGGTATATAGATGATGTTTTTTTCGTTTGGAAGTCAAGTCAAGAAGAATTAGACAGTTTTTTAAAAGATATTAATCTCAATAATAAAAATCTTAAATTTGTAGGCAATATTAGCCAAAACTCTTTGGAATTTCTAGATTTATGTATCACAACCAAAGGAAATTCTCTAGAATGTAGTACTTTTACCAAACCAACAGCTAGAAACAGTTATATTCTTTTTAATAGTTGCCATTTACCAAACTGGTTAATTAATATTCCACAGGGTCAATTTCGCAGAATTAAGCGGAATTGTACATCAGAAACTACATTTGAGAGTGAAGCACAGGAACTCAAAAAGCAATTTTTGGAGAAGGAATATCCGGATAATATTATTGAAACCGCAATTACTAAGATTAGAAATCAAGATAGGAGTCTTTATTTCTTGGAGAAATCTAAGAAAGGAGACAAAGAATTAGAGAACCTTAGAATTATTTTGCCATATAGTGATGATCATAAGAAAATCCGAAACATTTTGAAAAAACATTGGGACCTACTGAAAAAGGATAAGATACTGGCCCCGTTATTACCATCAGACCCTAAAATTATATTTACTAAAGCCCCTAACTTGGGAATTAAAATAGCACCAACAATAAAAACACAAGCCCAAAGAAAAACGACAATTCAGGAATGGGTAGGATTACAGGGCTTTTATAGATGTGGCCAGTGTAACAATTGTAAGATAACATCTTTTCCTAAAAAAACCTCGGAACTTATATCATTTGCAAGCAAACACAAACATACAATTAAAGATTTCCTGACCTGCAACTCCGAAGATGTCATTTATGTTATAATATGCCCTTGTGGGAAACAATACGTGGGCAGGACTAAAAGATCGTTGAAAAAAAGGATCTCAGAACATGTAGCGACCATTAAAAAGGGATTTGAGTTGCATTCCTTATCTAAACACTTTAAAATATTCCACAAACAAGACCCTACTTGTATGAGATTTGCTGCAATAGATAAAGTTCAGAGAGATCCAAGAGGTGGCCATCATATAGGCAGAATGTCTAGACTTGAAACCAAAAGGATTTTTGAGTTCAATACCATACAACCGGCCGGACTCAATGCAGAATTTGAACTTTTTGGATTTTTATGAATGGGGTGGGACCCTCCCCTCCCCGACGACAGATAACCACATATCTGTTTTTCAGGTGTGGTTTCTCTTTTCGGAGAGGCTCTCATCCACTCATACTTCTAGCAATTGGTTTATGTAATTCTCACATTCTCAGAAGAAAGAAAAATCTCTCTTTTTTAAAGTATTTGGTATTTAATTAGGACTTTTTAATTATTCACCTTTAATATACTATATTTATTTAAGTTTTGTGTTTTATTATAATGATTGTATGTTTTTTGATATTTTAGAGAAAAACCGCATCAAAGCCGCACTAAAACCGCATTAATACATTATGCGTTTTTTTGATATAAGATTGAGTACCAGATGTATTTTAATTGTATGTAATATTTTACAATTTAGAGATTGCTTTATGGTAGAAAAGTTAACTTTTATATAGAAGGGATTTTTTATGTAAAAAGTCTTTTATATGTGCAAATGTCAATATGTAACTAATTCTACCAGTCTACTATGAGGACTAATACCCTTTTGTCCTTGGAGGAATAAAGTGTTACAAAGAGTTATGGAATTTTTACATTCACTAAGAGGATCCAGTCCACCTTTTTGAGTGGATTCAAAAACCCTATAAAAAGGAGCAGTATGGACGGGGAAATCAACCACTGAGGAAGGGGTAATAACTGTCTAAAACCCCGAAACGCGTCTGGTCGGATGTTCCCCTTAATATAAGATACGGACATTTATCGCAATAATCCAGAAGACCCATAAGCTGTCGTGAGAAAATAACCGCGGGAGAAAGCAGCCTTGATTTGATGGATCTGACTCCTTCCCGCCGGTAGATCCACGTGTGTACTCAGTTACTAACGTGGCTGAACGCCAAACATACACGGACTCTCCCGAGACTGGATGGAAAGTGATTAGACAAACCAACTACTTCACTCGTAACCATCGTATACAGTAGGGAGCGGTATCAGACACGACGGGCCTCTGGTAAGCTTGTTCCGATTGTTTATCCATCACCTTTTTAGCGATCGCTACCTATTACATCAGCGGGACGCCGTTGCAATTACAACAGAGTGGGACGCCGCTCTTTTGTGACTTTATATCCAACTAGATTTGGAATGTTGTATCTACCACTAACCTTCTAGTGACGATATCAAGGAAGACATATACTCTTCTGTAAAGTGGACATTTATTACTCTCCTGCGACTCTATTGCGTTATTTCTTTCTACGCCATCGCACATTGCTAATTACCTCTGTGAGTGTAACACCTACTATTACCAATTTTCAAGTGGACATTTGCGGCTGTTTAATTGATGAGTTTTTTGTGATCCCAGTACCATTTGTCATATACTTCCATTTGACTATATCATGTGTTTTTTATCGATACAATAAATTGTCATTTTAATACCAGATCTGGTCCATATGTGGCAAGTGCATCTAACTCTATTATCCTCATTTATTTTCCCTTGGTAGATTGAGTGATTCTACCGGTTAGTTTGCACCCAATATCCCACTTCTGGATTCTAGTGCGACGTATATATTAATCACAAAAACCATATGGCGTTCCCTTCCTTCTGTGCCCTGCGGTTTGGCCATACAGCAGTTTACGACCACATATGGGGTGTTTGTGCAAACAAGAGAATCAGGGCAATAAATATTGAGTTTGGTTTGGCTGTTAACCCTTGCTTTGTTACTGGAAAAATGGATTAAAATGGAAAATTTGCAAAAAAAATAGCTGTTTTGGGACCGTTTTTATTTTTTGTTATTTACATCGTTGAACTGACAGGTTAGATTGTGTGCTATTTCTATAGAGCAGGTTGTTACGGACGCGACAATACCAAATATGACTACTTTTTGTGTTTTTTTGTTTCAATTTTACATAATAAAGTATTTTTGAAAAAAATTATTTTTTAGTGTCTCCCTATTCTGAAAGCCATATTTTTTTTTTTTTTGGGCGACTGTCTTATGTAGGGGCTCATTTTTTGCGGGATGAGATGGCGGTTTGATTGGCACTATCTTGGGGTGCATATGACATTTTGGTCGCTTGCTATTACACTTTTTGTGATGTAAGGTGACAAAAATGGCTTTTGACACCTTATTTTTTTTTTTTTGCTGTGTTCAGCTGAGGGGTTAGGTCATGTGTTATTTTTATAGATCAGGTTGTGACGGACACGGCGATACATAATATGTATACTTTTTATTTATTTATATAAGTTTTACACAATAATATCATTTTTTAAAACAAAAAAAATCATGTTTTAGTGTCTCCATAGTTTGAGAGACATTTATTTTATTTTTTTTGGGTGATTGTCCTATGTAGGGGCTCATTTTTTGCGGGATGAGATGGCGGTTCGAATGGTACTATCTTGGGGTGCATATGACTTTTTGATCGTTTACTATTGCACTTTTTGTGATGTAAGGTGACAAAAAAATGTTTTTTTTGACGTTTTTATTTTTTGTTTACGCCGTTCATCTGAGGGGTTAGGTCATGTTATATTTTTATAGAGCAGATTCTTACGGACGTGGAAATACACAATATGTCTACTTTTTAGTTTGTTTTTTTACATTTAACACTAAAAAGCATTTTTGAAACAAAAAAAATCATGTTTTAGTCTGAGAGGCATAGTTTTTTTATTTTTTGGCTAATTGTTTTAGGTAGGGGCTCATTTTTTGCGGGATCAGATGGCAGTTTGATTGGTACTATTTTGGGAGGCCTTTTTGATCGCTTTGTATTACACTTTTAGTGATGTAAGGTGCCAAAAAATTGCTTATTTACACCATTTTGGGGGGGGGGTTTATGGCGTTCACCTGAGGAGTTCAGTCATGTGATATTTTTATAGAGCAGGTTTTTACGGACGCGGCGATACCTAATATGTGTAGTGTAATTTATTTATTTTTTATTCAGCGATATGTGTTTTTTTTTTTCACTTCTTTTTGACCCAGACCCACTTGGTTCTGAAAGATCCAGTGGATCTGGTGTCTGTATAATACAGTACAGTACACTATATAGTGCACTGTGCTGTATTTTGTACTTTACAAAGTCTGAATAGACCTTTAGCAGGTCTATTCAGACTTTCAGCACCATGGAGAGCAGGACGCTTCTGAAAGCGTCCTGTCTCCTTGGCAACCATCACCCGCTGCCATAAGAAAGCAGCGGGTGATGGATGGGGAGGGAGTGGGGCTCCCTCCCTCTGTGATCCCATCCTGTTGGGGGGCTGCAAAGGCACAGCAGCCCCCCGATGGAAGAGGGAGGGAGCTCCCTCCCTGTTAACCCTTCCATACCGCAGTCAGGTGGTAGTTACTACAGGGAGGCCCTCCATACAGCAACTCCATTCTAGCTGGTTCAGTACTGAAATTACTAGAACAGAGTTGCTGAAGGGAGATTTATCAATTCTTGGCCGGTGGTAGTTGCTACAGGGGTCCTCCATACAGAACCTCCATTCTAGCTGGTTCAGTACTAAAATGACTAGAACAGAGTTGCTGAAGGGGGAGGTTGATAATTTCTGGGCAGGCGGTAGTTGCTACAGGAAGGTCCTCCTTACAGCAACTCCAATCTAGCTGGTTCACTACTGAAATGACTGGAACAGAGTTTCTGAAGGGAGGTTCATCATTACTGGGCAGATGGTAGTTGTTTTAGGGAGGTCTTCCTTACAGCAACTCCATTCTAGCTGGTGACTACTAAACTGACTAGAATGAAGTTGCTGCAGGGAGATTCTATTTTGCAGTGCTATAAAAAGTCCCTTCCATACATAATCATCCATTCTACATTTGGGCCACAATCTAAGGCAGCCATGTCCAAACTGTGGCCCTCCAGGTGTTGCAAAACTACAACTCCCATCGTTCCTGGACAACCTACAGCTATCAACCTACCGAAGGGCATGATGGGAGTTGTAGTTCTGCAACACCTGGAGGGCCAGAGTTTGGACATGCCTGATCTAAGGGAAGCTAGAATCCATTACTTTGTCTTATTTTGGGAAAATAAGTTTTGGGGTGTTTTGTTCATTTTGCCCGCCAGACAGATACTTGCAGTGTAGTGTTTTTCAACTGCTGTAAATGGCATCTTCGCTCCAGCAGTCTGGCAGGAGTTAGACTCTGGTCACATAAGAGATATCAGCTCTGACGTGCTACCAACAGAAATCTATAGTAAGTATGGCGCCCCATTTATTAAATATTTCCATATTCATGGGGGGGTCCCCCACCACAAAGCAGGTGCACGTAGCGAAATATACATACAAACATAGAAAAAATGCAAAAGCACTCTGCCCTGCCTCTATGCTGAAAAAAAGTGAGGCGTCAGTGTACATTTTGATCAAAAAGTAATAAGCCACTCGCCGCGCCAAGACCGCCTCAATTATAAGGTGAGAACGGGGATCCCGTTCCCCCAATCCACTGGGGATAACTAGCTAATTGGTGGAGGTCCGACTGCTGGGATCCCCACTGATTCTAAGAATGGAGGTTCCCTTCTCCTTATCCGATGGAGCAGTAGGTCGGCTATGTGCCCTGCGCTCCATTCATTGTCTATGGAACTGCCTGAAATTGCCCAGTGTTGTATGGCTTCCTGCCCAACCTGCTGCTCCATCACTCCTATCTCAAGTGCATGGGAATCCACACAGAAAAAAAGTGAAAATTCTGCAACGTGTGCAGGTGCGCTAAGCATTTCTGACAACGTGGCGTCCTTACTGACAGAATGGAAGTAAAAATCCAACTAAACATATTTAAAGGGGTTGTCCGGTTTTAAGAGGAAACCAGTTAACTCAGAAGATTGACCTCTAATAAAGAGTAGTGGGGTCATCTATCAAACTGGTGTGAAGTAGAACTGGCTTAGTTACCCATAGCAACCAATCAGATTCCACCTTTCATTTTTCAAACGAGCTGTCAAAAATGAAAGGTGGAATCTGATTGGTTGCTATGGGCAACTAAGCCGATTCTACTTTACACTAATTTAATAAATGACCACATAAATACTTACCTGTCAGATCCCTCTCCAGTTTATTATAGTTAATGGGGCTGGCGGGCATTCCAGTAGCATCCGGCAGTGCTGGATCCGGAGAACACCGGCAGTGCTGGATCCGGAGAACACCGGCAGTGCTGGATCCGGAGAACACCGGCAGTGCTGGATCCGGAGAACTGCGGCAGTGCTGGATCCGGAGAACTGCGGCAGTGCTGGATCCGGAGAACTGCGGCAGTGCTGGATCCGGAGAACTCCGGCAGTGCTGGATCCGGAGAACACCGGCAGTGCTGGATCCGGAGAACTGCGGCAGTGCTGGATCCGGAGAACACCGGCAGTGCTGGATCCGGAGAACTGCGGCAGTGCTGGATCCGGAGAACTGCGGCAGTGCTGGATCCGGAGAACTGCGGCAGTGCTGGATCCGGAGAACTGCGGCAGTGCTGGATCCGGAGAACACCGGCAGTGCTGGATCCGGAGAACACCGGCAGTGCTGGATCCGGAGAACTGCGGCAGTGCTGGATCCGGAGAACTCCGGCAGTGCTGGATCCGGAGAACTCCGGCAGTGCTGGATCCGGAGAACACCGGCAGTGCTGGATCCGGAGAACACCGGCAGTGCTGGATCCGGAGAACTGCGGCAGTGCTGGATCCGGAGAACTCCGCCTTGTCTGAATTTGCGCCGCAGATGTGAAAGTAGCCTAATTCCTAATTCCAGCTTTATTGTTGTAATAAAATGAAAAAAAAAAAATTCAAAACGTTCTCATCCAACTGTTTTATTTAAATATATATAACCACAAACCACACAAGACAGATAGAAATATGTTGTTTAACTATAAAACTTCACAAGCATCTGTCACCGTGATCACTGG
Organism: Bufotes viridis; assembly: GCA_033119425.1. NCBI lineage: Eukaryota > Metazoa > Chordata > Amphibia > Anura > Bufonidae > Bufotes > Bufotes viridis. Next base: position 22,986,671 of record CM065597.1, read on the forward strand.
TAGAATAGATCAGGGTGAATTAAAGGGGTTTTCTGGGAATTTATATTGATGACTTGTCCTCTGGATTGGTCATTAATGTCAGATCGGTGGGGGTCCGACAACCAGGATTTTGGTCCTCGCCTGACATACTCCCCGGGACTCATGTTTCAGTGCGTCTGGCGCTAGTATGGCCGTAAGGCGGACGCCAAGATCGCCGGGCTTTAAAGAGGGAGGACCGAGGGAGAACCGCCCCTGGGGAGGAATCGGAGCGACATGTCTGCCAGTCCGGCGGAGAGAGGGCAGGACACACCCGTATATCGCCTCCCACCATATGCAGGCCAGTGTACCATGAAAAAGCCTTAAATCATGAACAAACCTTAAGTCAGCTGATTTCAGGGGGTGTGTTCTATGCAGCCCATTCAGGCGGCTCTCGGCTCACATTACATATTCAGGGGGTGTGTTCTATGCAGCCCGCTCTCAGCTTCAGCGCAGTACGCAGCCGCAGTATTGAAGGGGTTAAACAGCTGACATCTGCAGCACAGATGTCAGCAGTTTATAGCAGGGGGTTAGCAATGTGCTGACCCCCTGCTATACCCACTAGACCACCAGGGAAAAAATTTCAAAGGAGGCGGGTGGGGGATCACAATTGCGATCCCGCCTGCTGCACCGCCCGCCTCCCGCGCCTGCAGCCCGCAATTCCCCCACCCCCCCCTGCACCACCCGGGGGGTCAGTAACATGGGGGGGTGGGGGGTTAATTGGTTAATTTTTACATTTAGGTCTCTGATCCCCGCGGTCACAGACGGCGGGGTTCAGAGACTGTCACGCAGGAAACCGCAGGTCTGAATTGACATGCGGTTTTCTGCGCAACATGGGGGAGGCTCACAGGTTTATTCATACACCTGTGCCAACCCCGCGCCTCTGGCTTCAGAACTGTTTCGGCGTAGTGCGCATAATGCGCATGCGCCGAAGGACACACCCCCTGAAATCAGCTGACTTAAGGTTTTTTCATGGTACACCGGCCGCACATGATATGTCCCTCGATAACTCATGGTAACAAAATAGAGATGCCGTGACAGGGAAAACAAAAGGCTGAATTAACATCAAAGCATGGAAGAGAGAGTGACAGCCAATTATCTGACTACGAAGCCACATTTTCATTGCCCCATAGTTGTCCTTCCATTAACTGCACGGTATCACCCACTGGTTTCAGAAAGGATGCACATGATCCGTGCGGTTTGAGGTTTTGTTTAGTCAGTTTGGTGATAGCTCCTTTGTGGTCCCCAGCTTATCATACTGGATGCGCCAATATAATAGGACATATATGACCTATATGTTGGAAATCACCTCCCCCGCACATACAGTCTTCAGTACAATGATTATTCCCTTCAGCCTCTACAAAAAGGCGCCCAAGTAAAAAATAGCAGTCACTCTTCCCCTCCGCACAGGACCCGCAGCCTCTACTCCTCTCTCCAACAACACGCTCTGCAGAATCTCCAGCAAATCCCGAGGCCCCGCCCCCTTGATGACGTGACCCCGCCTCTTCCTATGACATCATACCTGCCAGGAGCAACTCCATTCTAGTCACTACCCCTTCAGCAGCGGCTGGTGTGTCAGTCTAATCCTTCCCTCTCCATAAAGGTTCCGCTTTCTGCCCTTGACCGGTAACATGGCCACTGCAACCAAATTAATTCAGAAGCTGAGGAACTGGGCGTCTGGGGTAAGATCAGGACTTCATGATCATGGCGCAGTATAACTGATAGTGAGCCTATACGTATCATAGATGGGGAACCTGTGGTGTTATCTGTTACTGGGCACAGCAGGTATGACGGTTCAGGGATTGAGGTGTGCGATTTCTGCCTTGGTTATACCTTATAGTGTGAATAAAGGTCAGGTTTGTGTCCAAGAAAATGCTTCTAGAACTCTATTGTAGATGTCCCAGAAGACACTATTCCATAATGCCCCGGCGGACAGTAGTAGTGCCAGATAGTCTTTATTCTCCTCTGTCAGTTGACAGCTTTTAGTTTTTAAAGGGAACCTGTCACCACCATCCCACCAGCGTCGTCCCCCCCTCCACCTGCCACCAGCGTCCCCCCCCCTCCACCTGCCACCAGCGTCCCCCCCTCCACCTACCACCAGCATCCCCCCCCCTCCACCTGCCACCAGCGTCCGTCCCCCTCCACCTGCCACCAGCGTCCCCTCCACCTACCACCAGCGTTCCCTCCCCCCCCCTCCACCTGCCACCAGCGTCCCCCCCTGCCACCAGCGTCGCCCCCCCCCCCACCTGCCACCAGCATCCGTCCCCCCACCTGCCACCAGCGTCCTCACCTACCAGCCGCATCCCGCCCCCTCCACCTGCCACCAGCACCCCACCCGCCACCAGCACCCCCACCCGCCACCAGCTTCCCCCCTCTTCCACCTGCCACCAGCGTCCCCACCTGCCACCAGCGTCCCCACCTGCCACCAGCGCCCCCACCTGCCACCAGCGCCCCCACCTGCCACCAGCGCCCCCCACCTGCCACCAGCGCCCCCACCAGCCACCAGCGTCCCCACCTGCCACCAGCGTCCCCCCTCCACCTGCCACCAGCGTCGTCGTCCCCCCTCTGTCACCTTATTTGCACCTTTAAGGGTACTTTCACACTTGCGTTAAAGTTTTCCGGCATTGAGTTCCGTCCTAGAGGCTCAATACTGGAAAAAAACGCATCAGTTTTATCCCCATGCATTCTGAATAGAAATAAATCTGTTCAGGATGTCTTCAGTTCAGTCACTTTTACGGTAATCGGCCGGAGAAAATAGGAACAGGTAGTTGGACTGTGCATGCCCCAGTGGCACAGGCGCAAGATCTGGGAGGGAGAGGAAGAGGTAATATTAGGAAACAAGGGCGGGCCAGAGGGGTGAAAGAGGTGTGGTTTTCTGGGCACATCGCAGCGGGACCTGGGCACTTGCTGCAGTAACGCCGCCCCTGGGCAATTGCTGCAGAAACGCCTCCCCTGGGCAATTGCTGCAGTAACGCCGCCCCTGGGCAATTGCTGCAGTAACGCCGCCCCTGGGCCCTTGCTGCACCTCATTAGCATACATTTAAAAAGATCTCGGCGGGGGACAGAACAAATAAAGGTACCATTGTAATTAAAATACAGGAGTCTACAACCTGATCTGAGACCTCTAAACGGCCCAGATTAGGTGACAGACTCCCTTTAATACGTTTTTCTTTCGGACGTGTTTATGAGATGCGTTGTATGAACTTATTTCATGTGTTCTTTTTAAACCAACAGCATAATCTTCAATCAAAACTACAGCTCCGTTATACGGAAATTGCAAGCAGGTAAGCATCGGCAATAAAATGGTATTGCTGTAGATGGAGAATGCTACTTTGCATAGTACCCACCTCCAAAACAGCCTTGGACAGGGATGGGCAAACTGCGACTCTCCAGCTGTTGTAAAACTACAATTCCCACCATGCCCTGCTGTAGGCTGATAGCTGTAAGCAGTCTTTGAATGCTGGGAGTTGTAGTTTTGCAACAGCTAGAGAGCCGCAGTTTGCCCATCCCTGGCCTAGAGCAGCGCTATACACCACCCATTTGTGCCTGTGACGTTACTGGGCTCGCTGCCAGGTGGAAGTCTCCGCCTAACCTAGTGCCCATCCAGCCCAATGTGTACAATCCACATACTCCACTGACCTTCAAACTTTTTTATTGATCCCCTTTTGCGGTACACCCTCCCCTCGATTGGGACTCCCTACCATTGAGCTCTGAAATGGATGGGGAAGCAGGTTCCAGCCAGGACGATGCCATCAGCTTCCTCGCCTGACATACTCCCCAGTGCCTAACGTGTTTAAGTACACAAGGGAGCGGGTTATTAGGAACTGTCATCTGACATATCCTATAAATTAGAGCCAGTACTGCCCTCCAAAACCCATCTAATATCGGACAATGCCAGAGCACATGCACCTCACACATTGTGTCGTATCCCGTACTGCTATCCTATGTAAAAAGGCTGGCATACAATACTCTCTATGAAGGAGATATATTTGAGATACCCTATATACTGGACTCATGGAAAGTCGCGGGATCTGCGCAAGTATATGGTTCAAAATATAAGTGGTAGTTAGTCCCACGTCCTTCTCCCACGACATCCTAAGACCTTCCAGATAGGGCTGAAACGATTACTTGATTGAATCGAGTAATTAGACACAAAAAAATCCTCGATGCAAAAAATTCATTCATTTGTGTCATGAGACCACGGAGCGGGAGTGAAGCTCTTGCTATTACTCACCGCTTCGTGGTCACCCGCCGGCCCGCACTGCGCTGCACTGTAATGTACCCTGACACATCGTCAGGTCATAACGCACGTAAGCGGGCACTATGACCCGACGCTGTGTGACGTCAGGACGACGGTGCAGCGAGCAGAGAAGAAGATGGAGGAGCTGTGGAGTGGCGCCCCTACAGGAAAGGTAAGTACTGACACTGGGTACATGGCTAGGAGGGGGAGATGGTTGCCTATAGAGCCGCGGACAGGTGCTGCTAGATCGCCACTAGCACGTCCACAATATACATTCCCCATAGCTCTGAGTGCTTTTATTCAATAAACAAAACAATTTTATTTATATGCAAATGAGGCTAGTTACCAAAATTTTAGGAGCCGAGCCACGCCCACTGTGAAAGAGCCCAGCACCGCCCGCTTCTTCTGAATCTCCTCCTTGCTCCCGAACGTCACAGAGTTGAAGCGCTGTAATCGCGCGCATGCGTGGGTAAGCCGCATGTGAGTGCCGACCTGGTGTTCCTTCCCTGTGCTGGCATTAGCCTCAGGGAACGAACTGCACATGCGCGAGATTACGGCTCTTCAACTATGTGACATCAGGCGAGCAAGGAGTAGATTCGCAGGAAGCGGGCGGTGCTGGGCTCCTTCAAATTTTTCAAGCTTAATTCTAGGCATGCTGGCTTTCCAGAGTAAAGCCTCATTCACACATCAGTGTTTTGGTCGGTGATTTCCATCAGTGATTGTGAGCCAAAACCAGGATTGGAGCCTCCACAGACATTAGGTATAAGGGAAAGATCTGCACCAGTTCTGTGTTTAGACCAGCAGCTAGTTTTGGCTCAGAATCACTGATGGAAATCACTGACCAAACACTGACGTGTGAATGAGGCATAAGAGATGAAAATGTCTGTTCACCTTTTGAAAGATATGGGACGGGATCCATACCAGGGAGCTATGGAGGAAATGAGGTAAGTGGGGCATAAGTATCATCATTATCAGATCCGTCCGACCAATTATTCGTGGCAGCAATCTTATCTGCCATCTATCCAGAAGGGGGTTAATATTCCCACCTATAAAATCCTTGACCTTCATGAACACCAGGACTCCCAGGTATTTAACTGAAGAAACATATTGCAGGGCTCATACCTCCTCCACTACCCCACAGCCAGGGATCTACTGGCATCAGTACAGACTTCCCCCAATTGATGCACAATCCTGAGTAAGCACCAAAATTCTCAAGCAAGGTCATAGCTAGAGTTAGGCCCCTTGCAGACGAGCGTGAGCGGATTAGGTCCGGATGCGTAGCAGATGCATTCAGTGAAAACTGTGCGATTTCGCAAGCAAGTCTGTTCAGTTTTGTTTGCGATCGTGTTCAGTTTTTATCGCGCGGGTGCAATCCGATTTAATGCGTTTTGCACGCGCATGATAAAAAAAAAACGGAATGTTTACAAACAACATCTCTTAGCAACCATCCATGAAAAAGGCATCCCCATTCACGCAGCCCTATTCACCTCTATTGGGGCCAGCGTTGCGTGAAAATCGCAGAATATAGAACATGCTGCGATTTTCACGCAACGCACAAGTGATGCGTGAAAACCAACCCTCTTGTACACAGACCCATTGAAATGAATTGGTCCGGACGCAATGCGTTCGCGTCACGCATTGCACCCGCGTGGAATACTCACTCGTGTAAAAGTGGCCTTAGTCTCTAGCATCCCCCAAAAACGGTAACCTATCATCAGCATACAGTGCCACTTTGTCTTCTGTAGAGTTATACTTAAAGCCCACTATCCCTTGTTCCTCTCTTAGGGTACTTTCACATTTGCGGCATAGCTATCCGGCAGGCTATTCCGGCGGGTGAACAGCCTGCCGGATCCTCCATGCCACAAGTACCTGTGTGCTGCCGCTCCGTCCCCAGTGACTGTAGTGGGGCGGAGGGGGGGACTACAGCACGGCAGTGCACTGCCGGAGATAGCCAAACTAAAAGTACTGCAGGTCCGACTTTTTAGGCCGGCGATCTTTGCCATCTCATGAAAGTAGGTCATTTAGGTGGAAGCGGCAATGGTGATTTCCTCATCTCAAACAATTTATTGAAACTAAAAGCCAACACCAGTGCTGGGTATACAGCCACAAAAAAGTCAGGGTCTTAAAAACTTGTGGCCTTGAGCATCAAGTACAGGTCTCCTGCTGTTCACAAGTCGTCTTATTGTCTGCTGAGGCATGGCATCCCACTCTTCTTGAAGGGCGGCCCTCACGTCATTGAGGTTCTGGGGTACAGAGTTACGAGCCTCTACCCGGCGACTCAGCTGATCCCATAGGTTTTCAATGGGATTTGGGTCTGGAGAAAGTGCAGACCACTCCATCTGAGGTCCCCCAGTCTCCAGCAGCCGTTCCCTAATGATGCGACCTCAATGAGCTGGAGCATTGTCCTCCATGAAGATGAAATTAGGCCTGTGTTGTTCCTGCAGAGGCACAATGACTGGATTCATGATCTTCTTCAAGTAGTATGGGCTGTCACTGCACCATTCACAGAGTGTAGGGCAGTTCTGTACTGACTAGACACACCTGCCCACACTGTAACACCACCGCCACCAAAGGCAAACAGCAGCTGATGCATAGCGCTCTCCTTGACATCTCCAACATCGTTGCCGGGCGGAATCAGCTTTTGCCTGTAAGGCAACAATATCTTGCGTTTTTCTTGTGATCACGAGCCATAGTAGGTACCTGGTCCTTCCCTCTGCTGCCACGCGTTTAGCTACTTTTTGCAAATCGCGGTGGAGATACGACTGCACACCTGCTAATGTGGGCTGCTGCGTGTCTTGTTTCACTGCCTTCAAAGAATCGGCCTCAGGGCTGGATGAGACCTGTTCAGGCTCTAAATCAGGCAGTGGTGGCGTGTGAACTCTCTCCTCATTATCAGCATCCATCGCATCCCCCCCGGTCAGATTGTTCACACACCTCAGTGCTCAAAGTGCTTGACTGTTCAGGGGTGAAGGGAGGATCTCTACAGACGGACTGCGACCTCCTTTTGCTTCTCCAGTAGCCTGTTGCGCACTCTCACGGGCTCCAGCGCCATCTTGACCTTCCTGCTCTCCTGCCCAAGACCCGGGCTCCAGCGCCATCTTGACCTTCCTGCTCTCCTGCCCAAGACCCGGGCTCCAGCGCCATCTTGACCTTCCTGCTCTCCTGCCCAAGACCCGGGCTCCAGCGCCATCTTGACCTTCCTGCTCTCCTGCCCAAGACCCGGGCTCCAGCGCCATCTTGACCTTCCTGCTCTCCTGCCCAAGACCCGGGCTCCAGCACCATCTTGACCTTCCTGCTCTCCTGCCCAAGACCCGGGCTCCAGCGCCATCTTGACCTTCCTGCTCTCCTGCCCAAGACCCGGGCTCCAGCGCCATCTTGACCTTCCTGCTCTCCTGCCCAAGACCCAGGCTCCAGCGCCATCTTGACCTGCTCATGAACTCCATTCCTACAGAGGTTCAGCTATATTCAGGATCATAATCCCTGACAAGTAGAGAGGAGAATGAGGCAGATCTTCAGCTCAGTGTTGTAAAGTAACTTGTCCTGCTGTGTGAGTAACATAACATAGTAACATAGTATATAAGACCGAAAAAAGACATTTGTCCATCCAGTTCGGCCTGTTTCCTACAAGTTGATCCAGAGGAAGGCAAAAAACCCCTGTGAGGCAGAAGCCAATTTTCCTCACTTAAGGGGAAAAAAAATTCCTTCCCGACTCCAATCAGGCAATCAGAATAACTCCCTGGATCAACGACCCCTCTCTAGTACCTATAGCCTGTAATATTATTACACTCCAGAAATAAATCCAGTCCCCTCTTGAATTCCTTTATTGTACTCACCATCACCACCTCCTCAGGCAGAGAGTTCCATAGTCTCACTGCTCTTACAGTGAAGAATCCTTTTCTATGTTTGTGTACAAACCTTCTTTCCTCCAGACGCAGAGGATGTCCCCTTGTCACAGTCCTGGGGATAAATAGATGATGGGACAGATCTCTATACTGACCCCTGATATATTTATACATAGTTATTAGATCTCCCCTCAGTCGTCTTTTTTCTAAAGTGAATAACCCTAATTTTGATAACCTTTCAGGGTACTGTAGATCCCTCATTCCAGTTATTACTTTAGTTGCCCTCCTCTGAACCCTCTCCAGCTCTGCTATGTCTGTCTTGTTCACAGGAGCCCAGAACTGTACACAGTACTCCATGTGTGGTCTAACCAGTGATTTGTAAAGTGGTAGGACTATGTTCTCATCACGGGCGTCTATGCCCCTTTGATGCAACCCATTATCTTATTGGCCTTGGCAGTAGCTGCCTGACACTGGTTTTTGCAGCTTAATTTGCTGTTTATTAAAATTCCTAGATCCTTTTCCATGTCAGTGTTACCGAGTGTTTTACCATTTAATATGTACGGGTGACTTGCATTATTCCTTCCCATGTGCATAACTTTACATTTGTCAGTGTTAAACCTCATCTGCCATTTTTCTGCCCAAGCCCCCAATCTATCCAGATCCCTCTGTAGCAGAAAACTGTCCTCTTCAGTGTTAATTACTTTACACAGTTTAGTGTCATCTGCAAAAATAGATATTTTACTGTGCAGGCCTTCTACAAGATCATTAATAAATATATTGAAGAGAATAGGGCCCAATACTGACCCCTGAGGTACCCCACTAGTTACAGTGACCCAATCTGAGTATCTACCGTTAATAACCACCCTCTGTTTTCTGTCACTCAGCCAGTTACTTACCCACATACAGACATTTTCTCCCAGTCCGAGCATCCTCATTTTATATACTAACCTTTTATGAGGTACGGTGTCAAATGCTTTGGAGAAGTCCAGATATACGACATCCATTGATTCGCCGCTGTCAAGTCTAGAACTTACCTCCTCATAGAAGCTGATTAAATTTGTTTGGCATGACCGATCCCTCATGAAGCCATGCTGATATGGCGTTATTTGCTTATTTTCATTGAGATACTCCAAAATAGCATCTCTTAGAAACCCTTCAAACAGTTTACCAACAATAGATGTTAAACTTACCGGCCTATAATTTCCAGGCTCTGTTTTTGGACCCTTTTTGAATATTGGCACCACATTTGCTATGCGCCAATCCTGTGGAACATTCCCTGTTATTATAGAGTCCGTAAATATCAGAAATAATGGTCTGGCTATGACATCACTTAATTCCCTTAGGATACGGGGGTGTATGCCATCTGGTCCTGGCGATTTGTCTATTTTAATCTTTTTAAGTCGCTGTTGTACTTCTTCCTGGGTCAGACAGGGCACTTTTAATGGGGATTTACTTTTACATTCTGCATTTCATCTGACAGTTTATTTTCCTCAGTGAATATAGTGGAGAAAAAAATATTTAATAGTTTTGCTTTATCCTCGTCGCTCTCTGCAACACCCCCTCATTGCTATGTAGAGGGCCGACTCCTTCAGATTTATATTTTTACTATTTATATAATTGAAGAACATTTTAGGGTTAGTTTTACTCTCTTTGGCAATTAATCTCTCGGTCTCTAGTTTGGCAAATTTTATTAGTTTTTACATATTCTATTTTTTTCCTTATAGTTTATCAGTGCTTCCTGACTCCCCTCCTGTTTTAGCGATTTATATGCTTTCTTTTTGTCATTTATTGCCTTCTTTACGGTTCCATTTATCCACATTGGTCTCTTATTGTTCCTTAGCCTTTTATTCCTATAAGGTATGTACCTCTCACAATTAGATGTTACAATGCTTTTAAAAATCTCCCATTTTATGGTTGTATTTTTATTTTTGAGGACTTTGTCCCAGTTAGTTAGGCCTATGGCCTCGCTTAGTTGGCTAAATTTAGCTTTTTTGAAGTTTGGTATTTTTGTTCCTCCCTTTAGAAACTCTCGTTTGAAGGATAATTGGAAGGTTATAACTTTATGGTCACTATTTCCCAGGTGTCCCCCAACCTGCACATCTGTTGTTCTATCAGGTCTATTGGTTAATACTAAGTCCAGTATGGCCGTCCCTCTAGTGGGGTCCTGAACCAGTTGGGAAAGGAAATTGTCTTTGGCTATTGCCAAGAACCTGTTTCCTTTATGGGATGTACAGCTTTCAGTTTCCCAGTCTATATCTGGGTAGTTGAAGTCCCCCATGATAACGACTTCATTATGATTTGCAGCCTCGTCTATCTCGTTTAGTAATAGATTTTCTGTGGACTCTGGTATATTAGGTGGTTTATAATACACTCCTATTAGTATTTTATTATTGTTTTTGCTCCATGTATTTCTACCCACAGTGACTCCACATGTTCATGTCCCTCAGAGATGTATTCTCGAATTACAGGATTTAGACACGACTTCACGTAGAGGCAGACCCCTCCACCTCTCCGGTTTTGATGATCCTTTCTAAACAGATTGTAACCTTTTATATTAACTGCCCAGTCATAGCTATCATCCAGCCATGTCTCAGTTATTCCCACTATGTCATAGTCCTCCTCACACATCACTAATTCCAGTTCACCAGTCTTGTTAGTCAGGCTTCTGGCATTAGTATACATACATTTGACAGGTTTATGTGTATTTTTACCCTACATCTTTCATTCTGAGCTGTTCTAGTCCCCCTTCCATTCCTCCCCCAGTCACACTACCTCGTCCCTGGTCTCTATTTGCACTATCTTCCCCTCCTATAACGTAATTACCCTCCCCCAGTCCCTAGTTTAAACACTCCTCCAACCTTCTAGCCATCTTTCTCCCCAACACAGCTGCCCCTTCCCCATTGAGGTGCAGCCCGTCCCTCGGTAGAGCCTGTAGCCAACAGAGAAGTCGGCCCAGTTCTCCATGAACCCGAACCCCTCCTTCCTACACCAGTTCTTGAGCCACTTGTTAACCTCCTAATCTCCCGCTGCCTTTCTTGTGTGGCTCGTGGTACAGGCAGTATTTCAGAAAATACTACTTTTGAGGTCCTTGCCCTAAGCTTTTGACCTAAATCCCTGAAATCATTTTTAAGGACTCTCCACCTTCCTCTAACTTTGTCATTGGTTCCGATATGGACCATGACCGCTGGATCTTCTCCAGCCCCTCCCAGTAATCTGTCAACCCGATCCGCGATGTGTCGAACTCTAGCGCCAGGAAGACAGCACACTGTTCGGCGATCACGATCTTTGTGACAGATTGCCCTATCTGTACCCCTAATAATTGAGTCTCCCACTACCAGCACCTGTCTGGCCTGCCCTGCTCTCCTGGTCCCCTGCTTACTGGAGCTGACATTCCCCTGACTGGCAGAGGAAGTGTCTGGCTGCAGCGGTGCCGTCCCTGAACTGTCATCCCCCTCATCTGCCAACCGTGCAAACTTGTTGGGGTGTGTCAGATCAGGGCTAGCCTCCCTGGCACTCTTCCCTCTACCCCGCTTTCTTACTGTTACCCAGCTAACTACCTCACTCTCCTCAGCCTCCTCGCTACCACCCTCCCCCACATCTACCCCATAGAGTGCTTGCTCAGTGAGCAGCAAACTCTTTTCCAAATTGTCAGTGGCTTTCAGTGTTGCAACTCGCCTGTTTAGAGACTCGATGTGCGATTCCAAGCGGGTAATTTGCTCACATTTTGAACAAACATACACACCCTCGAGCGGCTGTTCCAGGACTGCATACATCATACAAGATGTGCACTGGACGGCGCTGTCAATAATGGAAGTCATACTAAATGGGGATTACACAGGAAAAGAGAGGAAAAAAATAAATAAATACAATATAGAGCAGTGATATCAAGATTCTTACTTACTGTGGTCCCTTACAGCAGTAGGAAGACTAGCTAGAATCAAACCAACTGTATACAAGGATGATCTAATGAATCTCTGTTTCTTGCTCCTTTTCCTAAACTCCGGTTTCTTCAACTCCACTTATGAAAGCAGCCACTTAGTAATGCAGGCCTCAGGTAGAGCAGGCTCTGGAAGAGTTGAGTGGTCTAATTTATAGCACCTGTTAGGCCAAGCCACTCCCCCTCACCAAGCAGAGAAAAAAAAACTGCTTTAAATGACACTACACAGCAGAGAGAAAAAAGCGGTTTTAAATGGCAGAACTAAACTGCAAGCACTTAACTTTCTAGGTAAGCAGCTTCACACCACACTCAGACACTTGCAGTCCCAACAAAAGACACTCAGCAGAACTCCGGTTTCTTCAACTCCACTTATGAAAGCAGCCACTTAGTAATGCAGGCCTCAGGTAGAGCAGGCTCTGGAAGAGTTGAGTGGTCTAATTTATAGCACCTGTTAGGCCAAGCCACTCCCCCTCACCAAGCAGAGAAAAAAAAACTGCTTTAAATGACACTACACAGCAGAGAGAAAAAAGCGGTTTTAAATGGCAGAACTAAACTGCAAGCACTTAACTTTCTAGGTAAGCAGCTTCACACCACACTCAGACACTTGCAGTCCCAACAAAAAGACACTCAGCAGAACTCCGGTTTCTTCAACTCCACTTATGAAAGCAGCCACTTAGTAATGCAGGCCTCAGGTAGAGCAGGCTCTGGAAGAGTTGAGTGGTCTAATTTATAGCACCTGTTAGGCCAAGCCACTCCCCCTCACCAAGCAGAGAAAAAAAAACTGCTTTAAATGACACTACACAGCAGAGAGAAAAAAGCGGTTTTAAATGGCAGAACTAAACTGCAAGCACTTAACTTTCTAGGTAAGCAGCTTCACACCACACTCAGACACTTGCAGTCCCAACAAAAAGACACTCAGCAGAACTCCGGTTTCTTCAACTCCACTTATGAAAGCAGCCACTTAGTAATGCAGGCCTCAGGTAGAGCAGGTTTTGTGTGTACTAATAGGACAGCGGCCATTTTGTTTCCCCTGATGATTGCTCCGTAGACGAAATGAGCCATTATAACTAACGTAAGGTGTTTGGGAATATATTTATAATGAAGTAATATTTAAGTATTTTTTCATTTTCTTAATTCCCAGAGAACCCCTTTAAGCTGCTGTATAGGGTCATGCTAGGGCTCAGAAGGGAAGGAGTACCATTTGGCTTTTGGAGCATGGATTTTGATGGAATGGGTTTCAGGTGCCATAAATGTAGATGTATTGGGTACGCTGCAGGGCACAGAAGGGAAAGACCACCTTTTGGCGTTTGCAGGGCATATTTTGATGGATTGGTTTTCTGGGTGCCATGTTGCTTTTAAACAGCCCCTGGGGGTACAAGTATAACCATTTTCGGAGAACCATGTATTTTTTATTTTTTTTCCTCTGGACTGTGTGAGGGCTTATTTTTATGTAAGATGATTTGCCATTATCACTATTGATTCTATTTTTGTTTTTCTTTCACCGTTGCTTTTTGGGTTTTGTTATTGCTGCGTACACAGCGCATGAAAAATGTCCTTATCTTTAGTCTGCTCGTCAGTATGATTTAGAGATACCAATTTTTACATAGGTGTGGGGTTTTTTTGTGTTCGTTTTTTTTACCACTTTTACACAAAGCATTTATTTTTTATTTTTTTTACGTCATTAACCCTGTGGGGTACATAGCACTTTTCTGATCACTCAATATTACACTTTTTGAGAAGTAAAGTGACCAAAAAATGGCTTTTCTGGCGCCATTTTATTTTTTAAACTTATTTTATTTATTACGGCATTCACCTGGCGGGTTAGATCATGTGATATTTTTATAGAGTCGGTCATTGCAGAAGAGGCAATACCTTGATGAGGAGAAAATGGCACTTACTTAACTGCATTGAGCTGCGTCCCAGCTTCTCCTCCCTGCTCCGAGTCACAGCATTAGAATCCAAAACCGCTGTCGCCTAGAGCGGAGTGGAAGGGGCTTATTATAAAGCTGGTGTGCAAAAATGATTAAAATATAACCAACATGCAGTGAAAATAAGTAATGCTCAAGCAGCGTCCAAAATAGTTTGTAAGTAATTTCACATTTTATGCAATCAGGTCACCGCCTCCACCAAATCTTCCAGTGGGTCCAAGCCACAAGTTTGCCAACAACTACTACTGCACTCGCGATGGACGCAGAGAAAACTTTCCTCCTGCTATCATCATGTCTCCACAGAAGGCTCTGGTGTCCGGGGAATCCTCACCCAGGTAATTTCCTCTGGTGCAATAGGTTTTGATAGGCCCTGGTGTGTGTGTATGTGTATATAATGTGGGGAGTCGCTCTGGTAGATAGCGGTGCGGGTGCAGTACAGAGGCAAAACAAGGAGTCCATAAAGTGCAATAAACAGTGTTTTATTCACACTTGCACAAAATAAACGATAAACAGTCTCTTGGTGTTAATTCACACTCAGCAAACACAAAAGGCAAAACCAAAGAGTCCAAAACCAGGTTCAATCACCTGTGAGATGTTTAGGTGCGCGTTCGCACCTGGCGGTCGGCCCAGCCGCAGGATAATCCACCTTCAGGCTTCCAGGATGACTGCACGCCTCCTTGCTGGGCTTGTCCTTCCAGCCCAGAGAGCTCCACAGCACTAACACCAGCTCCAGGACAAACACAGCCCCACCTGCTGATGTGGCTGCCTTTAAAAAGCCCGGCAAAGTCCGGCCTGGACCGTGGGGAGTAGGCACCCACCCAACTCTTTGCCTACTCCCAGTAAGAGCCGGCCCGGATTGGCTTTGCAGCCAAACTAACTATTAATGTCAAGTAGCACTAGCTGCTGCTGACACATAAAACCCGGCTCTCACCTCACCGAGGCCAGGAACCTCGGTGACACGTATCGTCCGTCCATGACGGCACCTTGCGCCCTCTTACAATATATATATTAGTGTTTAACGAATGCTGCTGAGTGTCATCTGTCACCCCCTAGGCGTTGCGCAATATAATTTTTTATGTATTTTTATTTTTTTTCTGCTCGACTTCGTTTGGAATAGAGCAGTCTGCCCTACTATTCTGTATAACACAAAAAACTGATTTATTTTGCTTGAGGAAAGTCTAAACAGAACAGTCTTTTGACCTTGGTCAGTATAATGGGAGCCTATGGGTCGGTTTACACTGCAGAGACTAACTGTAAAAACGGCCTAAGGCTGCATTCACACGTCCGTGGAACACGGACCGTGTGATACCGGACTGGCACCCTGCTTAGTGCAGGAGTGCACGGCGTCATTGGTCCCTATGACGCCGTGCAGATCCTGCTGCCGCCACAGTACAGTAATACACTCGTATAGATCATAGGAGTGTACTACAGTGCGGCAGCAGGAAGCGCACGGCATCATAGCAACGAATGACGCCGTGCGCTCCTGCACTAAGCAGGGTGCCAGTCCGGTATCACACGGTCCGTGTTCCACGGACGTGTGAATGCAGCCTAACAGAGTGTCTGTCTCAAAATTTGGCCATTAGCAATCGGCTGTAATGTGTGGGTGAACCCGGCAGCAAGTGTTCAATTTCCCTGCTGCTATAAGGAGGCCGTTTTCCCACTTCTGTCTCTTCTTCAGTAAAGGATTCCATTGTTTTATCTGGAGGCTGGAATTACCTTTCAGGAGGATGTTACTGGTAAGAGATGAGGCATGTGCCAGCGTTATTGCAGACTCCCGGTTGAGGAATGTGCGTATCTGAGAGATATTTTTGAGTTGGAGGTGGGAAAGGCTTGTATGTGCAGTTCGAAGGACAGAGTAGAATCAAAGGTTACCCCAAGATGGCGGACTCGGTTGACCAGGGGGAGTTTACAGCCATTAACTGTGATAGATAGGTCTGTTGGTGGCTCTGAGATGGGGAACAGATGATAACTTCTGTTTTAGAAAGTGAGAGGAGAAGGAGGATATAGAAGATGAGCATTTCAGGTTTCTTAATAATTCTTTTAGACCAGAGAGGGGAATTTCCATGTAGTCAACATAGAAGTGATGCTGAAAGCCATGCGACTCAAAACTGTCCCAGGCCAACGTTGTAGATTGAGAAGAGCAGGGGTCCTAGGACAAAGGCTTGAGGGACACTAACAGAAAAGGATCGAGATCAGGTGGTGGCGTGTGAGTGGGAGACACTACAGGGAGTGCAGAATTATTAGGCAAGTTGTATTTTTGAGGATTAATTTTATTATTGAACAACAACCATGTTCTCAATGAACCCAAAAAACTCATTAATATCAAAGCTGAATATTTTTGGAAGTAGTTTTTAGTTTGTTTTTAGTTTTAGCTATTTTAGGGGGATATCTGTGTGTGCAGGTGACTATTACTGTGCATAATTATTAGGCAACTTTAACAAAAAACAAATAAATACCCATTTCAATTATTTATTTTTACCAGTGAAACCAATATAACATCTCAACATTCACAAATATACATTTCTGACATTCAAAAACAAAACAAAAACAAATCAGTGACCAATATAGCCACCTTTCTTTGCAAGTACACTCAAAAGCCTGCCATCCATGGATTCTGTCAGTGTTTTGATCTGTTCACCATCAACATTGCGTGCAGCAGCAACACAGCCTCCCAGACGCTGTTCAGAGAGGTGTACTGTTTTCCCTCCTTGTAAATCTCACATTTGATGATGGACCACAGGTTCTCAATGGGGTTCAGATCAGGTGAACAAGGAGGCCATGTCATTAGATTTTCTTCTTTTATACCCTTTCTTGCCAGCCCCGCTGTGGAGTACTTGGACGCGTGTGATGGAGCATTGTCCTGCATGAAAATCATGTTTTTCTTGAAGGATGCAGACTTCTTTCTGTACCACTGCTTGAAAAAGGTGTCTTCCAGAAACTGGCAGTAGGACTGGGAGTTGAGCTTGACTCCATCCTCAACCCAAAAAGGCCCCACAAGCTCATCTTTGATGATACCAGCCCAAACCAGTACTCCACCTCCACCTTGCTGGCCTCTGAGTCGGACTGGAGCTCTCAGCCCTTTACCAATCCAGCCACGAGCCCATCCATCTGGCCCATCAAGACTCACTCTCATTTCATCAGTCCATAAAACCTTAGAAAAATCAGTCTTGAGATATTTCTTGGCCCAGTCTTGACGTTTCAGCTTGTGTGTCTTGTTCAGTGGTGGTCGTCTTTCAGCCTTTCTTACCTTGGCCATGTCTCTGAGTATTGCACACCTTGTGCTTTTGGGCACTCAAGTGATGTTGCAGCTCTGAAATATGGCCAAACTGGTGGCAAGTGGCATCTTGGCAGCTGCACGCTTGACTTTTCTCAGTTCATGGGCAGTTATTTTGCGCCTTGGTTTTTCCACACGCTTCTTGTTACCCTGTTGACTATTTTGAATGAAACGCTTGATTGTTCGATGATCACGCTTCAGAAGCTTTGCAATTCTAAGAGTGCTGCATCCCTCTGCAAGATATCTCACTATTTTTGACTTTTCTGAGCCTGTCAAGTCCTTCTTTTGACCCATTTTGCCAAAGGAAAGGAAGTTGCCTAATAATTATGCACACCTGATATAGGGTGTTGATGTCATTAGACCGCACCCCTTCTCATTACAGAGATGCACATCACCTAATATGCTTAATTGGTAGTAGGCTTTCGAGCCTATACAGCTTGGAGTAAGACAACATGCATAAAGAGGATGATGTGGTCAAAATACTCATTTGCCTAATAATTCTGCACTCCCTGTAAATGTCTGGTCAATGAGATACGAGGTGATCCAGGAGAAGGTCATATACGTGACGCCAAAAGAATTGGACACTGTCGACCATTCTTTTCTGTTACAATGACAGAGGATCAAGGAGGAGTAATGTCCATTGACCTGGACAATTAGCAGGTTGTTGGTGACTTTGGTAAGGGCGATTTCAGTTGAATGCTGAGGTCGGAAGACAGACTGTAGCCAGTCTAAGGCTTCGTTCACATCACCGTTCAGCCTCTTCGTTCTCCTGCTCAGTTTAGGAGCAGGAGAACAGAAAGGACGGATTTGGCACATAACGGTGATGTGAACAAAGCCTAAGGACCACGTAGACTATAATGGGGTTAGGTTTCCGCTCAGAAGATGATTTCGGAGCAGAGACAAAAGTTGTGCATGCAAGACTATTGTCTCCGCTTCCTAAATCTTCTTCTGAGCGGACACCTAACGGGCCCCATTATAGTCTATGGGGTCCTTGGCTTCGTTCACATCACCGTTAGGTGGCGAATCCGTCCTCTCCGTTCTCCTGCTCCTAAATGGAGCAGGAGAACGGAGAGGCTGAACGGTGATGTGAAGGACGCCTTAGAGGGAGCAAGAAGAGAGGTGGGAGGACAGGTCGAGGTGGACATGTTGAGGCACAGAGGAGTAGTGATATGGGGCAATAGCTAGACCAAGAAGATGGGTCAAGGGAAGGTTTTTGATGATGGACATGATGGTAGCATGTTTACAACAGGAGGGAAAGACACCAGTGGTTAGTGATGGGTTAAGGCAGAGATAAACACTGTGGTGGGGATGAGGTGGGATGGGATTGGGTCTAGTGTACAGGTAGTGCGATGTGATCTTGAAAGTAGGGTAGAATTTTTTTTCCCTCTAATTGTGGAGAAGTGAGTTTTGGGGGAAGAGGACTGAAGTTCCATAGACTGTAGAGATATAATGTCACGATCTACTAGTCTCTGCTGTGAAATCTACCAATAGGTCATAATCTGCGGTTTGTCTGACCCTTCGCTAATGGAAGTATATAATTGCAGTTTCCTAATATTTGAAGAATTGAGCTACACTTTGACCCTTCAGGGCCTGGCAAGTTTAAGTTTTTGGAACCAAACTATGTTTGAACTTTTTCCCACATTCTGACCATAACTTTAATTTACACTAATGTTCAACCAGCTCCGAAAGATGTCAGCGTTGGTTACACATCTGCTTAAAGGCATCTAGGAAAGTGAAGGTGTGTGAGGAGTCGCTAGCATTGTTATGGAGGCACTGTCGGAGAGCTTAGGTTGTAGTTAGGACTCTTCCTGTGGGAGGACTATCGTTTTAACTGTTATGCATCTATTATGTGGCCTATTTGTATGTCAGCCAGTATAACCACCATTGCGGTAGTCACTGGGGTTATAATCCGGCTTTTTCAGAATAGCGATTATAACCGCAGAAGGTTCAGGCGTTGGAGCCTTAAAAGGGTAGTGAAGTGCAAAGATATCGAACGATCCTTCGAAATTTCCTGCGCGTTGTAGAGTCGGCACAATGTAATTACTACTTGTTCCATTCAAGTAAATTGGATGAGCAGTTGTAAATACACCGCTGCAAATGAGACGATGGACAAGTAATTTTGAAGTGGAAGTGGCGCTCGCCAATCTGATATTGGTGACCTGTTCTGAGGATAGGCCATCAACATCTTTGCACCGCACAACCGCTTTGATTATGAGTATCACCAGTATTACACCCGTTGGAAAGCATCCAAAAACTGGCTTTCATTTCTTTTTCTTTTTTGTACAGCTAGTTGCAGACTATCATTTATGGCGACAATGGGTAATGGGTTAAAATGTCTTTTGTGACGGACCACCTTTCTCCCACTGAGATAAGAGGAGGATCTAGGCCTCTCTTTGCAGCCTGGCACATCCCTCTGCCCCTCCATCCATCCATGCAGACTAAATGGCTATGCCCCGGCCAGAGGTGGACCAGAGGATGGAGTAACAGGAGGTAGTACGCAGTGAGGGGTGGGGAACAGGTATGGCTGAGTTCACACTCCAGTTATTTGATCAGTTATTTCCTTCAGCTTTTGTGAACCAATACCGGTAGTGAAACCTACTCGGAGATGAGGCATAATGGAAAGAATGCCGTTGCGCTATGTTTTTGACCTGCACCTCGTTTCGGCTCACAATAACTGATCAAATAACTGAAGCGTGAACACAATCTAAGGCCTCTCGCACATGAACGTTGTGTGGCCGTATTGCAGGCCTATATACGGCGGGTCCGCACTGGCCCGTGTGCACTCCGCATTATTTTATTTTTATTTTTTACAATAAGACTCTATGGTGATGGATACCACAGTATGAGATCTGTCTGAGGCATCTGTTAATGCATACCTTTTTTGTCATACATTTAACGTACACAAAAAAACGTAATGTGCACCTTGCCTTAAAAATTCCATATGCATAACACCATTGCAGTTGTCTTATCCATTTTTTCCCCGGCGCCTCCACAACGGCCCCACCGGAGGATGTCCCCGCCTCCCCAGGACAGGAAACAACGCGAAGCTGAAGTTTAAAAGGCCCCTCCCCTTACCTTGCTCCAGTTGTTTCCTGTCCTCGGGAGATCGCGGAGTCGCTCCTAGTGCAGGGAGCTGAAGATTTTGCGCACCACCTGGGAAGCCTTGCAGAGGAGAAGAGTGGTGTAGAAGGCGGGACGCCATCCGGAGACTCTCGCTCCCGGACCCGCCTTTAAGCTTAAGCCCGTCAGTGACGGCAGCCCGGGCTCCTGCTCCCTCGCTCCAAATCTCGCGGGGAGCGGGAATATCGCGTGACGTCACAGGCGCGCCGGAAGGGAGACACAGTGCCGGCTTCAGCGTGCAGCATCCCGGCATGTCAACCACAGGGATCCCAGCGCTTCTGCCTGATGACTCCTCCACCGCCCAGAGCCCGGTAAGTCCCCTCCCCATATGGGGTAGCTGTTCTGCAATCTGGGATACACCAGAGCGGTTCTTTTTTGCATAGACCTTCTCACTGGTGGGTGTAGGGGCCCTTTCCTTCCCTCCTAATGGAAAGTTAAGACCCTTATTAGATTATCCCATTGCCTTTTAGGGCAGAGACCCCGGTGTTAAATCCAGTGGGGACCCAAAGAAAAAGAAGTGTGCTATGTGCCGGAGAACCTTGCCCTTAAACTCCTCAAAATCCCTATGCCAAAAGTGCATTGGTAAAGTAGTCACAGAAGAGTCCCCTTCCTTCGTTGACTCCATGAAGGGGTTAATCAGAGATGAGATTAAATCAGCCCTGCAAGATTTAGGCCAGCCGTCCACCTCTCAGACCTCCCCCAAGATCTAAGTCTCTGGAGGTTATAAACTCGGACGACGGCGAGATTCATTCAGATACACACTCAGAATCTGAGGATGAGTCAGGCAGACCGTACTGCACCCCCGAAGATACAGACAGGCTGCTAAAAGCCATTAAAAATACTATGAACATTGAGGATCCTAAAGAACCCTTGTCAGTACAGGATAAAATTTTCCACAGACTAGGGGAGAAAAGGAAGAGAGTTTTTCCTATGCATAACACTATAGATTCACTTATTTCCAAAGAATGGAAAAACCCGGAGAAACGCAACCCTATCCCAGGCGCATTTAAGAGGAAATATCCCTTTGACGATAAAGTCTCTGTTAACTGGGACAAAACCCCAAGATTGACGCCCGGTTGCAAAAATCTCCAAGAGGACGGCACTTCCGTTTGAGGACATGGGTCTTCTAAAAGACCCCATGGACAAGAGGTGCGAGGGGTATCTCAAACGCGCCTGGGAGGTGAACACGGCCATGTTAAGGCCCAGTATCGCAGGGGCATGCACGGCAGGATCCTTGTCCATCTGGTTGTCAGAGCTTGAGGAAAATATAGCAGCCGGTACCCCTAGGGAGCAGTTGCTAGGGCGATTCCTCTCCTCAAGCAAGCCTGTAATTTTCTCTCTGATGCCTCAACTGATCTGATTAAACTTTCCGCAAGGTCGGCAGCCCTTTCCAATGCCTCTCGCAGAGCGGTGTGGCTTCGGTCCTGGTCGGGGACGCTAGTTCCAAAGGTCGTTTGTGTGCCATTCCCTGTGAAGGGGACAAGTTGTTCGGATCAGTGCTTGAGGATATCTTAGAGAAGGCCTCAGATAGGAAAAAGGTCTTTCCATCTGACTCGAGATTTTTCCAACAAAGGAGGTCCTTTCGCAATCAAAGAAGATTTAAAACGGACCACAAAAAGAGGGATTTCTCCAGTAGGTGGCAGTCCTCCAAGGGGAAAGGCAAAGGATTCCTTTTAACTCCGAATCCTATTCCAAAAATTCCAAAGAATCAACACAATGACATGAGGCTTCAGGTGGGGGCAGATTAAAAGCTTTTTCGACTGCCTGGGAAAAATCACTTCTTCCCAATGGGTACAAAAGACAGTACAAGAAGGATACAAGATAGAATTCTGCACCCCCCACAATTCTTCACCTTCAACAAACCCTTCCGTCATCCAGGGAAACAGCTGACTTTAGAAACGGAAATTCTGTCCCTTTTACAAAAACAGGTCCTTGTACGGGTCCCCAAAACCAAGAAAAACAGGGATTTTACTCCCCATATTTTTGATTCAAAACCCAACGGGTCCTTCAGATTCATAATAAATCTAAAGCGTTTAAACCTGTACATACAGTACAAAAATTCAAAATGGAATCGATCAGATCCGTAACAAACCTACTGTCACGCGACTGCTACATGGCAAGTATAGACCTGTCCGACGCGTATTACCACGTCCCCATTCACCAGGACTTTCAAAAATACCTGAGGATTGCCGTGTCCCTAGAGGGAAGGGAGGGTCACTTCCAGTTTCAGGCCCTCCCCTTCGGAATATCATCTGCCCCCAGAGTATTTTCAAAGGTCATGGCAGAGGTTACAGGTTTCTTCCACTTGCAGGGTATTGTCATCATTCCCTACCTAGACGACCTCCTAATAACCAGTACGTCAGAACAGATTCTTCAGTCTCACCTGGCCCTAGTTCAAGAAAAACTTACAGAGTTAGGGTGGCTATTAAACAGGGAAAAATCAGACCTACTCCCAGAACAACAAAAGGTGTTTCTAGGTATCCTGCTGGACTCCAGCAGGGGCATGTCCTTTCTTCCCACAGAAAAACAGATTTCCCTCGCCCAAAGAGTCTCCTTATTCTGCCAACTAAAAGACAGCTTCAATAAGAGATATTATGTCCCTGTTAGGAATCTTAACGTCCACGATTCCAGCAGTGAGATGGGCTCAACACCACTCCAGACCCCTGCAGTCCTTTCTCCTTCAAGTTTGGGACGGCAAACAAACGAGCTTACGGGAAATGATAAAGATTCCCCCAAAGTAAAGTCTTCACTGTACTGGTGGAGGGTCAACACAAATCTTCAACAGGGTGTCTTCTGGCGTCCTCCAGATCCGGTCATAGTCACTACAGACGCAAGCAGTCAAGGTTGGGGGCCACACTCAGGGGGCTATGGTCCAAGGCACATGGGACCAAGGCATGACTCAGGCGTCCTCAAATTTGAGGGAACTAAGTGCAGTCTTCAAAGTCCTTCAAGCTTGTCAGCCAATGTTGTCTTCCCAGCATGTTCGAATACTCTCGGACAACGCCACAGCCGTTGCCTACTTAAATCGGCAAGGGGGAACAAAGAGCAGAAACCTGATAAACCTCTCGAAGACGATCTTCAACTGGGCCGAAAAGAACGTGACGTCGCTTTCAGCCGTCCACATAAGAGGCAAAGAAAACGCTATTGCAGACTTCCTAAGCAGGGAAGTCCTAAAAGAAGCAGAGTGGTCCCTGGATCCGCAGATGTTCAGACAAATCACCTCCAGATGGGGAACCCCAATACTGGATTTATTTGCAGATTCAAAAAACAAACAAGTAAGAAGTTTTTGTTCTCTTTCTACAATAGGAGGTCCGCTCTGGGTGGATGCCCTATCCTCCCCGTGGCCAAAAGGACTCCTATATGCCTTCCCCCTTTAAACCTCATCCTCGGGTCTTAATGAAGGCCTTAGAGGAAAGATCCCACCTGATCCTGATTGCCCCATATTGGCCCAAGAGAACGTGGTTTCCCTTACTGTCCCAGCAGGCAGGGAGCAACTTCTGGATTCTTCCATCCTACCCAGGGCTCCTCCGTCAGGGCCCGATCATACATCCGGAAGCAAAACGTCTACGTCTGACGGCGTGGAATCTGAACAATTCCTCCTAAAACAAAAGGGCTATCGGATGCGGTCATCTCTACAGTCCTAGCTAGTAAAAGGACTCTACCTCCAAAATCTACTTAAGAACCTGGAAGTCCTTTCATAAGTTTGCAGGCGATAAGTGGAACCAACTTAATCATCCAAATATACCTCTCATCCTGGAGTTCCTCCAGTCAGGGCTAGATAAAGGTCTTAAACCAAACACCTTAAAAGTCCAGATATCGGCCCTTAGTAATTTTTTCGATGCCAGGCTAGCAGAAATACCTTTAATTAAGAGGTTTCAGAGGGGAGCAGCCAGGAAGATCCCGTTTGTCCACTCCCCATCCCTCCTTGGGACCTTAACCTGGTTCTACAGGTACTAATGGATCCGCCCTTTGAGCCTCTCCAAGAAATTCCCTTAAAATTATTAACGTGGAAAACCGCATTTCTAATTGCCATCACCTCAGCCAGGAGAGTGGGGAGATCCAGGCCTTCTCGTGCAAACCACCATATCTCTCTATCCTGGATGACTGCATTATCCTCAAACATGCGCCCTCTTTCCTTCCTAAAGTGGTCTCGAACTTCCACCGTCAACAGGAGATTTGCTTGCCCTCCTTCTGCCCAAATCCGTCCTCGGATCTGGGCAGAAGATTCCACAACATCGACGTAAGACGTTGTATCCTTACTTACCTGGACTGTTCTAGTTCATTTAGGAAGTCCGACCATCTTCTCCTGCAGTTTCAGGGGAAGAACAAGGGAGCCGCTGCGAGTAAGGGCTCCATCTCAAGATGGATTAGATGTACAATTGCTTATTGCTACCAACAAAGGGATTTATCCCCCTTCGGGAGTGAAGGCTCATTCTACCAGAGCGGTGTCGACTTCGTGGGCCGAATATGCCTCAGCTTCGGTGGAACAGATCTGTACAGCAGCCACCTGGTCAAATCCGAACACCTTTTTCAAACACTATAAACTGGACGTCACTAATAACTCTAAGTTACTGTTTGGCAGAAAAGTGCTGTCAGCAGTAGTCCCACCCTAATGATGATATTTCTCTGTTAATCCTCCGGTGGGGCCGTTGTGGAGGCGCCGGGGAAAGAGTAGATTACTCTTACCGGTAATTGGATTTTCCAATAGCCTCCACAACGGCCCTGGAGTTTCCCTACCCATGGTTTGATTCTGTTTTCTTGAAGTGTTTGTTGTATGATGATAATATTTCAATACACTTCTTTCAGCAATTCCGAGTCCTATGTTATTAACTGGAGCAAGGTAAGGGGAGGGGCCTTTTAAACTTCAGCTTCGCGTTGTTTCCTGTCCTGGGGAGGCGGGGACATCCTCCGGTGGGGCCGTTGTGGAGGCTATTGGAAAATCCAATTACCGGTAAGAGTAATCTACTCTATTTTTTTTTCTTGTAGCTCTGATGTGACCGTTGCAAAAGCCCTAAAGAAGCCGGTAACACCTGGAACTTGTCCTCCCAAGATGCAATTGTCAAGTGATGAGCCATACCTGTGAATGAAGCCTGGAAACCTAAATCTAAAATATATGCATCTATTCAACTATTGTATTGTATAAATCGAAATAAAGGGGAAAAAAAAATATTTGAATTTTCTGTAATTTTTTTAGTGCAATATGTTGATATTCATAAAGCGACCTTCCAGGCTCCGTCTAGGATAGGTTTATATCTGCCTCCATTGCAGATTTTTGCAAAAAAAAATGCAGGTCAAAATACCCCAGCATGCTACGCTGTTTTGTCTGGATAATGACTGAACCGTAACGGAAACTCAGCAGACCCCAGTCCAGTCATTGGGGGTCTGTCGGGCACTGTTGGTGCTTGTTGTATCACAGACCAGAACATAGAAATACAGGGCTCCAGACTAAAAAAATAACCAGGAGCCATTGGCTCCTAAACTAAAAAAATTAGGAGCCAAATTAAATTTTTTAGTTGCCAAATTTAAGATGCATATAATAAAAAAAAGGACTTGGCGGAGAAGATGAGACGCAGGTCACAGCAGTGAGCCACATATAGAAGAATACAGCGCCACACACCTGTCACATCCAGTGACATCTTCTGGGGGACAAGGTGACTAAAAATGGCGAATTGTGTGGTTTTGATTCTTTTTCTGTTATGGCCTTCACCAGAGCGGAAATATTTTTTAAAATTTTAAGAGCTCACACTTTTTTGGACGTGGCCATATGTAATATGTTTATTTTTTGTTTGTAAATTTTATATGTAAAATTGTGAAAGGGGGTGATTTAAAACTTTTAGTATTTTGGTGGTTTTTTTTTTTTACTTATTTAATAACCATTTCCCCCCTTAGGGGCCAGAACCTGGGATCTTTTGATCCCTTGTCCTATTCACCCTAATAGAGCTCTATGAGGATGAACAGGATCTCACACTTTCCCTGCTGCTCTGTGCACACAGCAGCAGGGAGCTGACCATGGCAGCCAGGGCTTCAGTAGCGTCCTGGCTGCCATGGTAACCGATCGGAGCCCCGGGATTACACTGCTGGGGCTCCGATCACTGCCACCAATGGAGGACCCTGTGGCCACCATATAACAATGAGGGGGGAGGGGGGCATGTGGCCTTTCATGGGTCCAAAAGATACGAACTGAGTAGCATGCTACATAGAGCGCGCCCAGGTATCCAAGTGCACTTACCTGGGCGTGCTCTATGTAGCTGTCTAATCACAGCTCAGGGCCTGGATCTGAGCTGTGATTTGACAGCGCTGCTGTCAGTTAGAAGGAGAGGCACTGGCGTCTCCTCCTCCCTGCTCTGAATGTTTAAAATACCGGAGGCCACAGCGGGCGAACGGAGCAGCGCCCAGGAATAATAGTAAGTGCACTTAGATCCCTGGGCGCCGCTCTATGTAGCCTGCTACTTTGTTTGTATTTTTTGGACCCATGAAAGGTCCTCTTTAATTCATTTATACAAGTGTCAGCAGCGGTATCACAGACCCGGCCTCAATAACAGGGCATGCGATCCGCGGCAATTAACCCCTCAGATGTGGCACCTGAAGGGTTAATTGCTGCGGATCGCATGCCCCGTTATTGAGGCCGGGTCTGTGATACCGCTGCTGACACTTGTATTAATATTTAGAATAGAGGATTGACACTCATATATGGAAAAAGCAATCTATTTATTAGTTATATAAAATCCCTTTAACAATCCATTCCCACCTTTCAAAACGTTTATGTAATAAACCTACTGGGCACATTAAATAGTATAAAACATTAAGAATCGGTACATTGATATATAAATAAAATTCCAAGATAATCTATATCATATCAATTCTCCCTAAACTTGGAAATATTCCAATTATTAGATGTGTGCTGGAATATTGGAGACTCAATGGTACGGCTGATCAGATGCTTTACAATGATGATCCTCCAGGCAGCAAATTCTATGGAGAGTCTCACACATATCGCCACATCTCCATTATGCAATAATTGCTAAACTGGCTTATAATATAAAAACTTTTCCAAGCTGAGTTCAAATAGTCTCTGATATCGAATCTGTAAGGGCTTGGATGGTAATCACCACAATTCAGGCCATTTTATAAGGGATTTTATATAACTAATAAATAGATTGCTATTTCTATATATGAGTGTCAATCCTCTATTCTAAATATTTGTCTAAGGCCTCTTTCACACTTACGTTCTGAGGATCCGGCGGGCACTTCCATCCCGCCGGATCCGTCAGAACGCAAGTCGCCTGAAAGCATTAGAAGACTGATCAGGATCCTGATGCTTTGAGGTTACTATGGCAGCCAGGACACCATAAAAATCCTGGTTGCCATAGTAGGAGCGGTGAGCGGTATACTTAAAGTCCGTGCGGCTCCAGAATGACGTCAGAGCACCCCATGCCCATGGATCACGTGATCCATGCATGTAGGGCGCCCTGACGTCACTCGGGAGCCGCACGGATGGCAAGTATACCGCTCCCCACTACATTTTACCATGGCAACCAGGACTTTAGTGTAAGTGAATCAAATCTGGATTAGAGCACCTGCCCTGAGAAGGTGAGAGTGGGCGATTCTGTACACGTCTTGTATTACTATGTCTTACATTCATTGGTGGCGCAGTGGCCACAGCTCCTCCCCTCCTGCTCCCTGTCATCTCCCCATTGGTGGCAGTGGCGGCTGCGTCACAGTGGGGAGGGACTCCCTCCTTCTCCACTGTGCTAGCAAAGAGAACATGGCATGGGCTGAGAGTACGTGTGCCATTTAAGGCTGCGCAGCAGCATGGCGGTCCAGTCGCAAATGGCGACAAGACTAAAAAGACTTGTCGCCATCTGCAAATTTTAAGGCGCATTTGGTCACCATCTGGAGCCCTGCAATAGGGGACATGCCACAGGTGTGAACCTAGTCTTGCTAAGATTAGGCAGTCTGAAGCGTCTTTTTACATATATACGTTTACATTAAAGGGGTTATCCGAGTTAACTTAACCTTATCTATATGGCTTTATTTCTCCTATACCTTAGTTTTCCTAAATCACTTACTGTACCTATCTTGCGCCGTTTCTCTGCTACACTAAACAGTCATGTGACCACCCACGTCATCAGCTGTGACGTTCCGTTGACATTGAGCTCTCTGCTTGTCGGAGTGACTAAGCCATGTCAACGGAACGTCATCAGCCTTGGCCCCACCTCTCTGTAATTACACCCAAGCCGTTCCATTCATTTCAATGGGATGGCTCTGGAGTATACACTTGTATAGAAACGAGCCGTCCCATTGAAATGAACGGCTTGGGTGTAATTACACCTGCTCACTGCTGCAGATGCAACGGCCAGCATGTAAACAATGACGAGGAGGCAGCGCTGGCACGGCGCTCACCTTCTCTTCAAACAGCTGATCGGCAGGGGTGCCGGGTGTCAGACCCCCGCCGATCTGATATTGATGACCTATCCTGAGGATAGGTCATCAATAACTATAACTTGGACAACCCCTTTAAGGCCTCTCACATGAGCGTGACAGATTAGGTCCGGATGCGTTCACTAAAACTCATGCCATTTTGCAAGCAAGTTCAGTCAATCTCGTCTGCGATTGCGTTCAAAGTTTTGAAGCATTTTCACGTGTGATAAAAACGCTGAAGGTTTACAAACATCTCTTAGCAACCATCAGGGAAAAATGCACTGCATCCACACGCAATGCATTTTTCACTGAAGCCCCAATTCACTTCTATGGGGCCAGGGCTTCGTGAAAAACAAAACAGAACATGCTGCGTTTTTCACACAACACAGAACTGATGCGTGGAAAAAGCTCATGTACACAGAACCGTTGAAATTAATAGGTCAGGATTCAGGCAGAAAACGCCATGTGAAAGGGGCCTTACGGTTGTGTGAGTGGGCCCTGATACAGTAGACGTTTCTGCATAGTCATCTCTCCAGGCCCTGTCAAATCGAGAATGAAGGGCTGGTGGAGAAAAATCAAAGAAGCAAAGTCTCAGAGTGGCCTTAGTCCATCACTGCTGCACTCAGCTGCTTAATTGCATATGGTTTAAGTATTTTTTTTCCCCTCCAGAATGAAGGATTGCTAAATGAAGGGTATGACATTCAGCAGAGCTAGCCCTACAAGACGTGGTGTCTGGTGTTCCGGGTCACCGGTTTCCTATGCCTACTGCCCAGTTCAGACACTTTAGTATAAAAATTCAAAGTGGACAAAAAGAAAAAGGCAAACAAATTCCTTTAGAAAACTTTATTTTCAGCCAACACGAGTTGTTTCACTGACAATCCATCTCCAATGAGCTATGGGGACCAAACATCAGGCATCTGAAAATGAACATAAATATGTTACCTAACGAAGAGCGGCTTCACATGAATACAGCGAAATGTTGATACCACAAGTGCACATTTAGGTTAAATCCTTTAGTGACCAGCGCGTTTTAGGTGTTTTGTCACCTTCCAAGAGCTACAACTTATTTGTCTGTCTATGTAGCCACGAGGGCTTGTAATCTTTAATGGCACCATGTTGGGGTACACAACTTGCTGACTAAATTAGTAGCAATACTGCAACTGAGTTTTTAGGTTATAAATATTGCATTTCACAGAATTTCTTTTTATTTATAATAGGCAATCCTGATTGCTTCTAAAATTTACCGCACGACAGAATTAGTGCAATATATTTTAATGTCAGTCCTATATCAACCAGGAGGCTGCACCGAGGCCAGACATGGGGCCTTTACTAGGCCCTGGCCTGCTGCACTGCAATCCACACCCTACAATCTGCGGGTGCCAATGGGAAATAGGGAGTCTGCTACGTCTGTAACCGCTTACATGCTGCAGGTGCTATGAGCAAGAAGATGAGTTACAAACTGGTTATTCATGTATTTTAATAGACTCCCCTCCCTAAAACGCCACTTTTCCTGTGTGCTTAAAATCCACTTTTCTGTACACCGCTGACTTCTCATTTCATACACATTTTAGCAATGGGGCTGCAGCGCGGGGAGTACGGGCAGGAGCACATGCATCGCTGCTCCTGCCCCCCAGGGTTTACTAAATCCCGGCATAGCACATGGGTACCCGGTAACCATGTGCTATGCCAGGATTACCTGACCCGAGACATCATGAAGAAACTGCTCCCAACTCATTTACCTTCAAAGCAAGCTAGCGTAATCTTCTGGCTTCACGTTCCGACTCCAGCAGAGTAAGGACATCCCCTTCTCTAACTGGTCCTTTGACATTTCTTATGATGGAACGGTTGCTGTCATCCATGAACTCTACACGGACCTGTAGAAAAAAAAAGGAAGAACTCTGTATACAGTTTAATGACAATGCAACGTCTTACCATATATAAAATATGCACTTTTAAGATATTTATTAAAAACAGTAGTGTTAGAGTAATTAGGGGGTGTCCAACATCACCAATCAGCCACTGGAGAGGCCGCCACGCTCTGGTGTGCACTGCAGCCTCTTTTGTCACCAGTGGCATTGCATGGCCGATGTGCCGCTCTGTCCCATTCAAATGAGTGGGCTGTCCGATAAAGCACAGCGCTCACTGGAGCAGCCTCTCCGAATAGCTGACCGGGGTGTTGCGTTGTATTCCCCCACAATAAGATCTGGTTTCCCCTTTTCTGATAGTTGAATACTGTACCCCGGGAAAACCCCTTTAAGTGAACCAGATGCTCTAAAATGTGGCGCAATCTTCAGGTAGCATGTTTAAGAGCAGGAGGAGCTGAGCAGATAATTGTGGAAAAAGATTTAATAAAACTTCTAATTGATAAATCTGTTCTTTAAGCTCAGTTGCACCCGGTGGCATCTTGGGGTACTTTCACACTTGCGTTGGTGCGGATCCGTCTGTTTATTTGCACAGACGATCCGCACCTATAATGCAAACGTTTGTGTCCGTTCAGAATGGATCCGTTTGCATTAGGTTTAAAGAAAAATGTCAAAGTCCAAAACGGATCCGTTTTGAATTACATTGAAAGTCAATGGGGAACGGATCAGTTTTCAAATGCACCATATTGTGTCATTGAAAACGGATCCGTCCCCATTGACTTACATTGTAAAAAAAACGGATCCGTTGGCTCCGCCTCTTCAGACGGACACCAAAATGCTGCATGCTGCGTTTTGGTGTCCGCCTCCAAAACGGAATAGAGACGGAACGGAGCCGAACTGATGCATTCTGAACAGATCCTTATCCATTCAGAATGCATTGGGGCTGAACTGATCCGTTTTGGACCGTTTGTGAGAGCCCTGAAACGGATCTCACAAACGGAATCCAAAACGCTAGTGTGAAAGTAGCCTTATCAGTTGCCGACAGCTTACTATGTATACATGCTCACACCGGGACTGCCACTGATGACTGAATTCAGCTACTGAGCTCAGAAAGAGCAGAGAGTTTAAAGAGCCTGTCAGCACGATCAACCCTATTAAGTCAGGCATATTGCCTGGCAGGGTTGATCACGACAACTAAAACCGAACCTTATTTCTCTTTGTAGGTTGCAGCATTTGAGGAGAGGATTTTTTTATCTTTATGAAAATCAGGCAGTTGAAGCATCAAGGGGTAGGCTGTAGCTCTGAGCATCTGTATGGCTATGCTCCTAGTGCTCACTACAGCCCCTGCCCTTTCACAGGACTAATAGCCCCATCTAGTAGTAGTAGTACTCATTGGTGGTCCGGCATTATTATACAGTCTATCTAAATCAAGCACCCCCCTAGAAAAGCAAGATTTCCTAGAAATCCCTATAACAGCACCACAGGAGGTTGTCCGAGGCCTCTGAGAAAAGGAATGATTAAGGGGCCCCTCCCCAGTGGGGACAGAGGCAGCATATCCCTGGGTAGGGTAAATATTTTAAGAAAATGTTGTGCTTTGCCATCGCCAATTCTCCATAGAAAAATGGTGCGCAGAAGAACATTTGCCACTAGCTGCTCCGTCCACTTCAACGGAGGCTCCACAGGGTACGAGGTCCCAGCGGTGGAACACCCAACTGAGCCGATGGTTATCCCAGGAATATCCCTTTGAGAAATGGGAAGACTAAAACAGTCCATTCCACAAGAATTTAGAGAACAGGCCGTTAGTTGATACAATGGATATAAAACTATGGGAGGAAATTACCAAGCTCCACGTGCTGCAAGCCAAAGTGGTAAAGACAGCAACTATGCCAAATAAAGGTTCCCCTCAGCTTAAAGATCTGACAGATCAAAAATCAGAGGTTACGTAAAGATCCCGGTAGCCGGCCACAGCTGTGATTAGCACAAACTACCACATCGGTGACAAGATCTACGTTACTAAAATCAAAGACCATCTGGATTTGCTTCCTTTGTTAAAGACGGTCACAGCATTTATAGCCGATGCATCGCCGGAATCGGTCGGATACGCGGCCAGGAATGGAGCACTATGGAATGCGGCCAGATGTAGTCTTTGGCTTCAAACATGGTCAGGGGACTGGTTCAAAGAACTAACTCCATTCTCAAGATCATGTCTTTTGTACAGTACAAGATCCCAGGAAGAGCGGCCAATAAAACCTCAGAACACACCCGGTAGAGGCGAGGGAAAGAGCGGGAGACGGAGCCAAGCCTAAAGGAGGGAAAGGATTTCTCCTTTACAGGGACAGTCAGCTGGATTTTGCCTATAGAGCTGTGGACATGCACTGCTAGATCGCCGCCCGCACGTCCACAATATACATTCCCCATAGCCTTTATTTAGGGGGGGGAAAAAAAAGAAGATTTTATTTATATATAAATGAGGCAAGTAAGGAGCCCAAGGGGCTGTTACTAACATTTCAGGAGCCCGGCCCCGCCCGCATCCTCCGAATCTCCTCCTTGCTCCTGGACGTCACAGAGTTAGAGCGCCGTAATCTCGCAGCTAGCGCAGTTCGTTCCCCGAAGCCGATGCCAGCACAGGGAAGGAACACTATATGCTGGCACTGACATGCGGCGTACTCGTGCACGCGCGAGATTACGGCGCTCAAACTTGGTGACCTTGGGGGAACAAGGAGGTGATTTGGAGGATGTGGTCGGTGCTGGGCTCCAGAAACGTTAACAGCCCCTTGGGCTCCTTATTTGCCTCATTTACATATATAAAATCGTTTTTTGCCTAAATAAAAGCACCGTGGAATGTATATTGCGGACGTGCTAGCGGTGATCTAGCAGCACATGTCCACAGCTCTATAGATAAAATCCAGGTGACAATCCCTTTAAGGCGCTGTCACACTTCAGCAAAAGGCATTCATCGTGTAGAGGAAGGTAATACAAGGGACTTTCTAACGCATTATCCATACTGCCTCCTTTGCTGGCTAGACTCCTTTTTCCACCCTGTTATACACTGCTCGTTTCCATGGTTACAACAATCCTGCAGCAGTGGTTGTGCTTGCACACTATAGGAAAAAGCACCACCCTATGGCCCCAGGACCGGAGAGGCTGGCGCATCTCTGCACAATCTCCCCTAGTAGCGGTACACGTAATCGGGGCGGACAGTCAAGAAAGCAGATCTCCTCCCGAATACCAAGGCGGTCTTTTTAGGAACTCTTCTGGATTCGAAGACTCAAATGTCATTTCTCCCACCTTTCCAAAAAGGAACATGCTGACAAAAAGAACATGCTTGGGCTCGATTCCATTCCTGCACATTACAGAGAAGGATTTTGGTCAGTTGGTAGAGACCTCAGGAGGATAGCTCTCCCAGCACAATTACACTGACGGTGGACAGACCCACAAATCCCGAGGATGGAGCTCAGTGGAACCTCTCCTTACATTCTTGTCACCATGGATGCCAGTATGCAAGGGTGGAGGGCACAGAAAAGGGACTTTAGGGTAACTGGTCTCAAGAAATGGCAAACCTCCTCCAATTTCAGAGAATTGAGGGCAGTAGTCACAACTGAGGAGGCTTTCAGACGCGACTACAGAAGCATTTAAGACCTCAAGGAGGATGTAATGAAGAGGAAGCCGTGCTTGAGCAGGGGGTGCAAGGTGTCAGACCCCCACTGATCAAATATTGACGGGTAGGATCGTTCATCAATATATTGCCTGCACAACCCCAATAAACTATTTAGATTTCCCCTTCGCTGAGAACAGGTGGATTCAAACATTTCCTTCAAATCTGACCATAGTATTGACCGCTCTACGTGAGCCTCCGTCCGAGATCTTTTTTTAGTGGCCATTTCTTCTCCTGGTAGAGTAGGGAAGTTGCAGGCTCCGTGAATAAAAGCACCTTACCAAGAATCCGGGATAACAGGATTTTAAAACTTTTTTACCAAAAGTAACCTCGTTTCATCAGGAACTAGGACTCCACCCGCAGGCTGCTCAGTGGATTTACAGAGAATATGTTATCTGACGGATTCTCTAACTCCTCGCTCCACACAGGGGCGCGCATTGTCTCCTTTTCCCTCCTCCACTTTAGGATGGCATGCAACATACAGCTGACAGTCTGCTTCAAACTGCAGACATAACCCCTTTCATGCCACGGTCCTTAGGGACTGCTGTATGGAAGGGGCTAACTATCGGTCCGCTGCGGCCCGATGGTGTGGCATTAACCCCCATTTTAGAATGGCCGTCACACCCCCAACCCTAAGGGCTTACCATAGGGACACTGCTCTGCCCCCCCCCCCCCAGATGGTAGAGCGGCAGCAGGGCAGAGCGATAGGCTCATTTCACATTAGCGTTTTGAATTCTGCTATTGAGATCCGTCATAGTATTTCAATAGTGGAAGAAAATGCTTCAGTTTTGTCCCTATTCATTGTCAATGGGGACAAAACGGAACAAAACTGAGTGCTCCAGAACGCATTCCGTTCCGCTCCCATCAAGGGCAGAATAACGCAAGCAGCATTTTTCTGTCCGCAGTGTGGTGCGGAGCAAGACTGATACGTTTTCTCTGACAATAGAAAACAGATCCGCCCCCGATTGACTTTCAGTGGTGTTCATGATGGATCCGTCATGGCTATAGAAGACATATTACAACCGGATGCGTTCCAGACAGATGCGCGCGGTTGTATTATTGTAACGGAAGCGTTTAGGCAGTTCCGCAAAAAACGCTAGTGTGAAAGTAGCCTTAGCTGATACTGCTTGAAATGGCCGACATCGGTGCTGGCGTACAAATACCATTTGTGGAGCTCTCATCAGGAGTAGTGAAGTTTTATTCTGCCAAGCTCTGCTCCATTGCCCATGGGGGCCGGAGTCATAAGGGCTTTCACAGCCCCTCCTCCGAGCGACCACTAAGCCTCCGGGGGGGGGATTGCTTAGCTGTCACTCAGCAGAGGAGGGTCTATGACCGAGCTGAGATAACTTCAGTGCAGCTCCACCTCCAGGAACAGAATAAAACCTCATGTTTGCACTACTCCTGGCTCCACAAAATGAACGTTCTTACTGATCTCCCCAGCCCTCCCCTGCTGCTGTCAGTTCCATCAAAACTGCAGGACCCTTTTAAAAGATTTTAGCACAAAATTGACAATTCTTAGAGTTCCTTAGAACAGAGCGGGGAGAGTGCCGGAGGGGGCACCACACATGCACAGTCACCGCCATTCATTTCTATCAGGTAATTTCCATCAATGCCACAGAAGTGACACCATTGTAATAGGCACGGGTGCCACATGTGGGATGTGGGCAGCCAATAGCAAGGCGCGACAGGGACGAGGCTCCCTAGAGCAACCCGCAACGCTTGGGAGGCTCATTCCCTTCACGGCCTGATAATGCTGCCTCCGCATCAACACGACCCCCGACATCAGTTCTCATCTGTACAACCGGGAGATGCAGCGGCAGTCATGCCGGTATGAGAGGCGTCGCGGGTGCCAGTGTACAGACTGAGGCCGGGTAAGCGGGGGACATTATAAATCTTGGGTAACCCCTTTAAGCTCCTTTCAGATTTCAAGACATCCTAAAAATGGTCATGGTTAACACTTTCCTTCCCTTGGCCAAGGCCCTGACAGCCGGCATTCCTTACCTGAGTACATTGCCCTTGAGATCCAGTTCTTCCAAGAACTTTAGTAACCTAAAAAAAAAAAAATGAGAAGCGTTAGCGGCACGGCAGTAGGTCCAGCGGTACCGCACGCGGCCAGGCAGAGGAGTACACACTGCACAGGGAACTGCGGCTACGGTAGCGCTTTATTCCCCATCATAAGCAGACAGGAAGGACCATCCGCACCAAGGCGCCCAGCTATGTATTAACTTTACCCGGGCTAATTTGATGGGTTGCACGCGGCTGGCGTCCATATCTGCGGCGGCTGTAGGCCCAAAAAGAGGATCACGTGTGTAGGCAGCGCTCTTTTATAGGTCTGGGTGGAGACCGGAAGTGTCGTCAGCATGCGGCGCCGGGGTCTTCAGTAAGATGGCCGCCTCCTAGCGCCTCGGTCGTTGCAGTAAACGATCACAGTTTCTCTCTATAATTTCACCTTGACGAAAAGCAGACGACGTGATTGGCTGCCGCGTTCTCGCGAGATTTCCCTCTCGGCATTAAACAAACGTGAGGCGCTCATCTGTCGGTGGGTTCTGGTTTCTGAAAGAAAATTACTCTTCAGATCAGAAAGTCGCCTCCTGAGTGACCGGCGCCGCCATTATGGTAAGAGCCGCACGGGGCCCTGTGTCCCGGGGATACCCTAGAGCGCGCAGTCTCTGCGCCATGGGATTAGCTTGTGGTTGTAGAACTACAAGTCCCAGCCTGTCCTCTGTTAGTTCCTTACTAGAGCAGAATAACATAAAAGCATATGTCCTTATACATTGTGGCCTGGAGAGGCTTGGACTGACTTGTTTTAATTTCCAGTATATCCTGTCCCCCCCAATATCTCTGCTGTCAGTGAACAGAGGCTTCCGTCTTTAGGTCCAGAGGCTGGTAGGCTATACACCAAACACAAGGTATAGCTGTAGCTGACTGTTAGCTGTGAGGTGCAGTGGCTCTGTGCTGGATCATTCACTGGCAGCAGGC
Source organism: Bufotes viridis (assembly GCA_033119425.1). Taxonomy (NCBI): domain Eukaryota; kingdom Metazoa; phylum Chordata; class Amphibia; order Anura; family Bufonidae; genus Bufotes; species Bufotes viridis. The sequence goes on from CM065597.1 coordinate 23,023,944, forward strand.
AGTGGTATTGAAAACTGATAGGTACAGGGCTGTAGTGGTATCTCCTGTCAGTTCTATCATCTAGATTCTCCTCTCGCCTCCTCTGCAGCTCTTCTATTCGTTTTTCAAGTCTCTGGTGGGGAAGGACGTTGTGGTGGAGTTAAAGAATGACTTGAGGTAAGTGACTTACCTGCCACGTCTCCGGCAGGATGTAAGCCGGGTCATGTTCACGCTACTATCACGGCTTCTGCAGACTGGATAGAGGATCACTGCTAGATTGGGGGGATCGCCCGCTTGGACCCTAACTGGTCATGAGCCAAGTTGGTTTGAGAAGGATCCCGGAAGGGTATTGAAACGTCGCCTATTTTGTGTCGCATGTGTGAATAAAGACGCTGCAGTTTTTTCATACGAAGAGTGCTGCGTTGATTTTTCATGGAGAGATATATATAAAAAACGAACAGCACTCCGATATAGTGAAAAAAACGTCTTCTTTTATTCACCCGTGTGTGGAGCTGCGTTTCGGCTTGAGAAAGGCTCTAATGTTGAGTTGAAACGTAGCTCCGCACATGGGTAAATAAAAGAAGGTTTTTTCACTATACTGGGGTGCTGTTCGTTCATATAATTTTGGGGTATTTGAGCTTATTCACATTGAACGTGCACCCTGTGAAGTTATTTTCTTTCTTCAGTCAGTGCCGCTGTAACGTGGTATCTCCCTACTTCGTGCGATTTCCCTACCTGTCGCAAGTGACGTTGTAGGCGTTCCTGGCGTTTGGACGATCTGCGCATGCGCAAAAGGGCAAGGGATGGGAAAATCTCACATCGCAATTCTGTCTGCACACGGGACACTGCGCATGCGCTGGAGAGCCACGGTAGGGACATATTACGGCCCAGTGCGCAAGCGCCTAGGGGAGATCAGATGGCCATTTTTTCTGTTAGATGAATATATATACACATTATATAGGGTGGTCTGCCCGGTATATGGGGGGGGCTATCTACGCAGTACATTGGGGGGGTCTGGGCAGACCACCCTATATAATGTGGAGATAGATAGAGATAGATAGATATTATTCATCTAACAGAAAAAATGGCCATCTGATCTCCCCTAGGCGCTTGCGCACTGGGCCGTAATATGTCCCTACCGTGGCTCTCCACTGCATGTGCAGTGTCCCGTGTGAAGCCAGAATTGCGGTGAGATTTTCCCATCCTTTGCCCTTTTGCGCATGCGCAGATCGTCCGAACGCCTACAACGTCACTTGCGGCGTGACAGGTAGGGAAATCGCACGAAGTAGGGAGATACCACGTTACACCGCCATTTTCCCTATATATATATTACACACACCATATTTTTTGCCTTACAAGGTGCACCTAGGTTTTAGAGGAGGAGAATAAGAAAAATGCTTTTCATTAGACCTCAGATCAGATCTCCGCTCAGACTGTGATCTCAGATCAGAGCCCCAATATGAATAAGAGCCTCCTATTCAGACCTCAGTACAGGCTCCTTTGCTCAGCTCCACTTCCAGGATCTCTTCCTGCTGCATGCTCTGCAGTGACCCGACGTGTACAGCATGTGGTCGCAGTGCGCTGACTTCCTCACACTGTGCACAGCCGACGGCAGAGGACCAGGAAGCGGTGAGTACAGAGCCCCGGGAGCGCTGCATTCACTGTTTCTTGATCCTCCGGTACTAATGAGCGCTTTCATAATGGAGGCCTCAATTAGTATTCCTCCCATAAGACGCAGGGACACTTTCCCCACGTTTTGGGGAGGGGGGTGGGGAATAAGTGCATATTATGGGATGAAAACTACAGTGTGTGTGTGTTATTTATATATTTATCCTGTCCAGATACTGATGACTGGTTTCTCTCTTGCAGCATTTGTGGGACTCTGCATTCGGTAGATCAGGTAAGTGCCGCAGTGTTGGAAAGATGGGCCCAGTACATATAGATGGCGGGTCCCCAGGATCAGCAGATCTGGGGTGCTCAAGCATTCTAGCTCCATTCATTGTGTGTAGGGAATGGGAGCAGCACTGCAGTAACCAACTCTGTCCACTGCACACGATGGATGGACCTGTGTGGTCCCAGCACTACCGCAGCTGATCAGTGGGTTGTCTGGTGCCAGTCGGATATGGACTATCCTGAGATCTGTGTGTAAACTGTAGGACGTTTGCTTTAAAGGGAACCTGTCATCAACTTTATGCTGTCCACACTAACGGCAGTATAAAGCAGAGACAGGTGAGTTGATTTCAGGGGTCTGTCATTTAGAAGTTAAAAGTAAGTGGTTGACGGGAACCAACATGTCAATCATCGCAGACTGGGCCTGGAAAAGACATAGAAATGCAACATCAACCAGCACTCTGCCCTGCCTCCATGCTAAAAGCTATCAGAGGTCGTTAGTGTACGTTTTGATCAAAAAGTAATAAGCCACTTGCCACATCAAGGCCGCCTCTGAGTGGTCCTAACGCTAAATCCCACCTGTTATGGGTCAGAACAGCCACACAAAATCCAGGGAGTGGGGGCCCAGCATGCATGCCCGGATCTGCCATTTTCCCTATATATATATATATATATATATATATATATATATATATATATATATATATACACACACCATATTTTTTGCCTTACAAGGTGCATCTAGGTTTTAGAGGAGGAGAATAAGAAAACTATCTCAGATCAGAGCCCTAATATGAATAAGAACCTCCTCTTCAGACCTCAGTACAGACTCTTTTGCTCAGCTCCACTTCCAGGATCCATCTGCATGTCTTCCTGCTGCACGCTCTGCAGTGACCCGACGTGCAGATCAAACAGTAATACGCCACGTGAAGGCCGCACCTATGAGTGGTCCTAATGCTAAATCCCACCTGTTATGGGTCAGAACAGCCACGCAGAATCTAGGGAGTGCGGGCCCAGCATGCATGCCCGGATCCACTGTGCTTATCAACCCTTTCTCATGCTATAACTGCCTCCATTAGAACCAGGGATGCAGGTACCAACATGCATGCTGAGCCCACTATATATACTCACCCTGGAGCCAGATGGCCACAAACAGGTACTATAAATGCAAGTGCAGTTTTTATACTTACTCTGATTAGAACCAGAGGTTTTAGAGGTTTTAATCAGAGTAAGCATAAAAACTGCACTTGCATTTGTAGTGCTCTTTAACCACTCCCGGACCGCCGTACGCAGGATTGCGTCCTGCGGGCGGCCGGGATCTTCTGAGTGGACGCATCGGCGCGTCCTCTCGCGAGACCCGTGAGTTCCTGTGAACGCGCGCGCGTCTGGAGAGTTATACTACAGCCTGCTAGTGATGATCAATCGCTGGCAGGCTGTAGATGCGATATAAATCGCATCAAACAAGTATATCAGACGCTGTTTTGTGAACAGCGTCTGATATACCTGCTACCTGGTCCTCTGGTGGTCCCATTTGCTGGGATCGACCACCAGAGGACCAGGTAACACAGTAAAGTTGCACCAAACACTACACTAACCCCCCTCACCTATTAACCCCTTGTTCACCCCATCTAGACCCCCTGATCACCCCCCTGTCATTGATCACACCCCTTTATGTGTCCATATGTGTTTTGCGGATCCGTGGATTCACGGATCCGCGGATCCGATCCGCAGATCCTCAAAACACGGACACCGGCAATGTGCTTTCCGCATTTTGCAGATCCGCACATTGCCAGAACTATATAGAAAATGCTTTTTCTTGTCCGCAATTGCGGACAAGAATAGGACATGTTCTATATTTTTGCGGAACGGAAGTGCAGACCCGGAATCGCGGATCTGTAATTCCGGATCCGAGCGGGACAAAGTCTGTCCCCATAGAAATGAATGGGTCCGCAATTCCGTTCCGCAAACAGAATTTCGGACGTGTGAATGGGGCATAAGGGTCCCTTATCACCGCCAGTTAGTTAGCTACTTGTTAGGTAGCTAGCGCCCAGCCCACCGCACCGCAGTCACTGATTTTGGCAGAGATTTTTTCATCCACATTGATCGATGCGAATGAAAAAATCTGTGCCGTTCATTTTTTTTTTTTTTTTTTCAGCGCAGAGGCAGAATGGAAAAAAAAAATCTCATTACCCGTGTGCTCAATATACGGAGAATCGCAGAAACTCATAATGCTGGCCATACGTGTAATGATTGCGGAGACCCTCAAATGCCAGGGCAGTACAAAACCCCACATGTGACCCCATTTTAGAAAGAAGACACCCCAAGGTATTCCGTGAGGGGTATGGGGAGTTCATGTAAAATATTATTTTTGTCACAAGTTAGTGGAATATGAGACTGTAAAAAAAAAAAAAAAAAATTTCCGCTAACTTGTGCCAAATTTTTTTTCTGTGAACTCACCATACCCTCACGGAATACCTTGGGGTGTCTTCTTTCCACAATGGGGTCACTTGTGGGTATTTATACTGCCCTGGCATTTTAGGGGTCCTAAAGCGTGAGAATCCAAATGCGTAAAAATGCCCTGTGAAATCCTAAAGGTACTCATTGGAATTAGGGCCTTTAGCATCTTGGCTGCAAAAAGTGTCACTCATGTGGTATCGCCGTACTCAGGAGAAGTAGGGCAATGTGTTTTGGGGTGTATTTTTACATATACCCATGCTGGGTGTGAGAAATATCACTGTAAACGACAACTTTTTAAATTTTTTATTCAAAGTTGTCAATTTACAGAGATATTTCTCTCACCCAGTATGGGTATATGTAAAATACACCCCAAAACACATTGCCCTACTTCTCCTGAGTACGGCGATACCACATGAGTGACACTTTTTGCAGCCAAGATGCGCAAAGGGCCCTAATTCCAACGAGTACCTTTAGGAGGGCATTTTACGCATTTTCTTCTCACGCTTTAGGGCCCCTAAAATGCCAGGGCAGTATAAATACCCACATGTGACCCCATTTTGGAAAGAAGACACCCCAAGGTATTCGCTGAGGGGCATAATGAGTCCATGAAAAATTAAACTTTTTGTCAAAAGTTAGCGGAAAGGGAGACTTTGTGAGAAAAAACAATAAAAAATCAATTTCCACTAACTTGTGGCAAAAAAAAAAATCTTCTATGAACTCGCCATGCCCCTCACGGAATACCTTGGGGTGTCTTCTTTCCAAAATGGGGTCACGTGTGGGGTATTTCTACTGCCCTGGCATTTTAGGGGCCCTAAAGTGTGAGAAGAAAAATGCCCTCCTAAAAGGTACTCATTAGAATTTGGGCCCCTTTGCGCATCTTGGCTGCAAAAAAGTGTCACTCATGTGGTATCGCCGTACTCAGGAGAAGTAGGGCAATGTGTTTTGGGGTGTATTTTTACATATACCCATGCTGGGTGAGAGAAATATCTCTGTAAATTGACAACTTTGAATAAATTTTTTTAAAAAGTTGTCATTTACAGAGATATTTCTCACACCCAGTATGGGTATATATAAAAATACACCCCAAAACACATTGCCCTACTTCTCCTGAGTTCGGCGATACCACATGAGTGGCACTTTTTTGCAGCCAAGATGCGCAAAGGGGCCCTAAAACCAATGAGTACCTTTAGGATTTCACAGGCCATTTTTATGCATTTGGATTCTCACACTTTAGGGGCCCCTAAAATGCCAGGTGAGTATAAATACCCCATTTTGGAAAGAAGACACCCCAAGGTATTCCGTGAGGGGCATGGTGAGTCCACAGAATTTTTATTTTTTGGCACAAGTCAGCGGAAATTGATATTTTTTTTTTTTTATTTTGTTTTTTACAAAGTCTCATATTCCACTAACTTGTGACAAAAATAAAATTTTACATGAACTCACCATACCCCTCACAGAATACCTTGGGGTGTCTTCTTTCAAAATGGGGTCACATGTGGGGTATTTATACTGCCCTGGCATTTTAGGAGTCCTAAAGCGTGAGAAGAAGTCTGGAATCCAAATGCGTAAAAATGCCCTGTGAAATCCTAAAGGTACTCATTGGAATTAGGGCCCTTTGCGCATCTTGGCTGCAAAAAGTGGCACACATGTGGTCGCCGTACTCAGGAGAAGTAGGGCAATGTGTTTTGGGTGTATTTTTATATATACCCATACTTTGTGTGAGAAATATCTCTGTAAACGACAACTTTTAATTTTTTTTTATACAAAGTTGACAATTTACAGAGATATTTCTCTCACCCAGCATGGGTATATGTAAAAATACACCCCAAAACACATTGCCCTACTTCTCCTGAGTACGGCGATACCACATGAGTGACACTTTTTTGCAGCCTGGGTGCGCAAAGGGGCCCAAATTCCAACGAGTACCGTTAGGTTTTACATGGCGGCTCACAATTTAGCCCCGCCCAAAATGCCAGAACAGTAAACACACCCCACAAATGACCCCATTTCGGAAAGTAGACACCCCAAGGTATTCACTGAGGGGCATAGTGAGTCCGTCTGATTTTTTTTTTTTTTTTGCCAGAAGTTATCAGAAATTGAAACTTTTTTTTTTTTTTTTTTTTCTCAGAAAGTGTCATTTTCCGCTAACTTGTGAAAAAAAATGAAATGATACATGAACTCACCATGCCCCTCCGTGAATACTTTGGGGTGTCTTCTTTCTAAAATGGTGTCATTTGGGGGGTATTTATACTTTCCTGACATTCTAGCTCCTGAAGAAACATGACAGGCGCTCAGAAAGTCAGAGCTGCTTCAAAATGCAGAAATTCACTTTTTTGCACCATAGTTTGTAAACGCTATAAATTTTACCCAAACCAATAAATATACACTTATTGGATTTTTTTTTATCAGACATTTTTGCGAAAAATTTATATAGAAATGTAGTTTTTTTAAAAAAAAAAAATTACAACAGAAAGTGAAAAATGTCATTTTTTTGCAAAAATTTCGGTCATTTTTGATTAATAGCAAAAAAAGTAAAAATGTCAGCAGCAATGAAATACCACCAAATGAAAGCTCTATTAGTGAGAAGAAAAGGAGGTAAAATTCATTTGGGTGGTAAGTTGTATGACGGAGCAATAAACGGTGAAAGTAGTGTAGTGCAGAATTGTAAAAAGTGGCCTGGTCATTAAGGGTGTTTAAGCTAGGGGGGCTGAAGCGGTTAAAATTCCCCCTCAGGGAAGCGACAAACATACAACCTGTACCAGGGGTAGGAAACCTCCGGCACTCCAGGTGTTGTGAAACTACAACTCCCAGCATGCACACTTGCTCTGCTTTTCTCATAACTCATGGAAATGAATGGAGCATGCTGAGAATTGTAGTTTCACAAGAGCGGTAGTGCCGAAGGCTGTGGACCCCTGGCCTATCCTATACATATGGGTCTGAGTTGTACAAGAGGAGGTCTACTTTTTTTAAAAAATGGCACCACTCTTATCCGTGGGCTGTGTTGGGTATTGCAGATCAGCGTAACTATTATATATAATTTTTATTTTTTTTATTTTTTGCAGTATCTAAATATCAAGCTAACCGACATCAGTGTGACCGATCCAGAGAAATATCCGCACATGGTGAGCCCTTCATCCTGTCTGCACCCCGGGACTCGGCAGCTGCTGTGAAACTACAAGAGCCCGTGATTGTCTAGGGGTGCTGGGAGTTGCAGTCGGTAGATGCTGGGAGTTGCATTTTCACATCAGCTGCCGGTTGCAAATCCGCTGTCTGCTTTTCTTCCGGTATAATTTTTAATCTGTTTCTCTCTTGGCAGCTGTCAGTGAAGAACTGCTTTATCCGCGGCTCTGTGGTCCGCTACGTCCAGCTTCCTGCCGATGAGGTGGACACCCAGCTCCTTCAAGATGCTGCAAGGAAGGAGGCGGTTCAACAGAAGCAGTGATGTGTGAGCAGATTGGAGTCCAGCGATCACATTCTGGGCCACCTTGCCTCTCAGGTGTTTACCTGTAAGCTTGGCACTTGGACTACTGGTAATTTAAAGAAGAAGAAAGTATGCAGCCTTTTTTTTTTTTTTTTTTTTTTTTGTCCCACAGAGTGTAATGCCTTGTTTTTCCTGTTGGTGTCACTGTTGACCACATTTTTTATTTTTATGTATAAAGTGTCCTAATCTAAGAGGTGAAACTAAAGAGTTAATCTAACGCAAACTCCTTCCCTGAGCAGGAGCAAAATCTGTTTTGATCATGATGGTCCTGCAGGAGCACAGTATCACCAGCGGACTGCAATTTTCCAGAAAATAACCCTATTTGTATTGTTAGACTTTTGTGGTGAAAAGAAGACGAGTGCGATATTTTTGCCGCCTCCTGAAGGGTTCATGGGGCAGATTGATTTTTATGTTTATAAATAAAACATTTTTTTTGGGTCCCACGTGGCCCACCTTCACTGGTGACTAGAGAAGGTTTTTAAATATGGTGTTCAGACATCTGTATTTAAGGGCTCATGCACACGACCATATGAATTTTGTGGTCCCCACAAAAAATACGGATGACGTCCATGTGCATTCTGTATTTTGAGGAACGGAACAGCTGGCCCTTAATAGAATGGTCCTATGCTTGTCCGTAACGCGGATAATAAAAGGACGTGTTCTCTCTTTTTGCGGAGTAACTTTATTTATTTATTTTTTTGCAGACCTATTGAAATGAATGGTTCTGCCCACGGTCCACAAAAAAAAAAAAACGGAACGGACACTGAAAGAAAATCCGTTTGTGTGCATGAGCCCTAACAGTGGGGTTGGGGTCGCCTGAGCGGAACCTCAGACTCTCGTCCTTTATTAGCTGAAGCAAGGAGCCCTTACCAAGACCCGCTCCAGAGGGGGGCTGGGGTATACGTTGGTATGGGGAGGGGGGCCTAGTATTAGGCTACATGCACGACCGTTGCCTGCCTCCGCGTCCGCTCCTCCTGCAAATTTTGCGTCCGTCAAAAAAAACGGATCACGAACCGTTTTTTTTTTTTTTTTTTTGACGGATCCGATTTTTATGGCAGGTCCATTGTAAAAATGCCTATCCTTGTCCGCAAACGTTAAAAACATAGGACATGCACTATTTTTTTGACGGAATGAAAACACGGATGCGGAACAAAAGCGGTTGACCATCCGTACCCATTGAAATGAATGGGGAAGTATCCTATCCGTGAAAAAAACGGAACGGAAACAAACAACGGTCGTGTGCATGAGGCCTTAGTAAAATGGATTTTTATTCATCCCAATCACATCCTGCATTATTTAAGGGTTACTTGCTTTATCAAACTCCTGACATGATGGGCATGTCCAGGGGCTGAGACCCCCTACTGCTAAAACAAGGTGAAGGAAAATGTGTTGTTAAAAAGGTAGAATATGCCATTTTTATTTTGACTTTTGCATACAGTAATTCTATGGACGGGGAGAGAAAAATATTTGTTTCCTTTTCTTATTGCATCTGGATTTTTCCAACAGTCTCCCTTGTGCTGTATCCTGGGTATGACTGCTCCTCAATGGCACGAAGGATCATGGCGACCTCATAGGGACGCAGGTTTGGTTATCTGCAGAGAGACGGGATATACGTTACATTTTGAAAGGCGTACCGCTACAATCCTCATTCACAGCAGATTTTACGTCCTGCAGCCAGAATTCATAAGCTTGGCTCACATTTAGCCCTGGTTAAAAGGGAACCACGTCCCTAGGTTTGGGGCCACTGTGCCAGGATGTCTTTAGCGACCCTAAGCCTAGTGACAGGTTCACTTCCCATCACGCTGCCTAGGGAAAGTCATAGTACTTCTTTTGTAATCCTGGACCATCCCCTATGGTAGAGGAAAGGGCTTTATATTAGGGACATGCGCTAGAAGGGAAGACTGGGTATAAACAAGGTCTCTCGATGAATATACATGTCAGTGAATTACAAGGGCAGCCGATTAACTTCAATAAGAAACTGTGCAATACCTCATTTAACATGTGGTGGCGCTACAGGGAAATTTGAACCTTTGCTGCACCCAGCTGTCCATTTGCGGGCTGTGTAAACGCAGCAAGACTCTGTTGCTTTGTAGGGCACAAGATGGTGTGTCATGGGATTTACACACGACTGCTTGCACATATACTAAGGGGAAAGGTATGCATTTACTGCATGTGCCGATAAAGCAGATTCTGTCGAGGCTGTGGAGTCGAAGTCGAAGCTAGTTTTGGGTGAAATTAGAAGTCAGTAGGAATGAACCGACTCCAGCTTTAAAAACAAAATATATTATTAAATTATTGATATTGTGTAACTTACAAATAAATTTAGAAAAGTGTAATTGCTCTTTCACATTTGCGTTGTGAGGATCCGACGTGCACTTCCGTTGCCGGAAATGCCCGCCGGCTCCGTCACAACACAACTGAAAGCATATTGAATCCTGATCAGTCTTCAATATGCTTTCAGGTAACCAATGCAGCCAGGACGCTACTGCAGTCCTGGCTGCCATGGTACTCCGCAGCAGTGTACTTACCGCTCCTTCATGAAGTTACAGGTCCCTGCGACGCATAGATCAATGCGCCGCCCGGACCTGTGATGTCATGAAGGAGCGCCGAGAGGCCGCAGCGCAGGTAAGTACACTGCTGCGGAGTACTTACCATGGCAGCCAGGACTTCAGTAACGTCCTGGCTGCCATGGTAATCGATCGGAGCCCCAGTTTACACTGGGGCCCCTGATCGGAACTGCTGTGCAGAGCTAAACATCGGATCCGGCAATGCGTGGAAATGACGTTTAGCTTAATTCCGATTCCGGATTAATGCACTTCAATGGGCATTAATTCCGGATCCGGCATTGCGCATGTTTTACGGATTTTTGGACAGAGACAAATCTGCAGCATGCTGCAGTTTTGTCAACGTTCACATACTGAACGGAAAACATCCTGATGCATCCTGAACGGATTTGTCTCCATTCAGAATGCATTAGGATAAATCCTGATCAGTATCTTTCCGTCCTAGAGCCCCGAGGACAGAAAGCAAAAACGCTGATGTGAAAAGGGCCTAAGAATGTTTGTTTTATCAATCTAAAAAAAAGTGATAAGCAGGATGTTCTAGTGGTGATAGATGATCAGTTCTCATCTCTCCTGTCCTTATACTATAATCAGTGATGAGCAGAGTGTTCTAGTGGTGAGTGATACCCTGTTCCATCCTCCCCTGTCTCTAATACTATAAATAGGGATGAGCGAATCGACTTCGGATGAAACATCCGACGTCGAATCGCATAAAACATTGTTTCAATATTGTACAGAGCGAGTGCTCCGTACAGTATTAAAATGTATTGGCTCCGATGAGCCGAAGTTATTACTTCGTGAAGTCTCGTGACGGTATATTTATTACTAAATTGGCCATTTATGAAGGAGTCGGTCAGAACTTTGTCTTACAGGCTCCACAGCCCTCAGTTCTGCTGTTTAACTGCCTGTGTGCTGAATGTATTCAGCATGGGCACAGGATGGTCTCCATTCAGGAACAGCTGATAAAGCATGTATGTGGTGGGAAATCGTGTGCAAAACGCCATCTTGTGCCCCTATGGACATAGCCCATAGATGGGGTCTTGGGGCCTTCTGCTGAACAGCGGAGGTAAAGTCTGAGATTGACAGAGAAATGTGACACAAGTCCCTTCGATAAGACATAGCCATGGGGTGCGCCCCCTTTCTTTGTATGACCCACCTCGTTGTAGGAAGTTGTCAATTCCCCGGCTCAGTGTCCTGATCTTCATCTTTGTTTTCTCCTTGAGCTGTTATTGATTTAAAAAAATGTGATTATACGTCACCAGAAATGCAGCAGAGACATCTCGGCGGAATAGGGGGTCTCACCATCTGGACAATTATTTCTGTGCTTGGTAAGAGGCCTGGGCCAGAAGCAGACACACTTTTAATAGTTAGTCCGAGCTGCAGATCTGTAAGAATTGACATGGGTTACTCTTCATATTTTGGGTGTCTGCTGCCAATGTCCTCATCTCTAATGTATAAGGTGCAACCCACAGAATGTGCGCGGGACGTGCAAAATCTGTGGCTGAAAAGTCAGCCATGTGTCCTGTGCCATCAGTGTTTTTGGGGCAAGCCTGCTTAGCGGTATGAGAGCCCAGGATGCACATCTGAGCACATGTTCTGGGAACGCTGGATGGCCATCCATGTGAAATCGTTAGGGTCAGCCCAAATGGTTGACAGAATCTGCTATACGAAGAAGCAACTGAAAGAACCAGCCGTGCAGAATGGAGGACACGAGGTCCAGTGGGGCTATGCGCCATCGTTTTAATTCGCTCACTGTAGTGCGTCCTTCTGGTGTAGGGCTCTCTGCAGCCATATTTACCTGGTACATTTAGGACTGCCACCTGAACCTCACATAGGGTCAGCGTATCGATGCGGTTCGGTATGACCAGAGTGATGTATCGTCCGATCATTCCTTTACAGGGAAAGGTCATTGTTGCACCCCCAGTCATGGAGGTGATGACCGAGCAGCTGGAAGAAAAAGGTATAAAAAGGCAAAGGGCTAGTGCACATGTATCTGAAATCTTAAGGTGTGTTATGGAAGTCTTTAGAAAGCATTATTAATTCTCTCTTCATGAAGACTCAGCGCCTACTATTTCTAATACCCTAGTAGTCCCAGTACCTCAAAGAGAAGATAGAAATCGGTCTTCATCGCCTTCTGGTGCTCACCTGGGGTTAGACACGCCATAGCCTTGGAGACTCTCGCCCACGTGGATCTCAGCCCAAGGCATCTGAGAGGTCAGGGTTTTGAGCTGACTAGTAATGGTGACATTGGCAATTAGGTAGCCACGTCTTAGGTCCACAGTCCACCATGGCTGGTACTCGCTGGTTGTCTGACTGCAGGACCCTTTCAGAAAGTCGGTATTAGTGTTGCCGTCTATTGCTAAGTGAGCTTCACCCTGCCCTGGGACTGTGCTGGACTGGAAGGCGAGACCCTGTAGAGCCACGTTCACTGCTGGAAGAGAGGACCAACATGGCCGTTAAATGTATATGTGGGTTCAGATACCTCCAATTACGACATGCATTACAGGCGCAGTTCCAGGGTGCGGAGAGACGCTTCTCGAAATATCCTCTCATTGGTGTGATGAGGTCGCAGGGCCCTAAAGGTTTTATCTCTGCTCTGTATACTCACCTGCTTAGCTTTCGTATGTCCCTGTCCCCACTGACTGTTGAGAGTAGGTGGCAATCCACTATTCCCTCTTTGACTCCGGAGGAATGGTGTGAGGCTTTGGCGGTCCCGACAAAAGTTTCGCCCTCTATCAATAACAAGTTGGTGCAGCTTTTTATTCTACACCGTAGTTACCTCTCCCCTACTAGACTATATAAAATGGGGCGTCTGTCTCACACCAGGTGCCATAGGTGTGATAAGGCGGGAGCCGACTTCTGGCACATGATGTGGGAGTGTGCTCCCATACGCAGTTTCTGGTCCTCGGTATTAGAAATTTTATCTGCCCTGGTTCCGACGGAGGTACCCCTCTGTCCTAAGGTATGTGTTTTAGGAGTCATTGACGAGGAGACCTGGACTCATTATCACAGGATCTTTTGGGGAGTCCCTGTTCCTTGCCAGAAAGGCTATTGCTTTGCGCTGGATGGGAGAGAGACACCCCACGCTGAGTCAGTGGCTGGCCTTGGTGAATCACACTGTATCCCTGGAAAATTTGGTATTTAAACACAGGGATGTCCCCAAAAATTTCAGAAAGTCTGGGGGGATTGGTGTTCTTCCCCACTGACTTTACATTCCTCTCATGGGCTGTCCGTGTCTAACCCCTAGATCCCCTCCTGGCCTCGTCAGTCTAATTTCTATTCTTTCAGGTGTCAGTAATACCCCGGTGCCCTTTTGCAGAGGTGTGGCTATTTTGACAACACCATGTGTATTAATCTGTCTGCTGCTGCTGTGCTCGATTTCATGTGTTTACTACCATTTTCATTTGATTTACTTGGACTCCTGCGTGAGCCATTTGCTTGATCCCTGTATGCTGTACTTGTACTGACTTTTTGTTGATTCTCAATAAAACGAGTTTAAAAAAAAAAAAATGTATATGTGGGACTTGAGAGCCCGAGTTTTATTTACGCCATGTCTATGGCCGGGCTGTCGTGAGTGGAGCAGAGGACTGACACGTGCACTACTACTTGATTCAAATGAAAGACTTGGGGACCCCTGCTCCTGCAATCACTGGGTGACCCAACGGTTGGACACCCAGTGATCCTACATTTATCACCTGTCCTGGGGATAGGTGATAAATGTGGTTGTGGAACAACACCTTTAAGTAATTTTAAACACGGTGCTTCTTAAAATTGACCATGGGATCCTAAGGTGCCATCATGATGTGATAGGGGTGCACTCGCGCCACGGATCTTGTTGCAGAAGTTTCTGCAGCTTAAAATCAGTTCCGTTCATTAGAATGGGGCGGCAAACACATGGACATCTGCAAGACCAATTCAGGTGCACGGAACTGATGTTCAGTAGCGGAGGTTTCTGAAACAGTCTGCAGCATGTGACGGCACCCTTGGCCAACCCCTTAAAATGAAAATGGGTAAGAGCACATGGGAGTGTGGCACTGGCACCATCTTTGCAGTTGTGCCAGTCATAAAGGTCCCCCACTTCAGGCGGGCAATGTCCTACAGTTAGAGTATAGTCACAGAAATGCCTGAGACTTCCTTTCATCTTAATGGGGCTTACAGAAGTCCAAAACAACCCAATTCACATGTACGGAACTGATGTATGGGTGCAGAAATGTATGCAACAAATAAGGTTCAAAGTGAACTTTCCCCGTAGAGAGCGCTGAATCTCTTTCTTCTCTGGAAGCAGCTTCTTGCGTATTTGTTAAAATTGTGGATTCCTGCAGCTGCCTCTAGGTGGCGCTTACTGGATACACAGTCCAATGGATCCTCCAGAAAACACTTGATACATAAGCAAAAATAAAACATTATACAGGTGCTTACAGTTTATATACAGATCCAAAAAGTTCACTTACCCACAGACTCCACATGGGTTTCATGCTTTAAGCCTGTAAACACATGGTACATATGACATGTGAGCAGCAATCTGCATACCCTCCACATTCCAAAGACGCAAAAACGCCCTGAGCATCAGCCCAGCAAAAAGTACTGTAAGAATTTTATTACTTGACTTCAACCACAGTGTATACCATCAAATATTAAACTAGTGCGTTGGAAGATGTGGTACCACGATGGGGTCTTGCGGGTTTCCTGAGATAAACTAGGTTATGGTGATCATACTGTTTCGTGAACATTGCTTGTATAATTTTTGACTGAAAACCTGATGCCACCATCTTTAAAGAGGACCTCTCCCTGCTCCTGACATGCCTGTTTTAATAGCTTCATGCGTTCCCCATGTAATAATTTTGTAGCATCTATTCTTATGGCTCTATGTTGTGCCATTCCTTTATTATTCATACTAGAAGTTATAGACATTAGTTTCCTATGGTCTACTGTAGACGGCTGCTATAAAGCAAATCTGAACTGCTGTTTACAGAACACAGCAGCTGCTCAGGCAAGATGGCCACTTGTCTACAGAAGAAAATTAAAATTTACACGCACATCAAAACAGATTAAAAATAACTTATTCCACTATTTGTTTCTAATTAGTAAAAAAATATCAAGGTGATAAATTCCCACAATGCAATCCTTAAAGGGGGGGGGGACAAAACCACCATTCATGGGATCAGTCGAACCCCCTCGCATATTGATTCCCCATCCTGTAGATTGGGAAAAAGTTAAAATCTTGTGAAAACCCTTTTAAAGGGGTTATCCCAATGATCAATGTAAAAATAAATAAATAACAGACATCATATAGTACATGACATTCTCTTTCTAACAAAGCTAGAACCGACCCGTACCTCACATGGATCCCGAGATCTCCCCATTTGTTGCTCTGCTAGATTCTTTTCAGGCTGGCAGCTCCAGAGACTCTGTTGCTCCTGATCACAGCTAAGAGGTGTGTGTCCTTTCTGATGCAGATATCTCCCTATGACAACTTACAGGGTGTGTCCTTTCTGCTGCAGCTCTCTCCCTGTAACTGTCACAGCTTCTAACAGTAGATATGGCTGGTGGCAGTTGAAGGATGGAACTGAGCGCATGCAACCACCTCAGTAGGTGTACGTGCACATTGCCATGCAGATAACACACCAAGGGGTATCCCTCTAATGAAGTTGTACTCCACCCACACCACTGTTCCAACCTACTTCCACAATCTGCCCTACATGGGGCCAACAACTTGGCGATGGTACAGGGGCTTAAACCTAGCGGGGTTAAAAGAGTAGGCTAATAGAAAGAAATCAAAACAAGAAAGGCAAAACCACGATCGGATCAGAATCCAAAAGCTAAGTCAAAATCAGGCCAGAGTCCAAACCAGAGAGAGATGTCAGAACCAACAGGAGATACAAACACAGAGTCAAATACCAGATGGAGTCAGTGCCAGGAGATAATTACAGAGGAATAACCAGTAGTCAGGAGCAGGGTCAGGGACAATCCAGAGGTCAGAATATCAGGAATCCAAACAATAGTGCAACACGTGCTAGTAAAGCAATGAAGACCAATCACAGGCACCTGTTGCCGGCAGCTGCCTGTTTAAATCTCTCATTGACTGGCACCGGGAGTCCCTGATAGGCCAATCAGCCCGACTGTCAGTGGACCTGGTTGCTCGCCACCGCAGCACGGACAAGTAAATACAGACGTAAAAGTGAATAACTCCTAGAACGTAAATTACAAAAGTAACTAGTTTTTGCAGTTGAATTATATGAAGTAATATCTCTTGGTGGCACAACCCCTTTAAGGCTATAGCTACATATTGACGCCCCGCTATCCATTCTATTGCCATTACGCTTACAGCTCGGTTAAATTGTTCCCGGGACCCTTCCTTATCCCATAGTAAGAGCAGTAAGGAATATTTATATGTTATATAACTCACCTCCAAGCACGATGAATATGAGAACGACCGGGAACGTCTCCATCTATTCCAGATGTCCGGATAATACCAGAGTCATTACTTTCAGTGTCGCTTCCCTTTGGTCTATTATTTTGCAATGGAAATCAGGACGATGTTGGTATATGCAGATAAATGGTCCCTGAGCCTAAAGTCAACAGTTTACACACAGAGCTGCTGCTAGCGCTCACACCTGTGGATGTAAATGTGAGTATCGGGGATATATATGAGCTGCAGTAGTCATCATGGGGGTCAGGGAGCTTTCTAGACTTCTGGTCAGTGCTTGCATTGAAGAATACTAGATTCAATCAGATTCAGACGATGAAACATCGCTAGCGTTGTGGCAGATGTAATTTCCTAGCATTGTCTGACATCTGTCATGGTGGACAGGAATGCCTACCTAAGGCTATCTGCACACGCTGTGGTTCACGCGCAGGTTTTCCATGCAGATTCTCGCGTGGAAAAACTGCAGCGTAATACAGTACCAGCAAATTGAATGAGCGTAGACCGGGGATCAGCAACCTCCGGCACGCCAGCTGTTCAGAAACTACAACTCCCAGAGAGCGTCATTCACTTCTGTGGGAGTTAGAAGAGCGGCCAAGCATGTTTGCATGCTGGGAGTCGTAGTTTCACAGCAGCTGGAGTGCTGAAGTTGCTGATTCCTGGAATAGACAAATCTCATGAACACTTTGCTTTTTCTTTCCGTATGGAAAATGACCTGCTCTATGGATTTAGAAATGCACAGCATGTCAATTGTTTTGTGCGGATTTCACCCTTTGCAATGCAACGGGTGAGATCGGGGTAAGACCTCATCAAAATCCGCAAGAAACGCATGCAGATTTTGGTATGGAAATCTGTGTGGAGCTACCTTTTGGATGTTCCCTGACGAAAGTGCCAGAAGGAAGGACATAAATTGATCATTGACCCCTGTCCACCACCAAAAGTGCCTACAAGGGTTACATGTAGAAGGGAAGATTGCGGCACACAGGCGTCTTATGAAATATTATACAATTTATTGGTTTGACATCATATAAGGATCATGATCCAGTTACATCATGCAAGGTCATGCTATTACAATGGTTACATGAGCATCAGAACTGGACCATGGAGCAATGGAAGCCTTGTCTAATGAATCACTTTACATCATGTGGACGGCCGGCTGCATGTGCGTCACTTACCTGGAAAAGAGATGGCACCAGGTGCACTATTAGAAGAAAAGCCGGACCAGGCAGCGAATGGTCTGGGACACTTTGGGTCTTGGCATTCATGTGGATGGGAGACATACAACTTACCTAAATACTATATAGACAAGTTGTGCTGACGTCACACTACTCACATTCCCGCTGTTTGGTCCCGATCCTCTCCTTCTAGCCCTGTTAGTTCCATTCTCTGGCATCCTCTGCAGGCTGTGATGGGGTGTCTAGACTGTAGGCCTCCTGGCTCGCTTCATAGGGTGCGTGCAGACTTACTCTCAGCCTCTTAATGGTCCAAATCCTTCCCCAGCCATTGGCCGGTCAACCCTAGTGAAGGTGCTCTCCCCCGTGGGAGGGTGCCTGAGCTATAGGTTCCTTGTCCCTTATTGCTGCCTGACCTCGAGCTTGTTTCTCGGATTGGTGTAGATACTGTTTGCCCCAACCTCGGCCAGTTATTGGACTATGAATATTGCCTGACCCCTCGGTTGCATCGTAGTCTCTGACTGCCGTAGGTCAGCCGCCAAATACACCAGAACTTTTCCAAGATGTAGTGGCCTGGTGGCTCCACTGCAGCAAAGTCCAGATCACTGTATAGAGGTTAAAGGGTGATGCTAGGATAGTATCCTTAGAATTAGCCCAAAGTCAAACCTTTTAGTTGGCACAGTGGGTCCACACTCACTGCCCGTAACACAAGTACTCCTCATCATGTCGGGGTGCCCCCTAATAGCAATGCTCTCTTTCAGCAGGATAATGCCCCAGCCACACTGCAGGAATGAAGAACATCACAAAGAGATCAAGGTGATGACATTTCCAAATTATACAAATCGGAATTTGATCATCTTCTGTAGGATGTGCTGGAAACAAGTCCAATCCATGGAGGCCGCACCGAGCAATATACAGGAGTAATGTCTTGGGCACCTTTAGATAAGGCAGATGTTTTTTTTTATGGCATTTGGGTGTATTTTCTTGGTTCTCCACAATGATGTGTCCACAGAAGGACGAGTCATGAGAGTAGGGAAATCCTATTCAAATTAGATGTACACATTGAACTAGACCCATATGTACCTGGTACGTACCGGCCTTCAGCCTGCGTCATAAGTTCCATATGTGATCTAGTAACCCCGCACAGTCATCAGGCTACTCATAGGAAGGACTTGAGGATGACGGCAGCGTGAGAGTTTATTAATGACCTCTTTCTATGACATGAAGTCACTGTGTAAAGAGGCAATAAAATGAGTATTTATAGTATTTCAGCAAGAGCTGATGTCAAGAGATAAAAAGATCATCCTGAACAGGAAGAAAGGGTTAACACAGCATAGTCTGCAAGGAGTGATAATCGCTGAGCATGTCTTACAGCTATTCAAGGAAATTCAAGGGATTCTCCAGATTTTTAATACTGATGACCTGTTCTTGGATAAAGTAGGTCGTCAATATCCGCAGCTTCCCACACACAGCGGCTCCTGCAAACAGCTGATCGGTGGGATTGTCAGTAGCTGGACCCCCACAGATCCGATATTGATGATCTACAATCTACACTAAGGATAGGTCATCAATATGAAAGTCCCAGGCAACTCGTTGAAAGTACAGCATATGTGACTATATAAATATTATATTACATGACATTATACCATATTACAATAATTTATATTACATTACATATTCTATCTTACATTACTATGCTATACTACATTATATTGTGAAAAAAAACGGAAAGGTCCAGCTTCTAAAATCCAATTCTTTATTCCAGCGGTTTAAAAATCCTCCATACACAGGATGACAATACACAATCTACACGTTTCGGACACACAAATTACAGTCCTCACTCATGTCATGTGTGTCCGAAACACGTAGATTGTGTATTGTCATCCTATGTATGGAGGATTTTTAAACCGCTGGAATAAAGAATTGGATTTTAGAAGCTGGACCTTTCCGTTTTTTTCTCATATTACAAGTTAGCAGCTGATCCTTGCTGCGTCTGTGCTTCTAGGAGTCGGATATAGGTGAGCGCTGCAATTTTTGTATGTTTTATATACATTATATTGTATTATATATTACATGATATTACTTCATAATATACTATACCACAGTACGTTGTATGACATTGTTACTAGAGATGAGCAAACTTCAAAAATTAGTTTGGCGTTCGGGTTGGGGTAATTGCCGCATCCCGTTATGGATTCCACTACCGCGGACTATCCCGGCATATGGAATCCATAAGGGGCGGCATCCACGAACCCGAACTTTGGAAAAGCCGAAGGACCTGGGGTGACGTCACCGTCATGTGATCAGTGCTGAGCCACGCCCCCTGCACTGATCACATGACGGTGACGTCACCCCAGGTCCTTCGGCTTTTCCAAAGTTCGGGTTCGTGGATGCCGCCCCTTATGGATTCCATATGCCGGGATAGTCCGCGGTAGTGGAATCCATAACGGGATGCAGCGATTACCCCTACCCGAACGCCAAACTAATTTTTGAAGTTCGCTCATCTCTAATTGGTACATAAAATGTATTGTAAAATAATTATATTATATTATACTATATTTTATACTGCATTACAATATACTACTGTATATTACAGCATATTAAAATACTCTGGATTTTACAATATTATACTATGTTACATACACTATGCTATTTGACTATTATACGCTATACTAGATTACATGGTATTACTTTATATCAATTAACATTATACTATATTACACTACAGTACATACAGTATACTACAGTACAATATATTATAGTATATTACATACCTTATATTAAATTACATTAAACTATATCACATAATGCACTATATTACATTGTACTTTATAACAATATGCAGTATTATACTATACTACATTATATTGTATTTCATTATACTATACTACAATGTATTATATTGCATTACATCATGGTACATACCATAGTAACTAGTGTATAATATAAAGTTGAAAAAAGTCATCTGTCCATCCAGTTCAGCCTGTTATTCTGCAAAAGTTGATCCAGAGGAAGGCAAAAACCCTCATAAAGTAGAAGCCATTTTTCCCTACTCTTTAGCAGAAAATATGAACGTCAAACTAATTTTTGAAGTTCGCTCATCTCTAATTGGTACAAAATGTATTGTAAAATAATTATATTATATTATACTATATTTTATACTGCATTACAATATACTACTGTATATTACAGCATATTAAAATACTCTGGATTTTACAATATTATACTATGTTACATACACTATGCTATTTGACTATTATACGCTATACTAGATTACATGGTATTACTTTATATCAATTAACATTATACTATATTACACTACAGTACATACAGTATACTACAGTACAATATATTATAGTATATTACATACCTTATATTAAATTACATTAAACTATATCACATAATGCACTATATTACATTGTACTTTATAACAATATGCAGTATTATACTATACTACATTATATTGTATTTCATTATACTATACTACAATGTATTATATTGCATTACATCATGGTACATACCATAGTAACTAGTGTATAATATAAAGTTGAAAAAAAGTCATCTGTCCATCCAGTTCAGCCTGTTATTCTGCAAAGTTGATCCAGAGGAAGGCAAAAAACCCTCATAAAGTAGAAGCCATTTTTCCTCATTTTAGGAGAAAAATATTCCTTCCTTGTATATATGCAGTATGTAGTGTGTATATACAGTATAGTGTCCGCTGTGGTATGTGTGTGTATATATATATATATATATATATATATATATATACAGTATACAGTATATATGTTGCAGGGAAATTATGAAATTATGAGATTTGATTCAAATCCCTAAAATGAAAATGGAGATTTGATCAAATCCCTAAGGGATTTAGTGAAAAATTTAATATTTTTGACAATCTAATAATAATATGAAATAATATTGTTTAGATATTAAAAGTATTTATTTAGTAAACCATGCATTAATAAATGTAGAGTAGGTAATGCAACAATAGTCATTGAAACACAAATTATTAAAGAAAGTAAATGATTTGATCAAATCCCATAACTGTTTTAGTGAAAAGTTTAATATTTTTGATCATATAATAATACTAGAAAATAATATTGTAAGAAATAGGTACTTAAGCTGATATTTTTAAAAACAAAAAGGATATTTTTAGTGAAATTTTAAATATTCTTTATGAATGTAATTAATAAATAATAATGTTTATTCATTTTTATTAAATGATTTGTGGCATCACGAGTTACAAAGTACGTAACTTTTTTTACAGGCACATCTTTTTGTTTTACATTGTATTTTGGATTGTTCACAAGAACACTTCTTAAATCCTTGACCTCTAAATAAGGATAATTTTCCTGCAATCTCACGCAGACTTAGGTTAGTTCGGGGAACTGTTTCGGTAAATGTTGTAGTAGCTATTTCCCTTAGGGATTTGATCAAATCTCCATTTTCATCATTTCCCTGCGACATATAGGGAAAATCCGTACCTGGGATTTTGCTTTCCTTTAGTCCGAAGGCAGCACATCATGGGTTAAGGTTTGTCTCATTCGTTTCCTAGGACCGCCCACCTAGATTAAATTAATTAATTAAATGAGATAGGTACTATATAAACACGCCTCCTACCACCCAACAGTGTATTTTAAAAATAGATTCAGACAAAAGAGGCATACAAATAATAAATGTTAATCAGGGAGGGCGAGTATGTGCTGCCTTCGGACTCCCAGGTACGGATTTTCCCTTTCCCCTTTCGTCCTCGGCAGCACATCATGGGATTTTTCTAGATCTCAAGGGGAGGGTATTTTAATATAGTCCTGTAATTTGTACCCCAGTGTCAAAACTTGCTCTCAGTATTGGTAACTGTTCATGAAAGTGAATGATATCGAACAGGAAGCTGTATTACAGATATCCTCTATGGATCCTTGTGTTCGCTCTGTCCCTGAGGAACATTACTGATCTATGCTGCTGTAGATCTTGTGGAATGGGCTTTTATCAGAACCAGAGAGGCTTCACCCTCCAAGGAATAGAATTCCACAATTATGGCCTTTGCACAGCTATCAATTGTGTCTTTAAATGGTTGTCCTTTTCTTGGCCCAGAAAATAAAAGCCGTTCTGAACGGTTTCGTTCTTAGAGCATAGATTTCAAAGTTCTTCTTACATCTAAGGTACAGTATGTAGGAGAGTCTTTTTTTTTTCTTTTTTTTTTGTTTTTGTTTTTTTGTCATAGGAGGTTCTGGAAAAATACTGTAAGAAAAGAATTCCCTGTTTACATTGGAAGATGATGTAATTTAGGTAAAGGATGGCATGGTTTGAAGTAAAACCTCATGTGAAGGGAATATTAGCTATGCTGTAGGGTGAATTCCGTCCAGATTCTGGTGATATAATCCGTCCTGTAATAACAGTTTGGGGTCCAACAGGAGCTTCCAATCTTCACCTTTGATAAAAGCAGAGAGTAGAAGAGAGCCAGGACCTTCAGGCCCAAAGGAGATCTTAGTATAGCCTGCAGCGTCTCCATATAGTCTTCTGTAGGACTGTTCTGCCTCACATGGCTGTAATTTGTCACACAACGTGGATTTGGTTCCAATCCGACAGATTGATCTTCTTCCAATTCAGATGATTCGCCTGAATATTGAAAACAAACTCTGGAATGAATAGTTCTTAGGTTTAGAAAGGTACAATTCTGCCCAGTCAAGGATCTCCTTGGATAACTTCAGAAGGGAATGGCTTCTTGTCCATCCTGTTTGTTTAGATAAAGTACCAAGGATGGTTGTCAGATTGAATTATCACAGTCATTCACCCTAAGATGTATCTGGAAATGCGGTAGAGTCAACTGGAATGTTCTTGGGTCCATGAAGTGCGATTTGTATCTCAGAAAGGACCACAGCCGCCATCTGTCCTGAAGATGTGCTCACCACCCTAAGGCAGAAGCATCCGTGGTCACTATTGCAGGAGAAGATTTTTTTTTTTTTTTTAAGAATTATTGTTCATAGGACAGCATCTCTCAGTGCTGAAGATGACCACGTGTCTATAACCCTATGGATTGCAGGTAAGAGGTCTGAGATTAGAGTTTTCACTTCTTCCTTCAGCCTTGATCTTGGCGCCTGGTAAATAATGGGTCATAGTACACTTTATCTAATATGAAAATCCAGAACAGTTTGGAAGTTGCAGGGTAGATCCTGAATCCTCCTGACTTATCCAGAATCCCAGTGACTTGGAGAAGTACGATGACCTTCTGAAGAGGTGACTTTAGCAGGTCCTCGGAAGGAACTTCTATGAACCAGTCATCTAGATATGGAAACATCTGTAAGGCTTGTAGCTATTCCGCATTCTTGCGAATAGCCACTCAGGATTTCTTGAAGACTGTATTATTGGTATATGAAGGTCAATATCTTCAGATCTAACAAAGATGCGCAGTGATCCCCTAGTAGCAGAGCAATGCCCAATGTTTTCCATTCCAAAAAATAGATTTAGATTGAAGACGGCTTCTCGTACAATAATGACTTTCAGAACCTCATGGTTTCAGGATCCCAATGTCTGAAGTAATCTGTTGAGTAAGGGAAACATACTCCTGACTTCTGGTGTCAGACTGATTTGTGAAGCTCGTCTTCATCCTTTGGTCTGTTCGGTTCGTACTCCCTTCTGTCAGGAAGTCCACAGATGCCGGATCCATGGTATTCTTGTTTTCTGGACTGCAGGATTTCTAGATCCTAATTAATTTCTAGCAGTCTGTTCATCTGAAAAAACTATTCTTCAGAAATGTAGAGGAGGTTACCAGGTTCATGGTTAGACATTTCCTTTATCTTATCCAGAAGGTGTAACCAGACTATGCGCTCTGGGACTACCAATACTGCATCCATGGCGCTTTCATGAGTGAAAACCTAGATGGAGGTTTTTTTGTTTTGTTTTTTTTTTTAAAAGATTTTAAGCGTAAACTAGGAACATCTGGAAAGAAAAAAGATCTTCCGGTCAAACTAATGACAGCAGAATCAACCCAAGATGGAGACTTTGAAAAATGGAAAACCATTTTTTTTTTTTTCTCTCTCTCTCCCCTCTTCTCTCTCTAGGAAGGCAAGGAGGAGAATGTCTTTCTCAGCCTTGAGCGATAATGACCACTATTGCTGAGGGCAGTTGTAACGCTGGACTGCCAATCCCCCAGGGTCGCCTGTATAAAAAATTATTTAAAATCAATTTTTTTTTAAACCAATACTGTAACTACCAGAGTTTATAACCATTTCTTATGTATCTGTATCAAAAGTGATGTAATTTAAAACCAGAAGCCGTATGGGAGCAGCTCATTACCACCTAATACAGAAAAGTAGCTGAATAGAAGTAGTACAACTTTTTTTTTTTTTTTTTTTTTCCCCAGCAGCTTTGAAAGCATCTGCACAAGTGTTAACGAGTAGTCATCAGCCACAGGTTTGGGCTGCAGGGATTACAAGGCCTTCATTAGACTGAAAGACACAGAACACAATGTTATAGTCATCACAGCAACTACTCCCAAGTGTTATCAGGAAGGGGCTTATTCACATAACAGACAGAACAGCATGTCAGAGCCATTACAGCCGGTGCCCCTGTGTGGAGACATCTTACCACCTCTGCTCGGACGGCCGGACATCATCCTTTACTTGGATGGCTGGACATCTAGGGCAGAAAATATACAATGTAACTGCAAGACAACGGCTCCAGGTAACAGCGCCTGCTCTGTACTGTTTAATACTTAACACAAGTGTTAGTCAGGATGGGGCTTATTCACATAACAGACACAACCTGTGACTATGTCTGTGCACTTCTTATCACCCTTTGCTGGACATCGGATTCATCCTAGGAAGAGGCATCAGGATATAAACATCAGCTTTAAAAAGGTAATCTGACTCCAGACAGAATACACTGTAACTGCAGGTAACAGGATATAGTTCTGCTGTGTGCTGCTAAATACCAACACAGGTGTTATCAGAAGGGGGTTATTCACATAACACTGCAGGTAACAGGGTCACAGCTCTGCTGTGTACTGCTAAATACCGGCACAGGTGTTATCAGACGGGGCTTATTCACATAACACTGCAGGACTCCGCTCTGTACCCTTTGCTTTAATTCACAGGCACTTTGTACTGCATCAACACGGGTGATTATCAGTAGCCTCCAAAAAGTTAAGTCTGACCAGGACAAACTGAACCTTGTAACCATAAGAGAATGAAAGGTACACAGGCAATGTGCAATACTTAGCTTCCAGTGTGCGAATGGAAGACGAGGCGGCGCACGTGTGTCGTCAGACGCCCACGTTCCACAGAGCTTTTCAGCAATATCTCTTCTGTTCTGAAGTCCTTCTCAGCGGATACCGAGTGAAGCCAGGGAAACACACATGGCTATCCTCACTCTCAGGCCTCCGAACCTTGTCACCCACAAGGTATAATGGCCGGGTAACAGCGGATACAGAGTGGAGCCAGGGAAACACACATGGCTATCCTCACTCTCAGGCCTCCAAACCTTGTCACCCACAAGGTATAATGGCCGGGTAACAGCGGATACAGAGTGGAGCCAGGGAACACACATGGCTATCCTCACTCTCAGGCCTCCGAACCTTGTCACCCACAAGGTATAATGGCCGGGTAACAGCGGATACAGAGTGAAGCCAGGGAAACACACATGGCTATCCTCACTCTCAGGCCTCCAAAACCTTATCACCCACAAGGTATAATGGCCGGGTAACAGTGGATACAGAGTGAAGCCAGGGAACACACATGGCTATCCTCACTCTCAGGCCTCCGAACCTTGTCACCCACAAGGTATAATGGCCGGAAAACAGCGGATACAGAGTGGAGCCAGGGAACACACATGGCTATCCTCACTCTCAGGCCTCAGGAACATACATGGCCGTGTCCAACTCTGGGCCTTTTTTAACCTGGAAAAACCACGGTCTATACGGCCATAGCAGCCTAAGGAGGCTGACAACAGGTGGGCTTCTTCCTCACAGGAATGAGTACAAATAAAAATACACTGTTGGGTGGTAGGAGGCGTGTTTATATAGTACCTATCTCATTTAATTAATTAATTTAATCTAGGTGGGCGGTCCTAGGAAACGAATGAGACAAACCTTAACCCATGATGTGCTGCCGAGGACGAAAAGGGAAACACAGTATACTGTCCGCTGTCGTATATATACACACAGTATACTGTCCTCTGATGTATATATACACACAGTATACTGACCTCTGTCGTATATATACACACAGTATACTGTCCTCTGTCGTATATATACACACAGTATACTGTCCTCTGTCGTATATATACACACAGTATACTGTCCTCTGTAGCATATATACACACAGTATACTGTCCTCTGTCGTATATATACACACAGTATACTGTCCTCTGTCGTATATATACACACAGTATACTGTCCTCTGTAGCATATATACACACAGTATACTGTCCTCTGTCGTATATATACACACAGTATACTGTCCTCTGTCGTATATATACACACAGTATACTGTCCTCTGTCGTATATATACACACAGTATACTGTCCTCTGTCGTATATATACACACAGTATACTGTCCTCTGTCGTATATATACACACAGTATACTGTCCTCTGATGTATATATACACACAGTATACTGTCCTCTGTCGTATATATACACACAGTATACTGTCCTCTGTAGCATATATACACACAGTATACTGTCCTCTGTCGTATATATACACACAGTATACTGTCCTCTGTCGTATATATACACACAGTATACTGTCCTCTGATGTATATATACACACAGTATACTGTCCTCTGTCGTATATATACACACAGTATACTGTCCTCTGTCAGTATATATACACACAGTATACTGTCCTCTGCCGTATATATTCACACAGTATACTGTCCGCTGTCGTATATATACACACAGTATACTGTCCTCTGTCGTATATATACACACAGTATACTGTCCTCTGTAGCATTTATACACACAGTATACTGTCCTCTGTCGTATATATACACACAGTATACTGTCCTCTGTAGCATATATACACACAGTATACTGTCCTCTGTCGTATATATACACACAGTATACTGACCTCTGTAGCATATATACACACAGTATACTGTCCTCTGTCGTATATATACACACAGTATACTGATCTCTGTCGTATATATACACACAGTATACTGTCCTCTGTCGTATATATACACACAGTATACTGTCCTCTGTCGTATATATACACACAGTATACTGTCCTCTGTAGCATATATACACACAGTATACTGTCCGCTGTCGTATATATACACACAGTATACTGTCCTCTGTCGTATATATACACACAGTATACTGTTCTCTGTCGTATATATATACACCCAGTATACTGACCTCTGTCGTATATATACACACAGTATACTGTCCTCTGTCGTATATATACACACAGTATACTGTCCTCTGCCGTATATATACACACAGTATACTGACCTCTGCCGTATATATACACACAGTATACTGTCCTCTGATGTATATATACACACAGTATACTGACCTCTGCTGTATATATACACACAGTATACTGACCTCTGTCGTATATATACACACAGTATACTGTCCTCTGTCGTATATATACACACAGTATACTGTCCTCTGTCGTATATATACACACAGTATACTGTCCTCTGCCGTATATATACACACAGTATACTGTCCTCTGATGTATATATACACACAGTATACTGTCCTCTGTCGTATATATACACACAGTATACTGTCCTCTGTCAGTATATATACACACAGTATACTGTCCTCTGTAGCATATATACACACAGTATACTGTCCTCTGCCGTATATATACACACAGTATACTGACCTCTGTCGTATATATACACACAGTATACTGACCTCTGCCGTATATATACACACAGTATACTGACCTCTGTCGTATATATACACACAGTATACTGACCTCTGCCGTATATATACACACAGTATACTGTCCTCTGCCGTATATATTCACACAGTATACTGTCCTCTGTCGTATATATACACACAGTATACTGTCCTCTGTGGTATATATACACACAGTATACTGTCCTCTATAGTATATATACACACAGTATACTGTCCTCTGTCGTATATATACACACAGTATACTGTCCTCTGTCGATATATACACACAGTATACTGTCCTCTGTCGTATATATACACACAGTATACTGTCCTCTGTGGTATATATACACACAGTATACTGTCCTCTGTAGCATATATACACACAGTATACTGTCCTCTGGTATATATACACACAGTATACTGACTTCTGTCGTATATATACACACAGTATACTGTCCTCTGTGGTATATATACACACAGTATACTGTCCTCTGTGGTATATATACACACAGTATACTGTCCTCTATAGCATATATACACACAGTATACTGTCCTCTGTGGTATATATACACACAGTATACTGTCCTCTGTCGTATATATACACACAGTATACTGTCCTCTGCCGTATATATACACACAGTATACTGTCCTCTGGTATATATACACACAGTATACTGACCTCTGTCGTATATATACACACAGTATACTGTCCTCTGTCGTATATATACACACAGTATACTGACCTCTGTCGTATATATACACACAGTATACTGACCTCTGTCGTATATATACACACAGTATACTGTCCTCTGTCGTATATATACACACAGTATACTGTCCTCTGTCGTATATATACACACAGTATACTGTCCTCTGTAGCATATATACACACAGTATACTGTCCTCTGCCGTATATATACACACAGTATACTGACCTCTGTCGTATATATACACACAGTATACTGTCCTCTGCCGTATATATACACACAGTATACTGTCCTCTGTAGCATATATAATGAAAATTTACTCACTAAAATGTTTGTTTCCTGGAGTCTGTAGGCAGCACATGACTAAAGGGACTTTATAAGAAGTTCTCATTGGGTGGGAGCACTGGACGCCACTTGAAGCACTCTTTTGCCCAAAAAAAAGACCCTTCAGCTGCAAGGCTGTCTAATCTGTAGTGCCTCATAAATGTAGAAACGGATGACCAGATAGCTGCTGACAGATTTCACCAAGAGAAACTTGTGCCAATTCTGCCCAGGAAGATGCTGTAGACCTTGTAGAATGTGCTTTTAGATGAATGGGACAATCGAGTCCCGTAACAGAATAAGATTCTTCAGTTGTTCTCTTTATCCATCTTGCTAGAGTTGCTTTACTAGCTCTTTTACCCTTGTTCGGGCCTTGGATCTGCAAAAACAAACCTTCTGAATTCCTAAATGAGAAAGTAGTACGGAGATAACCTAACAATGCTCTTCTAACATCCAAGAGGCTCCAGTCAACCTGTTCCTGTGGATCTGAATGAAGTACTGGAAGAGAAATTTCCTGATTGATATTTGCCGCTGATGCCACCTTTGGAAGAAAACCCGACATAGTACGTAGAATAATACAGTCCCCCAAATCTCTGAAATATGGTTCTTTGCAAGACAGAGCCTGTAACTCGCTCACACGCCTGGCTAATGTAATGGCCACTAAAAATAAGGCTTTCATGAAGATATACTTCAGAGAGGAGGATTCAATAGGCTCAATTGGTTCTTTTGACATAGCCGACAAAACTAAAGACAAATCCCAGGAAGGAACTGGAATACCCATAGGTGGTCTCAGGTTTTTCAGGGCCTTGAAAATAGTACGTATTATTTGAGCAATTGCGCATTTATTGCAGTGAGCTGTACTTTCAAAGGGTTTGTTTTTAACCCTTTACTGAAGCCCTCATGAAGGAATTGCAGAACTGATTTTAAATCTACAGGCCTTGAAGAATTTTTTTGACACCAATTATAGAATTTTTTCCACACTCTATTATATATTTTAATAGTGGTTGGTTTTCTGGCAGCTAACATGGTGTTCATGAGATCTGTAGAGAGACCCAAATATGCTAGGGATTGCCGCTCAGCCTCCATTGTGTTGTAGACCCAATACTGGGGCTCCACATTTATTTTGCATATTCCTGTTTCCCAGGGAGCTTTGCACTTTGGATTGCTGTGTTGAGACTCTTAAATGAGGCCCGCAGTGTTTTTGTAGCTGGTCTCCCCAAGATCAGCTATTGTTTTGTTTGAGTAGTCTCCGAGGCATTGCTCCCGGTTAGCCAGAATCCTACTCTGCACTGATGAGGGGCAACACCCCGAAACAGCTGTCTGTGGATGGATAACTGGCTTAGGTTTTCCCCGTCACATCCTTAAAGCTTGTAAAAAAGCGGGATCTTGACATAGGGGCCACTTAATATGGTTGATTTGGTGATCTCTGTAATAGGGACACCCCTTTGCTCGGTTTTCCTTCCTTTGAGGGATTTCTGGCTTTCATTGTGTTGTAGACCCAATACTGGGGCTCTACATGTATTTCGTTCAGCCTCCAGGCCACTAGTTGTAGGCTGTTGGGGATGTGGTTGGTAAACCCCTTCTGGAGAAGCAGATCTGGACGAGGGGGAATTCTCCAAATTCTCCCCTTGGAAAGGGATAGGGCTAGTGAAAACCATGTTCTCCGAGGCCAGAAGGGAAGTATCGCTATTACATCTGCTTTATCCTCTTGTACTTTTTTTTAGGACTCTCGGAATAAGAGGAATTGGAGGAAACGCATATATCAGACCCCTTCTTCAGCTGATTGATAAACCGTCCATTGCCTGAGCCCGACTGGACTGTTGAATTGAACAAAAATTATTGAGCTTCGTGTTCTGTTCTGTTGCCATGTCGCTTAATACTGCCGGATTTAAACTCCATTCTCCCGGGTGTAGTGGAGTTCGGCTGAGTAGATCTGCTAATTGATTCTGAGCTCCCCTTATGTGGACTGCTGAGATGCCCTTTGTATAAGTCTCTGCCCACTCCATGAGAAGAGCACACTCTTTGGACAGGCTGCGGCTCCTCGTACCTACTTGTTTGTTGACATAGTAAATCGAGGGTAGATTGTCCGACTATCATTATTTTGAATCCTGAAAGATAGGATTGAAAATGGAGAAGAGCTAGTCTTACTGCTCTCAATTCTCTCCAGTTGGAGGACATCACTGCCTCTTCTCTTGTCCATATTTTTTGTACCATAGACCATCTACATGGGCACCCCAGCCCCAAGAGGAGGCATCCGACGTAAGGATCTTCTGACAATAGGGATTCAGATCTCTGCCTTGTCTCACGTGAGGTGATGTCATCCACCATTTCAGGTCCTGGCGAGTTAATGATGATATTACTATCTTTTTCTCCAACGATTTGTAATCCCTGTCCCGGCTGGACAGAATATTAGATTGTAGACATCTGATGTGGGCTTTGGCCCAAGGAACAGCTTCTATGAATGACGTTAGAAGACCCAATACTCTCATTGCCTGACGGACAGGAGTTGATGGACCCGTGTTTGAATAGAAAATATTCTTTGCAGGGATAATTTCAGTGTCATACACTAAGTGTCCAGATTATAACCCAGGAATTTTATTTGTTGTGATGGCACCAAGGAAGACTTTTCCATGTTTATTAGAAAACCGTGAGATTGAAGTACTTGAATTGTTGTCTGTAGTTGTAGTTTCAGTTGTTGGGCCGAGGCTGCTATCAACAACCAATCAGCGAGATAGGGAATACAGGTTATGCCCCTCGGTCTTAGAGCAGCTGCAAGGGCTACTGAGACTTTCGTAAAAACTTATTCCGAACGGAGGGCAGGTAAATTGGAGGTGTATAATTCCTTTCATGATCTGGACCGCTATTCTCAGAAATGTCCTGTGACAGGGGCGAATCGGAATATGTAGGTATGCATCCACTAGATCTATCAATGCCATGTGATCTCCCTTCTTCAGGGCCATAACGACAGACTTTATTGATTCCATTTTGAACTTTTTCTTTACTACAAAACTTGTTCAGAAAGGTTAAATCGATTAACAGTCTCTATTTGTCTGCTGGTTTGGGTACAGGAAATATTCTGGTATATATGCCTTTGAATTACTCTCCTGTGGGCACCGGCTCTAGGGCACCTTTGCGTATAAAATCTTAAATGAGAAGACCAACGACTTGACCTTTTGCATGATTTAGAAGAAAACAATCTGGAGGAAAGAGTGTGAATTCTAGGACATAGCCATTTTTTACCATGAAGGTAACCCAAAGCATCTGTGGATGTGGGAGACCAGGCTGAGGAGAAAAGTTTTAGTCTGGCGCCAACTTTCGGCTGAAGCCTGGCGTCATTGCTCCGAGGACTTTTGAATAGATTTTTTCTTGAGCTCAGATTTTGTTTGATTACCGTGAAATCTCCTTTGCCTAGAAAATTTCTAATTCTAGGAGATCTTCTTCCCCTCTGTGGATGGAAGGATCTTAAAAATTGCTTCTTCTTTGATTCTGGGAAAAACTGCTCCTTTTCCTTCATTCAGAGTCTCAAGAATCTTTTCTAGCTGAGGGCCAAACAGTGAGGTGGGTTGAAACGGAAGATTACAGAAGTGGTTTTTAGATAAAACATCTCCAGGCCATTGTTTAATCCAGAGCGCTCTCCTTGCATCATTAGAAAGCGCCAAGGAGTTTGCTGAAAATGTCATCATATCAAGAGGGGCATCACACAAAAAAAAATCTGAAGCAGCTTTCATCAGAGGAGGGCTTTTTAAAATGTTATCTCTGGCAACTCCTTCTTCTAGATCATGAGACAGCTGAGATAACCAGATTCTTAAAGACCTGGCTATAGGTACAGAAAACATGGCGGCGACACAAACGGCTGGGGTAGAGGCGTAGTCTTTTTGCAACAAAGTTGCAATTTTCCTATCCATGGGATCTTTAATAACGGATGCTTCATCAGAAGTGAAAATAGCTTTTTTAGATAAGCGGGCAACCGCTAAATCAACTTTTGGCACTGAGGCCCACTCAGCCGAAAAATTGTCATCCAACTTATATAGAGATTTCAACCTGGATCCTGGACCAGATTTTTTATCAAGCCTATCCCAGTCCTGTTTAAGCCATTCATTTAGGACAGGATGCCCAGGGAAATAAAACAGTTTGTCTGATTTAGATGTTCCAGAGGTATCTATCAGTCTCTAATGTACGTTTTACTGCTTTAAGCAGATCAGACAATTTATCTTTATGAAAAATAAAATATTAATTTGGATCACACTCCTATGAGGACAGGCATTCACTCTCAGAAGAGGAGGAGATCAGCTGTGGTGGAGGAGATCAGCTGTGGTGGAGGAGATCAGCTGTGGTGGAGGAGATCAGCTGTGGTGGAGGAGCTCAGCTGTGGTGGAGGAGATCAGCTGTGGTGGAGGAGATCAGCTGTGGTGGAGGAGCTCAGCTGTGGTGGAGGAGCTCAGCTGTGGTGGAGGAGATCAGCTGTGGTGGAGGAGATCAGCTGTGGTGGAGGAGATCAGCTGGTGGAGGAGCTCAGCTGTGGTGGAGGAGATCAGCTGTGGTGGAGGAGATCAGCTGTGGTGGAGGAGATCAGCTGTGGTGGAGGAGCTCAGCTGTGGTGGAGGAGATCAGCTGTGGTGGAGGAGATCAGCTGTGGTGGAGGAGATCAGCTGTGGTGGAGGAGATCAGCTGTGGTGGAGGAGATCAGCTGTGGTGGAGGAGATCAGCTGTGGTGGAGGAGATCAGCTGTGGCCATTTGTTTGCTGATTTGATTTCCCTCAAACACAGAAGTGAGTTGTTCTTTAAACCATAATTAAAAAGTTCATATTTCCAGACTGAATAGACGTAGTAGGAGACAAGCAATCAGTGCAGACATTTGGTAGATAATTCATCAGGCAGGGGTTGCTGACATTTTTGACAAACGGTGTCTAAATTTTCTTTTCCTCTTATTGGATTCTTCTTGAGAGGCAGACATCTGTCAGCTAAACACAAACAGAGATGTCAGAGCTGAAGACCTTAAGTGTCATATATTGTATATATATTACCTTTCCTAGTACACCCCTATGTGTATGACAGTCCCAGCTTCCCATAGGATGTGAAATATAACAGGGTAAGACCCCTCTCAGAAGTACAATCTAATATCACCAGAAAGAGTGCATTGAGACACAAAACAGCTGACCCCCACGTGCAATCATATCAGACACAATGCTGCTGACTAGGGAAGGGAAAAAAAACCTTGCAAAGTCAGGTGTTTTGGAAATAGACCGCTTAGCATAAAATTACATGCACCAAATATATATATATATCATACATATCAGTCTGTAATAGACTGAACATGGAAGTCCAAGCAGTTTGACCCCGGATCCCCCAGGAACCACCATACTTACCGCAGTAAGCAGTGGGTAAAGCGGTCTGGCTGAGCGCACCAGCGTCCCGTTGACACTGAAGTTGAACTTCTGGTCTGCGCTTCCTCAGGCGGCGCGTACGCACTACAAGCTCCCCACAGCCTTCTGCGCACGCACATGCCTGCGCAAAGGTGCGCTCATTCCACCTACAGGCTGAGGGACAGGGGAACCCTGTATGCCACCTGGATAGGGATCTGGTCTCTGCTGACCGTTATTATGTGTCCATCTGATACCTAGAGAAATAAAAAATACGAGGCTCTGGTGTCATGCGTTACCCTATATAGCCTGCTGATTGGTGTTAATCAATGTTTATTGCTTTAGTGAGTACTGCTACAGACGATTACCGTAGTTTAACAAAGCAGAGCCACTGGTTAAGGATTACATGATTATACTTTACATATGAAGACTGCTGTGAGCGGGCCCAGTGTAATGGGGGTCACTATTTACACAGGGACAAGAGAAAACACAGAGGGGACCAGCATAAGATGCTATATATGTGTAATCCACAGATCCCCCCATAACAGTGTCATCTACAGATCCCTCCATAACAGTGTATCCTCCACAGATCCCCCATAACAGTATCCTCCACAGATCCCCCATAACAGTATCCTCCACAGATCCCCCATAACAGTATCCTCCACAGATCCCCCATAACAGTATCCTCCACAGATCCCCCATAACAGTATCATCCACAGATCCCCCATATCAGTATCATCCACAGATCCCCCATAACAGTATCATCCACAGATCCCCCATAACAGTATCATCCACAGATCCCCCATAACAGTGTGTCATCCACAGATCCCCCCATAACAGTGTCATCTACAGATCCCTCCATAACAGTGTATCCTCCACAGATCCCCCATAACAGTATCCTCCACAGATCCCCCATAACAGTATCCTCCACAGATCCCCCATAACAGTATCCTCCACAGATCCCCCATAACAGTATCCTCCACAGATCCCCCATAACAGTATCATCCACAGATCCCCCATATCAGTATCATCCACAGATCCCCCATAACAGTATCATCCACAGATCCCCCATAACAGTATCATCCACAGATCCCCATAACAATGTCATCCACAGATCCTTCCATAACAGTGTGTCACCCACAGATCCCCCATAACAGTGTGTCACCCACAGATCCCCCATAACAGTGTGTCATCCACAGATCCCCATAACAGTATCATCCACAGATCCCCATAACAGTATCATCCACAGATCCCCCATAACAGTGTATCATCCACAGATCCCCCCATAAGTGTATCATCCACAGATCCCCCATAACAGTGTCATCCACAGATCCCCCATAACAGTGTGTCATCCTCAGATCCCCATAACAGTGTCATCCACAGATCCCCATAACAGTGTCATCCACAGATCCCCCATAACAGTGTGTCATCCACAGATCCCCCATAACAGTGTGTAATCCACAGATCCCCCATAACAGTGTGTCATCCACAGATCCCCATAACAGTATCCTCCACTGATCCCTCCATATCAGTGTGTCATCCACAGATCCCCCATAACAGTGTATCATCCACAGATCCCCATAACAGTGTCATCCACAGATCCCCATAACAGTGTCATCCACAGATCCCCATAACAGTGTATCATCCACAGATCCCCATAACAGTGTCATCCACAGATCCCCATAACAGTGTGTCATCCACAGATCCCCATAACAGTATCCTCCACTGATCCCTCCATATCAGTGTATCATCCACAGATGCCCCCATAACAGTATGTCATCCACAGATCCCCTCCATAAAATTGTCATCCACAGAAAATCCTTATAATGGTGTCATCCACAGACCACCATTAGTTCAAAACCCACCCAAAGCACATCTTTTGGTTAAAAATATTTTTTTTTCTTATTTTCCTCAAAAACTAGGTGCGTCTTATAAAGCGAAAAATATGATAGATAAATAGATAGATATGACAGATAGATAGAAGAGATAGTATTTAGTCTAGGTAGCGTGCGATATATTACGTAATGTGTATTGGGTGGATCTATGTAAACCTTGGCAGTTTTACGACATGACGGGATGGTTACTGACAGACTTTATAGGGTAGGTGGGTGACGGATTTAAGGAAGGATCTTCACTTACATCACTTTTTAGAAGAGTCTACGTCTTGACAGACACATCATGTGAGAAGCACAGTGGACCCGGACATCAGACTCGTTATTACTGTTTATGTTTTTCTTCTTCATCCTGTCCTGAGAAGTTGCCTCATACAGACGGCAAAATGAAATACCTCAAGTCTTGGGAAAGGTAGGTGGAAGTAATTACGTGTGGAGACAGGATTACTAGGGGTAATTATTGTGGGCGATGAAAAGTCTTGGAGGTAAGGAGCCTTGTTAGTAATACACTGCAATTCTTCCCTCTCACCTCATTACATTTACGTTTTGAGGCCTGATTGATAAATCATTATCATTTTTCATGGTCAGTTTCCTGTACATCATGGAGGGGGCATATGTCAGGTGTAGGTGGGTTTGATTCCATGTCCTAGACTTGTATCTAAATACCCTGACCAAGGCAGAATGGCTTGTTGGCACCACTTTTGCCCCAGGACAAGTCTCACCATCTAAACCCCAGCATACATAGTTGACTGGGGACCCTAACCCATTGCAAAATTCCAAATGTTGATGGTTTATGCCATCCAACATGTCCCCTACTCTGGAAAAGGAGGCAAAAAGCGGTTATTTCCATACCTTCACAAGGTTGGCTTGGCCTTCAGGCTGGTACCTTTTGTCAGCATTGGAGTGGGGTACGCTATAGGGGGTCAGCTTGGCTATTTCCAGAAGTCCCACAGTGGTGGCCCTGCATGCGTGATGCGCTCTCCATTCACCAGCATTTCTAAAAATACTGTTCGGAAGTCTGGCCCTGAAATCTTGCTCTTGTGCCAGCGAGACTTCATCGGTGCATGCAAGGTTGACCTCATGAGGCTCTTCCCATTGAGATCTGCACTGGACATGCACAGATGAAGTTTCGCTGACACAAGAGCAAGATTTGGGAGCCACGCATCCCAACAATTAGGATAACAATCAGGATTCCTGATTAATCAGGCCATGAGGGGTTTAGCTACTGGTGGGACGAGGTGAAGTAGTGCTCCGAGGGGCTAGGCCAGCCCCTCGGTGCTCAGATCACCACATTTACATAAAAATAAAAGTGCTAATTATGCTGCAATGGTACATCCAGGATAGGGGCTAGCTATTACATCAGTGGGGGTCCTGTGCTTGGGCCCCCATCGATCATGAGAATAGGTACCTCATACCCCTCGGAACACCCGGAAATGAACAGAGTGGCAGGTTGAGCATGTGTTCTATCACACCATTCATCTATACGGGAGTTCCGGAGACAAATTCAGTGCTCGGTTGTACCCAAGAGATGAATTGTGCAGCAGTTTGCATGCCTGACCTGCCGCTCCATTTATTTTGTAGGGCTCCAAGGTGTATGCAGTACCCTTTTTCCGATTGGTCGGGGTCCCAGCAGTACAACCCCAACAATCTAACAGATGTCGCCTATTTTGTGGATAGGGATAACCTTTATCAACTAGAATACTCCCTTAAGTGGCTGTTAAGCCCTGCCTTTGACAGGGCTTAATAAGGACCCATCAATTTCACCATAGACCACAATGATAAACCACTGTGGTCAATGGTAGAAGTGATCTAATGAATGTTAAAGTGCCCTGTGGGGGCTAAAAAATAAAGCAAAAAAAGTTAAAAAAATATACAAAAAACTGAAATCAACCCCTCCACATTAGGCTACATGCACACGACAGTGTTTTTTCTCGGCTTCCGTTCCATTTTTTTTGCGGATTCCATTCATTTCTATGGATCCGCAAAAAAAACTGATGCCTCTTCCGTTTCCTGTCCGCGTCCGTATTCCGCATTTCACGTCCGCAAAAAAAATATGGCATGTCCTATTCTTGTCCGCAAAAAATGGTTTGCGGACCCATAGAAGTCAATGGGTCCGCAAAAAAAACGGAAGCCACACTGAAGCCTTCCGTTTTTCCATCCGCATCCGTTTTTTTTGCGGATGGTTGCTTGCAAACCAGGGCACTTGTGCAGGTACTTTAATAAACTGTTTCAAGCCTTCCGTTTTTTTTGCGGATCCGCAAAAAAAACGGAAGACACACGGAAACACAACCTACAAAATTTGCGGACACAAGGAAAGGATGTGGATGTGAAAAAAAAAGGGAGACGGATCCGCGATTTGCGGACAGCAAAAAACAACTGTCGTGTGCATGTAGCCTTAGACATATAAAAATAAAGTTCATTGGTATTGCTGAGTCTTAAAATGTCCGAAAACACAGCCTAATGTATTTATCCCGTGCCGTGAACTCCGTAAAGCAAAATTGAATAAAAATGGGCAATGTGACAATTTTTGCCCATATTGTCTGTCTTTCAAAAAATGTTGTATATAAGTGATCAAAAAGTTATCCATACCCTAAATTGCTATTAAGAAAAGCTACAGATTGCAGACTGGCATAAAAATAAAAAAGTTATGGGTGTCAGAATACGGAGACGAACCCTTTTTTTTAAGTTTTTAAAAATTATCTTAAAAGTAATATAACATAACAAAAAAAAAAAAAACATAAATATGTGGTATCATCATCATCGTCCTGACCTGCAGAATAAGATTATCATGCCATGTTTCATCATGTGGAGAAAAAATACCCCAAAAATACTCTAATATCCTAAAAACTACGGTGGAGATTTATCAAAACTGGTGCTAAGGAAAACTGGCTTAGTTGCCCATAGCAACCAATCAGATACCTGCTTTCATTTTCCAAAGGAGCTCTAAAAAATGAAAGGTGGAATCTGATTGGTTGTGATGGGCAACTAAGCCAGTTCTTGTTTTGATCAATGATCTACTGGTTTTGATCAATGTCCACCTACTTCACTCGGGGCCACATTGTATCAACACATTCCATTTACCACAAAATATGGCGGCTGCCGAGGAGAACCATGATTTTCCAACATATCACTGAGACCTGGAATCTGGTTGCTATGGTCAATGACTCCACTTTTTAAACAGGCCATTTTCTATGTATTCGGAACTGGGCGATCCCGAGACTCCAAAACCTACATCAGTCATGAGAGATTTCATTCAGGCTTTACAAGGCGATGATAGCGGCGATGGACACGTCAGCCAGATAAAGCTTGTAAATATCTGGGAGGATTCGGAGGTGGTCTTTACGATCTGTAAACGACGGCTTACACGGCGCAGAACATTAATTATCGCCTCGTTAAGCGTCGGGAAGCAGTCAGCTCCTCTTGTATAAGGGATGATGAGCTTGTGACTACGTCTGGTGACACAGCCACTCAGGAATGTTCCAAAATGGCCGCCGCATACACGTTCCTGCCACGTTGAGGGATCATACAGATTTGTTGGGATTAGCAAATGGATATTTTATGGATTTTCAAAAGTGTTGGAGGCTCATGGCGCAATAATCCGGGGATTACGTGGCGTTTCCGCACGGCATGGCAATGGTTAGGCGGCGGGTATAACTGTCTGCACAAAAAATAAATAAATTAGTCGCTAGGACTAGTAGACACGGATGAACGCAGGAGGCGAAATGGATGTGCTATACGCCAGGCAGACTTAAACGAGTAAGTCAGAATTGTTACCTATTTATATATTCACTTATATAGCAGCGCCATAGTCTACGGCATGTCACGGAGAAGGCAGTATTATACATTAAAGGGGTTGTGCAAGAATGGAGGCAACCCTCCCACAATACCAGACCAGGAAGATGACTTACCTGCTGCCCGGTGCCGGCTCTCCTCTCCTTCTCCTCCCGGCCTGTGATGCTTCGCTGGGCTCCCTCGATGGCAACCGGTTAGACATCGCCGCAGCCAATCACTGGCCGTGGCAGAGACCGGATGCCCTAGTATCATGTGACCATTTGTCATGATGTAAGAGAATCCGGTCTCCACTATGGAAAGTGATTGGCTGCGGCGATGTCAAACCGGATGTTCACATCGAAGGATCGCAGGCCAGGAGGAGAAGGAGTGAGGAGCCAGCTTGCAGCGTTTTGGTGTCCGTCTGATGGAACTGAGCCAAACGGATCCGTCCTGACATACAATGTAAGTCAATGGGGACGGATCCGTTTTCAATGACACAACAGAAAACGGATCCGTCCCCCATTGACTTTCAATGGTGTTCAAGACGGATCCGTTTTGCCTATGTTCATGATAATACAAATGGATCCGTTCTGAACGGATGCATGCAGTTGTATTATCAGTGCGGATCCGTCTGTGCAGATACATGACGGATCCGCACAAGACACCAGTGTGAAAGTAGCCTTAGTATTTCTTCCGTTTATTGCTCGTTGTTTTAAATAGCGCCAACATATTCTGCAGCGGTGTGCACAATCTAATTTACCGTACCTCTCTCTGTCACGCGAGTCAATCATCGCTAACCTGAGGAGAACACAAAATCACAGTTGCCAACCAGATTTTTTCTTTTTTCTGCACACCTTATCCCAAAATCACGGACAGCCAACATTCTCGAAAAACAGTAATGAATGACTAAGGGGTGCACCAGGCCAGGTGAGGCGATTGCCTCAGGCGGTACCAGGTAGGGGCAAGGTGGTGGTGGTGGGGGGGTCAGCCGAAGGGCCATGGGCTAAAGGGAAGGGTTAAGAAATTGGCATGGGGGGGTGGGTGATATTTCAGTTTTCGCCTCAGGCAGCAGGAAGGCTAGGTGCACTCCTGTCCGGACTCCCCCATGTACATACACAACTGGAATTGGAATTGGGCAGGGTGGTATAGGCAGCTGCCAGGTGCCTATGATGACGCTTATCTCTAGTATATAGAAGCGATATATGAAGATATAGATATAATAATAAATAATAGGAAGCCACTTGGTGGTCATAGGCGGTACTGCAATCTGGATTGCATTTTTTTTAAACATTTTTTGGCTAGAATTGTTGAGATTCTAATAAATTATCACACCCCCCCCCCCCCAAAAAAAAATAAAAATTCTCCATGGTGATTTCCACTGTAAGACATTTACAGATTATACTCTTAGGAGCTCATGCACATGACCGTATGTATTTTGCGGTCCACAGAAAATACAGATGACGTCCGTGTGCATTTCGTAATTTTCGGAACGGAACAGCTGGCCCCTAATAAAACAGTCCTATCCTTGTCCGTAATGCGGACAATAATAGGACATGTTCTATTTTTTTGCAGAGCGGTCATACTGACATGCGGAAACGGAACAACTTCCGTTTTTTTTTTTGCTGACCCCTCCGCAAAAAAAGAACGAATGGACACGGAAAGAAAATACGTTCGTATGTATGAGCCCTAAAGGAAAGCCATCATACAACTTATAGTGCAATGTAAATCCAGTGCTATATTAGGCAAGGGGGTGCTGCCTAAATGACCTTACAGTCTATAAGGATACGTTTAAGGCTCCATTCACACGTCCGCATCTATTCTGCAATTCTGCGGAATAGATGAGGACCCATTCATTGTGAATAGGGCCGGACGTGATGTGGAGAGCACACTTTGTGCTCTCCTCTTCCGCATTTGCGTAGCCGCGGCCCCGAACTTCCGGGTTTCGGCTCTGCAAAAGATAGAGCATGTCCTATTCTTGTCCACAGCCTGCGGAAAAGAATAGGCATCTCTTTGGGGAGTGCAGGCATGGTGTGTTGCGGATCCACAACACACCACGGACGTGTGAATGGGGCCTAAGACGAGGGGTAACACAGGCCGTTGGACTCTGATCATGGAGCAGCTAAGGTTCTGCTCACATCTGTACAAGGATTGTCCGACGGCCCCTGCTGACTGTCACTGGGGTCCTCCTTACGGGCTCCACTTTGGTGTCTGTCATTGCGATAAAATAGTGCTGCATGCTGTGCAACTGATGTGACTGAAGAGGCTTGTGTGAACAGAGCCTAATCAGAAGAGTGGTGGACGGTATGAGGAAAGGTATTCCGGAGCAAACATGAGGTGTCCTGGAACAGGGTCTCTCAAATGTTATCTATGGGCGGCTCCCACCACAGCGCTGCCTGGCGATAATAAGTGTGAATAACGGGTCAAAATCAGAGCGCAACGCGCAAACAAGAACCCAAAATCAGTAAAAATACTATAAATAAGGCGACAGTGAAAAAAAAGTTCATTAAAAATGGCAAAACGGTCTGTTTTTAAGGCCTCATGCACACAAACGTATTTTCTTTCCGTGTCCATTCCGCTTTTTTTGCGGACCATATGCG
Source organism: Bufotes viridis (assembly GCA_033119425.1). Lineage (NCBI taxonomy): Eukaryota > Metazoa > Chordata > Amphibia > Anura > Bufonidae > Bufotes > Bufotes viridis. The sequence goes on from CM065597.1 coordinate 23,067,413, forward strand.
GAACCCTTCAATTTAATGGGTCCGCAAAAAAAACTGAAGGTACACCATGTGCATTTCGTTTCCGTGTGTCCGTTTTTCCTTTCAGCAAAAAAATAGAGCATGTCCTATTTTTTTCTAGTTTGCGGTCAAGAATAGGCATTATTACAATGGATCCCCGCAAAAAAAAAACGGATTACGTTCAATATGGCATCCGTTTTTTTTGCGGATCCATTGTAATAATGCCTTTCTATCCATTTGTTGTATTTTTACGGTGCGGATCATCTTCTTTGCACCTATTTCTTTTCTTTTGTGTCACTAAATTTCGGACAAGGGTCGTCCCATCAGCTGAAGACTCCAAGCATCTTCCTATGAATACTGCGACTCGTTGTCCCCTCCCAGCTATTACATCATAAGGCGGTTTCACTATCTCTTAAAGGGGTTGTCCGCTCTGTTTTTATATGAAGACTCTCCAGACAATAAGCTAATGGTAGCTTTGCCAATCACCTGTGAAACCTGGAAGCAAAAGTTCAGGTCGCCTACAGCGCCTCCACAGGAGAACTGAAGCATTGCAGGCTGTCCATTAAAATAAACTGGGCTGAGACCTCCAGAGAGCGAGGTTCTTTAAGGGGACGTTCACACGACGGTATGTATTTTTGCAGTCCGCAAAATACGGGTGACGTCCATGTTGCATCAATGACTTCAACGGGTCTATCAGCCTCATTTTGCGGACATATTCTAACTTCTGCGAAACGCACGCTGGTGTCTTCCATGTGCTTTCCGCATCCATACGTCTGTTCCGCAACAGTCCTATACGTGGGCGCAAATGCAGACTGCGAGCCCAAGTCAGTGGATCCCCCCCTTAAAAATGGATGCAACACAGGCATTATCCGTATTTTACGTACCTCAAAGAATACATACCCCTTAGGGCTCATGCACACGACCGTATGTATTTTGCGTGCCGCAAAAAATACGGATGACATCTGTGTGCATTACATATTTTGCAGAACAGAACTACTGGCTCTTAATAGAACAGTCCTGGAATGCGGACAATAATATGACATATTCTATACATACGGAAACAGAATGCACTTCCGTTTTTTCGCGGACCCATTGAAATGAATGGTTCCGCATACGGTCTGCAAAAAAAAAAAGTAGCGGACACGGAAAGAAAATACGTTCGTGTGCATGAGCCCTTAATCAGACATCCCCTTTAAAGCGTGTCGGAGTCGTACACAGGACAGGAGCAGTACCTAATAGGTCACATCACAAGGGCGCATTAAGCCCTCACAGAACAGGCTCCTGTCATATGGGACTCTATGAGTAACCGCTGCCGGTTCTCTCCTCGCCTTTGATGTTGATGTCTTACCTCCCGGGAAGCGGAGCCTCGTCTCTCACTGCCGCACGGACTGCTCTGACAGCAGCTTTGGATTCCTGCACCAGGACAGTGGAAGGGCGACAGGTAGGCAGTCTGCGTATTATTCTGGGTGTCCTATGGGAGACTTATGGGCAGTGGTGTCCCCTCGGTAATAAAGACCGCTCATGTGTGACCTTGGGGGTCTTCTCACACTTGCGTATGGCTGTATAACTCCAATGTATTGGATATTTTAGCTTCTTCTGGATCAACACAGTATGAAAATACAAGCTTAGGCCCCTTTCACACTTGCGCTTTTGCTTTCCGTCCTAGAGTTCCGTCCTCGGGTCTCTAGGACGGAAAAATACTGATCAGGATAATCCCAATGCATTGTGAATGGAGAGAAATCCGTTCAGGATGCATCAGGATGTCTTCCGTTCAGTATGTGAACGTTTTTTGGATGGAGAAAATACCGTAGCATGCTGCGGATTTGTCTCCGTCCAAAAATCCGGAAGACATGCCGTAACGCTGGATCCGGAATTAATGCCCATTGACGTGCATTAATCCGGATCCAGTATTAAGCTAAACGTCGTTTTTGGCGCATCGTCGGATCCGACGTTTAGCTTTTGTGAATGGTTACCATGGCAGTCAGGACGCTAAAGTCCCGGCTGCCATGGTAAAGTGTAGTGGGGAGGCAGGGGAGAAGCATACTTACCGTCCGTGCGGCTCCCGAGTCCCGGGGCGCTCCACAATGACGTCAGAGCGCCCCATGAGCATGGATCACATGATCGCATGGATCACGTGATCCATGCGCGTGGGGCGCTCTGACGTCATTGTGGAGCACCCCGGGAGCCGCACGGACTGTAAGTATCTGCTCCCCTCAGTCTTCAAATGCTTTCAGTTGTTTTGCGTTGTGACGGACCCGGCGGGCATTTCCGGCCACAGAAGTGCACGCCGGATCCACACAACGCAAGTGTGAAAGAGGCCTTAGAGCTTACATTACGCAATAGTCACCTGGTGTCGGGTAAAAGTTGAGGAAACAGAGCTCACGGAAATACTTACCTCCCTCTGCCGACCCACCAGGGCGGAACTGGGCACTTAGGTGTCACCTGAAGCTCCTGGGCCACAATATAAAACCTTCTATAGGGTCCGCTACCTACCATGTGCGGTATATCATGCTGGTGCCTCATGCGGCACACGGCCCACACTTCCTCATGGAGAACCTACGGGTCACAGATTTATTCTGTCTCAATCGTTAATGGATTTTAAATCGTACTTGCCAATTTTAGGGGAAAAGAAATTTGCGTACATAAGCCACACCCACTCTTTTAGAGCCCACACCTCTTTTTTTAAAGTCCACGCACCATTTTCAAGTCCCCCCTCCTCACTGTAATGTATAAAAGATGAGTGAAACAGTTCTAAAATGTGTTTATTTGACCTGATTTGATTCAACCAAATTTAATTAAAGGGGGTCATGGTAAGGGCTCATGCCATGGGCGTAGCTATAGGGGGTGCAGAGGTAGCAGTTGCTACCGGGCCCAGGAGCCTGAGGGGGCCCAAAGACCCTTGTGCCACATAAGACACACAAAGCACTGAGGGAAGGGGGGATCAAGCTGAAATCTTGCATCGGGGCACATGAGCCGTTAGCCATTCTGGTAAGCACGGGGTTAGGTGGAGCTCGGTGTAGCCTCATGGCTCTTATTGTTCTGGAGTAGTGAGCCTGAGGTCCTTGGTATGTCCTCCTCTAGAAGGGGGTCTCTGGAGTTCCCCGGAGGGGGAACTACAAGCAGCGATGCCTGGTACCGCCATGGTTCATCCCGCATGGTGGTCCAGGGTGGTTTCTACTAGATTCTGTGTTTGGTGTTTGTGCTGGGCTCTTTCTGGTGTGTGTGTTTGGGCCTAGGCGCATTACCAGGATGCAGTGGTAGCGGCGTGCACGGCTCGAGTTCCTGATTGCAGCTGTGTCAGGTAGGTGTTCATGTTGTTCCTGTTGGCAGTGGTGTTTTCTTCCTCAGGACACTTACCTGTTGCGTCGTCCGTGGCTGGCTGCTTTCATCCCCTTTGTTGCTAGGCCTGTTGGAGACTCCGATTTCTCTGTGTCGTGGAGGAATCGGTTGTCTCCACCTTCTGATGCCATATTGCAGGGACCGATAGGGTCTGTAGGGCTCAGGTTCGAGAGTATGAGCCCCCCTACAATCGAGGGCGGTTAATACAATCAGGAGGTCAGGGATAGGTTGAGGTAAGCCTAGGAGGTGACCTGCTCCCTTATCCTTGCATCCAGGCTTAGCATTTTTCCCTTTTACTAACCATATACGGTGAGGAGTGTCCCCCACCGTGACAAGAACTGCACCGCACTGGGTTCTCCTCTACCGCCAGGCTGTGATATGTGCCCACCTCTGTGTGCTCCCATCACACTGTGTGCCCCATGGGGGATCAGGAGGGAGGTGAACAAAACATGGTGACTGTGTCCACAACATCGGTGGCGGTCTGCTAGCTGTGATTGGGTTGAGCGCAGCGAGATGGTGGGAAAGAGAGTGAGGACTAAATGTCACCAGGGGGGGACCTGAACGGGTGTCAGGCAGAGAGACTGTTCCCACCACCAAGCTTAAGACTCAACCGCCCCCCTCTTGATTGAGGGGTGGACATCCCAGACAATTTTGCGCCTGTGCTGCTGCTCAGAGACTCTGCTACTGCTGCTGGAGCAGCAACTGCACATGCGCTGCAACACTTCCGGATAGCGATACACGAACAGTTGCTTCTTCAGTATCGAAAGCAGAGCACTTGTCAGGGTCGGCAAAATTACCTGAGTCGTCAATCAAGCATCAAGGGAGTGTCCTCAGCTTCACGGACACCCCACTGCAGGTGCAGAACCCTGCTTGATGAAGTGGGTCGATTTTTACAGATCAATTCACTGATCTCTAATGTCGTCTGTAACAATATAACCCCCCCACCCCACTTTATTATAGGGACTGAGGGGTGGGTATGATATGATGTGATTGAATGTGTGTGATGACAAGCTTGCTGACTGTTACCAACAGCAGTCAGCAGAATTGTGAATGCAGTTCTGAAGTATCATATGTAACGTTCACCGCGACCCAGGGCCCTATAAGATGTTTGGGGTTGGTGGTACCCAGGTGTAGTAATGGCTGAGTGGTATAGGGTTGCCTACAATGTCCCTGTGTGATGAATGCGTCACGGTGCTCCTACCTGGATACGCTGGACCCCAGACATTAACTCCAAAGCAGCAAAAAGAGATAGTTGAATTAGGGGGTGAAGAATAAACTCCAGACCTTGTGATGAAGTTGAAAAGCAGCTTTACTTTGCATAAACATTTCGACATGTAGTACTTTTAGCCTGGCTACTGCCGTAAATCCGCTCCCGCCCCCATTATAGTCAATGGGAGCAGAGAAGTAGTCTGGGGGCACACGTGAACTAGCGGCAGGACGGATCCGACAGGCCGTTCACCTGCCGGACTCCCTTGCCGCTAGTGTGAAACTAGCCTAACTCAGCAGAATTGTGAATGTAGCTTTGGAGTATCATAAATCAGCAGAATTTGGAATGCAGCTCTAGAGTATCATAATATAACTTGGCAGAATTGATTTGATCAACTGCATGTCCAGGAATCCGTGCAATGCAATGAGCCTGGATCAGTATGAGCGCTGGAGAACCGCATTCTGATGACGTTGATAGCCAGAGTCGGTCTTTTTTTCCCCAAATATCTGTCCGATATACTTTATCCAATTATGGCCACATCCCATCACCTGCGTCTGATGCAAATTTCCCTTTTCAGGCTGCAACTTGCATTCTGCAAGGCTTTGCAAGAGCACTTCTGTTCAAGCACATGAGTCAGCCTCATTCTCTATATTACGCTGACACCTTCATATTAAACCACCTGCACCATCAGCTTTGAAGTGTAATAAGCATTCCTGGTAATGGACACTAAGGCTGCCTGACTCAGAGGATGGCGCGGATATTGCATCAGCTGTAATAACCAGGCTTCACCACCAGAGGGCGCTTAATTCTCGAAGATATCGGGCTGCCCTTCATATTGCCTGTATGCAATGATAGTTGTCACCATCTGGTGTCTCGGTGTGGAAAATCCCAGTGTATGTACTTCAGAGACAACGTGGCAGTGGTTAGTGTTAGTTTATTCAAAGATATAGGGCAAGAGAAATAAAGAATTATATTTAGAAGGCAACACTGGATACAGGCGAGAGCTGAGGACGGCTCACTAAGGGCAAGTCGGGGTCCATTGACGCTTGCCGGTAAGGGCGGAAGTAGGAAGTGGTAAAGAAAGAAAATACACGTGGGGGGGAATGTACGTGACGTCACTGGCGAGGAGCTGAGGAGAAGTGAGTGTGAAAGTGAGGGTGGCGGGGGGTATTGGGGGTAATAAGGTAGAAATGAATGGGAGAGGGGGGTAACAGACAGTGCGGCAGGTCAGAGAGAGAAATCACTTATACTCCAAATCCAGGGGGACTACAAGTCCCAGAAGGACATCTCCTTGCCTGCCACCTGTCGTATGACTTGTGTGTGGCATCGTTATTGATCGTTTGCTACAGTTTATCGGTGCAGATATAGGGCTTATGTACTATGTTACTATGTAGGTAAAATGCATCAGTCTGAACCCACAGAGCTTCATCCAGACAGGATGCAACTGTAACAAATCCCCAGCTGTCAGATAAGCTTTACATCTGCCCTGCTTTTCAGGGTCCTAATGTAAACAAGATCGAGTCAGTGCACTGACAGCAAGCAGAGAGACTGAAAATAGTGAGCAATTGAAACACAGTGGAGGGAATTTATCACACCCTGCCCTCCGGAGCCCTGATGTGACAGATTTCAGAACAGGACTTTGTCACTTTTTGGGCTTTTTTGGGGGTAAATTTATTTGTCGTTTTGAACTTTTACTCCGCTCACTGCGGTTCTGAAAACTGGGAGGGGTAACGGGTCCAGAGAATTTAAAGGGGATGTCAACTTTTAGATATTGATGGTCTGTCAGGATAGGTCATCAGTATGGGATCAGTGGGGTCCACCAGGGGTGGCCGGTGGGTGTCGGACCCCACCGATCTAATAGTAATGACTCATCAATATTAAAAGCCCGGACAACCCCTTTAAATCTGCAAACTGCCACCAAAATAAATAAAGTTCGGTCAGGTTGATATATTTGTGTAGTTTCATGTAATAGCGGCGGTTTGGGTTGGCGTAGGCATTTTTATTAGTTTATTTTATTATATTTGTATTTTATGTTTAATATCTTTTCTCCTTAAAAAACCCGGGGGACATTTTACACTTTAGATATTTTTTTTTCCCTTTATTTTGCACTTTTCCACTGTCACTGGGGGGCACTGCTCACCGGCAGGGTCAGGGTCTCCTAAAGCCTGTATTAGGCTAGGGCGACACATGAGGTACAGCTACACTGCAAAATGTGTCGAGCGACAATTTTTATAATGATAGGACTCAACAGTCGCAGAACAGTCCATCTTGGATGGATTTTTTGCGACTTTCGTGTTGCCGTGCGACACCATAGACTATCATTATAAAAATTGTTGCGCGACTTTTGTGCCGACAATTGTCGCCGTGTAGCCCTAGCCTTAGACAGGCCAATTTTTGGACAGTTTATCGTTAACAATCATTCGCTGGAACGCTCTAATACTGCCGCTCATTGCCCAATGAACGAGTAAATCGGGAAATCAGAGTCTTTAAGCAGGTTTAAAAACCTAATATGCTGGCGGCAGATCGATCGTGCTGTGTAATCACAGTCTGCTGCCGGCACACAACTCTACAGCATAGGGACGAGCGATGACATCATCCATACCTGCATGTAATAGCAGCGGTCTCCTCCACTGACGAGCAGGCGATTGCCCGGAAGGAACGCTTCCTTCCTGACATTCGGGCTGTGTAATACCGCTCTGCCTCTGAGACACCGGCGATCATATGAGGAAGGCAGAAGTAAGAATTAACTACTTCTGTATTCCCTTCAGGGTCCCCGCTGGTCACTGACCCGACATGCTGGTACTAGATTGCAGGATGTTTCTTCCTTCGCTGTACGGAGCGGTGGTCAGAAATAAAAGCTGACGATCGGCTGGGTTCCTGTCCACCAGGACCGGGGCCACAAACCTTGGCCGTGGATTGTGCTGTAGAGTCAGAACTGAGGAAGATTTTTAATAAAGACCAGTAGTCTTCTTCATGGATATGCTCACTTCTGACATCCCGAAGCTGAAAAGCTGATGCGTTTCACAGCTGAGGGTTTGGAATTCTGTTTTCTTGTTCCAAAGCATAAGGAAACCATAATTCCTGCTGGGACTTATCCATCACGTGAGCTCGATGGACCCCATAGACGTATAATGGGGGCGGTCAGGTTTCGTCATGGTGTCCGTTGCTGTGCTGTATTCTTCTGGCAAATATGATGGTTTTTCGATGGAGGCTCCAAGCAGATAAGTGTTACCTTCACTGACACACTGTAACAAACAGTGAAAAGAGATCTCTTGACTCTGCTCAGCCAGATTCTTGTAAACCTCCGCCATAGAGCAGGATCTGCCTCTGGTACCCGTTGTTGGGGAGACGATGGATCAGATCTAGTAGAAATGTCTCCTGTAGTAGTGTAACTCAGTGTTCCCTTTCTCCGCAGGTATTGGCTTCCCCCTTCCACCATGTCAACGCTCTACCTTCCCCTGTCTTCTACCTCAGACCCACGATGCATCTGGGTTCGCATCTCCGGGCAGTACTCCCCCCACCCTCGGCCGGCCGTGCAGGAGGTCGAGACTGGGCCTCGCGGTCTACCCCTGCCATGCCTGCTGTCTCCTTCCACCGGCTCAGTCTGGGGCGCCTGGGCCGTGTCGTACATGCTGGCTCCTGAGAGTCTCTCGGGGGGAGGGGAACCCCGAACGTCCTCCCTCATTAAGCAATGGGTGAACTACGCAGAATCTGACGTGTTGCCGGCTGCCTTCGGCGTGGATCATAAGCAGGTGAGACACGGTGGGGGCGTTACAATGGACTTGGATCTTGGATTTTGGACGTCCTCCTGTTTTCTCATTCTACTTTTGATTTTGTCGCAGACAAAAGAGCGCTCCCGCCTGGAGCTTCAGAAGATACTGGAGGTCCTAGAAGGTCACCTCAAAGTGCGAACGTACTTAGTAGGCGAGCGCCTGAGCCTCGCGGACATCGCCGTCTCCTGTTGTCTCATCCATCCATTCGACAAGGTGAGATTTTCAAGTCTATTTGGCAGGAGTCTGTGTTGTAATTTGCACCATACGATGTTGGCTAACTGGGCGCATCTTTAAAGGGGTGGTTCATCTTCAGGGGTCCCTCGGTCAGACCCTCCCATGTGCTTAGACCTGCAGAGGGAAGCATACTTACCTGCTACCTGCCACAGGGTTCAGTTCCAGTTATCTGAGGCCTCATGCACACCACCATATTTTGTATCCGTGTCCGACCCGCATTTTATTTTGAGGATTTGCCAAAAAACCCAACTATCCTTGCACAACCCCTCTAATGGAGTATGTCCGCAACTTTTTTAAAAGTCACAGCTGATAAATCCTGTGTAAATCAGTGGAGAGGGTGTCCACAGCCCCTGTGCCTCCCACTTTTTAATGATGGAGAGGAGTCAAAATGTTGGCAACGTTTTGAGCAAATAAGACCCAAAAGCCCTATTTTGTGACGGCATAATTCGGGAGCGCAGGGCTTGATAAAGTCACCCCATGTTTTTGTGCTGGCCTCCTCTATCGTGCGGGATGGGCACATCCATGTAAAGGTGCCCTAATAACAAGGGCTTTGTATTGACTGGTGCCCTTTAAATTCCACTCCCTTCATGGTCTATATGCACAGCTGTGCTACGCACATGTCCGTCTAGGGTGTAGTATATGGATGTAAGTGTACGCACAGGTCTGGACATCGTCTTTAGTCACATGACTGTAGTTCACCAGGTACATAAGAGTGATGGACAGTTCTGGAATTTTCTTCCAACCTTGGTGCAACTAATAACCGTGGCGGGCCAGTGGCACTGCAGGGAATGGGGTGGTAAGGTGCCAGGTCAGAGGTCACCATTGACTATAAACCCTTTCTCTCTGCTCCTTCCAGGTCATCTCTCCTTCCCTCAGACAGTCTATTCCTAATGTCAGCCGCTGGTTCCTGACCTGTGTAAACCAGCCGCAATTCAAGGAGATTTTGGGACAAGTGACACCGCTGAGTGAAGGTAATGACCTCCGTGCGACTCTGCACTGGTTTGCGGTTTTTTATATGTTTTATCGCTTGTTATTTGATTATCTGATCCTCCGGTGAGGCGGCCTCCACATCCAGGTGAAGAATGAATGAGGAGGTAGCCAGGCCATTTTCTTCTGTTGGAGTTACCTGCCAACAGGTAACCTCTCCCTTTAAAGAAATGATTTGCCCATTTCAAAGACTAGAATGGAGAGAGACCTTCAGGGTCTATTTGGACACCCTGCATCCTCACCAGATTGGGAGTCACTGAACCCCCGTTCTCCTTCCTATAGGTAGAAATATTTATTTGAAAAAAGCCCCTTTCATGCGCATCTCCCTCGGCCTCGGTCGTATATAAACCGACATCTCGTCTCTCATCCCAGAACCCAAGAGTGACCGTAACTCTCCGGCCGCCACCGCAAACACTCCTGCCGTTAACGGCCCTCCCAAAACTGCTGCCCAGCTGAAGAAGGAGTCCAAGAAGAAAGAGAAGCTGGAACGGTTCCAGCAGAAGCAGGAGAAGCTGAAGGAGCAGCAGACAGAGGTACGGAGGTCCCACTTGTGACCATGAGGTTTTATTCTGTTCTTTCTTTTTAACATTTGTCTTTTCTTCTGCTGCTCAATCACAGAAGAAACCAAAAGTCGAGAAGAAAGACAAGAAGGAGCTCGGTGTGATCGCCTATGATATTCCAACGCCTCCAGGGGAGAAGAAGGACATCTCCGGTCCTATGCCGGACTCGTATAGTCCTCAGTATGTGGAGGCCGCTTGGTATGCGTGGTGGGAGAAGGAAGGATTTTTCAAACCGGAGTATGGGGTGAGTGTCATGCTTTCCTTGTTTTATCAGATATGTGGTTAAAGGGGCTGTCCAGGATTTTAATATCGAAGGCTATCCTCGGGGTAGGCCATCCATATCAGATTGGCGGTTGTCTGACACCCCACACCACCTCCGGAAGTTGGTGCCAGAACTACACAGCTCCTTCCATTGTACAGCGCCGCTCCCATTCACTTCAGTGGTAACGGTGCCGAGGTTACCAGCTCCCTCCACCGCACAATGGACGGAGCTCTGTAGTTCCGGCATCTGCAGCTTTTTGGCAGGACCCCTTCACGGATCTGATATTGATAGCCTATCTTGATCATACACCATCAATATTAAAATCCTGGAATACCCCTTTAAAGCACATATTGGCTTTGGGCAACCCCTTATTGGCAGAAGGTTCCCCATGTGACCAGCTGATCAGCGGTTATCTGCTACTGGCATTCTCAGTGCTCAGTTTCCTTGCAGTGCCTCCACAGGGGAAATGAAGCATTACACGGTTCTCATTAACATCAGCTGGTTTTCATGTAACGCATGGACACATCAGGTCCAACATCAGGTCCAACCCTGGTTTTGTTCAGATATGTTCCATCCACTGTAGGAACCTAATGAAAGATCTGCACGTGCGATCATTGATCAGTCCGGTGTCTCATGGATCAATATAGCTCCCTGGACCTCATATTGCCTCTTCATGTCGGATCAGCTTCAGCTCCTTTATCCTTGTGTTACAGAGAAAAAGTATCTCAGAACCCAACCCAAAGGGCATGTTTATGATGTGTATCCCTCCCCCAAATGTGACGGGGTCCCTGCATCTTGGCCATGCCCTCACCAACGCCATCCAGGACAGTCTGACCCGCTGGTGAGTACCCATCAAGAACTTAGGTGATGCGAATCGAGCATTAGAGGAAGGAGATTTTTATATATAATATATATATTAGTGCAATGTCCAGTAGATACAAAGCTTTCAGATGGTTCAGAAATGTATATAACAAGCACCTGACTGAAAAAGACCCATACATATTAGGTAGATTAAAGAGGAGCTGTCACCTCTCCTGACATGTCTGTTTTAGTGACTACATCCCCATGTGATAACAATTCTTATGACTCTATATTGTGCCATCCCTCTATTACTCCTACTGTGAGTGTATGAATGAATTGCTAGCAGTCTGCTACGATGGTCCATATCAGTGTCAGTAGTTGGGAGAGGAGGTGTTCCCTACACAGTCTGATATTACCCATTCAGTGCTGCCAGTCTTAGACTGTGCAGGGACCACCTCCTGGTAACACCCATCTGGACCTTTAATGCAAACTGCTTGCAAAACAATCATAAACTTCTATTAGGGGTAATAGAGGAACAGCACATCATAGTCATAAGACTAGATGCTCCAGAATTGTTATTACATGAGGACTGCAAGTAGTTACTATAGACATGTCAGGAGAGAGGACGGCTCCGCTTTAAACATTTGTAAAAGGGTGCAGACAAGAGTGTTGCATGAAGGAGGTCTCGCCTTGTGTACATCCACTCGCCCACCCATCATCCATGAGGGTGTGACTGCTCAGAATAATACTTGCACATAAATAAGGCTTCTATTAGGTGCAAGGCGCACAGATATGTGTAGTGCACCGTGTGGGCTACCAGCCTATTGGTCACATCACGCCCAGCACAGCCCCCAAAGTACTGATACCCCATTGGGCCCTATTAGAGAGGTAAGATATTTTTTGATATTGTGGACACAATCCGAGTGGAGGGTCCTCGTCGTCTCGGGGGCCTGACACTGGGGTCCATACTTACTGATACAAGAGCATCCCAGCAGGATGCAGCGAGGCCCAATAAATATGAGGTGCATAGTATAGCACAGGCATACTCAACCTGCGGCCCTCCAGCTGTTTCAAAACTACAACTCCCAGCATGCCTGAACAGCCTATAGCTATCCGCCTACAGCAGGGCATTGTGGGAGTTGTAGTTTTACAACAGCTGGAGGGCCGCAGGTTGAGCCTGGTATAGCATGTATCTGTGACACTGACCCTGGGTTCACACCTGAGCGTTTTACAGCGCGTTCAAACGCGCTGTAAAACGCTCAACACATGAAAACCAATGCTTTCCTATGGCCCTGGTTCTCACTTGAGCGTTTTACAGCACGTTTGAACGCGCTGTAAAACGCCCGACCCATAAACAAGTACTTGAGCTTTTTTTGGGGCGTTTGTCGCGTGTTTTGTGATTGACACCACAGTAGTCAATCACAAGAACGCGCGTTTCCTATTTGCAAAAACGCGCTGAAATACGCGCGACAAAAACGCGCGTTTCAAGAACGCTCAGGTCTGAACCCAGGGTGAAGGTGGCCGTTCTCCTCAGATAGCTATCCTTTGCAAACCACATGCATCCTGGGCTTGGCCCAAGTGTGCATGTGTTTCTCAGTAGAGACGGGTATAAGCCGCTGCCTGACACCTCTAGTAGCATCTTTTCTGCATTTGAGAACAAATGGATGGTGCCTGTCGGAATCCATCTGCTTATTCCTCATCTCCCTCCACTTCTTCCGTTGAGGAGACCCCTAAAATGGTGGGTTCTTCTGACCTTTATCTAATGTCTACGGCCAACTGGACCCCCTTTACTTTCCCTTAAGGCATCGCATGCGAGGTGAGCTGACCTTGTGGAACCCTGGATGTGACCACGCAGGGATTGCTACTCAGGTGGTGGTGGAGAAGAAGCTGTGGAGAGAACAGAAGAAGACCCGCCATGACCTGGGCAGAGAAAAGTTCATAGAGGAGGTCTGGAAATGGAAGGGAGAGTGAGTCACGGCCTGCTTACCCACCATTGCTCCCGTTGGCTATAAATTATGGCCTTCACACCATCTTCCTTCTCTTCTTACCAGAAAAGGTGACCGGATCTATCACCAGCTGAGGATTCTTGGTAGTTCTTTGGACTGGGATCGAGCTTGTTTCACGATGGAGCCAGTAAGAAGCCACCATGTTCCTCCAGTTCTTTCCATTTGAGAATATTCCCTCAATTAATAATGTTCTTGTTTCTTTATCTCAGAAACTATCACAGGCCGTCCAGGAAGCTTTCATTCGTCTGCATGAAACCGGGATTATCTATCGCAGCAAGCGTCTGGTCAACTGGTCGTGCACCCTCAACTCGGCCATATCCGACATAGAGGTGAGGAGTGGCTGGAGGAGCAGATATTTGGGACACTCCTAAGTTTAGGGTTGTTGAAGACTTTCAAGTGTTTTTAATTGCCTTGATTTAATCTGCTGGATTGGTGAAGTGTAGGTTTCTTCCTCGGCATTTAAGATCTCCTCTTGCTGTCAGGGAATAGAAAGGTTCTTGTTGACCTTCAAAGGCTGAAGACTTGCATACTCCGGTCAAAGAGCCATGCCTATGTCAGTCGGCTCATCATCAGGACAGGTTTTCAGCCTTTAGTTGAAAACCAAATAGTTGCAATTCGATGACAGCAAGTAGAGATCTTGAAACTAAAGGAAATAATTACCGGTAAGTATATTAGAAGTTATGTATTGATTAAAGGGTTATTCCCATCTGAGACAACTGTGGCATATCGCTAGGATATGTCCCCATTGTCTGATAGGTGCGGGATCCAGACTTATATCGAGAATGGAGCGGGGAAGGTGGTGGTCAGAAGACCCTGGGTCTCCCCGGGTCCAGCCACCACCAAGCATTCTCCCCATAGTAGTGAATGGGAGCACACCGCGCTTGTACGGCCTCTGTTCCTTGGGATGCGCGAATCTACAGCGGATGAAACATCGGGAGTGGATTCGCATAAAACTTTGTTTCAATACTGTATGGAGCGAGCGCTCCGTACAGTATAAGAATGTATTGGCTCCGATGAGCCGAAGTTATATCCAAGTTGGAACTGAACCCGAGTTCGGGAAATGTTTTTTTTTTTTACAGTATAAATCAATTTCTGAAGTTATTACGTGGAGTCTCGCGAGACTTTGCAAAGTAATAACTTCGGCTCATCGGAGCCAATACATTCTAATACAGCCAATACATTATAATATGAAGTTTTATGCGACTCGACTTTGGATGTTTCATCCGAAGTCGATTCGCTCATCCCTACCTGCTTCCATTCATTTCTATGGGGCCGGCGGAAATAGTCGAGCCAGCACTCGGCTATTTTCGGCGGCTCCCTAGAAATGAATAGAGGACAGCTGCACATGCGCAGTGCGCCCTCCACAACTTTCGGGGCTCCATTCTTGATATAGGTTCGTATCCCAGAGGTTGGATCCGCACCTCTCAGACAATGGGGGCCCATCCTAGCGATATTCCACCAATGTATAAGATGGAAAACCCCTATAATGTTTGTTCCAGTAAAGCTGGAAAAACTTCTTTGCATCTATAATGAAACAGAATCAAACATTTTTGCAACCATCTTGATGAAAAATTTCGTACTGTTTTGTGTCTGCAGATCCTGTGCCTCATGTGTTTCCATGGTTACAGACTACAAACATACTTTTATGTAGTCACATCCAGGAGCCATGCTCTCTTCTCTCTGTCCTTCTACTTTACTTGCTGACATTCATTGTATAGGTTAGTAAGAATTTGGCTTCTGAGCCAAATTACACAGGGTTTGTTTGTAGTCTGTTACCATGGAGACACATATGTCCGCAGAGGAGCTGTGCACTGTCTGCAAAATTACTTCTCTTTGTTTTAAATGCATTGGGATAGTAAAAATACCTGTCAGGGGTGGACATAGCCTCTAAGTGTGGCCTAGGGGTCTGGTTTATCAGGTCACAGTTGAGTATAGTGAATGGACGGCCAGCCTTGAATTTGGTCATCCCTTTTACTCGCTGTTGAAAGGTTGGTCGATGGTTTTAACGTCAATGACATTGCTATGGTAGGTAGACAAGAAGGAACTGACGGGTCGCACAGTGCTGCCGGTGCCTGGATACAAGGAGGGCGTGGAATTTGGGGTGTTGGTGTCTTTCGCTTATAAAGTACAAGATACAGGTGAGATCCTACGGCCTTTCTTGTTCAGTCTGTGTCTGTTGTTGACCCCCCCACCCCATTTACTTTCTGCTATGGATGTCCTTCTAGATGAGGAGGTTGTAGTGGCCACCACTCGTGTTGAGACCATGCTGGGGGACACGGCCGTGGCTGTCCATCCTCAGGACGAGCGTTACAAGGTAAGTGAGCAGTTCTTCTTCAGATGACGTGTTTTGGTTCGTACCTCAGAAGATATTTACTCCTCTCCTTCACGATTCCAGCACTTGAGGGGAAAGTCTGTGGTCCACCCATTCTCCTCTCGACTCCTTCCCATTGTCTTTGATGAGTTTGTGGATATGAGTTTTGGGACCGGTAAGTGTGAGCACGACTAGGCTTTGCCGTATGGAACCAGCTCTCGTCTCCTCCTCATCTTCTCCATCTCTCCCCCCACCATTTCAGGGGCGGTCAAGATCACACCGGCTCACGACCAGACCGATTACGAGGTTGGCATGAGACACTCGCTCGAGTTTGTGAACATCATGGATGACAACGGGCTCCTGATTAATGTCCCACAACCATTCTTGGTGAGGAGCCGAGCAGTGATATTTTATCGTTTTGTGAAGGCCTCATCATGGGGTTTTTTCCGTCCGCCAACGCTTTGAATTTTCTTTCCTGTTTTAGGGAATGAAGCGTTTTGAAGCTCGCAAAGCCGTCTTGCAAGCTTTGAAAGATAAGGGATTATTCAAGGAAATAAAGGACAATCCTATGGTGGTCCCAGTCTGCAGGTAATGACCTCATGAAGTCATTGCTCTGTTTTTGCAATATTTGAAGCATTCTATTAAAAAATTTAGTTTTTTTTTTTTTATTCCCCAACCCTATACAATCACTTGAAAGTTGAAGTACTGCTGCAGGGTTGCTTGCAGCCTTGTGTAAATCACAGATTGATTTCATGTTGAGTTCCACTAGATAACATACTCCGCTCTGCTACTTCTGTGACAAGGCTCTTTCTTTCTCCAGTCGATCTAAGGACATTGTAGAGCCGCTCCTCAAGCCTCAGTGGTACGTGCGCTGCGATGAGATGGGCAAGAATGCAGCGGACGCCGTCCGTGATGGACACCTGTCAATCAAACCCGAGTTCCACAATAAGACCTGGTTTAATTGGATGGATAATATCAGGTGATTATTGTGCTGTATGGAAGTGAGCGCTGCTGTCGGCATTGAATACTTACTACTTCTGATGTTGAATTTCGTTTTGCAGGGATTGGTGCATTTCCCGGCAGCTCTGGTGGGGTCACCGTATCCCGGCCTACTTTGTTACTATTAATGACCCGTCTGTGCCACCTGGAGAGGTGAGAGGGTTCGGATGACTGCACTTTAATTTGGGACACCACTTAGACTCTTTGTACCATGCCAGCTAATACTGCATCCTACAGCCGGCCATACACATCATTACAGTATGTCAGCCGTTTTCGGCAGGTTCGGCTGACCGTCTAATGTGTATGGGGCCTCACAGCACTTTCCCCAGCAGCAGATGTCCAGGGGGATAAGGATCGAGCATGTTTGATTTCAGCTGCCTTATCTGTCTCGTGGAGTTAATCAGAGGTGTAGGCAGCCTCTTTTTTTACCCATTTACAGCATATGCATGCTCAGCTTAGCCAAGTATGCATATGTAGGGGAGGCTAGCTGGCAGCCTAACACTAGAAGGTTATCTTGTGCCTGTGTGACCGGCTTAGAGGGGGTTTTATGACACTTGAAATCCCCACTGATTAGCCGTTAGAGAAGGTACCAGCGCTCCTGTGAGCGCCGCGGCCTTCTCTCAGCTCGCCAAACACAGCGCCGTACATTGTATAGTGGCCGTGCTTGGTACCGTGGCCATGTGACTGATGAATGTGATGGGACTATCCTAGGGACAGCTGTGAGAAGCCTACGGTGCTCACAGTAGCATTTCTGCCTTCTCCAACAGCTGGTCGGGCGGGGGTCCCCGGTGTCGAATCCCCACTGATCAGGTACTGATGACCTATCCAGTTTAAAAGCCTTGGAAAACCCCTTTAACAAACAAACATTGCGCAACAATTTACAGTATCGATGCATTCATCATACGTATTGACCATGCAGTTTGCTTGTACAGGACACAGATGGGAAATATTGGATCAGCGGGCGATCGGAGGAGGAGGTGAGATCCAAGGCCGCCAAAGCTTTTAATGTTGCCCCTGAAAAGGTGTCGCTGAAGCAGGGTAAGTACTTTGGTAGTAGGAACTAACTTCCAAAGATTAGACTTGTTCCCGACTGACCTTATATTGTGGTTCTAAGGGTACTTTCACACTTGCGGCAGGACGATTCTGACAGACTGTTTACCCTGTCGGATCCGTCCTGCCGCTATTTCGCTGTGCCGCCGGACTGACACTCCATCCCCATTGACTGTAGCGGGGGCGGAGTTATGGCGCAGCACGGCAGTGCACGGCGAGGGGCGCCGGACTAGAAGTACTGCATGTCCAACTTTTTAGTCCGGCGGCCTCTTGCTGTGCTGCACCGTAACTCCCCCCTCGCCCCCATTATAGTCAATGGGGACGGAGCGGCAGTCCAGCGGCACGGCGAAATAGCGGCAGGACGGATCCGACGGGGAACAGCCTGTCGGATCCGTCCTGCCACAAGTGTGAAAGTACCCTTAGTACCTCTGTAACATGAATTGTACAGCGTCACTCGCTGTGTTGTCCTCACTTTGAAATCTACATCTCTGTGTTGCAGATGAAGACGTACTTGACACCTGGTTTTCCTCTGGACTTTTCCCATTCTCCATCTTTGGCTGGCCCAATGAGGTTAGGATCCCTAAAGATGGAAGCTTAGTATTTAGGGGGGTATTTCCGTCCTGACTTTCTGATTATAAGGTGTGGGTGTGGCCTCTACGACCCTCACCAGTTCTGAGACTGAGGGAACCAAGGCTGCTTTGGGTTTTCTCCTGCGCAATAGACGTCCTGGTCATCTACTGGACAGGGAATTGTGATACAGACTCAGTCAAGCCAGTGTGGCCATGTTGCATGTTCCTGCCCTAGTTGGTTGCCTGGTGGTCGCTGTGCCGGGAAACACTTTGCCCTCCTTTCTAAGAATTGGTGTGGTCCCGGCAGTAGGACCTCCATCAGATCAGTAACTGATGGCACACCATAGCTGTGGCATGAAAATCCCCTTTAGTTGGATCTTCTAGTGGCCACCAGGTTCCTACCTGTCCATAAGCGGCAGTGTATGCATGGTGTCCTGTTTACTGTACTTGTTTCCTCACTATATTGGATAGTAAAACGCATTATATTGATTTCCCTTAGTCTGAGGACTTAAACGTTTTCTACCCCGGCACTCTCCTGGAGACTGGACATGACATCTTGTTCTTTTGGGTGGCCCGAATGGTGATGCTAGGTCTTACGCTGACCGGGAAGCTGCCCTTCAAAGAGGTGAGCTACCACGTGTACTTATCTTGTAGACTCGTGTTTATCCACGTAGGAAAACCTCTGAGAATAAAGCCAGACGTACGCATGAGATAAGTGTTGGCCGAACGCTCATGACAACTGTCTCTCCCGTTTCCCTGATACACATGTCTGTTCGGCCAAGTATGCATGTGTTGTGAATGGGAGAGGAGAGAAAGCCGCTGCCTCATATCTCTAGGGTCTAAGAACAAAAAGATCGGATATTTTTAAATCCAACAGAACTGACTGTTCTCTCCCCGCCGGCATCTTCCATCCGGTGGAGAGTTATTAGGCCCCCCTTACACATTAATTAGATGGTTTGTTACCCTCACAAAATTGGATGACATACATCTAATACAGGGGTCAGCACACCAGCTCTTGTGAAACTACTACTCCCAACATGCTCCGCTCACTTCTATGAGAGTTCCAAGAAAAAACAAGCAAATATACAATCTAGGAATTGTAATTTCACCACAGGTAAGGTAGTGAACGTTGCTGATTCCTGCTCTTATAGATGAGTTCAATTACCCGGCTATGACCTCAGTGTTCCCTAATTATTTGTCTTATAGTTTAAACCAGTGGTGCCCAACCTACGGCCCGCGGGCCAAATCCGGCCCGCGAAGCCGTGTCATGCGGCCCGCACAGTACCCGAACCTTTCCCTCATTTTTTCAGTGCAAGGTGCGCTGCAAACAGCACAGGCAGCAAAGCGATGCTGCCTGTACCTGCAATAGCCAATAGCAAAGCTCCAGGCAGCAAGGAGCTTTGCTATTGGTTGGACTGGGAGGGCGCCAGAGAGTGCCTGCAGTAGGGAAGTGGCGGGAGATTAAAGGAAGAGGGGCAGCTCCGGTGGTGGCTAAAGCATGGCAGCGGAGGTTCGAAGCTTACATCCCAGGCAAAAGAGGGACCTGCGGAAGAAGGTGACATCACAGTAATGTAAGTAATGTATCGATGTGTGTAATGTATGTATTGCAGTGTGTGATGTATACATGTGTGATGTATGTAGTGCAGTGTGTGATGTATACATGTGTGATGTATGTAGTGCAGTGTGTGATGTATACATGTGTGATGTATGTAGTGCAGTGTGTGATGTATACATGTGTGATGTATGTAGTGCAGTGTGTGATGTATACATGTGTGATGTATGTAGTGCAGTGTGTGATGTATACATGTGTGATGTATGTAGTGCAGTGTGTGATGTATACATGTGTGATGTATGTAGTGCAGTGTGTGATGTATACATGTGTGGAATATATGTAGTACAGTGTGTGATGTATACATGTGTGATGTATGTAGTGCAGTGTGTGATCATCACATTCTGCACTACATACAAACACATGTATACATCACACACTGCACTACATACATCATACATGTATACATCACACGCTGCACTACATACATCATACACAGACATGCATATATCACATCCCCTTCACAGTAATAATGGACAGATATGTGTCCTCTTCACAGTAGTAATGTATATGGGCATTACTACTGTGAAGAGGCACATATCTGGCCATTATTGCTGTGAGGGGCACATATGTGCAATAGTACTGTGAGGGGGCAAACGTGAGCATATCTGGCCATTATTATTGTGAGGGGGCATGTGTGAGCATTACTAACATGAAGAGGGCACATATCTGGCCACTATTGCAGTGAGGGGGCACGTGTGACCATTACTGAAGTGAAGAGGGCACATATCTGGCCATTATTACTGTGAGGGGGCACATGTGTGCAATAGTACTGTGAGGGGGCACACGTGAGCATATCTGGTCATTATTATTGTGAGGGGGCATGTGTGAGCATTACTAACGTGAAGAGGGCACATATCTGGCCATTATTACTGTGAGGAGGCACATGTGAGCATTACAAAAGTGAAGAGGGCACATATCTGGCATAACTACTGTAAGGGGGCACATACCTGGGCATTACTACAGTGAAGAGGGCACATATCTGGCCATTATTGCTGTGAGAAGGCATTACTAAAGTAAAGAGGGCACATATATGGCATAACTACTGTATATCTGGCCCCCTCACAGCAATAATGGCCAGATATGTGCCCTATTGTGCCCCTTTCACAGTAGTAATGCACACGTGCCCCCTCACAGTAATAATGGCCAGATATGTTCGCTCTTCACAGTAGTAATACTCACACGTGCCCCCTCACAGCAATAATGGCCAGATATGTACCCTCTTCACAGTAGTTATGCTAACACGTACTCCTCACAGGGGCATTTCTTTCTAGCAAAGCTACTTGGTTCCGGCCCGCGAAATTTATACCAAATCTAGTGCGGACCTCGGATGAAAAATGGTTGGGCACCACTGGTTTAAACTATAAGATCATCGGAAGCAAATGCCTATAGGCATAAGCTTCAGAGAGTTCAGCTCTGAAGCTTACAGAATTATGAATGCAGCTGTGACCATAATGGAGGGTGTAACTGGAGGTCAGAACAATATAAATAAGGTATTTACGTAGCACTCATGTCACCTTCCTCCTCTTGTCCGCCCTCAGGTGTACCTCCATGCTATAGTGCGTGATGCTCATGGCCGCAAGATGAGTAAATCCTTGGGCAATGTCATTGACCCCCTGGATGTGATCAAAGGTATTACCCTGGAGGTAAGGAGATCATGTGGAAGGAGAAGTGCTGAGGTGTGATGTAACATCAAGAAGTCATCATAATTGTATGCGTTTGTCACTGCTTTACAAGTGATGGCCTATCCTCCGATCAGCTGATCGGTGGCGTTTCAGCCCCTTTAACCCTTCTGTCTGCTTTCCCAGGGTCTTCATGCTCAACTTCTTGACAGTAACCTGGATCCTGCTGAGATGGAAAGAGCCAAGGAAGGACAGGTGAGTCCAGATCCCTGCTCAGCGCTGAGTCCCATCTATCACCATACCAGGTCGGCTGATGGACCACGTAATAAAACTGTCTGTCCTTTACTCCTTAGAAAGCGGATTATCCTGGTGGGATCCCCGAGTGTGGAACAGATGCCCTGAGATTTGCTTTGTGCGCGTATACCAGTCAGGGTAGGTTGGCCTTAAAGGGAATGTCCAGCTTTTATTTGTCTTCACGTTTATGGTGCGAAATTCAGTGCTTTATAACAATCAGAGCTCTTTATTTCTGATGAGCGCTCCAGATCCCCTGCAGAGTCCTAGTTAAAGGGGCTTCTTGGACCCAGTGGAGACCCATCAACCCACATTAATTAATCCTAACCGTCCTGCAAAAGAAAGTGTCCACTATACTTACCTTCTCGACGTTGTGTGGCTCGAACTTATCTCCGGAAATCCTATATCCACCGACATCTCGTTCTTCAGTCTGAATACCCGTTTTCCGATCTAGCCTATAGATGGGCAAGTCACTTGTGCAGCCCAGAATTGATGGGGGTGGGGGGTGGTGGGGGCCACAACTATTGTCTCCTTGGTGCATGTGCAGGTTAGGTGGATTCAGGAGTTTGCATGTGCGCCATGGAGACAAATGGTTCTGACCCTTTCGACAGCATGTCGTTTACACAAGGCTGTGGAAATGACATGCCGTCCATAGATCAGAAGCCAAGTGTTCAGACTGAAGGACGTGATGTAGTATTTCGGAACAGAGGTGTGTCGTGTGACCTGTTTCCAGAGTGGCCGATCCATGCAACTTCGAGACGGTAAGTATATTGGAAACTTTCTTTTGCAGCCAAGTTAGGATTAATGAAGGTGGAATGATGAGTCCTTGAAAATCTCTTAAAAAAATAAATAAAATAACATTCAGGCTTTCTGCGGTCACCACTAGAGGGAGGTCATGAGCTTACTGCATGCTGTGTTATTAGGAAGTTTAATGTGCAAACAGTATGCAGTGAGCTCCCCCTAGTGGTAGCAGGCAGCCCACATATTTTTGCCCAGACAGTAGATTGGAAGCTCAGTATCAGAAAAGGAGATTCAGATAGTTTTAAGATATGTTAGGACGTATTGGTAGTTTCTAATTTGAAATCAATTATTTTACCTCGTAATAATTCTTTTCAGGCCGAGATATTAACCTAGATGTCAACAGGATCCTCGGTTATCGTCATTTCTGCAACAAACTCTGGAATGCAACCAAGTTCGCCATGCGGGGCCTGGGAGATAACTATGTACCTCCTCCATCTTCACTGGTGAGTGGTAGGAAGGTTTCCAGGGTTACATTGGTTTAGTTAGTTGGGTAGACGAAAGTGCACAGCTCGCTTAGGGCTGTTTCGCATGAGCGAGGCCATGGCGGGAATCGCGCTCCGTGTGTGCGTGATCCTCCGTTCTGGACTTGCAGGACAGCACGACGTGATCATGATTAGTGATGAGCGAACTTGTGTTTCAAGTTCGACCATAAGTTATGGTCCGTGTTAGCGGAATCCATAACAGAATTATTAGATAAACCGAACCCGAACCTTGTACGCCGAACTTAAAACACAAGTTTACTCATCACTTATCATGATTTATAATGCTGTGTGCTTCTGTGTGAGCTTACAGGATGATACTGACAGCTTTATGTCACTATATAGCATTATAAATCAATTTTGCGGAACGGGTGCGGACCCATTCATTTTCAATAGGGCCGCACTTCCGTTCCCCACTTCCGCAAAAAAAAAATAGAACGTCCTATTCCGCAATTGCGGACAAGAATAGGCATTTTCTATGAGAGTGCCGGCCATATGCATTCTGTGTTTTGCGGATCCGCAATTTGTGGACCGCAAAACACTTGCGGACGTGTGAATGTAGCCATATGCTGTGTGCTCCTGCAAGTCCAGAACGGAGGATGGCGCTCACGCATGGAGTGAGATTCCTGCAATGGCCTCGCTCGTGTGAAACAGCCCTTCGAGTCATGATGAGTTTACTCTATAGGAGACCTAAATCCACCATTCTTGATGAGAATTTCTTTTTTTAAATCGGATAATTTTTATTGAACTTTTTTTGAAATGTATTCAAACTATAGGGACACCAGCATCCCACATAATACAGTATCCCTAAAGAACAAGGCATACATATTGGGAAGCTGTGCCCCAGAATTCCCACCCAACCCCTAGCGAAGAGGCGGTTATCAGGATCCCACCTCCACTACCTCCCACCAACTTAAGCCAGCGATACAGATCCAACGCACCCAAATCTAAGAGTGCAATATCCCATTAGAGCACCCCACCCACTTATCAGAACACCCTTATAGCTTCCCCTACAAAAAACAGTAGTGATGTTGAGCAGGTAGTCTATCCACGACTTAAAGGCGACACACTCCCTCTCACTCGAGATTCCCTTTAAGGGAGACGTGTAGGCCGCCATTATGGTTTATGACCTTGTACGTACAACAGAGTTGCTTCAAGCCGGCGACACAAGTGAAGCCTAACATTCATGGGCCTGGTGTATTGCCCCCTAATCCGTGTCATGTTTCAGCCCTCTGGACAGGAGAGTCTGGTGGATCTCTGGATTCTGAGTCGTCTCAGTTTAGCGGTGGATCTTTGCGAAACCGGCTTCCAGAATTACGACTTCCCAGGGATCACCACAGCCGTGTACAACTTCTGGTTGTATGACCTGTGTGACGTCTACCTGGTAAGGACCTACAGTTCATGGATATGAACTTTCCACCATCATTGTCTTTTTCCATCTTCTTTTCACTGTCCTTCTTGTTGTTTTCTTCTTCTTCAGGAATGTTTGAAGCCCGTGTTCTCCAGCACAGATGAAATCGCCATTGCCGTAGCCAGGAACACGCTGTACACGTGCCTGGACGCTGGCCTCCGGCTCCTCTCACCCTTCATGCCGTTCCTCACAGAGGAGCTTTATCAGCGACTCCCCCGACGGTCCTCTGAGAAGTTCTCCAGTATAACTGTCACTCCTTATCCCGATGCTACAGAGGTGACCTCCTCTATAATACCATATTTATCTCTAGATTTAGGAGCAGGACCATTTGTCTTTCTACTGCCACCTATAGATAGGGGAGCAGAGCTTGGTGGTGGGCGGACCCCGGGAAATCTGGGGTCCTCCAGCCACAGCTCTCCCCGCTCCGTTCTCCAGCGGTGGGACCCGCACTTATCAGACAATGGGGGCATATCTTAGCGATATGCCCCTATTGTCTGAGATGGGAATAACCCTTTCTGTTAGAGAAATAGCTATAAAGTGGCCCATTTTCAGCCTTAGCCTCTGTCTTCTGTTTACATAACTGTGGAGACGCGCTCAGTACTGACTGTGTTATGTAAACTGAAGACAGAGGATCAAAGTGGGCCACTTTATTGCTATTTTTCTAACAGAAAAGTATGATTTCAGTAATTAAAGTATATTACAAAAATGGTCAGTATCGCTGTCCCGATACATTACAAAAATAAAAAAAAAGGACTGACCATTACACTTTAAGTAAATGCAATACCAGGCACCACCACTACTAAAAGTACCGCCTGGGGTGCATTGTGCGCTGGAGCGCTGCGGTCCCTTCAAACAGATGATTGTGAGGGTGCTTGGGAGTCCACCCATCTGCTGATAAGGACTTATTGTAAAGGTCCATTCACACGTCTGTAGAACGGGTCCGCATCCGTTCCGCAATACTGCGCACCCATTAATTCTCAATAGGGACGGAAAGGATGCGGACAGCACACATTTTACTGTCCGCATCTGCATTTCCGGTCCGCGGCTCCTGAAAAAAGTAGAACATGTCCGATTTCTTTTCCGCAATTGCAGACAAGAATAGGCATTTCTATAGGGGTGCCGGCCCGGTGTATTGCGGATTGCGGACGTGTGAATGGACCCTACGGATGGGACATCAACCGGACCGCTCTAAGCCTGTTTGGAGTGGATCCTGTCAGAACAGTCTGTGTAGGGTGGCACTCACCATCGTTCCGTTTCTGTCCTCGTAGTTCCGTTGGCGAGATGAGGAAATAGAGAAGAATATGGACCTGGCTTTACTGATCGTGAAATCCATCCGGTCTCTGCGGGCCGATTATAACCTCACCAAGACCAAGGCTGACTGTGAGTGGACACCGGCGGATCGGAGACCGCTCCCGTCTCCGTGTTTGTTCCTTTTGCGACTCTTCCTGCTCTGTCGTAGGAATCGGGACCGTGGTCTATGAACCCCTTTGGTGCTGCTTATTTAGGGTGTTTGATGAGGGTTCCTTTAGGCGGCTGTATAAATCTGTATGTTGTGAGCACCCCCTAGTGGTGGCAGCAGGCTGTACAAGGGGATTTTAGAGTGAATCGGGATTAGATTAAGAAAAATGTATTATAAAATAATTTCGCACAGCATTTTGGAATAGTTTTGAAAATAAGTACATTTTAATAGTGAAAGGTGGACATGTCCTCTGCCAGTCCTACACGGGAGATACTTCTCGGTACCATACACTACAGATCAGCCGAGCATGCATGTTTACTGCCGTAGGAGAAGGGTATAGTGCTGCCGCCCGTTTCTGACAGTGCTCACCTCTCAGGATGGCAATAGACTGGGCATGTTGACATCCACTGCCTTCTCCAACAGCAGCCAGGCTGCCACCTTAACCTTTTCATTGCCTAGCAGTCATATGTAATGCATCATGACATTAAAGAGGACTCGTCCCCTCTCCTGACATGTCTGTCTTAGTAACTGCTTGCATTCCCCATTTTAATAACAATTCTGGAGCAACTATTCCTCTGACTCTATGATGGGCCAGTCTTCTGTTATTCCTACTAGAAGTTATGAATGAATTGCCAGCAGTCTGCAATAAAGTTTACCAGTTGGGGGGGTGTCCCTGCACAGGCTGACACTGGCAGCCCTGATTTACATAGTGTCAGACTGTGCAGGGACACCCCCAACTGGTAGCCCCCTCCCCTCTGGACCTTCACTGCAAACTGCAAGCAATTCATTCATAACTGGAAGGAATAATAAAGGAAGGCCCAACATAGGAGTCATAAGAATAGATGCTCTAGAATTCTATTCCGTGGGGGATGCAGACATGTCAGGAGAGGTGACGGGTGTTCTTTAAGCGTACAACTGTAGGTAGCATCAAGGCGTGGTCTTTGTACGGAGTCTGGACTTTGCGCTAGCCTATACCTATACACGCGCTGTCACTAGTGTTATAACCATAAAGGTCGGCTGCCTATTAACCCTTTAGTGCCATTAGTGATGAAATTCTTCACGCATTATCTGACCTGGATCAGGGCTTGTCCTATTCACTATATAAATACTGCGGATGGTACTGACCTCGCGTGTAAGTCCAGCGTAAAGAGGACTCGCCCCCTCTCCCGACGTCTGTTGTGGTGACTAATCGCATCCCCCTCCCCCCCATGTAATAACAATTCTGAAGCATCTATTCTTATGACTCTATGTTGTGCCATCCCTGTACTATTCCTGCTGGAAGTTATTCCTGAATTGCTAGCAGTTTGTAATGAAGGTTCAGCTGGGTGTTACCAGTTAGGGGGGGTGTCCCGACACAGTCTGACACTATCCAATCAGTGCTGTCAGCTTCGGTGGACTGTGCAGGGACACCCCTCCTCCCAACTGGAAACTCCCATCTAGGTCTTCAATGCAAGCTGCTAGTAGTTCGTTCATAACTTCTAGCAGGAATAATAGAGGAATGGCACAACATATTCATAAGAATGGTTATTGCACGAGGGGTGCAAGTCATTGCTGAAGCAGACATGTCAGGAGAGGTGACGGCTCTTCTCTAAGTGTTTAATTGTCTCTCCAGCTTTTTGCATGTTCTTGTGCTGTCGCAGGTTACGTGAAATGTCAGGACGCCGATACGAAAGCTGTGGTGGTTGCCCACACCTCGTATATCACCGTCCTCTCTTCCTCCCGCTCCCTGGCTATCCTTGAGCCTCAGGATCCAGCCCCAGCAGGGAGCGCCGTCAACACGGCTTCTGATAAGGCTACGGTTTTCATGATGCTGAAGGTAAAAAGAACCGCCGGTACAGATAAAACGGCGGCACAGACAACATTATACATTTCTCCAGTGGTGGAAGACTCAGTGGCTCCATCTGTGTCTATCTTCTCGTGCAGGGGCTCATCGACGTGGACAGAGAGCTGGCCAAGCTGCTGGTGAAGAAGACCGAGCTGAGCCGACAGCTGGCAAAGTTACGCGAGCGGATGGGGGTAGCGGATTACGGCGTCAAGGTTCCCCCCACCGTGCAGCAGCAGGACTCTGAAAAGGTGAGACCAGGACAGCCCTGCAACCTGGATGGTTAATCAATAACAATACCAACCTCTGCCTACAGGTGGCACAGTGACATCGTACTGTGACATTGCTGTGTGCATTACCCCCTGTACTGTGACGTCACTGTGTGTATTACCCCCTGTACTGTGACCTCACTGTGTGTATTACCCCCCTGTAGTGTGACATTGCTGTGTGTATTACCCCCCTGTAGTGTGACATTGCTGTGTGTATTACCCCCCTGTAGTGTGACATTGCAGTGTGTATTACCCCCTGTACCGTGACACCGCTGTGTGTATTACCTTCTGTACCGTGACATTGCTGTGTTTATTATCCCTGTACTGTGTCATTGCTGTGTGTATTACCCCCTGTACTGTGTCATTGCTGTGTGTATTACCCCCTGTACCGTGACATTGCTGTGTGTATTACACCCTGTACTGTGGCATCGCTGTGTGTATTACACCCTGTACCGTGACATTGCAGTGTGTATTACCCCCTGTACTGTGGCATCGCTGTGTGTATTACCCCCTGTACCGTGACATTGCTGTGTGTATTACCCCCCCTATACTGTCATCGCTGTGTGTATTACTCCCTGTATCGTGACATTGCAGTGTGTATTACCCCTTGTACCGTGACATCGCTGTGTGTATTACCCCCTTTAACGTGACATCGCTGTTTGTATTACCCCCTGTACCGTGACACCGCTGTGTGTATTACCCCCTGTACTGTGACACCGCTGTGTGTATTACCCCCTGTACTGTGACACCGCTGTGTGTATTACCCCCTGTACTGTGACACCGCTGTGTGTATTACCCCCTTTAACGTGACATCACTGTATTACCCCCTGTACTGTGACATCGCTGTGTGTATTACCCCCTGTATCATGACATTGCAGTGTGTATTACCCCCTGTACCGTGGCATCGCTGTATTACCCCCTGTACCGTGACACCGCTGTGTGTATTACCCCCTGTACCGTGACACCGCTGTGTGTATTACCCCCTGTACCGTGACATCGCTGTGTGTATTACCCCCTTTAACGTGACATCGCTGTGTGTATTACCCCCTTTAACGTGACATCGCTGTTTGTATTACCCCCTGTACCGTGACACCGCTGTGTGTATTACCCCCTGTACTGTGACACCGCTGTGTGTATTACCCCCTTTAACGTGACATCACTGTATTACCCCCTGTACTGTGACATCGCTGTGTGTATTACCCCCTGTATCATGACATTGCAGTGTGTATTACCCCCTGTACCGTGGCATCGCTGTATTACCCCCTGTACCGTGACACCGCTGTGTGTATTACCCCCTGTACCGTGACACCGCTGTGTGTATTACCCCCTGTACCGTGACATCGCTGTGTGTATTACCCCCTTTAACGTGACATCGCTGTGTGTATTACCCCCTGTACTGTGACATTACTGACTTATCATTCTACTGTGTGCATTCTTTTTACTGGTTTCTATGTTCCCTTAGATGAAGCAGTTTGAAACAGAATACCAGAAGGTGGAGGAAGCCATGAGCAGTTTCCAGGACATGGTCTATTAGTAAATTATTTTCGGCTTTTGCAGGACTAGCCTGTGGCCCCGATGCTGCTCCAGAACTTTTATCTTTTTTAGAGAAGAGGACAATGTTGCTCCAGAATTGTCTTGCAGGGTGTATTGTATGTAATAAATCCTGTAGAACCCAGGACGGCTCAGCGTGTGGATTCCTGAGGGGACGAGGGGGGACTGATCAGTAATGGGGGGAAATTGAGATTCATCCGATCATTTTTCACCATTATTTTTTTTTAACATCTGTAATTCAGGTAGTTGCTATGGGCAACACCCACTTTTTGTTCACTGCTGAGGGTTTGCTACCATTGTATCTAGTGTAGACAATCCTCAGATACATTTCACCTGCACAGAACCATTTGTATTGTAGCCAGATTTGTGCTGCCAATCTGAGAATAGTCTAAGCTAGATACACGTGGAGCAAACCCTCAGCTGTGTGAAGTCTTGGGCCTCTACAGGTTTTTTGAGCCTCTGGCTGTGAACAAGAAAGTTCCAATTCACTAACGGCAAGCAGAGGTTTTGAAAGCAGTGAGTAATTGAAACACACAGATTATGATAGACGTGCTGTCCACGTTGGTGTTATGGCTTCCATTCTTTGATGGATTCAAAGGAATTTTCCTTTTTTACAGCAATGATAGCGACTCGGACTATGCTATTCTTGTTTAAAAAAAAACAGACATAATGGAGAGTAGCGGCTGTATGAACAGAGCCTTATACACCATTGACTCCACATCACCAGACAGCCCTTTTGCTTTTGATTTCCCATCATTCATATCAAGTACAATGCAGCCTGATGACACCATGTCCCAAAGCATATGGGCCCCATGCCCCGTGGTTTTCTGTAGTGTCCATACAGGCAATGGTGGTAGGGAATGTACCAATCGAAAATAACATTTCAGTAAACATGATTACCGTATTTCCTGGATGATAAGACGCACTTTTTTTTTTTAGCAAGAAATAGCTTGCATCTTATAGTCCGCAATCAGGGTGGTCAAGCAGTGCAAGACCCTCTGACTGTTTCCTTAATGATCCGGCAAAGCACTCATACAGCGCTCTACTGGATCAGTGAGAGAGGCCGAAGGTCTTCCCAAGCCGCAATTTATGGGGATGAAAGTGCTGCACGTCAAGGACCTGCGATGATGTCAACGGTGGGCAGATCCAGACGAGTAGTGCAAGAAATGAGTAAAGATGTACAGGGTAGATTTCTCAAAACTGGTGTAAAGGAAAACCTGGCTTAGTTGTCGCAAGCAACCAGTGTCTCCTTGTCTAATACCAAGGATGTACCCTATGTAAGAGCTGTGTGCATGTAGCCAAGCTGTGTTTGTTGTGTAGCGGAGCTGTGTTTGCCCGTAGCAGAGCTGTGTTTGTTCATTTAGCAGACGTGTTTGTTGTGTGCATTTAGCATGCCGGTGTGTCGGATTCAGCAGCACTACCAGCTAGGTGAAGGATGTGCGCACACACTGCAGAAGCAAAATGGTAGGAAATCTTTAATGAAGACTATTTTGAAAGTTACGTAGGGTACTTTCACACTTGCGGCAGATGTTCCGGCAAGCAGGTCCATCGCCGAAACACTCTGCCGGATCAGGCAATCTAGATGTAAACTGAAAGCATTTGGAGACTGATCGATCCGGATGCGGCTCCGTCTCACAAATGCATTGCAAGCACGGATCCGTCTCTCTGCTTGTCATTTGGATAGACTGATCCGGTCTTGTATTATTTTTTCAGTTTTAAGGGTCTGCGCATGCGCATACCAGAAGGATGGATCTGTCCTTCAGGTATTTCTTAATTCCGGATCTGGCACTAAAACATTCCTATAGAAATAAATGCCGGATCCGGCATTCCGCATGTGTTCCAGCATTTTGAACGGAGATAAAAACACAGCATGCTGCGGTATTTCCTCCGTCCAAAACAACTGACAGTGACGGAACTGATGACATCATGATCGGATTTCTATCCATTTAGAATGCTTTGGGATAAAACTGATCAGTTCTTTTCCGGTATTGAGCCCCGGCGACTGAACGCAATGCCCGCAAAGTTTGCTGCAAGTGTGAAAGTAGCCTAAAGTAAAGGATTTTTTTTTTTTTTTTTTAAATTATCTTCATGGGCTTTAAACCCTTAAAGGGGTTCTCCAAGAATTAAGAAAATGAAAATACTTTAAAATTACTTTATTATAAATATATTCCCAAATACCTTCATTTGTTTTTGTCTAGAAGCAATCATTAGGAAAAATAAAATGGCCGCCGTCCTGTTAGTACACACAAAACGTGTCCAAATCACACAAGAGGACAAGTTACTTCACAACAATGAGCTAAAGAGCTGCCTCTCTGTGGAAATGGAGTTGATGAGGAGACATGAAGTACAGAGGACGGACAGAGCAGACTGTGGTAATGGAGACCGCATACAAGAGCTGCTGCTCATTATCCACATCCCCATCCTCCTCTCTGTACTTCATGTCTCCTCAATTCCTACAGAGATTCAGCTGAAGATCTTATCATCTGTATTTAGGATCATAATCCCTGACAGTCAGAGCAGAAAGAAGGGTGAGGCAGCTCTGTAGCTCAGTGTTGTTAAGTAACTTGTCCTGCTGTGTGATTAGGACAGGTTTTGTGTGTACTAAAAGGACAGCGGCCATTTTATTTCTCCTAATGATTGTTACCCAGACAAAACAAACTATTAACAGTAATGAAAGGTATATAGGAATGTGTTTATAGTAATGTAATATTTAAGTATTTTAACTTTCTTCATTCCCGGAGAACCCCTTTAAGGACGCATGCCGTACCGGTACGTCATGATTCCCAAGTCCTTTAGCACCCATGACGTACCAGTACATCATATCTTTAAAATCTGTAAATTGCGGCACTGCAGGGATTAATCAGAACAGGATGCCTGCTGAAATGATTCAGCAGGCATCCTGTCACAACACCGAGGAGGGTCATGTGACCCCCCGTAACGGCGATCGCAGCAAACCGCAGGTCAATTCAGACCTGCGGTTTGCTACACTTTCTGCGATCTCTGATCTCAGAGACTTAAAATTTGCCCCAAACGTATAATTTTTAACCCCCCACCCCCGGGCGGTGCAGCAGGCGGGATCGCGATCCCCCGCACGCTTCCTTTCTAATTCCCTGGTGTCTAGTGGTTATAGCGGAGGGTCAGCACATTGCTGACACTCTGCTATAAATTCCTGACATCTGTGCCGTACAGATGTCAGCAGTTTAACCCCTTCCATACTGCAGTCCGTACGGACCGCTGTATGGAAGGGGTGAACAGGGAGCTACCCTCCCTCCCCATCACCCGCTGCTCTCTTCTGGCAGTGGGTGATGATTACCATAGCAGCAGAGGCTAAAGGCGGAGGCTAAAGGCGAAGTCTGATTAGACTATGTAAAGTAAAAAATACAGTACAGTACACTATATAGTGTACTGTATTATATAGACATCAGACCCACTGGATCTTCAAGAACCAACTGGGTCTGGGTCAAAAAAAAAAGTGAAAAAAAAAAAAAAAAAACCATCTCTGAATAAAAATAAAATACACTACACATATTAGGTATCGCCGCATCCGTAAAAATCTGCTCTATAAAAATATCACATGACCTAACCCGTCACGCAAATACCGTAAAAAAAAGCCATTTTTTGACACCTTACATCACAAAAAGTGTAATAGCAAGCAACCAAAATGTCATATGCACCCCAAAATAGTGCCAATCAAACTGTCATCTCATCCCTCAAAAAATGAGCCCCTACATAAGACAGTCGCCCAAAAAATAAAATTAAAAATATGGCTTTTAGAATGTGATCAAAATGGCGTATGCTTCCCAAAATAGTACCAATAAAACCGCCATCTCATCCCGCAAAAATTGAGCCCTTACATAGGACAATCTCCAAAAGAATTTAAAAAATATGGCGCTCATACTATGGAGACACTAAAAATTTTTTTGTTTCAAAAATGCTATTATTGTGTAAAACGTAAATAAAAAAAAAAGTATACATATTATGTATTGCCGCGTCCGTAACAACCTGCTCTATAAAAATAACACATGACCTAACCCCTCCAGTGAACACAGAAAAAATAATAATATAAATACTGTGTCAAAAGTCATTTTTGTCACCTTACATCACAAAAAGTGTAATAGCAAGCGACCAAAATGTCATATGCACCCCAAGATAGTGCCAATCAAACCGACATCTCATCCCGCAAAAAATGAGCCCCTACATAAGACAGTCGCCCAAAAAATAAAATTTTAAATATGGCTTTCAGAATAGGGAGACACTAAAAAATAATTTTTTTCAAAAATGCTTTGTTATGAAGAACTGAAACAAAAAACCCCAAAAAGTTGTCATATTTAGTATTGTCGCGTCTCTAACAACCTGCTCTATAGAAATGGCACACAATCTAACCTGTCAGATCAACTATGTAAATAACAATAAAAAAAAAAGGTCCCAAAACTGCTATTTTTTTGCAAATTTTTCATTTTAAACAATTTTTCCAGTAACAAAGTAAGGGTTAACAGCCAAACAAAACTCAATATTTATTGCCCTGATTCTGTAGTTTGCAGAAACATTCCATATGTGGTCGCAAACTGCTGTATGGCCAAACGGCAGGGCGCAGAAGGAAGGGAACGCCATATGGTTTTTGAAAGGCGGATTTTGCTGGACTGGTTTTTTGACACTTTGTCTCATTTGAAGCCCCCCTGATGCACCCCTACAGTAGAAACTCCATAAAAGTGACCCCATTTTGGAAACAACGGGATAAGGTGGCAGTTTTGTTTGTATTATTTTAGGGTAAATATGATTTTTGGTTGCTCTATATTACACTTTTTTGGAGGCAAGATAACAAAAAATAGAAATTCTGTAATTTCATCTCCATTTGCCAATAACTCTTGTGGAACACCTAAAGGGTTAAAGTTTGTAAAATCGATTTTGAATACCTTGAGGGGTGTAGTTTCTAGAATGGGGTCATTTTTGGGTGGTTTCTATTATGTAAGCCTCACAAAGTGACTTCAGACCTGAACTGGCCCCCAAAAAGTGGGTTTTTGAAAATTTCTGAAAAATTTCAAGATTTGCTTCTAAACCTTATAACGTCCCCAAAAAATGAAATGGCATTGCCAAAATGATCCAAACATGAAGTAGACATATGGGGAATGTAAATCAATAACTTTTTTGGCGTATTACTATGTATTATAGAATTAGAGAAATTGAAACTTGGAAAATTGCTAATTTTTCAAAATTTCTGGTAAATTTGGTATTTTTTTTATAAAT
Organism: Bufotes viridis; assembly: GCA_033119425.1. NCBI lineage: Eukaryota > Metazoa > Chordata > Amphibia > Anura > Bufonidae > Bufotes > Bufotes viridis. The sequence goes on from CM065597.1 coordinate 23,102,066, forward strand.
AAAAATGAAATTTTTCAACTCCATTTTACCACTGTCCTGAAGTACAATATGTGACGAAAAAACTATCTCAGAATGGCCTGGATAAGTAAAAGCTTTTAAAAGTTATCACCACATAAAGTGACACTGGTCAGATTTGCAAAAAATGGCCGAGTCCTTAGGGTGATATAGGGCCGTGTCCTTAAGGGGTTAAGTAGGAGAAAAGGAGGATATGTATTCAAATAAATGCCCAGTGTAATATTAACCAAGCCGAGTGTGGTAGACCCCTTCTATGACCTCCCTATATCCTAATAGCACATCTATGACGGCGATCGGCGTAATTTACTAAGAGCCGGCTTTTAATACTCGTCTTCGATTCCCTCCCTACGCTGCGGTGAGATCCGGTTAATTTATGATTTATTAGGTGCATTTATAGCAGTCTGTGCACCCGCTGTAAAAACGACTCCTACCTTTTCGCTCGAGTAGTTAGTTTTTTTTTTCGTCAAGATTTACGCCTGTTTCCAGGTGTAACTGTAAGTAAATTAGCCAGGGCCCCACCCCCTCAGACATGGCGTAAAACCTCCCCACGCGACTAAATTATCGCACGGCCGGTTAGAGAAGGGGACTTGTGACTGTTATAGTTAATGTGCCCCAATCCCTTTAAACCGCACAGCAAGTAGTAGACGGGATTGGCATAAGAAGTGTACTGTTTCTTTAAGCTTAAGGGAACGGTGTATACAATAATGGCGCCACGAGGCTCTACGTAATATGAAAATAAAGGGTCAATACAGGAGCCAGAGACAATTTCTCTTTAAATAAAAGGTTCTTTAAGGAAACGCGCAGGAGTTAATTGGTTGGTGCAGCTGCGAGCAGCCGTCCTCTCTGCGGGGCTCAGTCCCATGACACCGCTTCAGAACCTAATCCCATTCACATGGCTGCAATCCCTGCGAATAACAAGTGTACAATAATATACACGATGGCGGTATAGAATATCTTCCAAAAATGATCTAAAACACCAGTGCACTTACAGTATATGGAGTGTCAGCTCTTGGGGCCACTGTATTACAGCTTATAAAGACCTTTGTGCCCCAGTCCTGGCGCCTATGCATCCATTGCCTACTAATAGGGAGATGCACTTGGCTATTCCTGGGGGGGTTGGTGCCTAAGCGCTTACTTTCTCACGCTCCCCCCCGCCTCGGCTTTTTGTGGGAGCACAAAGGATTTGTGACCCGTTACTTGTGCGCACACACAAAAGACAGGCACACAAAGAAGCCGGATTAAAGGGGCCACACCACTGTGAATTTCTACGTTTTACTCATTTTGGGTCCAGAGGTTTTCTTTTTAAACAAAGAAAAAAAAATTCCCAATTTTTTGTGAGTGACTTTTCATGCACTGCCCTGTCCTCCCGTGGGGCCGCCCGCTCTGTTTGTGATCGCATTGCTTTCAGATGATTGCTTCCTTTTTCTGTGACACCGCTTGTCTCCCCGCACACACAAAAAAAAAGTAACTCTCTTGACATGCAGCCGTCGTGAATAATTTGCTGCTGTCCCTTTAAGAGCGGAGGGAGGGACCCGCTGTCATTTATTGGGCTGATAAACACTCCGAAGTGGCGACTGTAAAGTAGAAGATTAGAGGTCTGGGTGAGGACGCTGAAGGGTGGCCGAGAACTGCAGGTGCGGAGGGGATGATGGGGGTTATGACTGGTGACACAGCAATTAGAAGGTTTGCTGAAGAGGATTTGTAGAAATATACATGGGGGGGGAGGCTAAGCTTGGCGCTGTAAGGGTTAATATGGGTGTGTGTACCTGTCACCGCTTCGGTTGTCAATTGTATGTACGGTGTCGGTCCATACATAGAGGTGTGCACTTTACCACACGTGAGTATCTACACCTACAAGTGTGTGCTGTACAGATCTATACATAGAAGTGTGCACGTTACATTTATATATCTACAGACGTGTGCACATGGTCCTGTGTGTACTGTATAGGACTATACATAGGAGTGTGCACGTTACATGTGGGTATCTACAGACGTGTGTGCATGGTCCTGTGTGTACTGTATAGATCTATACATAGGAGTGTGCACGTTACATGTGAGTATCTACAGACGTGTGCGCATGGTCCTGTGTACTGTATAGATCTATACATAGGAGTGTGCACGTTACATGTGAGTATCTACAGACGTGTGCGCATGGTCCTGTGTACTGTATAGATCTATACATAGGAGTGTGCACGTTACATGTGAGTAGCTACAGACGTGTGCGCATGGTCCTGTGTACTGTATAGATCTATACATAGGAGTGTGCACGTTACATGTGAGTAGCTACAGACGTGTGCGCATGGTCCTGTGTGTACTGTATAGATCTATACATAGGAGTGTGCACGTTACATGTGAGTAACTACAGACGTGTGCGCATGGTCCTGTGTACTGTATAGATCTATACATAGGAGTGTGCACGTTACATGTGAGTAGCTACAGACGTGTGCGCATGGTCCTGTGTGTACTGTATAGATCTATACATAGGAGTGTGCACGTTACATGTGAGTAGCTACAGACGTGTGCGCATGGTCCTGTGTGTACTGTATAGCTCTATACATAGGAGTGTGCACGTTACATGTGAGTAACTACAGACGTGTGCGCATGGTCCTGTGTGTACTGTATAGATCTATACATAGGAGTGTGCACATTACATGTGGGTATCTACAGACGTGTGCGCATGGTCCTGTGTGTACTGTATAGATCTATACATAGGAGTGTGCACGTTACATGTGAGTAACTACAGACGTGTGCGCATGGTCCTGTGTGTACTGTATAGATCTATACATAGGAGTGTGCAGGTTACATGTAAATAACTACAGACGTGTGCGCATGGTCCTGTGTGTACTGTGTAGATCTATACATAGAAGTGTGCACGTTACATTTATATATCTACAGACGTGTGCGCATGGTCCTGTGTGTACTGTGTAGATCTATACATAGGAGTGTGCAGGTTACATGTAAATATCTACAGACGTGTGCGCATGGTCCTGTGTGTGCAGTATAGATCTATACATAGGAGTGGGCACATTACATGTGAATATCTACAGACGTGTGCACATGGTCCTGTGTGTACTGTATAGGACTATACATAGGAGTGTGCACGTTACATGTGAGTAACTACAGACGTGTGCGCATGGTCCTGTGTGTACTGTATAGATCTATACATAGGAGTGTGCACGTTACATGTGAGTAACTACAGACGTGTGCGCATGGTCCTGTGTACTGTATAGATCTATACATAGGAGTGTACACGTTACATTTATATATCTACAGACGTGTGCGCATGGTCCTGTGTGTACTGTGTAGATCTATACATAGGAGTGTGCACGTTACATGTAAATATCTACAGACGTGTGCGCATGGTCCTGTGTGTACTGTATAGATCTATACATAGGAGTGTGCACGTTACATTTATATATCTACAGACGTGTGCGCATGGTCCTGTGTGTACTGCATAGCTCTTTACATAGGAGTGTGCACATTACATGTAAATATCTACAGACGTGTGCGCATGGTCCTGTGTGTACTGTATAGGACTATACATAGGAGTGTGCACGTTACATGAAAATACAGACGTGTGCGCATGGTCCTATGTGTACTGTATAGGACTATACATAGGAGTGTGCATGTTACATTTATATATCTACAGACGTGTGCGCATGGTCCTGTGTGTACTATGTAGATCTATACATAGGAGTGTGCATGTTACATGTGAGTAACTACAGACGTGTGCGCATGGTCCTGTGTGTACTGTATAGATCTATACATAGGAGTGGGCACATTACATGTAAATATCTACAGACGTGTGCGCATGGTCCTGTGTGTGCAGTATAGATCTATACATAGGAGTGGGCACATTACATGTAAATATCTACAGACGTGTGCGCATGGTCCTGTGTGTACTGTATAGGACTATACATAGGAGTGTGCACGTTACATGAAAATACAGACGTGTGCGCATGGTCCTATGTGTACTGTATAGGACTATACATAGGAGTGTGCATGTTACATTTATATATCTACAGACGTGTGCGCATGGTCCTGTGTGTACTATGTAGATCTATACATAGGAGTGTGCATGTTACATGTGAGTAACTACAGACGTGTGCGCATGGTCCTGTGTGTACTGTATAGATCTATACATAGGAGTGTACACATTACATGAAAATACAGACGTGTGCACATGGTCTTGTGTGTACTGTATAGATCTATACATAGGAGTGTGCACGTTACATGTAAATATCTACAGACGTGTGCGCATGGTCCTGTGTGTACTGTATAGATCTATACATAGGAGTGTGCACGTTACATGTAAATATCTACAGACGTGTGCGCATGGTCCTGTGTGTACTATGTAGATCTATACATAGGAGTGTGCACTTTACATGTCAGTATTTACAGACGTGTGCGCATGGTCTGGTGTGTGCTGTATAGATTTATGCATAGACTATGAGCACAATATGGACCCATACATAACTGTGTGCGCTCGGTTGTATACTTCAGTACATGCTGACTGTGTGCACTCGTCAGTGTAAATTCTGGATCTCTATAAGTGTGTGTAAGTATATGTGTGCACTATAGACCCATGTATAATGTATGCAGGTTGTAACCGTGCACCTTTGTACGGTGCAGGCATAAACGCTGTCGACATGCACCATATAGATGGGGGCGTGCCTGTGAGCTACACCTATAAATAGGAGTCTCCTCCTGGCACCTGTTCCCACCACGCTTCTCGCCCAGTTATGTATCGTGCTATGTGCAATGAATCCCTGCGGCCACATTAACATCTCCCATGTGGGATTTGCAAAAAAAGGTCCTGATTTTTTTTTATTTGTTACACTGTGCACCATGGAGCAGACCTGTCAGTGAGAGAGCTCATTGTCTAATGCAGTGGCCCCCCAACCAGTAGCTCAGGGGCCCCCAGTTCTGGCTATAAGCACTGGTTACAATACGACCTCCGCACTGACGTAGGAGCACAGCGGGCTGCAGATATTGAGAATCTCGCACGATGTTGGGGGGGAAAAAAAGGGTCGGACTCGTCAGATCAGCGTCGTCAAAGGTGCATGCCAGCCGCTTATCTCTTTACCTCCTCAGAGTGAATGTACACAGCAGTGTAGTTTTAGCGGATTTTCTGTGCGGATTTTCGGACGGTAAAATCTGCACAAACAATACATGTGCTGCAAATGTCAAAATAGGTCCCGCGGGTCAGTTTTCGTTTTGAATCTGTTTTGATTTTGCACATCAGGATGCATCCGTTTCGTTAGGATGCGGTTGTGTGAAATCAAAACGGAAAAAAACGGATCCAAATCACTAAATACATTGAAAGTCAATGGGTGACGGATCAGTTTTTTAAGGCTCCGTTTTTTCACGTTTTTATGACTGGACACAAAACCGCAGCTTGCAGCGGTTTTGTGTCCGGTCCCAAAACGGAACGCTGCCGGAACGGAAGACATCCTGATGCATCCGGAACGGATCTCTTTCCGTTCAGAATGCGTGAGGACCAAACGGAAATGTTTTTTTTCCGGTATTCAGATCCTCTGCCGGATCTCATTATGGAAAACAACAACGCAAGCGTAAAACAGACCTTATACGCACAGTGGGCGAAACTTATTATCTTCTCTGCACCAGAAAAGTGGCGTCAAAAAGTTGCGAACTGTGGCACATGCAGCAAAGTTTAGCGACTTTTGGGGGTTTTACTCACCGCTTTCCAAAGTGGTGAGCGGCTGGAGTAGGCGGTCCGTCAGATATACAGTAATAGTACGCTCCCTTCTAGGTGTAGATCTCCGCTTTGGCGTACCGCCCTGCACAGAGGCAGCACAAATTTTAAGAGGTTCTCGCTTTTTAATAGTTGTGTCGGGTCAGATGTCAGCGGAAGGAGAGATTAAGAAAGGCGTGTAAAGTGCTGGTCTTGATAAATGCCCCCCTGTGTGGGAGTACCCTTAGACTAATTTCACATGAGCGTGTTCCGTCCGTGAAATATGCTTCATGTGATGGCTGCATACCCCGGACTGAATACTTCCCCTCTAACCCGAACTCACAGCATCCTCATCACTTACGATGATGTGAGTTCCTGCCCAACTGTGGGTCTACTACACTGTACTATACTCACGGTATTATGTGTGTACAATACAGTAGACCTGTGGTTGGACAGGAACTCACAACATTTTAAGTCATGATGATGCTGTGAGTTCGAGTCAGAGGGGCAGTATTCAGTCCGGGGTATGCAGCCATCACAAGAAGCATATTTCACGGACGGAACACGCTCATGTGAAATTAGTCTAAGGCTACTCACACACATGGGGGCATGCGGCCATCACGCCAAGTATTTCCCTACCCAAACTCACATCATCTTCATGACTTACGATGCTGTGAGTTCCTGCTGTACTCATGGCATTATGTGAGTACAGTACAGTAGACCTGTGGTTGGGCAGGAGCTCACAGCACGGTAAATCATGATGATGCTGTGAGTTCGGGTCAGGGGAGCAACATTCGGACTGGGAAATGCGGCCATCACACTGAACATGTTTCCCAAACTGAACATGCCTGTGTGTGTGTTGTTGTGGTGACCTACAGTACATTAAGGTGGGTCAGGAGGATGGTTCAAGGTACAAAGATGCAGTAATAAATCAAAAAGTGAAAAATTTCTGCTCTCCCGAGTCTGCTGTGCCAAGGTTTTCTTATACAGCGCATAATTTGCAAGTGGAGTGTCAGCTCCCGGGCTCACTGCCCTACAGTATAGGCCAGGTTCCTACGGCCATAACACAGCCACATTTTAACATCTAGAGCCCTCGTGGATCTTCTGATCCCCCTAGGATTCTATAGTGCAGGGATCAGCAACTTCAGGTGCCCCAGCTGTTCTAAAACTACTACTCCCAGAATCCTCCTTACACTTCTGTGGGAGTTACAAAAACAGCCAAGAAATTTTGCATATTGGGAGTTGTAGTCTCCCAGCAGCTGGAGTGCCGAAGGTTGCTGATCCCTGCCATAGTGCCTGAATCTGGTTTAGGCCTCATGCACACGACCGTTGTTTGATTCCGTGTCCGTTGCTCCGTTTTTCGTGATTTTCTGCGGACCCATTGGTTTTCAATGGGTCCGTGGAAACCTCGGCAAATGCAACGTTTGTCCTCCGCATCCGTGGTCCATGATTCCAGTCCGTCAAAAAAATATAACCTGTCCTATTCTTGTCCGTGAAAAACGGTTCACGGACCCATTCAAGTCAATGGGTCCGTGAAAAAATGCGGATGGCCATCCGTGTGTCATCCGCGTTCCGTGTCCGTTTTTTTTGCGAATCCCTTGGCAGGCACTTGGGAAAAATTGTCAGCCTGTCTTTTGGTAAAATCTTTTGGGTCATGTCCGCTAAAAAAAACGGAAGACACACGGAAACACAACGGAAGGCAAAAACGGACACGGATCACTGAACAACTGAACCCCTTTTTGCGGACAGCATAAAAAAACGGTCGTGTGCATGAGGCCTTAGTAAAACGGTGCGGGGTCCAGAGTCGGATCTTCTGGCCTCCTAAAACCAGCCTTATACAAAACCTACAGATCAGTAGTAAATGCCAAGTTGTTCTCTTCAGCTTCTTGGAAAGCTGGGTGACAACCAACATGATCTGTATCACAGAAGCTGCAGTCCGGCTTTCCCAGAACCCTGGCGATTTTCGGTTTTTAAAGCAGCAATTAAAAGACTGATTTATTGTAAAAAAAATTTACATGAATTTGCTGAATTTAATTTTACATTTAATTTTCAAATTACATTTTAAATGTAATATTTAAATTTTCGGTGTCAAGTTATCCGGTAGGGCTGAGCGTTGTAATTTTCTCCAACCCTCCATTGCCTCCATCGCATTAATAATAGAGTGTGAGCAGCGGCACAGATGTAATAATGGGGTCGCAGGCAGTAATTATGTGACAGGAGGCTTTGTGTGACTGAGGAATAGCATATTCAGTGGCGGGGAAGGGTGCAGGGTTTATATTAGCAGCTGGGGGGGAGGGGGGGGGGTAAGGTGACAAAGCTGCTTGGCATTCCTAATGAGATGTGAAGATGCCATGTTAACTCCAAATTCAACAAAACGCTGTCAACATGCAGACACAGCAAGAAAAATGGAAATTTGTTTGAGAAAGTCTCATCTGGTCGCCATGTGGCCTCCGCTGTCGGCAGAGGAAGATACATTAGAACGGCCACAAAGAACTCCTCTCGCTCTGGAGGACCCGACATGTCCATACGTTACACTGACCACCCATTGATTTCAATGACATGTGTGTAATACTCAATTTCACCAGTGGTGGCACTGCAGAGAAACTAAACACTTGCTTCCAGGGTACCCACAGATAATTGCTGGGGTCCCAGCAGCCAAAAGGGCCTCTGATAAGGAGGTGCTAGTCCCCTCCAAGTTTGACTAGAGACTGGCAGTGCTGTGGGTTTCTGGAAGGTCCCTGCTGCTGCTGGCTCCCAGTAAGAGACTGGTCTGACCTGGTATCTGGGCTCAGGAGCAAAATGGAAGCCTCTAGAGATACATAAGGACTCATTCATAGTAAGACTGTCTTTGTTACCCTTCACGACAAATCAGAGGTCAGCTTTCATTTTACCACAGCAGTTTAAAAAATAAAAGGTGCGCTGTGATTGGTTGCTTGGTTGCAAATGTCTTATCGTTAAATGGTTCTGATAAGTGAGGCTCATAGTAATGACAGGACGTGATCCGAAAAGAGGAGAATAGCACGCTCAGGGATGCTGCTATGCAGTGGCGTGCCTAGGGTGTTTGGCACCCGGGGTGGGTCCTTTCTCTGGCACTCCCCCAATACTTTAAAAAATGATACCCCCTCACAGTAGTATTTCCCTCATCGGACAACTATCACAGTACATTTGTACAGATGTGTGCCCCCTCACAGTAGTTATGCCCTCTCTTTGTGCCTTTCACAGTTGTAATACCTTTTTTGGGCCCCCTTCACAGTAATAATCTCCATTGTGCCCCCTTTATAGTAATATTGCCCACTGTGCCCCCTTTATAGTAATAATGCCCACTGTGCCCCCTCCACAGTAATAATGCCCATTGTGCCCCCTCCACAGTAATAATGCCCATTGTTCCCCCGCAATAGTAGTAATACCCACTGTGCTAATAATGCCTTCTGTGCCCCTTCCATAGTAGAAATCCCCATTGTGCCCGCTTCCCAGTAATAATGCCCACTGTGCCCCCTTTATTGTAGTAATGTCCTTTGGATCTCTGCCCCCTCCGTAGTAGAAATGCCCATTGTGCCCCCTTTAACATTAGTAATGTCCTCTGTGCCCCCTCCATAGTAATAAAGTCCTCTGTGCACCCTCCATAGTAATAAAGTCCCCTGTGCCCCCTCCATAGTAATAAAGCCCTCTATGCCCCCTCCATAGTAATAAAGTCCTCTGTGCCCCCTCCATAGTAATAAAGTCCTCTGTGCCCCCTCCATAGTAATAAAGTCCTCTGTGCCCCCTCCATAGTAATAAAGTCCTCTGTGCCCCCTCCATAGTAATAAAGTCCTCTGTGCCCCCTCCATAGTAATAAAGTGCTCTGTGCCCGCCCCCATAGTAATAAAGTCCTCTGTGCCCCCTCCATAGTAATAAAGTCCTCTGTGCCCCCTCCATAGTAATAAAGTCCTCTGTGTCCCCTCCATAGTAATAAAGTCCTCTGTGCCCCCTCCATAGTAATAAAGTACTCTGTGCCCCCTCCATAGTAATAAAGTCCTCTGTGCCCTCTCCATAGTAATAAAGTCCTCTGTGCCCCCTCCATAGTACTAAAGTCCTCTGTGCCCTCTCCATAGTAATAAAGTCCTCTGTGCCCCCTCCATAGTAATAAAGTCCTCTGTGCCCCCTCCATAGTAATAAAGTCCTCTGTGCCCCCTCCATAGTAATAAAGTCCTTTGTGCCCCCTCTGTATTAAAAAAAACCCTAAAAAATAAAACATAGTAACTACTCACCTTGTCCCGTTCCTGAAGCTCACAGTCCTCTCTTCCCTTCAGACACTCATCGCTCTGCAGCACTATGTGGGCAGAGCATATGCAGATTTCCAGCCTGCAGGCTCCGCCCACATTGGCCGGCAGCGCGATCCGTGCCTGCAGGCTGAATGGTGGAGCAGGGAGAAGTCTTAGTGCTTCACCATTCTATGCGCCGCCGGCCTGAAGGAGGGGAGGAGCGCGGGGAGCTGAGCGGTGAGTGACAGGACCCAGCTCCCAGCGCTCCAGCAATGAGCGCTTCCATCTGTATAGATGGAAGCTCTCATTGCTTCTGGCACCCCCCTGAAACCGGCACCGAGGGCGGACTGCCCCCCACTTGTACGCCACAGATGGTATGTTTTATACAATGTCTCTTTAAAGGGAACCTGTCATCACCTTTATGCTGCCCATACTAACGGCAGAATATAGTAGAGACAGGTGAGTTGATTTACTGCTCTCCTGCCCACCTGCTGATGACTGACAGGCTTCTACCTAGTTTTCTTACTTTTTCTCTAGGAGAGAACTGCCAGTCATCAGCAGATGGGCGGGAGAGCAGGAGATTATAATAACCATGACTCTTCTCCGGTAGATGTGACTCTTTTCTAGGCCTGTGCTGCAATGATGATTGATGCTGGTTCTCGGCAACCACTTACTTTTAGCTCATGAGTGACGCCCCGCTGACATCAGCATTTCTTTCACTAATTTATGCTGCCCTCAGTGAGATCAGCATAACGTTGATGACGGGTTCCTTCACACATGAATTTGATGGTGTTTTTTGCTGTGTTTTTCATGTCACATGCATTTTTTAGGACTGTTTTTTGTTACAAATGTGTGAATTGTTACAACTTTCTGCTTTAAAAATAAAAAAACTGCCATGAATACACTGCAAATGAAAAAGACAAAAGAACCTGACAAAAAAAAATATATATATATATCAAGTGTGCAAAAACGCCATAAAAACTGTGTGAATCCAGCCAAAAGATTGAATCCAGGGATCCTGGTTCACAGGAGCGACCACCCTCCTCATCCTGTCAAATGTGAGTTAAAGGGGTTATCCTGTGATTGATGTAAGAGATTGTCATACAGTACATGACGACCTTAACAAAGCTAGAACCAGCCCTGTACCTCACATGTGTCCAGAGATCTCCCCATTCATTGCTCCAATTGCTCTGGTAGCTCAGGGGGTGTGCCCTTTCTGCTGCAGCTTTCTCCCTGTAACTGCCACAGCTTCTGGTGGCAATTGAAGATTTAAGCTGAGCACATGCGACCAGCTCAGTGAGAGGGACAAAAAAAATAAGAAAAAGAACAAACAGCAGGTGGCGCTATACAGATACATTTTATTGAATAATTCTTTGGCTTTATAAAATTTTTAATTACAGGCAATTACAAAAGTATTGAGATCCAAGGGCTGGTTTGAAAAACTTAGTATATGTTACAAGACACAACCCTTTTAAGTGTTTATTTAGGGCAAAGTAGTGTTTTCTGGCTCTGGTTATAACCAAAAATGCCTCCATTCACTGGCAGCAAGCAGAGATCTTGAAATTGGTGACATTTACTGAAACGTAAAGTAGACCAGAAAAGTTATCTGACCTTTAGGTAATCGTATACTAATATGTGGTCTTTCTCCATCCAGGCAGGTGCCCTCAATGAAGGATCCATAACCATCTCCTTGCCCCATGCTCCTCCCCTTTCTCTTCCTCTGGGGCCTGGCCATACCAGGCGGCCATGCCTTCTTCCCCAACTTCTGGTCCAAGATCCTGTCCTTCACCTGGGGATCTTTCACTCATCAGGATCTGACGGAAGAAGCCGTGCTCAACATCACCCTGCAGATCCTACTGGACAACAAGCATCCCACCAGACCCCCTCTTCGCTGGGAAGACTTTGAGGTGAGGGGATGGGGGGCGTCTCGTTGTCTGCAAGGCCATGTGGGGGCACCTTGTGGACTTCTTAGGTAGATCTACATTTTGCTATTTTTAGGCCATTTGTACACGACCGTATGGCTTTTTCAATATTTTGCGGTCCACAAAAAACAGATCTGCAAAAAATATGGATGACGTCCGTGTGCATTCCGTTTTTTGCGGAACGGAACAGCTGGAAACTGATAGAACAGCACACCGTTATGCTGACAATAATAGGATATGTCCTATCTTTGAACGGAACGGAAAAACGGAAATGGAAGGCAGATGGAGTACTTTCCGTTTTTTTTGAGGATCTACTGAAATTAATACGGTTCGTATACGGAACACAAAAAACAGAACGTAAACGGAAAAAAAAACACGTTTGTGTGCAAGAGGCCTTAGATGGATCTCATATTTAGGGGTCCGTTGACCCCTTTAATTGGGTCAAATGCATGCCCTGCCGAACTTCCCTGCCCTGTGCTAAGCCTCTGTTCACACTGGCCTCCATCCTTATGACATTCATGATGGAGATGGCAGATTCTCTTTGATTCACATGGAGTATGAATTGCAAAATGACAACTCCTATCATGCTGGAAGTTGTAGTTTTGCAACAGCTGGAGAGCCAGAGGTTGGGGGCGTCACCCAAAATATACAATTAGACTGCCCCCTATTGGCAAAAATATATAAACCTTAATAAGGAATTTCATGACGACTGGGATCTGATGGACACCATGGCACCTGACAGATCCCATTGACTCTAATGGTATCTGTTTGGTTTCCGCTATGGATTGCATGGTACGTGTATAGCGGTATTTTGTCCTAATAGTGGATCTAACCATACCTGATTGGAGTTAGGGCCCACTGAGCTACATGAGTACTCATCATGCTCCTGGACTACTCCCCGTGAGTCACAATATGGATAAGTATAGTTCATTACGGTAGGATGATGGATTCCTGAGCAGAGATCCTTAATCTCTTGGAAGACCCGGCAGGACGGAGGCTCAGGCGTCTTTCCAAGGTGCATGACTAAGCAGCGCAATTTAGGAGATGACATAAAGCACTTTTATATTGGCAATAGGTCTTTATGCTTCTGTCTCTTGTCCTGTGTGATGATGTCTCGTCAGCTGTCAGGGTATGATGAGAGTTGTAGTTTTGAGACTTCAGAAGGGCCATGGGTCTTGTTTAAAGTATAACGTAGAAATTTTTCCTCTAATTTGGTATTCATGAGAACTCTGGATGATTATTAGATATATTAAAGGGTTTTTAAAGGCCTTCTGCACACGAACGTTGGGCATCCGTTCTGTGCATTGGGGACTGCAATTTGCGGTCCCCAATGCACGGGCAACGTCTGTGCGGCGTCCGGCTCAGATCAAAACCCATTTAACTTTAATGGGTTCGTGATCCGTCCTCACCGCAAAAAAATAGAACAAGTTCTATTTTTTTGTGGTGCGGAGGCACGGACAGAAACACCACGGAAGCACTCCGTAGTGCTTCCGTGGGGTTCCGATCCGTGCTTCCGTTCCGCGTCTCCATTAATGCGGACCCATTCAAGTGAATGGGTCCGCATCCATGATGCGGGGTGCACACGGCCGGTGCCCGTGTATTGCGGACCTGCCGTATGCGGGCCGCAATACGACCACAGGCACCAGTGGCGTAACTAGAAATGACTGGGCTCCACAGCAAATTTTTGAATGGGGCCCCCTCCGCCAGAAATTTTTTCACAACCCCTTCCTTTCATGCCGCCCCCTTTCCTGTGGCTAGTAAAGATCGCTCTCTCAGACCAGGCCCGGCAGCTGTTCCATCCATTTTCTACACTGTCTATACTGCCACTGTATATAATTTCATTGTGTAATACTGTTGAGGGGCCCTGACAAAATCTTTTAGTACTTCTCCTCCTCTTGGATGGGCCCCTTTCTGGGTCAGGGCCCCAAAGCAGCCACTTCCTCTGCTTCCCCTATAGTTACGCCCCGGACGGGCACACAATGTTCGTGTGCAAGAGGCGTGAGATTCACATCCTTAGGATAGGTCATTGATATCTGATCGGTGGGGGTCTGACTCCCGGTGAGCGCTGCAGCCTGTTCCTAGACCAGTGACATCACATTCATGGGTCACATGGCCTAGGCCAGTGATGGTGAACATTTTACAGACAGAGTGCCGAAACTGTAACCCAAAACCCACTTATTTATCCCAAAGTGCCAACCCGGCAATTTAACCTTAATACTGAAAAATACCGGCCAAGTTAAGTTGTGGGGGCCTGGCTTAACACAGGCCCCAGTAAAATGAATGCCCCCGTTGTTGCCCTCTAGTATCAAAAATGTCCCAGTGGTGGCCCCCAGTAATAATAATGTCCCATTAGTGGCCCCCAGTATTAATATAGCCCCAGTAGTGGCACCCATTATTAATATTGTCCCTTTAGTTGCCCCCAGTATTAATAAGGCCCACATTAGTGGCCCCCAGTATTTATAATGCCCTATTAGTTGCCCTAGTAATAATAAGGCCCGTATTAGTGGCCCCCAGTATTAATATAGCCCCAGTAGTGGCCCCCAGTATTAATAATGCCCCATTAGTTGCCCCAAGTTTTAATAAGGCCCATATTAGTGGCCCCCAGTATTAATATTGTCCCTTTGGTTGCCCCAAGTATCAATAAGGCCCCATTAGTGGCCCCCAGTATTAATAAGGCCCCCATTAGTGGCCCCCAGTATTAATAAAGCCCATATTAGTGGCCCCCAGTATTAATATAGCCCCAGTAGTGGCACCCAGTATTAATAATGCCCCATTAGTTACCTCCAGTATTAATAAGGCCCATATTAGTGGCTCTCAGTATTAATAAGGCCCATATTAGTGGCCCCCAGTATTAATAAGGCCCACATTAGTGGCTCCCAGTATTAATAAGGCCCCATTAGTGGCCCCCAGTATTAATAAGGCCCCCATTAGTGGCTCCCAGTATTAATAAGGCCCACATTAGTGGCCCCCAGTATTACTAAGGCCCATATTAGTGGCCCCTAGTATTAATAAGGCACATGGCACAGAATGATAATAATAAAAGGGAACAGAATTAAAGGGACAGAACCATCAGTACATAAAAAATACCCTTACAATACAGGCCTCTTGTAATAATTCGCCCTATTAGTGCTGGTATTATTTTTCCTCCATTAGTGGCTCCCAGTATTAATAATGCCACTGTTATAAAACTCACCTCCTCCATTTAATGGCCCTGCGGTGAACACTCGCTGCTCACTGGATGCACAGGACAAGACCTGCGCTCCAGTGTGATGGCATTTCACAGGTCCTTCCCATTCAGTCAGTAGAGAGTGTTCCCCGCAGTGCGATCAAATGGATGAGGATAAAAAAAAGAGTGTTACTCACCTCACTGATTCCCGCTCCTCCCATTCTGACACTTCCCCGCTGGTTTATTTCCTGTTGCATCTTGACACACAGGAAACCAGCAGTCAACCAATCACTGTATGAGGTGGGTAGGTCTCCTTTGCGGCCAGTGATTGGCTGAGCAGTTATTTCTTGTGTGCCGAGAGGGCTCAGTAAGTAGAGACCAGCAGGGAACTGGGAAGCGTCATAATGGGAGGCGTGGGAATCGGTGACAAAAGGATTGCTGCTTTTTTATCCCGTTCTGACCTTTATAAAGAAAAGAAAGTTACTGTCGGGAAAAACTCTTTCTTTGCCAAAATCATTTTCACCACATGGGGGAGCTCACCTCTTACAGATTTGTACAGCTTCTGTTGATATCAATAGGTCTGTCATTATAGAGCTATGTGAAGGGCAGCAAGAGGTTTGGAGCACTGTGTCAGACTCAGTATTTTGGATCTATGTATATTTAAAGGGGGTTTCTCACAGTAAACATTTACCACCTATCTGCCGGGCCTCCTCTTCCACCACTCTGGAGTCTGAAGGGACCATAGGAGGAGACCAGTTAGGCCGAGGGTCCGGTTACAGGTTTTGTACTGGAGCCCAGGATGCAATGAACATGTAATACAGATAGATTAGACGTGTTTCTCCCTACTATTGGGGTCATTTATCAAACTGGTGTAAAGTAGAACTAGCTTAGTTGCCAATAGCAACCAATCAGATTCCACCTTTCATTTTCCAAAGGAGCTGTGAAAATGAAAGGTGAAATCTGATTGGTTGCTATAGGCAACTAAGCCAGTT
Source organism: Bufotes viridis (assembly GCA_033119425.1). Classification (NCBI taxonomy): domain Eukaryota; kingdom Metazoa; phylum Chordata; class Amphibia; order Anura; family Bufonidae; genus Bufotes; species Bufotes viridis. The sequence continues at coordinate 23,118,097 of CM065597.1, forward strand.
CTACACCAGTTTGATAAATTACCCGATATATGTAGTATCTTCTATGGCTATTAGTGTATGGTGTACGTCTGTAGATCAGAAAACCGCTCTTTCCATCAGTCCTCGGTCTCGTGTCTGTGAAGGGTCACGTACTCAGCTCTTCCTCTTTGTCTGTATAGCGTGTGTGGTTCATGAGGTTTTGTATGTCGGGGACACGTGACCATGAGCTGAGCGTCGTCTCCATCCTGTCACAAGTGCCCTACATGTAGAGCTTGTCATCATTACATGTTATTGCATTATACTGCGCGGCTGCGGCGAGTGCGCTGTCTGTGGACTGTGCAATGCCTCAGGGAATTGATTAGATAGCAATGCTGAGCTATTTCCAGAACTTATTATTTTAGCTTTAGGAACAAATCAAAACCACAGCAGGGCGGCTGGAGGAATGTGTAATGGGCTCGGTTCTGATGCTGTAATTATGTAGTAAGCTTGGTTCTGATGCTGTATCTATGTTATAAGCTTGGTTCTGGTACCATATCTATGTAGTAAGCTTGGTTCTGGTACCATATCTATGTAGTAAGCTTGGTTCTGGTACCATATCTATGTAGTAAGCTTGGTTCTGGTACCATATCTATGCAGTAAGCTTGGATCTGGTACCATATCTTTGTAGTAAGTTTGGGTCTGGTACCATATCTATATAGTAAGCTTGGTTCTGGTACCATATCTATGTAGTAAGCTTAGTTCTCTTACTGTATCTATAGAACAGGCTTGGTTCTGGTACCATATCTATGTAGTAAGCTTGGTTCTGGTACCATATCTATGTAGTAAGCTTAGTTCTCTTACTTTATCTATAGAACAGGCTTGGTTCTGGTACCATATCTATGTAGTGGGCTTGGTTCTGGTACCATATCTATGTAGTAAGCGTGGTGCTCTTACTGGATCTACTGATTAAACTTGGTTCTGGTACCATATCTATGTAGTAAGCTTGGTTCTGATACCATATCTATGTAGTAAGCTTGGTTCTAGTACCATATCTATGTAGTAAGCTTAGTTCTCTTACTGTATCTATAGAACAGGCTTGGTTCTGGTACCATATCTATGTAGTAAGCGTGGTTCTCTTACTGTATCTACTGAATAAGCTTGGTTCTGGTACCATATCTATGTAGTAAGCTTGGTGCTCTTACTGGATCTACTGAATAAGCTTGGTTCTGGTACCATATCTATGTAGTAAGCGTGGTGCTCTTACTGTATCTATAGAACAGGTTTGGTTCTGGTACCATATCTATGTAGTAAGCTTAGTTCTCTTACTGTATCTATAGAACAGGCTTGGTTCTGGTACCATATCTATGTAGTAAGCTTAGTTCTCTTACTGTATCTATAGAACAGGCTTGGTTCTGGTACCATATCTATGTAGTAAGCGTGGTTCTCTTACTGTATCTACTGAATAGGTTGGTTCTGGTACCATATCTATGTAGTAAGCTTGGTGCTCTTACTGTATCTACTGAATAGGTTGGTTCTGGTACCATATCTATGTAGTAAGTTTGCTTCTAGTGCTGCATCCATTTACTGAGCTTGCTTCCATACTGTTCTATGTAGTAAGCTTGGTTCTGATGCTGTATCTATGTTATAAGCTTGGTTCTGGTACCATATCTATGTAGTTAGCTTGGTTCTGGTACCATATCCATGTAGTTAGCTTGATTCTGGTACCATATCTATGTAGTAAGTTTGGATCTGGTACCATATCTATGTAGTAAGCTTGGATCTGGTACCATATCTTTGTAGTACGTTTGGATCTGGTACCATATCTATGTAGTAAGCTTGGTTCTGGTACCATGTCTATGTAGTAAGCTTGGTTCTGGTACCATATCTATGTAGTAAGCTTGGTTCTGGTACCATATCTATGTAGTAAGCTTAGTTCTCTTACTGTATATATAGAACAGGCTTGGTTCTGGTACCATATCTATGTAGTAAGCTTGGTTCTGGTACCATATCTATGTAGTAAGCGTGGTGCTCTTACTGTATCTACTGAATAAGCTTGGTTCTGGTACCATATCTATGTAGTAAGCTTGGTTCTGGTACCATATCTATGTAGTAAGCTTGGTTCTGGTACCATATCTATGTAGTAAGCTTGGTTCTGGCACCATATCTATGTAGTAAGCGTGGTGCTCTTACTGTATCTATAGAACAGGCTTGGTTCTGGTACCATATCTATGTAGTAAGTTTGGTTCTGGTGCTGCATCCATTTACTGAGCTTGCTTCCTTACTGTTCTATGTAGTAAGCTTGGTTCTGTTACACCTGAAATCTATGCTAGCTGGTTTATTTTTAAGGCCTCATGCACATGAACGTATTTTCTTTCCGTGTCCATTCAGTTTTTTTTGCGGATGTTGGAAGTTACTCCGTGTGCATTCCGTTTCCGTATGTCTGTATTTCCATTCCGCAAAAAAATAGAACATGTCCTATTACTGTCCGCATTATGGACAAGGATAGTACTGTTCTATTAGGGGCGTATTTTTCGAGGATCCGTCTTTTGCGGACCACAAAATACATACAGTCGTGTGCATGAGGCCTAATACTGTACTCTGCAGTCCAAATAATACTGCCATGCAGTATCTGTCAAGCATATTGATACAACTCTCTCTGCCTGATTCCTCCTGCCATTGTTGAGTGGGGAGCTCACATACACCACTTACCAACCAGAAACCATGGATCCCCACTAGAGATGAGCGAACTTCTATTTTTAGTTCGGCGTCCAAAGTTCGGGTTCGGGTTATCGTAGCATCTCGTTATGGATTCCGCTACTGCGGACCATAACGGCATTTGGAATCCATAAGGGGATGCTTCATTGAACCCGAACCGTGGAGAACCCTAAGGACCTGGGGTGACGTCACCGCCATGTGATCAGTGCAAGGGGCGTGGCTCAGTACTGGATCACCTCTTATCCAAACTAGTGTTGAGCCACGCCCCCTGCACTGATCACATGGCGGTGACGTCACCCCAGGTCCTCCGTGTTGTCCAAGGTTTGGGTTCAATGAAGCAGCCCCTTATGGATTCCAAATGCCGTTATGGTCCGCGGTAGCGGAATCCATAACGGGATGCTATGATAACCCGAACCCGAACTATAGTTCACTAATATAGTGAACCCAGAAGTACATATAACACCCATTTCCCATAGCTTGTAGTTGTACCGAGAGACAGGGCCGGACTGGGACTGAAATTCCGCCCTGCATTTTAAAATAGACAGTCCCACTTCTGTGGTGAATGTGAAACATATTTGCACCCCTGCCCACCCACCCCAGTGCTAATGGAGTATTTGGATGGACATTACGTTACATTACTACTAAACATCCAGGAGAATACATCTCTCCTCGAATGTAGATGTTCTCTTCTCTCATCTTCTCCGTTGGGAGCAGACCATAATGACGACTTCTCTCAGCCATGTCTCGTCTCTGCAGTAGTGTGTCCTCCAATAATAATGCCCCCCCCCACTGTACCACCAGTAGTAATAAGGCCCCTTTATAATCCTCCAGTAGTTATTGTAGACCCCTCTATAATGCCCCAGTAATAATAAGGCTCCTTTATAGTGCCCCAAGTAGTTGTAATAGGCCCCTCTGTACTGCCCAAGTATTTTCATAGGCCCCTGTATAGTTCCCCCAGTAGATACTATAGGCCCTTCTATAGTGCCCCAGTAATTGATATAGAACCCTTTATAGTGCCCCAAGTAGTTGTCATAGGCCCCTGTATAGTTCCCCCAGTAGATACTATAGGCCCTTCTATAGCGCCCCAGTAATTGATATAGAACCCTTTATAGTGCCCCAAGTAGTTGTCATAGGCCCCTCTATAGTTCCCCCAGTACTTGTTATAGGCCCCTCTATACTGCCCCCAGTACATAATATAAGCCCCTCTATAGTGCCCCCAGAAGTTAATTTAGGGCCCTCTATAGTGCCCCAGTAGTTAATATAAGGCCTTCTATAGTTCCCCCAGTAGTTCATATAAGCCCCTTTATAGTGCCCCCAGTAGTTCATATAAGCCCCTCTATAGTGCCCCCAGTAGTTCATATAAGCCCCTCTATAGTGACCCCAGTAGTTCATATAGGCCCCTCTATAGTGCCCCCAGTAGTTCATATAGGCCCCTCTATAGTGACCCCAGTAGTTCATATAAGCCCCTCTATAGTGCCCCCAGTAGTTCATATAGGCCCCTCTATAGTGCCCCCAGTAGTTCATATAAGCCCCTCTATAGTGACCCCAGTAGTTCATATAAGCCCCTCTATAGTGCCCCCAGTAGTTCATATAGGCCCCTCTATAGTGCCCCCAGTAGTTCATATAAGCCCCTCTATATACATCTACTATATGCATTATGTGCAAAAGTACCGCTTTACTGGTGCAGATAATTGCATGTTTTCAGTGAATTTCGGTGGCTCTTGATGAGATCACATAGTCACGGTTTGCTGTAGACTTTTCAGCCCTCTTATTCAGCCTATTAATAATAGGAAAGGAGTCATCAGGGATTGAAGGGAGAAGGACAGATGACTAAGGGAGCAGGTGCACTGAGAAATAATAAGGGGACGACCGCGCCACATGCTCGTCTCTGTAAGTACCCCCTGCTGGGGCGCCCATTGATGCAATGTTCTGCTTCAGACTGGGGGCAGCGGTGCTGACTCACCACACATGACCCCCCTGACAAGCCGCATTACATCTGTATGACATACAGGCGCTATCCATGGTCCTGTACTGTGCAAATGCGAGGATCAGCACTGTAGCTCCGGGAGTCTATATTCACCTTAGCATTTGTGCAATGTGAATATGACGGAGTTGAAACGACACAGTTAGGGCCACATTCTGGTCTAAGGTATGTGTAGAAACATTGAAAGGGATCTCTGCAATGTTTTCCATACAATACTGCAAAAACATCAGTGGCTAAATAATACTGCCATATAATATCCAAATAATACTGCCATACAATGCTCAAAAAATGCTGCTGTGCAGTGACCAAGTAATACTGCCATACAATGCTCAAAAAATACTGCTATGCATTGCCAAAATATTACTGTTATACGGTTCGTTAGCAAAACTGCCATACAGTGCCTAAATAATACTCCAATGCAGTGCTCAACAATACTGCTATACAGTACACAAATAATAATCATGCCATATAGTACAGAAATAATACTGCTATACCAAGCATATATAATACTACTATATAGTGCCCACATATATTGCATATTCCCCAAATAGATCTGCCATATATTGGATGAATATTCACATCATGCAATGCCTTCATTTACTGCCATACAGTGTCCAAACATTGTAACCAAGCAGAGACTAAGTATTATTCACATGCTTTGATGCAATAATAAAAGTCTTCAAATAATACTGGAATGCAAAGTGTAAATAATACTGCCATACAGAGCATAAATAATACTATTAGACAGTTACTGCATAAACTGCCATAAATTACCCCAGATAAAAAGAACACTTTCCAAAAATATTGCATGACTAATACCATCATATAATGACTGCACATACTGCCACAGTGCCCAAAAAGTACCGTCGAGCATTGTGTAACTATTAGCATGGAGTTTGTATGTTCTCCCCGTGTTTCCGAGGGGTTTCCTCCGGGTTCTCCGGTTTCTCCCACACTCCAAAAGACTTACTGATAGGGATCTTAGATTGTGAGCCCCATTGGCGACAGTTCGATGCTAATGTCTTTAAAGCGCTGCGGAATATAGTAGCGCTATATAAGTGCATAAAATAAATAAATATTATGCAATAACCAAATTATAAGACTTATAGTCTGCAAATAATACCCCTATACAGTGCCTAAATTATACTGCCATACCAAGTATGAATAACATTATCATATAAGAGCTACATATACTAAAAAAAAACACCATGTATGGCAGGAAGTACCGATGAGTACATACAGTATATTGCCATACAGTGCCCAAATATTACAGCAAAGCGTGGTCTAAATAATACACTGGCCAAATATTTAGACCATATAGTCTCCAAATAATACACCTTTCCAAAGTCCAAATAATGCCGCCAAACAGTGACCACATATGACCATATAGTGCTCACGTAATACTTTCACGCACCGTTCTTCAAATAATAACTTCTTACGTTTTTCCTTTACCGTCCTTCAACAGGACAAGACTCTAACAGCTGACGCCATATTGGGGGCATATTATGGAGATGAAGTGTCCTTGCGTCCATATCGAGCCGCCATGAGGCAGATCGTTAGTGCCAATGCTAATATGGACTTTCTGAATGGTACCCGCAATGATCCTCTCAGGCACTTTGACTCCGAGAGGGTGAGACAAGGGAACAGCCTGGTGCTACGAGCCCGTGAGGATCTGCTGTGGAATATCAGGGCCAAGGAATATGAAGGAGCCCGAGAGATACTGGGCCAGATATTACATTCACTGCAGGTAAGGCTGGAGCTGGTGTACTGAGGCTAGCTGAATTTAAACTTTAAAGGGGTTGTCTATTTTTGGGCGCTTGGGTATAATAGAAAGCTGGAACCCATTATTAATCCTTTCCATTAGCCAGAATGAAGAGCCGCTCCAAAGAGACTCAGTATACCGTACATGTTGGACCTGACTGGTCAGTGCATTACATGGCCACCTTGTGGTGCTGGTATCTTACCTAGATGAGATCACAAGGGATCGGCGCTTCGTGGTCAGGTCATAATCGTTAAAAATTTTGTTAATCGTTAGAATTTTTAGGCAACAGTACCTCTATGGGCCAGTAGGTGTCAGTGTATAGCATTTTGACCTTCTAATCAAAAACCTATGCAAATTAGCTCATGGCAGCCAATCCAGAGACTGGATGAGCCACTTTTACACTTGCCCTTCCACAGCGGGGGAAAAAAAAATGCAAATTAGCACAAATTATTTTTTTGTGTCATAAAAATCTAACTCTCCTAAGGATCTGTATAATGTTCATCCAGCTTTACAGAAGATACATAAGAAACACACCAACTCCAAAATTGCCTGAAAATAATAGTCCGCTAGGTTTCCTCAATGAGAGCCATCACCTCCACACCCCTTACCCCCAGCTGTGTCTTTGGCATCTCATCCAGCCAACCAGTATCCTGCTCTGTACTGGTGAGGGACAAGAACCTCATAACTGTTGTCTACAGAGGGGTTGCTCTTCCTTTCGTGGAGTCCCTGGTGGAGCTAAATGCTGCATGGACTATACACAGTTAGGCCTCATGCACACGACCGTTTTTTTATGCTGTCCGCAAAAAGGGGTTCCGTTGTTCAGTGATCCGTGTCCGTTTTTGCCTTCCGTTGTGTTTCCGTGTGTCTTCCGTTTTTTTTTAGCGGACAGGACCCAAAAGATTTTACAAAAAGACAGGCCGACAATTTTTCCCAAGTGCCTGCCAAGAGATCCGCAAAAAAAACGGACACGGAACGCGGATGACACACGGATGGCCATCCGCATTTTTCACGGACCCATTGACTTGAATGGGTCCGTGAACCGTTTTTCACGGACAAGAATAGGACAGGTTATATTTTTTTGACGGACTGGAATCACGGACCACGGACGCGGAGGACAAACGGTGCATTTGCCGAGGTTTCCACGGACCCATTGAAAACCAATGGGTCCGCAGAAAATCACGAAAAACGGAGCAACGGACACGGAATCCAACAACGGTCGTGTGCATGAGGCCTTAAAGTGATGAGAAAAACAAAGCACACGCTCCATGAATTCTATGGTTTTACTTATAAGGACATAATAAAAGAACATCTGGTCCTTAGAAGGTCTTAAAATTAGATAAATTCAACTTCAGATGAACAGCAGCACATGAAAGATTCTACCGTGTCATAATTAATTCAATAAAAATTAGGCCAAAATGCAGAAACTGTGTGAAAAATTAAGTATACCCTTACTGCTTCCCTAGGAATAAAGAGGGTAAGAAGCATCTGCTAATCGAATGCCCTTGATGAACTAATCATCAGTAAGTGCGAAGACCAGTATAAAAGCAGGCGTTTTGGCAGTTTGCTGGTCTGGCATTCTGGAGCATTCCATGCCAAGGGGAAAAGACATCAGCAGTGATCTTAAAGAAGCAATTGTTGCCGCCCATCAGTCTGGGAAGTCCATCATTCTACAACGAGAAAGATTATTAACAAGTGGAAAACATTCAAGACAGCTGACGATCTTTCCAGGAATGGACGTCCCAACAAATTTATCCCAAGGTCAGACCATGCAATGCTCAGATAAATGAAGAAAACCCGAAGAGCTACATCTAAGACTCTACAGGATTCGGTTAGCATGTTAAATGTTCAAGACCATGTTAGGAAAAAGACTGAACAAGTATGGCTTGTTTGGAAAGGTTGCCAGGAGAAAGCCTCTTCTTTCTTTAAAGAGTTTGGCAGCGCTACTAAAGTTACATCTGAACGAACCACAAGACTTCTGGAACAATGTTCTTTGGACAGACGAGGCCAAAGTGGAGATGTTTGACCATAATGCACAGTGCCACTTTTCAGGGGCGTAGCTAACGGCTCATGGGCCCTGGTGCAAGAGTTCAGCTTGGGCCCCCCTACCCTCAGTGCTTTGTGTGTCTTCTTATGCGGCACAAGGGTCTTTGGGCCCCCTCAGGGTCCTGGGCCTGGTATCGACTGCTACCTCTGCACCCCCTATAGCTACGCCCATGCCACTTTTTATGAAAACCAAACGCAACATATAAGCACAAACCCCCCGACTGTCAGACATGGTGGTGGAGAACTGTTGATTTCAGCTTGTTTTGCAGCCACATGACCTGGGTACTTTGCAGTCATTGAGTTGACCATGATCTCCTCTGTATATCAAAGTAATCTAGAGGCAAATGTGAGGCCATCTATCCAACAGTTAAAGCTTGGCCAAAAGTGGGTCATGCAACAGGACAATGATCCCAAGCAGATTGGCAAGTCTACAAAAAAATCGCTGAAAAAGAAAAGAATCAAAGTGATGCCATGGCCCAGTCAAAGTCTGGACCTCAACCCAAATGAAATAATGTGGCAGCACCTGTGCATAAACGAATGCCCACAAACCTCAATGAACTGAAGCAATGTTAAGAAGAGTGGGCCAAACTTCTTCCAGAACAATGTGAGGGACAGATGAAGTCATAGAGATAATGTTTACTTCAAGGTACTGCTGCTGCTAAAAGTTCTACAAGCTACTGATTCATGGGGTGAGCTTAGTTTTTCACAGATGACTTTTCCATTTTGAATTTATTTTTGTTGAATAAATAATTACACATTGGAATCTGTTGTGTTGTGGATTATCTAAAGTTGTATTCACTTAATTTTAAGACCTTCCACGGACCAAATGATTTTAATCGTGTTTTGATGTAAAACCATAGAGTTCAAAGAGGGTGTACTTGGTTTTCCTCATGACTGTAACTGATATCTGCTTGGTCTACACCTCTGTCCTAACCTCTGCTCACTTGTCCTTTCAGGATTTTTATAGCCATACTAACTGGCTAGAACTGGGGAACACAGACGTCCATCCCGATCTTGCCACCCCTGGGAAAGACATTGACTCCATAGCTGAAGGTATGTGGGATTGTTAAAGGCTCTGCCATCCTGGCACTGTCTTTTCCTTAATCTCTGCTTTATTAAGACTCTTATTGATGCCCCTGAGGTTGTCACCTATTCAAAGTAGCTCACTTCTTATACTCTATTCTTGCCTAGTGCAATCCGGCCTTGTCCTGTGACCAGCCTTATCAGCATGTTGTGCTGTGACCAGCCTTATCAGCATGTTGTGCTGTGACCAGCCTTTTCTGCCTGTTGTGGTGTGACCAGCCTTTTCTGCCTGTTGTGGTGGGGCCAGCCTTTTCTGCCTGTTGTGCTGTGACCAGCTTTGTCTGCCTGTTGTGGTGTGACCAGCCTTGTCTGCCTGTTGTAGTGTGGCCAGCATTGTCTGCCTGTTGTGCTGTGACCAGCCTTTTCTGTCTGTTGTGGTAGGGCCAGCCTTTTCTGCCTGTTGTGCTGTGACCAGCCTTTTCTGCCTGTTGTGGTGTGACCAGCCTTTTCTGCCTGTTGTGGTGGGGCCAGCCTTTTCTGCCTGTTGTGGTGGGGCCAGCCTTTTCTGCCTGTTGTGGTGGGGCCAGCCTTTTCTGCCTGTTGTGCTGTGACCAGCCTTGTCTGCCTGTTGTGGTGTGACCAGCCTTGTCTGCCTGTTGTAGTGTGGCCAGCCTTTTCTGCCTGTTGTGCTGTGACCAGCCTTTTCTGCCTGTTGTGGTGGGGCCAGCCTTTTCTGCCTGTTGTGGTGGGGACAGCCTTTTCTGCCTGTTGTGCTGTGACCAGCCTTTTCTGCCTGTTGTGGTGGGGACAGCCTTTTCTGCCTTTTGTGGTAGGGCCAGCCTTTTCTGCCTGTTGTGCTGTCACCAGCCTTTTCTGCCTGTTGTGGTGGGGCCAGCCTTTTCTGCCTGTTGTGGTGGGGCCAGCCTTTTCTGCCTGTTGTGCTGTGACCAGCCTTGTCTGCCTGTTGTGGTGGGGCCAGCCTTTTCTGCCTGTTGTGGTAGGGCCAGCCTTTTCTGCCTGTTGTGGTAGGGCCAGCCTTTTCTGCCTGTTGTGCTGTGACCAGCCTTGTCAGCCTGTTGTGGTGGGGCCAGCCTTGTCTGCCTGTTGTGCTGTGACCAGCCTTGTCAGCCTGTTGTGGTGGGGCCAGCCTTGACTGCCTGTTGTGCTGTGACCAGCCTTGTCTGCCTGTTGCGCTGTGACCAGCCTTGTCAGCCTGTTGTGGTGTGGCCAGCATTGTCTGCCTGTTGTGTTGTCATCTGTGAATGTGTTTTATGCCACCAAAAGAAATCCAGGCATAAGAGATCCTCACTGTGTAAGACAAGTGCCTCAAAGCATGTAGAGCTTGGTCTATAGGTCACAAGCCATGTAGCCGAAGGAGGATGTTTATCTCTTCCTTTGCAATGTTCTAATCCTTGTCATTTTACTTTGGTCAATGGAATACAGGCTGACATAAACAGTGCTTTCATCCATGTAGTATCTAGGGCATCATGGAATCAATCACCCTCTGTCCAAAATGTCCACTTAGGGATCAATTGTGAATACCAAACATCTTCTGTCTCTTCTCTCCATCTCTCAGTCTCTGAACAGACCTGTACGGATTGTGCTGATGTCTCTTGCCAGAATAACATTGCAGCAGCCATTCAAAAGAGACATCTTCTGACATCCGGATACTATGGCGTGTCCCCTGTAAAGCCTCGAGGTACGTATAATTAAATCAGAGACTTCACGGATTTTCATATGTTCTGATGAAAAACATGACATTGTGACATAACCTAAGAGGACCATAAACAGTAGATATTTGTCAGTACCCGAATGTTTAAATATTAGACTGGGCATATTGGATTTCCCCTGTCGGAGATTTCTGGTAGTTGCTTAAATATATTCTCTTATTCCATAGAATAAAATGTTTTCCCACCATGAACCTTGGTATATTGTCTATGTGGATCAATCTGCCTAAAACAGAAAACCTGTAATTTTTTTGTTTTTACATTAGGAAAGTGCAGTCATGGGGGTCCATTTGATGACAGTAGAGAGCGCAGTGCCCGAGGAGGGATCAACAAGGACACAGCCACTGCTGTATTTTCCCCCCACCATTTTCTCCATGATAAAGCTGCTCGATTGGCTCTACAGGCATCTATTAAATTTCTGAGTGAGCTACGAAGAGAGGTGACCGATAGAGATATGTTAAGGTGAGAGGAAGGTGAGCTGCTGCCATCCTATGTCGTGCACAGAAGGATGATTGCATAAGGGCCAGATTGGCCTAGAAAACCAGTTGACTCAGCCTTTATTTCATTCATGGGGCCCCAAAAGTTCGGCAGACCAGCCTGTGTGGAGCCAACCTCTTGTGACTAGCGTTTACTTCTAATTGATTGATTAGATCTTGTTAATGATGTATCTTACACTGACCAAGATAATAAAAACTGGACGTGCACATGACCTGTATAGATGTAGGGTTGGCCAGATAAGTTTGATACTGCATGTGAAACAAATGTTGTTGGGCTCTGTTTACATCCATGTTGAGTCTATCTGTCAAGTTTTCCAGCATGTTTTTGGCTGCATTCATGCCACCAAATGATAGACTCCTTAATGGAATCCCAAAGAACCCCATTAAAGGTTTACATTGTCGTAACTTTTTTGAATTAAGATACTATAGTATAGCACATTGTGCTGTCATTCAGCTCTGCTACATATCTGCATATATCTGCTTGTTGCTTCAGACTCCTGGGAGTTTCTGCCTTCCCAGCTTTGAGCTTTGTCCTGGACACCACAGGTAGTATGGGAGAAGAGATCACATCGGCTCGTCTACAGTCACGAAGCATTATCCAACGTCAACGTAGGACTTTACTGGAACCAGATTACTACATCTTGGTGCCCTTCAATGACCCAAGTAAGTTCATCAGTTCATCGGCACTCACTTATCCTTACATTCAGGTATCAACCTATCTGTGGTAGGGTCAGATGGTCAATCATGGTAATTTTGCATCTTTAGGCTTTGGCCCTGTGTATAAGACAAGTGACCCTGAAGAATTCTTAAAAGCCCTTGACAGTCTTCATGCTCTTGGTGGTGGAGATGAACCTGAGATGTGTTTATCAGCTCTTCAGGTAAGTGTCCATAACCTTCAGCCCAAATCTCTATCTCTGTCTGACATCTTCTCACTTTTTAACTATTTTTCATCACCATTTTCCCATGTCCTCAGCTAGCCCTAATCAATACCCCTCCACATTCTGAAATCTTCGTCTTTACCGATGCCTCGTCCAAGGATGAACATCTCCGAAGTAATGTTGAGGCTTTAATCCAAGAAAGGAAGATGAAGGTGAGTGATTGAGGCTTGAAACAGTTGGGTGAGACTTTAATGGTAGAAGCTAGTTGGTCACTATTGCTCCCTGAAGACAGTTTGAAGTTGTCATGTTCCTCTTGTGCTCCAACAATCCCAAAATATTTTTGGGAACTAAGTCACCCCCTTGACCGTATCTTGCTTTCACATTTAGTATGGAAATTATACCGTACATATGCTAGGGTAAGGCCTTGTTCCTTAATTATTCCTCCCACAGGAGTTTCCTCAAGGTTGTCCAGGATTAGAAATTCAAGGGTGCTTTCCTCTAAAACAGCTCCACACTTGTCCATGGGTTGTGTCTGGTATCGCAGTTTAGTGCCATAGAAGTATATATGAAGCCCATGATGTGGCGCTGTTTTTGGAGAAAGCAATTATCTTTTGTTATCCTGGACCACCACGAATAGAAAGGTTATTAATAATAATAGAGTGTCTCTCATATTTAGGTGTCTTTCCTAATAACAGAGGATCCTTCCAGAACAAGAGCAAGGAGCCGCCGGGAGATTTTACATCCAAACAGATTTGACCTTTATGCAGAATTGGCCTCAGTGTCAGGAGGTCAGATCATCTTTACCAACAACCAAGACATCTCGGAAGTTGCCAAAGTTATAACAGATTCAGCCTATTTTGATGTGGTGAGTAAAGACTCTTCGAGGGAGAGTCCTCCAAAGAATTGTAAGCATAGGTGTGCACGAGCCCACATGGGAGGTGGAGGAAGGATGGGAGTGGTAGTTGTGGCCTAGATAGTGGTAGTAATGGTTCATGGTGGCCTTTGTGAATGGAGGGTGCACCCTTTCCTCCCTCAGGACACACCATGGACTTTTTGGGGACTCCCACCTTGTGGTGGAGCACTCCGTTCAGACCCTCCAGAGTACAGTAAGTCTCTCTATCAGATTCCAACTACTATCCAAGTCAACTAAAGAGGTGCACATTCACAATATTGAACTACAGTTCCCACAGCGAGATGTAGATCTTCCGACAGGTACCTAATCTCTGGTAAAGGCGTGGTGGGCTCCTGAGGCGATGTACCCTTTCCACTAGCAGTAAGGCCTGTTGCCATAAACAAGCGATTGCATTTACTGTCTGTCCTTTGTACCAGTTCTTTAATTTGGCCCTCAGTAGTCTGTATATTCTGTCCTTCTTCTCTCGCAGAGGATGGTGGTAGTTGTTGGGATACATGGATGAGAGTTCCTCCCGCAGTCAGCTAGACCTCAAATCACTAAGTTCCTAAACCCAGAGGACGGTATAATAACTAAATGGTGCTGCAAACATCACATAGAAAAAGTGCAATAAAATTAACAATGGACATTAACCCATTTGCAGTAACCCTCAGGAGTACTACAGGTGTAATGGTAAATCTTTCCTGCCGCAGGTCACCCTTCTGCATGTGCAAACCACAGAGGGAGGCATCGCTCATCATGTCTTTCTGGTGGACGAATTTCTTCACAGTGTCACGCTGTACATAAACGGCGACGTCAGGGAATTCCGTATCCATGATCCGAGAGGTAATGGAGTGGTGTGGGGCTCCAGAGTGAGCTGGAATGTGAGATACAAATGCCAATGAGCCTTACTAAGCAGACACTTCTCTCTTACTTGAACTAGGCCGAAAACAAAATGGCCGCCGCCAGTCTTATGGCAAATTTACCCGCGTGTTTCTGTCAGACCCTCTGCAGGTGGGGAACTGGACAATATTCATGAAAACTGTCGAGCCCTACAGTATTCACGTCCAAGGTGAGAATGTTAAGAAGCACTTTTGCTAAAATGCGGACATGTTATGTCTCTGCAGCAGATGGAGCAGAGCTGTGTTTGTCAATTTCCTCTTTGGCTGAGTTTTTTTTCCATGTTTTTCACATTTCTTTGCAATTTTTTTGTGCTTTTGAAAAAGGGAAATACTTATGGAAAACTACACATGTTTTACCTTGGTGGTTTTGGTGGTCTTTACATGAAATGTGTTGGTGAAATACTGGTGCTAAGGAAAAAAATTATAATATACGATGCATGTAAGAACACCTTCTGACAATTTTAACATCTTGTCGAATGAATTCCAACCTACAACTTTTACATGTGGTATCAAACATACATTTTTTCTAGCTCAATAACTTTTCACCTGGATCTACTGATGTCTTAGGTTTCTCCTCTCCATGCAAATGATGATGTCTCCTCTCCTATCTCAGACTACCGGTTTTCTTTCTCTTTGTTTGTTAGGTCGAAGCTCTGTCGATTTCCTCTATTATTTTGGGACTCCTGTGAATGGGTCTCATCCTGGACTCTATGAACTCAACAACCAACCAGTGGCTGGTAGGTAATGATGCAGAGTCTAAACCAGGTGTTTACCTTCCAGACTTGTGGAGAAATTGGTTGGGCTTCCTCAAGGCTTCCATTTGAGCACATGCATGAGGTCATGGTTCCATGCTGGAGAGTAGGGAAGGTCTTTGAGTCTTAGGACTCCACTTTTTCCATCATTTCCTTTTGCTGTCCTCAAGGTGTCCCTGTGATCCTGGTTGTTGATGCCATTGGCCTCCCAGAGTCCGCCAACCTAAGCCATGTCAGCTTGACCGCACGTAACGGCGAGACTCAGACAGCCGAACTAGAGACGGCCAATCAGGCGGGACTCTTCACGGCGAAAATCAGTGACATCCCCATCGGAGAGTTTAGTGTTGGTGTGAGAGGTCAGGATGGGAGAGGACTTCAGCTGAAACGGGAGGCACCACAACAATTCAGTGCAGCTGAATGCATTTTGGAGGTAGGCTTTGTGGTTATTAATTCCTAGGGACTCTTTATGTCAACATACCAAAATCAGGTGTGGCAGTGCCATCTACATGAGTCTCCTAGGGGGTTCGGAGGTAGACCAGACCATGATAGATTCATACGGTAGATTCATAGAACTGTTTGAGTATTTTTCTTTAACAGAAGTATAATAATGTCTTCCAGATGTCCAGTAATTCACTTGTGACACCAGGAACCTTACATCCAATTTTAATGAAGGTCACCAATTTTGGAGGGCATCACTGCTATTCCATCAGCATGACTAACGATGTCAACAAGGATTCTACTACATTCAGGTGAGCAGCTGTCCCATTAAACGTACTAGATTCTTCTTCAGAGTCACTGTACTTTCACACAATTTTATTTCATTTAATAGAGAATTGAGTAACTAGCAAAAGTCTAAATCACTTTATTTTAAAAATCTGCCTGCATCCACCTGAAAAAAGCAGTAAAGTAATGGCCACTAGGGGCCTCATTTCCACCTAAGTTGCAGTCCACTGGCTGTTGTCAGGCAAGATCCGTCACTCGTAACAGAGACTCAGTAGCTAGCTCAAATGAAAAAGGGGCGTGTCAGAGGTAGCTGAGATTCTGAGACTACTTCCTAATTCTGCTTCTGAATTCACGGGAGCGTACAGCCTTTCTGTAAGTGTGATTTCCTCCTCCTTATCTATTCTGTGAGCTTCGGAGTGCTTCTGAGTGAAATGCATCTAGCTGTGCAAGTAAAACAGGGAATAATAATACACCTTCACAATTAAGATCTTACAAGGAAGCACAGCCATTATGCAATTTATTTTGTGAAAACTCAGATTCCATTTAAACATAGGACAGAGATTTAGAAGAGTAAAACATGAGTTATATTGAATAATTTCCCATGAAAGTATACATCAGTCTGCTCAGCTCCGGCTGCTCTATAAATTGCTGCCTACCTATGCATGTGCAACATGACAGGTTCCCTTTAAATATAATCCTCCTCTGTATTTGATTTCCTTGAAGGTACCTCCTCTTTGTTTTCTCCCAACTCTTGAAGATTATTTGACTTTCTGAACCTGAAACCTCTGAACTTCTCCTGACAGGATACAGATGGAGCCTAGAAAGACAGAAGTAAGGAACATGGAGATCAGAGTTCCTGACAACACCGAGCAAAATACCATCGTCACAGTGATGGCAAAGGCAGGTGTGTGCGGCAGCAGCTCCCAACCGCCATGCTTCACCCACCTCTCATTAATAGTTATTGGGGAAAATGAGGTAAGTGATATCTGCTCTACTAAATGTGAATAGTGACTTTATTGTGTAATTGTGCTAAGAGGCCATTTTTTTTGAAGCTTGACCTTTGTTTTACACCCTTCCATATGAGCAGATCCAAACTGGACCTCATGTGCTCCTGAAGAACTGACCAGAGTTACAAATGATCCAGTCCAGTCCTCCATTACATAGACAGCCCATTAATTTGAATGGACACTGTGTAATGCTTCATTTCTCCTGTGATGGCGCTACAGGGAAATGAAACTCTCTCTTATTACCTCATGGACACAGCTGAACACTTTGGCCCCTTTCACACGGACGAGTTTTCCGCGCGGGTGCAATGCGTGAGAAGGACGCATTGCACCCGCACTGAATCCGGACCCATTCATTTCTATGGGGCTGTGCACATGAGCGATGATTTTCACGCATCACTTCTGCGTTGCGTGAAAATCGCAGCATGCTCTATATTGTGCGTTTTTTTACACAACGCAGGCCCCATAGAAGTGAATGGGGCTGCGGGAAAATCGCAAGCATCCGCAAGCAAGTGCGGATGCGTTGCGATTTTCCCGCATGGTTGCTTAGCAACGGGACCCGATCTCTATTATTTTCCCTTATAACATGGTTATAAGCGGAAATAATAGTATTCTTAATAAAGAATGCATTGTAAAATGAAGTGGACGGGGTTAAAAATAATAAAAGTTAACTTACCTTAGCCACTTGATCGCGTAGTTGCGATCTCTCCTCTCTTTCCCTGCATCAGCTTAGATCTAAAGGACATGTGATGACGTCACATCACATGGTCCAATCACATGGTCCATCTTACCATGGTGATGGACCATGTGATTGGACCATGTGATATGACGTCATCACAGGTCCTTTAGTTCTTAGCTGATGCAGGGAAAGAGAGGAGAGATCGCGACTACACAATCAAGTGGCTAAGGTAAGTTAACTTTTATTATTTTTTAACCCCTTCGACTTCATTTTACTATGCATTCTTTATTGAGAATGCTATTATTTTCCCTTATAACCATGTTATAAGGGAAAATAATCAATTCTCCAGAAGACCCGAAACCGGACTTCAGTGATGGGTACCAAACATGGCGATTTTTCTCACGCGCGTGCAAAACGCGTTACAAACGTTTGCACCCGCGCGGGAAAAACGCGCATATTCCCGCAACGCACCCGCCTCTTATCCGGGTTTGACGCCCGTGTAAAAGAGGCCTTTGTGATCAGTTCGTTATCGAGGGTCCATTCTAAGAAGTAGGGATTATCCAAAATGGAGAAACCCTTTAATGATAATTGCATTTCTTTTTAATGAGCACTAGGACAGCGAATCAGAACAAAACCCTGCAGTTCGTAATGCTCCCCAAGAGCAGAGGCCTTCTGGTGACTGCAGTCTCTGCACCCCTATAGCTGCACCACTTTCAGGAAACAGTGGCATAGATTTATGAAGAAAAATACAAAAACTACAATGTCTGGACACTAGATGGTGCTATGAAGACAAAATATTTTCTGATTGTCAGGCTTCTTTACATGGGCACAACCGCTGAAGTACCAGGCGGCATGTGAACTACTATGGTGCTCAGGGGGCTTGCTGACAATCCACCAGTGCTATTTTACAAACTGACTACAAACTTCCATGGTGGGCAAGAACATGTAATCAATATGGTTGAATTTTTATGATCAACCCCAAGTCAACACCAAATGGTGATGTTCTCTTCTGGACCTTTAAGGGGTTGTCCACATTTGGGAACCTTTCATCTTGAACCCCCACAAGTCACCAGACCTATGGAGGAAAGCAATCTTCTCTGCTCCCCTCTGGTCTCCCACTGCCACTAAGGTGCCCCTGTCCCATGTATCAACATCCGGTTTGATGGTGGTCATGTAGCGCATGGGGGACGTGTCACCGCTGCAACCAGTCACTGGCTGCAGCTGCACATATGCACCCTGTCAAACTGGATGTTGACATGTGGGACCAGATTGCGTCAGTGGCATCAGAGAACCAAAATAGATGTACTCTAGCGGCAGGAAGCAAGGAGGAATGCTTCCCTCTGTAGGACCGGTGACGTGGATGCTCAGGCCAAAAGGCCTCCTTTTAGGACCCTGTGGTATTAGGGGCCCATTACTGTGCCAGAGCATGGCCCTAAAAAGGATCCTCTGGTGGTTTATCCAACCCTAGTAATTATATTTCCAATTCTTGAATGAATTTGCTACTTCAAAGTGGGGCCCCATTCTGAGTTTTACTATGGGGCCCCATGGCTACTTATTACATCTCGTAGTGTATTCCATTCTTAACTCCACCTTATCTTTCCTATTTGCAGACCTCCACGTCGCCTCCACCCGTTTGCCCTCAGCCGTCCTATCTCCAGTCCTGCCCTGAGTCGTTGGCCCCCAGTCGCTGCAAGGATCACCAGTGGAGGGCCACTCTCTTAGTCACAGACATAGATGGGATTAAATCTGTCCATGTTGTGAATGGTTCCGGTTCAGCCTCTCATTACTCAGATGCGGGAAATGACGGCGTTGAATACACGTCCGACTGCTGTGCCCTGCAAGCTGAGCTATCGATTACTAACCACAAGGAGGCAGCGTGGAGCTGTTCTTTACGTGCCCCAGTCACTGCTGCGCAGGCGGAACATAAAGCCCACTATTTACTGATCATACCCCTTCTGCTGGTACTTGTGGTGGGCCTGGGGATATGTTACATGCAGAAGATAAGGCGACGTCAGACTGATTACAGCAGTCCGAAGGACTGCGAGAAAGATTAATGTTAACGGATGAAAATGTCTGGTGCCAAAAATCCCCAGCACCAGGTATGAAAGGCACAGTGATCAGATAGGAGCACAGACATTAAGGTGATTGCCTGCCATTGACCACAATTTTTTTTACTTAATTGGTCCAAAATTCTGTGCTGATTACCGTATTTTTCGCTTTATAAGATGCAACCGATGATAAGACGCACCCCAGATTTTAGAGGAGGAAAATGAGAATTTTTTTTTTCATCAGACCTCATATCAGATCCTCAGATCAGACCCCCATAAATATCAGGACATCACATCAGACCCCCCTTATCAGGACATTACACCAGACCCCTATATCAGGACATCATATCAGACCCCCATATCAGCCTCAGCCCTCTATGTCAGACCTCCATCAGAGCTCAAATCAGCCCTTTATTTCTCACCCCCATCAGACCTCAGACCAGCACTTTATTTCTGACCCCCATCAGACCTCAGATCAGCCCTTAATGTCATACCCCCATCAGACTTCAAATCAGCCCTTTATTTCTGACTCCCATCAGACCTTAGATTTCTGACGCCCTTTATTTCTGACCCCCATCAGACCTCAGATCAGCCCTTAATGTCATACCCCCATCATACCTCAAATCAGCCCTTTATTTCTGACCCCCATCAGACTTCAGATCAGCCCTTTATTTCTGACCCCCATCAGACCTCAGATCAGTCCTTTGCTTTTGACCCCCATCAGACCTCAGATCAGAATAAAATAAAAAACTCCTCCTACCTCTCCTGTGCCGTGCCTCCTCTTTATCTCCGGCAGAACTCACGCACCCCTGTCTTCTCCAGCCCGCGCTGCACTGTCACCTGACATCATGCAGCGTCAGGTCATGACGCTGAACTGGGTCAGGACAGTGCAGCGCCAGCCCCAGCAAAGAAGACCAGGGAAGTACCGGAAGCGCTTGCTGCACTTCTTCCCGCTCCCGGCACCTTTATAAGACGCACAACCATTCCCCCCCCACTTTTGGGGGAAAAAAGTGTGTCTTATAAAGCGAAAAATACGGTAATTGTCTATGTTTGGGACCTTTGAGAACCTGTGGGACCTGCACGTATCTCCACAATGGAGGTACCCCAACTCCCATCCTGATGGGTGAAGTGGAAGGTGGTCCCTGCCTCCAGGCAGATAGTGAACGTGGAGGTCTCTCTGTGTGTCTGCAGCTCTCTCCATTACTATGGGAGTCACAAAAACAGCCAAGATGTTGCTGCCATTGATATGAATGGAGAGAAACACAAACAGCCGCTTCTCCATTCAGTACCTTCCTGGATGCTGTGGTCTACAGCTGCCTCACCAGGTTGACAGGAGATTTAGGACCCTCATTTCGAGATAGTTGCAAGTTCTGCGAGGGGTTCCACATCTGTTACATATTTATTGCACATTCTCTGCATATGCTGACTTCCTACATTTAAAATTCTGACTTCCTAATGCTACCACTAGGGGGAGCTTATGAGCTTATTGCATTCTGTATATACAATGAAAGCAATAATAAAACAGTATGCGGTAAGCTCAAGAGCTCCCCCTTGTGGTGGCTACTATCAGCACAAAATATTGCACCTTAAGATGACATTCCGTTAAAGAGGGCCTGTCACCTCTCCTGACATGTCTACTTTAGCATTTTTTATACTTTATGTTGTGCCGTTCCTCTATTATTTTTTACTAGAAGTTTATAGTTGAATTGCTAAGGCCTCTTTCACACGGGCAAGTATTCCGCGTGGGTGCAATGCGTGACGTGAATGCATTGCACCCGCACTGAATTTGGACCCATTCATTTCAATGGGGCTGTGTACATGACCGGTGATTTTAACGCATCACCTGTGCGTTGCGTGAAAATCGCAGCATGTTCTATATTCTGCATTTTTCACCAACGCAGGCCCCATAGAAATGAATGGGGCTGCGTGAAAATCGCATAGCACCCGCAAGCAAGTGCGGATGCGGTGCGATTTTCACGCATGGTTGCTAGGAGATGATGTTAGTAAATTAGGGATGAGCAACTACGGACCCATTAAAGTCAAATTACTGTATTATTTTCCCTTATAACATGCTTATAAGGGAAAATAATAGCATTCTTAATACAGAATGCTTAGTAAAATGTCCATTGAGGGGTTAAAAATTAAAAAAAATAAACTCACCTCATCCACTTGATCGCGCAGACGGTATCGTCTTCTTTCTTCTTCCTGCAGGACCTGCAAAAGGACCTTTGATGACGTAAGCGCAGGTCCTGCTGAATGAAGATAGAAGACGATACCTGCTGCGCGATCAAGTGGATGAGGTGAGTTTATTTTTTTTTATTTTTAACCCCTCAATGGACATTTTAGTAAGCATTCTGTATTAAGAATGCTATTATTTTCCCTTATAACCATGTTATAAGGGAAAATAACAAAATCAACAGAACACCTAACCCAAACCCGAACTTCAGTGAAGAAGTCCGGGTTCGGGTCTGGGCACCACATTCAGTTTTTTATCACGTGCGTGCAAAACGCATTGCACTCGCACGGAAAAAAATGAACAACGGAACGCAATCGCAGACAAAACTGACTGAAATTGCGTGCGCACTTGCGTGGGTTTCCCGCAATGCACCCTCAACGCATCCGGACAAAATTCGTGACGCCCGTGTGAAAGAGGCCTAACAGTTTGCAATAGTCCAGCTGGGTGTTACCAGTTGGGAGTATCTTGGTACTATCCAATCAGTGCTGCCAGTGTCAGACTGTGCAGGAACCCCTCCCCCAACTGGTAACACCCAGATGGACCTTTATTAATTCATAACTTCTAGTAAGAATAAAATAGGAACACCATACAGTTACGGTATATGAAAAGTTGCTCCAGAATTGTTGTTACATTGGGAATGCAAGTAGTTACTAAAACAGACATGTCAGGAGAGGGGACAGGTATTCTTTAAATAGCAGACATTCATTTAAAGGGCATTTCCATCTAAAATGATAAAGAAAAATAAGTTGTCAAAAACTATTCAGCTACTGGTTAAATCTGTTTCCAGTATGGCTGCTATTTCAGGTTCATCAGGGATTGTCAGCCATTGCTCTTAGTCTCTGAAGGGTTAATCTGCCTCATTATGCCCCTGCATAGGGATGGAGGATATAACTACTTATCTGGTTTGATTGACTGGTTTGAAGAAAAGCTGGGTGACAAACCTACTGGAAGTGATCACAACCTATTGCAGATATGCAGGGGCGTAGCTAACGGCTCATGGGCCCTGGTGCAAGAGTTCAGCTTGGGCCCCCTTCCCTCAGTGCTTTGTGTGTCTTCCTATGCAGCACAAGGGTCTTTGGGTCCCCTCAGGCTCCTGGGCCCGGTAGCGACTGCTACCTCTGCACCCCCTATAGCTACGCCCCTGCAGATATGTTACAAATGGTGGAATGGAATCTTAAAAAAAAAAGTCTTTGGATGAGGGCAACTCGAGGACTAAGGGTTCATGCACACAACCATATGCATTTTGTGGTCCGCAAAAACTGATCCGCAAAAAATATGGATGACGTCTGTGTGCATTCCGTATTTGGCGGAACGGAACAGCTGGCCCCTAATAGAACAGTCCTATCCTTGTCCATAATGCGGACGATAATAGGACATGTTCTATTCTTTTGCGGAATAAAAATACGGACATATGGAAACGGAATGCACACGGAGTAACTTCTGCTTTTTTGGAACCCATTGAAATGAATGGTTCCGCATACGGTCCGCAAAAAAAAACCCGGAACGGACACGGAAAGAAAATATGTTGGTATGCATGATCCCTTATGATGAAATTTTAATTTGCTCCTTAAAGTAACACTATAGGCAAAACTGATACACTGCGTCATGCCTAGTGCAGGCCCCGAGGGGGCGGAGCATAATTCAGGTATTCAAAGAACACCAAAGAGAAGAATCTCTCTGTCATGCTCCGCCCCCTCGGGGCCTGCAACAGGCATAACCCATCGTATCAGTGTTGCCTGGCATGTTCCTTTAAGAAGTCCCTATGATTTGGTCGGAACTGATGATAGCACTTCATGTTTTGCACAAGTCGGTGTTTCCGGCCATGTTGCATCTGCTCCGCAGATACAAGAAGACGTAATCCATGGACGGAGTAGTTAGAAGATGTAGGATGCTTAGAAGCTACGTGTGTGGACAGTATGGTTAGGCACAGTTTGAACTTGGTGAAATATTTGGAGAGACGTTCTGTAGTTTGGTTTGTACAGTGAACTTTAGTTTTTTAATATTTTTTAAATCCTTGGTGTTTTAAGGTTAAAACATTTTTTCTGGTCCTTCTATACTGATGACTTATCCTCCGTAGAGGCAATCAATACCTGATCGGTGGAGGTCCAACCCTGCACCTCCGCCGATCAACTGGTCTGCTGTAGCTCTGGTACCAGAAGCTACTACACAATGGACGGTGCTGTAGTCGCAGTGCTGACCTCCGAGGCTAGAGCTACATCAGAACATCTGATTGGTGGGGTTGCAGGTTGTCGGACACCGCTGATCTGGCCTATCCTCAATATAAGAGGACAGGAAAACCCCTTTAAGATAAGACCTGACAGGTGAAGAATGGCTACTAGTGGCCTCCATGTCCATTGGGCCATCAGAAAATACAATGACCACTGGGCCATCACAGCTTAGAGCTGCCACTAAACCAGGACATAGAGATACCAATGTATAGACAACTTTGCAGCCCTAGTTCCAAGAAGTAGATGTCCACCAGAGAGGGTCGTTTAGGTCCCGTTTGGTTATTTGACAAGGTTTGGGCCTCAGGTATCAAAACTAACAAAAGAGGGCAAAACAATTGTTAGCCCTTGATCTAAAATCTCTGACCAGGGCAGAGTGGCTTGTTGTTTGCCTGGCTCCAACACCTGTGATACATGTACCACCCTCCGCTCTATGAAGAAGCCATCTAAGACCCCATTGGGGAGACATTTCAAGCCCTGATCAGATCACAAAAGCAGTCATGAGCTATGATTTTATAAATCCCCTGTGTTGACTGAAGCCTGGAAATCTAGGATCTGTTATCATTTCCACTGTAAGTTTTTGAATGTTTTTGTAGATTTGGTGTTCTTTGGTTTACGGCGGGTTGGTCTCGAAGTGAACAATATATTTATTTAGACACAACCTGCGGCTATTCCTCGTTATATGCATAATTGTTGCTGCATTTTTCACAAGCACAAGGTATTTGTAATAAAAATGTTTAAAAAACCCTGTCCATAGTGAGATTCTCCTTACTTTTTAATATGTGCTCTGATAGTTTGTCTATATTAGACTTGCACCATAGATCAGGGAGCATTCAGATTTGTGCATATGCAACATGCGCCTCCCCCAGGGCCCCTCTATATTGCAACCCAGGTTTAGTAGGAATGCCGAGTGGTGTAGTCCAGCTAAATGTCTCTTATTGTGTGTCACGGTGATCCTACTTGGAGACCGCTGGATCCCAGGCTTTGGCTCCAAAGCAATAAATAGGGGGAATAATTGAGGGATTTGAAAGAATAACTTGAGTTCAGACCTTGTGATGAAGATCAATGGCAGCTTTACTTGAATAAACGTTTCTCCAAAACAGTTTTCAGGCTTTGTCTTGGTTCCAGCAGGCTTTAGCATGAACTGGCAGGCAAACTCAACTCTGCTTTATCTCTTTCTCTCTGCTGTACTGACAGGCTAGCTTAATGACTTTGATTTATTCTTTATGCTGCACCTCTTTAGTCGGACTTTGGTTCTGCCAGAGGACTATGCCCTTGGCTTCTGAGGCTTCAAGCTTCTGCCTCCATGGCCAGCAGAGACGTGCCCCTGCACACTCTTCCCCTTGCTGGGGGTAAACTAAAACTAAACCTAACTGGTCTAGCCCACTTCTCTCCAGAGGGGGGTTAGAATGGAATGGCAAGTTCCATTCTCTCTAACTATAGCTCTTCCATGTTTGCTGCCACCTTCTGGTGAACCAAGTACATTACATATGAACACATGTGATGTTTTACTACTTTCTTCATGCTTGTGTGGGTTTTGTACTCAACTCTGTACTCATATAACACTGTGTGGATTGGATAACCAGTATTCACTGGCGGTTCTCTATGACATTACTGGCAGGTGGGTAAATGAACGTCATCATCTTCTGTTTGAGATTTTGATTCCCGACACCCCCACTAATCAGCTGTTTGAAGAGGCTGCTGTGCTCTTGTGAGTGCTGCAGCCTCTTTCTAGACCGGTGATGTCACATTCATCAGTCATGTGGCCTAGATGCATCTCAATCCATTCAAGTAAATCGGCTTGAGGGCTGCAATACCAAGCACAGCCACTATACAATGTATGGCGCTGTGCTTGGTGAGAAGGGAGAAGGCCGCGGTGCTCACTGGAGTCCTGCAGCCTCTTCAAACAGCTGATAGGCAGGGGTGTCGGGAGTGTGAACCCCCAGTGATCAGATAAGGTTGACCTATCCCTGTGAAGGCTAACCTCCTGCACTCGAGCTGAGGTAAAACTACAACTCCCAAGATGTACTGTACTCTTGCTTGGCTGTTCTCAGAACTCCACAGAAATGAATAGAGCATGCTGGGAGTTGTAGTTTCACCACAGCTGGAGATCCGGAGGTTAGTCATTACTGAGCTATCGATATCAAAATCTCAGACAACCCCTTTAAATAGGAACACAATGTTCGGAAAGCTGAAAAGTCATTTTCACAGCAGGTTTTTCCTCTGGGCGGATTCTCTCAGCGTTCAGACTCCATTAGTCACATCACAGAAGACAGCCGGGACAGCGGACAGCAGGACATATAGGATTACTAGAGGGGATCCGTATTAGAATTAAATACATTACCATACCTCCCAACTTTTGAAAATTGTAAAGAGGGACAATATATGCCGGCATGTGCAATGGGCGCCTCCCCCTAGGGCCCTCCATAATGCGACCCAGACATAGGAAATGCCGAGTGGTATAGGGCGGCCTAAAATGTCCTTTTATATGTGTCACGGTGCTCCTACCTGGATTCAGCTGGACCCTAGGCTTTGGCTCCGAAGCAATAAACAGGGGAAACAACCGAGGGACCCGAAAGAAAAATTGAGTCCAGACCTTGTATATGGTTGAATAGCAGTTTTACTTTGCATAAACGTTCTTCAAGCTTTGTCTGCATTCCATCAGATTAAAACTGGCAGGCAAATTCATCTCTGCTACATCTGTTTCTCTCTGCCTCTGCTGTACTGACAGGCTGGCTGTATAACTTTGCTTCTTCCGTCTGCTGCACTTTCTTTATCTTTAGTCTGTCTCTAGATTAGGCCAATACAAAAAAACTAGAGACCCTATTAAGGGAGGGTTCCATAGCAACAAAAAAACTTTGCTCAATTGAGCTCAATTCACCACTTTTACCCTTAATATTTAAATCAGTAAAACTTCACTTTTATTAGTAGTTCTCTAAAAATGTTTGTGAGTTTTGACACACTTGTTAAAACTACTGCTCGAATTTGCACACTGCTATCGCACAGGTTGCTAGTGGTAACGGAGGGTGTGCACTACCCTCCTAACCTTCCCACAAGTTTGCAATCAGTGTATAACTACCTGCCTGACTAATCCTGCAGGGTACTCGGTGCTGTGAACATACACCCTAAAGTAAATAACTGTTTCCTACTGTTTCCTACTCAGTGTTTAGCAACTCGAGCAGAGCTAAAACCAACAGATTCTGTCCCCCAACATGTTTCACCAGATAAACTGGCGTCTTCAGGGGAAAGGACAGACTAATAAAAGTGAAGTTTTACTGATTTAAATATTAAGGGTAAAAGTGGTGAATTGAGCTCAATTGAGCAAAGTTTTTTTGTTAGATTAGGCCAAGGAACTATGCTCCTGGCTTTTGAGGCTTTAACCCTCAGTTCACACTTGTGCGTTTTACAGCGCGTTCGAACACGCGCACACATAATGCTTCCCTATGGGACTGGTTCACATTTTCGCATTTTACAGCGCGTTCGAACACGCTGAAAAACGCCCGACGCATAAACAAGTACTTGAGCTTTTTTTGGGGCGTTTGTCGCGCGTTTTGGCCCATAGACTTCAATGGGAACGCGCAACGCTTGTATTTTGCACGTTTTTGACACTGAAAACGCGCGTTCGAACGTGCGTTTATGAATTTGAAACATGCTGGGAGGGCCAAACCCCAGCTCTGATTGGCCAAACTTCATATAGACAGGGATATTTGGTCATTGGACAACACTGCAGTTAATCACACAAAAGCGCGTAAAACGCGCGTTTACTATTGCCAAAAACGCGCGGAAAACACGCGTCTCAGAAACGCTCAGGTCTGAACCCAGCGTAATGGTTCTGCCTCCATGACCAGCAGAGCTTAAGGTGCGCTGGCTGGCTTGGGCACATCCAGCAGGGACGTGCACCTGCACCTGTCCCCTAGCAGGGGGTAAGCTAGACTAAAAAGAAACTGGTCCCCACTCTTCCTGCAGGAAGTGGGACTCACCCACTTCTCCACAGAGGGGGGTTAGAATGAAATGGGAAGCTCCCTTCTACCTAACTGTACCTCTGCTGTGTTTGCTGCCACCTGCTGGTGAACCAGGCACATTACATGTGAACATAACAGCTGGAAACATTAGGAATGCACAGTGTATAGGACCTGAACAAAATACATAAGAGGACGTTTTGTTTGCTCATTAGAGATAGTAGCAGGGTGCAGGAGTGGTAATGCCACATGCATCACAGAAATTTATTTCATACTAGGCCATGCCTCTAACTCCGCCCAAAGCATAATTACGGACACTGTCACAACTGCAGCAGCCGGGGATCGGTTGGGTGGTTGTAAGTTCCTTTATTTTTTTACAGCATGTGGAGCCCCTGAGACAATATTGTTCTTGCGCTTCTATATCCATTTAAATATTAGCACATAAATGATCGGATTATAGATATTTTAAGGTAGAAATTGCACCAAATAAAGAAATTATGGTCTAATATACAGGTAGAAACCATACAGATAGTTTAGTCTTGAGCAATTTAGTAAATTTATTAATGCACATTTATGCATTAATTCCCCAGGACAAAAAGAGGGACATTTAAGGGTCAAAGAGGCACAGAGGGACGTGGGTCCAAAAGAGGGACTGGGACACTTGGGGGGCATGCATTACACATCAGTACGACACCCAGGAGATCACCTCCCACCAGGTTTCACCTTTACGGCTTCATCAGGGGTTGTGTCCCGAGCTGTGATAAACCTGCTGTGGAAGTTCTATAGGAAGAAGAGGTCCTGTCTGTGGAGGAGAAGTGCGAACATCTCGTGGATAATCGGGAGATATTTGCTCTTTTCTCTGTTTCTGTGCCTGTTGTTTTCCATCATCAGGAGCAGGGAGTCCAGTATTAAGGGCTTGTTGCAGTTTGATCCTCCTCATATCTGTGTCTTTATTACTTTGGATGTGATTTGCTGGAAGTGACGAAGTGATCCGAGAAGAGACAATACAGTATTGTCATAAAAATGAAGGAAATGCCATTTAATAGCCTAAAAATAAAAGAGATCGTGACTTTGTCAGAATGTGTTATTAAAGGGTTATCTATCTATCTATCTATCTATCTATCTATCTATCTATCTATCCGTTACATTTATTGAGCCTTTAAAGCCCATCTGTCAGCAGATCTGTCCCTATGACACTGGCTGGCTTGTTACATGTGCGCTTGGCAGTTGAAGACATCTGTGTTGGTCCCATGTTCATATGTGCCCGCATTACAGAGAAAAATGATGTTTCAATATATGCAAATGAGCCTCTAGGAGCAACGGGGGCGTTGCTATAAGGCTACGTTCACACGACGACATTTGTCGCGCGACAAAAAGTCGCACTATTGTCGTGCGACAATTTTTATAATGGAAGTCTATGGTGTCGCATTGCGACATGCGACATGCTGCGACTGCGACACGACAGTTGGAAAAAATCCATCCCGGATGGGTTTTTCTGCAACTGTCGTGTCGCAGTCGCAGCATGTCGCATGTCGCAATGCGACACCATAGACCCCCATTATAAAAATTGTCGCGCGACAATAGTGCGACTTTTTGTCGCGCGACAAATGTTGCAGTAAAGTTGTGCCCTATTTGTCGCGCGACAATTGTCGTCGTGTGAACGTAGCCTTACACCCAGAGGCTCTGCTCTCTCTGCAACTGCCGTGATTGACAGAGACAGTCAGTGAAAAAGTCATCACACCTGTTAATTGTCCTGCCAATCAAAGTGCAGAGGGCGCAGCAGTTGCAGAGAGAGCAGAGTGTTTAGGTGTAACGGCAACGCCCCCGTTGCTCCTAGAGGCTCATTTGCATATAATAAAACATCATTTTTCTCAGCAATGCGGGCACATATGAACATGGGACCAACACAGATGCCTTCAGCTGCCAAGCGCACCTGCAGTGTCCTGAAACACACTGCTTAATGCTGTGATTGTAATGGCCCCCCAGAGAGGTTAGCTTGGGGGACACATACACTTTTAGTTTTTTTTTTAGGGGGCAGTTTTAGTTTTTTTGTATGTTTTCTCTGCCCCCCTTTTTGTATTTTCTACAGGTTAGTTACCTGAAAATATTAATCGCTCGGGTTATGATACTTCAAGATATCTAGGATCTCATTACAATACACAAAAATTTTTTTCTTTTTTAAGCAGAGAAAATCCTTTATGTTAAAACTTAACTTTTAATAACTCAAATAAGGGTCCTTTCACACTTGCGTTCTGAGGATCCGGCAGGCACTTCCGTCCCGCCGGATCCGTCAGAACGCAAGTCGCCTGAAGCATTAGAAGACTGATCAGGATCCTGATCAGTCTTCGAAATGCTTTGAGGTTACTATGGCAGCCAGGACGCTATTAAAGTCCTGGTTGCCATAGTAGGAGCGGGGAGCGAGGGAGCGGTATACTTACAGTCCGTGCGGCTCCCGGGGCGCTCCAGAATGACGTCAGAGCGCCCCATGCCCATGGATCACGTAATCCATGCGATCACGTGATCCATGCGTGTAGGGCGCCCTGACGTCACTCTGGAGCGCCCCGGGAGCTGCACAGATGGTAAGTATACTGCTCCCCCGCTCCCCACTACACTTTACCATGGCAACCAGGACTTTAGCGTCCTGGCTGCCATGGTAACAATTGAGAAAAAGCTAAACGTCGGATCCGGCGATGCGCCGAAACGACGTTTAGCTTAAGGCCGGATCCGGATTAATGCCTTTCAATGGGCATTAATTCCGGATCCGGCCTTGTGACAAGTGTTCCGGATTTTTGGACGGAACAAAAAGCGCAGCATGCAGTGGTATTTGCTGCGTCCAAAAAACGTTCCGGTCCTGAACTGAAAACATCCTGATGCATCCTGAACGGATTTCTCTCCATTCAGAATGCATTAGGATAATCCTGATCAGGATTTTTCCGGCATAGAGACCCGACGACGGATCTCTATGCCGGAAAAGAAAAACGCCAGTGTGAAAGGACCCTTAGTAAATCAAATATAACGGGTGCTTCTAAAAATCAGAGTCACCAATGCTGCAAACACGTTTCATATGACTCTCTAGCGACAGAGACAAAAATGTCAGTGTCCCCCGTCTAGGGTATAAGGTATGATGGGTCTGGATGAGGAAGTTTAGCATATACTGATGCAAAGACTATGGACTAAGAGGGTCTTGGGGTCAGGTGGGTATCTCTCCCTTTTTCTGGCCCTATATAGCCTCAGCCCAGGGACAACTCCTAGTGGTGGGGTCTCCCTGTCCTCGAACCTCCCCTCACTTGCCCTTCACTGGCCCTATAACCTATAACAGACCAAAACATTCAAGAAATGGCTCCTACACCAACGCGTTTCACCCACATAGGGCTCTTCAGGGGGGTGATATTAATCAAAGTATACAAATGCCATATACAAAGAGTAAATGAAGACCTACTTTGTGGTAGTCTACAATGGGAGATAGCACATACTCTTGAAGGGTCACAGATAAATTGCCCTTCAGACTGCCATCTGCAGCATCGAGACAGGAGGCAGCGGGACACGGACAGACCGAGGCCACAATATCTGCGCCCCCGGCATCCTGAAGGGCAATTTATCTGTGACCCTTCAAGAGTATGTGCCATCTCCCATTATAGACTACCACAGGTTGAGCCTGTAGTAGAATGAGATCCCTAAATTTAATAGGGGGCTTTTCCAAACTTTGCCATAAGGATCAGTATTATCCGGTTCGGCTCCTGTTTATCTGGGTTCTGTACACACTGCTCACATCTGGACCCCCCAGGAACATGGGGATCCCCCCGATGGCCTTCCACAGTCCTAGAGAAGAGGTGGAGATGTGTGACTGTCGGTGTCATTCTTACAACTTACCTCGGTCATCAGTCTCTTGTCGATCACTTGAGAAGCAAAAGCGGAAGCAGAGCCAGGAGAATGAGAGCGCTCAATGGACCAGAATCTGGGGAGAAATCACATAATACTCCTTACAATCCGAGCTGCACTCAGTAATCTCTGCCATTGTTACCTGGGTGCCAAAGTGTCCTCCTTAAAGAGTACTTCAAAATCTATGCTTTGCTGTCCCTCTGTTTATTACTCCTGGAAAAGCTTGACTAAATTGTCAGCTGGCTGATACCTTCCTCTGACAATAGGGTGTGTCCATACACAATCTGATAGAGTGATTGGACAATGTCAAAATGTGTAAGGACACGCCAGACAGACAAGGAGAATGGTAACGCCCATCGTCTATTTATTCAGACATTTCCATTGGAATAACAGAGGAACGCACACTGCAGACTGCAGAATTATTTCACGGAAATACAAGCTTTACTTTACAACTGTACAAATCATGCCCTGACATTGAGTTACATAATGTATTCTTCTCCAATATCCGGTGGGGGCGTGCTCCTGGCACCTCTGCTCCTACATCCCCTTACTTATCTACCAGTCACCGCTCTGTACTTGTAGTAGTGGCTGTGCCCGGTATTAGGCTGGGGCGACATGAAGACTTTGGGTGTGACACAACCAATAATCCAAGTGTAGCACAGCCTGAATCACACGTAATGAAAGCCATATTGTTCCTCAGTTGGATTTCTTTCGACATTTGGATCACAGCAACTTGCAGATCGCAGCACGATCCTATTCGCTTCCATTCGTTGACATTCAGGCTGCGCCACACTGCGATCTTTGGTCAGCAGCGTGTGTTGTAACCACACTCACTGTGTAACCCCGGCCTTAGACCTAATATAAAATATACATATATAAAAAAAATAAAAAATATATATTAATATGTTAACTTACGAAGGGTAGATTGTCCATTTCCTTGTCCGTTATCTTCTTCATCCATGGTGGTAGTAGAGGTCGTAGTAGTGGCAAATTGAACATTAAGGCTAAATGTAGTTGGTTTTCTGCTTGACCTCAATGAGCTATAACCTGTAATGGCTCTATCATACAAAATATCTAGAATAATCGTGATGTTGTCACTTCCATCATTCACTATCTGGGGGGTGAGAGTGACCTCAGAGCCAATACGGATTACGAGCTCCAGTGACCCATTAGTGGAATTGGAATAGGTTAAGCTGTTTCCGTTGCTTCCTCTTGAGGACACCGATACATCAACTTTTGGCTCCTTGATCATGGAGGTGCAGAGGGGATCGGTGGAGTTGATGCATTGGGTTTCATTCTTCTGGGCTACGACTGTGTACAGGAGTGGGTGGCCGGCTGATACAGTGAAGACTGCTGTCCCAATTTCTGTGTCTCCGATGTGGGTCGATGGGACAGAAACCAAAACTTCTAGATTGTTTGTGATTCTTTGAACATTTTTGGCTCCAACTGCAGAAGAAATAGCAAGAACATATGAGACGTGTAAAGGAACAAGAACTCCGTAAGAAGAACCTCAGTCTCGATGGAGGAATGGAGTATTGCAGGTCGCTGACCAAAGAAGAGGACTAACCATAATAGCAAGTTCTTAAACAGTCAAGAATAGTGTGCCCATCAAGATATCATAACTGCCCATGGCCGCTTCCCCTATAGCTACGCCCCTGTATGCATTTGATCAAGGATGAAGGTAGTAGTACTCCTTCCCTTTGTCTCTCCAAATACTCTTTGCTGAATTTATAGCTGGCAATATTTCTCTTGCAATGGTGACTGTAATTCCCAGCTGAGAGGTACAGGATTTAAGATACGGTGGGCCAGACTGTGTCCAAGTGTAAAGGGTATCTCAGCAATGTCCCTCTCACTGCAATAAAGTTAATTGATTTGATTAGCAAAGGCCTTACTGACTGACTCCAGTGCTTAACCAGGCATATGCTGGACCTTCACGTTCTTTCTTTACTCCCTCTCTTTCCTGAGAACTGTAGAAATTGTGCGGTTTTTCACTCAGTGGATAAATCTCAGAGAATAAAAGCGATTCCCTGGAGCTTTGGCCTTGTACCATGAGCAGTGGAGCACATGTAACAACCCCTCACTAGACTGATCTAAAGGCAGATTCAGACCCACACTTAATTTCTTGTAGGGGCGGCCTCAAGATTATTAACCCCAACAGATCCATACAGAACCGTGATTTTTACATTAGAAAGCATTAAATAATATCACATTACAATTCACAACTACCCTATTCTGAGTTACCGTAAATTCCCTCTAAGTCTCTTTCTAAATACACAAGGCAATCTTCTCAATAGATTACAGTTGGGAAAGTCCTTTTTTCATATATCTGCAATATCCAAACTGCAGAATGCTGTTCAAAATCAAATGGCTAGTCCATCTCAGAATTGTGGTGGGTGCCAGAAGCATATAACCCTAAACATGTGCAGCAAAGTCATAAGAATTCTTTATTTTCTCTGGCTAAAAAACACACTGTCTCTTAATGGTCCTCAACCCTCTGTAAATATCTGTTCTGTTCTCTCTTAGAGGTTGGTTCTCAGTGCAGTTGCTTTTTCTGGCAGTTAGGTCTCTATGGCTTTGCTAGACCACTCTGTAGCTTAGCTAGACTCTTTTCTGTAGACTTTTCTCTGTTCAGAAGCCATTTAACTTGAGTTCAGCCCACTGCCCAACAACTGTAACTAAGGGAAGGCAGTTAACTCTTCCCTCCCATATACAACCTTTTGGAGTACGTAGTGCATGAAGTATTGTATATAGTTTAAGCAATAAGCCATTTGGCAATTCTATAAGCACTAATCCTTTATCAATAAACCATAGCATTAACCCTTTAGCAGTGAACACAATAAATAAAAAGGATATGTACCACTATCTATTTTTAAATGTCCAACAAATGATAGGTAACACATTCCCTTTAATATACTGTATTGTTCTAGTGGTGTCAGCTCCATTTCTACTGCTCATTCTTCACAGCCTCAAATGCAAAAATTCCACCTGTAGGGGGCATTTCTGGAATACACATAAATTTGGGCAAACTGATCCTATTAATGACATTATGTGAATAGGCATATTATTGGCCTCCAAGTTGTAGGATCCCCAACCTTTTGTCAGTTGCAAGCCACTTTCTAGTTGGACCGGTAGTTTTGAGCTACACTGAACTAAAAAAGCCTAATAAAGGGCCACATGTGGCTCCCAAGCCACTGGTTGGGGATCACTTAGTCGACTCCCCCACCCCTATGGATAAGCTGTCGAAGTATTGAGCTTTCTTAGTGATGTTGATTCCTCAAATGTCTAGATTTTGGTTTTGTCTCATGTTTACAAAGCCTCTACGGACATCTATGGACATGTTTTTGGACCTTATCTTGATAGGAGATGTCTCCAGAGCTACTGGAAATGTCACCTAACTAAAGCTATTCCTCTAATAACAAAAATTCTCCCTGTAGTCACATCATCGAGACATCTCATAGTACTTCAAATCTCACATCACTCATCATCATCATCATCATTAATTTCTATTTTCTGTTACCCAGTGTCCAGAGAATAAGGAAAATCAGGGTTTTCTTTCCGGAGTCCATCATTTGGCCTTCGTCAGCCTTGACCTGTTGATCTGGTCTGGAACGGGATCTACTGACAGAAGAACCCAACAGACTCTTACTGTACGGCATTAGGTGGTTGCTCTTCTCATTACCATTTTATCCTACAAAGTCTATTTAAAAGTCTTCTGGAAATTGTAAGGTTATGACAATTCCTAATTCTAGCCATTGTATTAGTGAACTCTATGGCTTTTTATGGGTGGTCCAGGACTATTGAGACATGGTTGCTTCCTCCACAAAACAGCACCATAGGTGGTGTGAGGAATTCCACCTCAGCCCTATTCACTTTAATGGACCTGAGCTGCAAGACCAGACACAAATCCTGTACAACCCTCGTAATTGTGTACATGCAACGGCCGCACCCCCTCCGCTTTGATTGACAGGGCCAGGCTCTCTGAACACATTGTATACCCAACGGATAACGGGCATCTGTCAGAAGATTTGTACCTATGACACTGGCTGACCTGTTGCTTGGCAGCTGAAGGTATCTGTGTTGGTCCCATGTTCATGTGTGCCCGCATGTTTGAGAACAATGAAGTTATAATTTATCGAAATGAACTTCTAAGAGCAATAGGGGCGTTGCTATTGATTGATTTGGTGCCTTAAATAGGAAAGATCAGGGTGTGTCCACCATATATGAATGTAGGTACCAAGGGCGTACACAGATCTCATGGGGTCCCCATAGCAAAACTTAGCATGGGCTCCAGTGCCCCACCCAGTTTTCCCATACTTGTGCGATAATCAATCACAGACAACACAAACTACAATGCCCCAGATATCTTACAATTTTTTTTTGTATTAAGCGGAAGAAAATTTGATTAAAAAAATTGTAATAAAAAAGTCTCCCTCTATCTTACCCACTTTATCCGGCCTCTATGTTGGAAAAAGTTGGAACAGATTCTTCATAATTATGGTGCTCCTTCTGTGTATTTTTACCAGACAGCTTGAAAGAAATACACAAAAAAATCTCCTGATTCACTTCCTTTGTAAAGCTGTCTGTCTGCAGCCACCACTAGGGGGAGCTCAGTGCATAGCAATTTATGCAGCTACAATTTACTGGAAGCTGAAATAATCTATTTGCATTGAGCTCCTCCTAGTGGCCGCTGTGTGAAAATGCAGTGTTTTTACATCCTGAAGAGAAAGGAGTTCGGAGCTGGAACTCCCTCTCCCCGGGCTCCATAGCAATTGCATTGTCTGCCTTGATTGAAGGTGCTCCACTTTTAGGTGCCTTGGTGCACACGACGCCTTGAACACTTATCTGAATACGTTGGAATTGCTTTGAAGTACGACATAACTCCTAATGAGGAATTCCCCTGGATATTTTTTTAAGTCCAGGTAAAATTCGGGTACCATTCTGAGGATTAGATACAATGCTCAGCAGATGGTAACACTAAGGTGAAAAACAAAACGGCGCACTCCCCCCCCTTCAATGCCAATTTCTTAACCTAACCCCTTTGCCACAATAAAGGTGCTCATTCCCCATGGCCCTTCCGCTGCCCCCCTCTTGCTCCTACCTGGTGCCACCTGAGGCGATTGCCTCACCCTGCCTCATTGGTGGTGCACCCCTGAGTATCACATATGGCAGATTTAGATACACAGCTTGCAGACACTATCATACATGATAGGATTAGATACATGTCTCAGCAGACACTATCATACATGATAGGATTAGATACACGTCTCAGCAGACACTATCACACATGATAGGATTAGGTACACGTCTCAGCAGACACTATCATACATGATAGGATTAGATACACGTCTCAGCAGACACTATTATACATGATAGGATTAGGTACACGTCTCAGCAGACACTATCACACATGATAGGATTAGGTACATGTCTCAGCAGACACTATCACACATGAGAGGATTAGGTACACGTCTCAGAAGACACTATCATACATGATAGGATTAGGTACACGTCTCAGCAGACACTATCACACATGAGAGGAATGGATTAGGTACACGTCTCAGCAGACACTATCATACATGATAGGATTAGATACACGTCTCAGCAGACACTATTATACATGATAGGATTAGGTACACGTCTCAGCAGACACTATCACACATGATAAGATTAGGTACACGTCTCAGCAGACACTATCACACATGATAGGATTAGGTACACGTCTCAGCAGAAAATATCACACATGATAGGATTAGGTACACGTCTCAGCAGAAAATATCACACCTGATAGGATTAGGTACACGTCTCAGCAGAAAATATCACATCTGATAGGATTAGGTACACGTCTCAGCAGACACTATCACACATAATACGATTAGGTACACGTCTCAGCAGACACTATCACACATGAGAGGAATGGATTAGGTACACGTCTCAGCAGACACTATCATACATGATAGGATTAGGTACACGTCTCAGCAGACACTATCAGACATGATAGGATTAGGTACACATCTCAGAAGACACTATCACACATGATAGGATTAGGTACACGTCTCAGCAGACACTATCATACATGATAGGATTAGGTACATGTTTTAGCAGACACTATCATACATGATAGGATTAGGTACATGTTTTAGCAGACACTATCACACATGATAGGATTAGGTGCACATCTCAGCAGACACTATCACACATGATAGGATTAGGTACACGTCTCAGCAGACACTATCATACATGATAGGATTGGGTACACGTCTCAGCAGACACTATCAAACATGATAGGATTAGGTATTGGCATCAGTCTGAGGCATCCGTTTAACGTATATACGTTTTTTGTATATGTTAAATGGATGGGAGAAACGTGATGTGAACCCAGCCTTAGATACACTGACTTAGTTCATTATACTGCATTATATCATATAATATTTCCATGTGATATTAGAACACCTCCCCTCCAGCAGAAGAGACTGTGCATTATATATAACTGCCGACTAGTGTGATATACGTCGCTCCTATCTAGGTAACATTTTAGTAATATCTATTTTAGTATTTTTCTTTTACATTGTCCCACCAGTGCCGTTCTCTTCCAGCTCTTTCTGTTATAATCTATGGGAAGAGCCCATCCAATCGGACATTTATACTGGTACCTACGGATATTTCATCCTGTCTTAGGTTCAACACCTATATTTAAATTAGCAAATTTTGGATTAATACTGCACAGATATGTCAGCGAGAGATGGAGACAAGTACAGCATCACAGGTAGAGCCTCAGTACTATGAAGAGCAATGAGTGACGTCTATGAGATATTCAGTAACTGCCTCTCACACACAGAGCTTTACCTTGATGTCCGGATGCAGTGTGACGATGGGTACGAGATCTCCAGTCCTTATAAATCTGTTGCTTCACACAGTGTTTGCAAATCAATCTCCTCCCCACAATGTACAGATACAGCAGGACAGGATGTGTTGTTGAGAAGTACTAATACCCATAGGACCCGGAATCTGAGCACTTTTATCGGAAATGATCACACATGAGCAATTTCTTAATCAGTTCTGAATCCATATGGTTGTAACACAACGGTAGACCACATGATAACGTCATGAGCGAATATAAAGAAGAATACAATCCCAAAACAAAATTTATAGAGGTTCAGAGCTGAACCTGGACATACCCACATTTTCACCCCTCGGGCCCCTGTGATATGAGCGTCGGAGCATTTCATGCCCAGATGCTCTCTCTTGCCCTGCGCTGAATTGCGCAGGGAAAGGCACCGTTTGTTTACTTTTGTACACTGTTGTGTGTTCGGTGACATCACTGACACTGATGGTCTGCCTTTAACACTGCCCTAGGCGTTTTACAGGCTAGGGCTGAAACTAAAGCCTACCCATCAGTTCCAGTGATGTCACGGGGCTCACTGCTAGGTGGAAGCCTCCGCCTATCTGTCCCTATGGAGAGCCTGTTACATCACCGGATCTCTGAAAAATGCCTTTGCCAGGGCAAAGGAGAGCATTGGAGCATGAAAAGCTCCGATGCTCATATCAAGGGAGCTGCCTGGGTGAAAATATGGATATGTCCGGGTTCAGCTCTGAACCTGGACAACCCCTTTAAGGACATCTTCTTTAGTTAGAAAAGAGTAGAAGAATTGCATTTATTTAGCCTTGAGAAGAGGTAAGGAGGGGGAAATAAATAATTTATATCGGTATATAAATGAAATTCCCATATAGACAAGTGTGCAGTTCCTCTGTTTGAAGGAAAAAAGGTAAAGTTCCCGAAGGCGACAAGGCTTCTTTAAAAGAGCGGTGAACAGAGAAGAAGACACCTCAGCAGCTGGTCACAACAGGAACAGGTGATGGCTACAATTGAGAACTAAATAACATGACATCGGGACTGGTTACTGGTCCGCTACCTCTCCAACCTAAATTGTGTGATCATTCTTTCCTCTTTCCCCAAATAAAAACTCAGACACAGTGGTGGATTTTAATCGGCCACAGCAGCCATTTTTTAACATTACCGACTAAGGAAGGTCCTCGAAACCTAAAATAATTAAATTCCCATACGAGGAAATCCACCTTGCCTCCAGCCGTTAAACACCAGGTTGAAGGCACCAACCGAAGGACCCCTTAAATCTGCCACCAACCAAGGGAGTCCAGCCCCAACTGTAGGGCCCTCCCCTCCTCAACAACCTGGCAACTTTGAGGACCTCCCACTGCCACCAACACGCAAACTTGAGACCTTAAGCCTGCATGTCCCTCTACATAGACAGGGCTGTCTCAATGCCACCTTGCAGCCCCAAACACCATAGATCCACACCCACAGCGTTAAAATGTACCCTATCCAAAACTCACCCACTACTTGCTCCAATTTCCAATGACGCCCCACCACAGCACCATTCTGAGCCAAAAACCTGCCCACTTCACATTGATTCTGGCCTTGTATTTGTTCAACAGACCGAGCCTCTCTCCACACCTTCTGAGGAACTATGTCAGACCAAACCGTCAACATCCCTGGAAATAAAGACCATAAGTGTAAAAGGGTCAATCTTTACATCCCTTACTAACTCGAGGCACGGCCGTGAACCCAGATCATTCCCCACAACATGCAGAACTAATATATCCAGAGGATGATCAAGCCACACAAAGCGTTGAACCTCTGGCAAAACCCCACTGCACAGCAAACCTCCCCAACCAAGCCATCGCAGCCATGCCGCCTCCCTCGATAAACCCAATTGGCGTCACTCTGGGCGAACCGCTGCCCTCAAGGCTACCCAAAACACATAAGAATCGCCTAAAATCTAAACGAGAGCCGATGAGAAACCCGAAAAGATACAATATAAGGAACACACTAGCACCACCTAAACAAACATACACCACCATAAAATATCCTAAACAGAACCCTCAACCCGTGACCCACCATGCTGGACGTAAGAGCAGAAACTCCTCGATTCCCACCGGCCAATCTTACAAATAACCCCCTCTCCCAAACCTTGCTGACGCGCTTCCATAGCTGCCCCTACCCGAAAAGAATGCCCCGTATAGTCCTTGAGATCGACCCCCAGCAACAACAATGATGAACAGAAAACTGCCACAAACTGAAAACGAGACAAACAAGTCCCATCTGCATGAACCAACAAGGGCTAATTCGCCCTACGCCCGACAATCCCATATTCCTAAACACTTCACCAAACACATATCACAACCTGGAACAGAAAAATGAACCACACGACAACCTCTACCCTCCACATCCCTTTTTAGATCTCCGAATCCGAAATTCTACCGGGTCCCAATAAAAATCAATATCCTCCCCAAACAAACCACCCGGATGACTAATACTCCCACTGACTAATTCCCTTAAGTTGAAGAGCCTCAAAAAACGCCAACGCAAATGCTAGGCTGAACAACCTGACCTTGAACTTCGAATGACACACTTCCTCCAAATGAGCCCCCAACTCAAGCAACAGCTGAAACCAAACCGGACTACGACAGTCTTTAATGGGACGCAAACACCGCCATCCTTCTAAGACCTACACTACTAAAAACGATTTTGTGGCATTGGGCAGCCCACACAACTTAAAGGGGTTCTCGGGGAATTAAGAAAATGAAAATACGTGAATATTACTTTATTATAAATATGTTCCCAAATACCTTTCATTAGTTATAATGGCTCATTTTGTCTAGGGAGCAATAATTAGAAGAAACAAAATGGCCTCTGTCCTATTAGTACACACAAAACCTGTCCTAATCACACAGCAGGATAAATAGCTTCCTCATCCTCCTCTCTGCTCTGCTTGTCAGGGATTATGATCCTGAATACAGTTTAATATGATATTTAGCTGAATTTCTGTAGGAATGGGGTTCATGAGGAGACATGAAGTACAGAAAGGATAGACAGGACAGACTGTGGTAATGGAGACTGAATACAAATGCTGCTGCTTATTAGGCACATCTGCTCATGAACTCAATTCCAACAGAGATTCAGCTAAAGATCTTATCTTCTGTATTCAGGATAATAATCCCTGACAAGCAGAGCAGAGAGGAGGATGAGGCAGCTGTTTATCTTAGTGTTGTGAAGTAACTTGTGCTGCTGTGTGATTAGGACAGTTTTTGTGTGTACTAATAGGATGGCAGCCATTTTGTTTCTCCTAATGATTGCTCCCCAGACCCCCGGTGCCATTATGACTAATGAAAGGTATTTGGGAATATATTTATAATGAAGTAATATTTAAGTATTTTTATTTTCTTAATTCCCGGAGAACCCCTTTAAAACTGAATGCCAAACCCGCCACACACCTAGTCAGCTTCGCCACAGACCACCCCTCATCCTTGCAATTACCCCAAAACAACAACAATGAAACTTCAAAATCCTACTCTGAGGCCCTTAACGCATTGCACCAACCTCCCAGTGACGCCACAGTAACCTTCCCAACGACAAACAAGCCAACACTAAATATTGGAGCAGTCGGACCACCGTCGGGGACAAAGTGGATAACCGATTAATCGCTTGCACCACACCAAAATTGTCACAGTGAAAACGAACTTCTGATCCTGAAAAAGATCCTCCCAAAGAACCACTACCACCACGATCGGGAATAACTCCAACAATGTCAAGTTCCTCACCCATCCCCTGGAGACCCACTGATCAGGCCAGCGGTCCGCACACCATTGACCCTGGCAATACATCCCCCACCACCAGCTGCATTAGAATATAGCTGGAAGTCAAAAGAATCAACTACTTCTGCCATAACCAATCATCACGCGGCCGTTGAAGGAATCCAATAATGAAGCCCAAACCTTAAAATCCCCCCGCAACTCCTAACTCAACCTAACAAAATTATGGGAAGAATCCACACCCGCAGTAGCCACCGCCAATCTCCTGTCGATTGTTGCAACCCCAACAACTTGTCCTCTGGCAAACGACACTCCATCTTAATTGTGTCTATGACAATACCCAAAAAACTAAGTTCTGTGACTGGATCAACCGTTTTTTCCGCCGCCAAAGGAACCCCAAAACTTGCAAACACTGACTCCAAAGTATGCAATAACAACGAACATACCCCCAAACACAAAAAATCATCCAAATAATGGATGATGGACCGGCAACCTGAAACATCAGACACCACATACTCCAGAAACGTACTGAAAGTTTCAAAGTATCCACACGACAGCAAACACTCCATAGGAAGGCACTAGTCCACAAAATAACCCCTATCCCAGTAACATCCCAACAAATGCATACTCTCTGAATGCACTGGGAACAAACGCAATGCCGCTTCCACATCCACTTTTACTAGCAACACCCCATTCCCCAACTACCGGACCCAGTTCACTGCCACATCCAATGAGGTATAAACCACAGACAAAGCTCTGGGTCGATACCGTAATTGACCGACGTGCCACGCGGGAATGATAAATGAGCCAAAATGTATTTGGCCCTTCCGTAGGCACCACACCAAGCGGAGACACCCTTAGATCCGATATCAGGACCCAAAATCCTTCCCAACTGCACCTTCTTTTCCAACTTCCCAGTAACTACCCTGGGATAGTCCCTCACTGACGGCAAATTCCTAGTGCCCGAAACTGCACCCGACGGAACAAACGGCATCCGAAACCCAAACAGAAAATCCTCCCGCAACAACGACGCCACTTCCTGATCTAGGTATCTATTTAGAATTGGCCCCATCCTTTCCAGTTGCTCCAGCATCACCCCCTTTTGTAGAGACATCTCCCCCTTTTTGCCTTGCCCCTTTAAAAGACTGAGTTGCCCCATGATTGCCTCCACAGGAAGAGCTTTCGTGCTTGAATTTGCACTTTGCTCCGAACTTGCACCCCGCTCATTAAGCAGGAAGCACAGTCCCTTTGCTGACGCCGCCGCAAAACTGTATTGACTCGACCACCGAAAATGCCTGAACCCCCAACGTCCCCGGAAGGACTGACCAGACCTAACAGGTACTGTCGCCTTGAGTCACAAAGCAATATCCTTGTGGTCCCACCTAATATTCGGGCGCAACACTAGCAAAAATAGCGAACGCCAGAAAAGGTCCGGGGAATCAAACGATACCGCCTCTTTTCTTCTTCTTCCGCTTTCTTACTCTCATCCTTTTTTGCCCTATCCAAATTAAAACACTCAAGTGGAGCAGTGAAAATATATCCACATATGCCCCTTTCCAAACTCGCTCTCTCACCTCCTGCTTAAGGTGCGCCCCCAATGGCCCCTCAAAAGAGACATAAACCTCACCCTTCGCTAAATCTTCCACCCGTGGACCCTCCACTGCAGAGCCTCCCGCTTGTGTCTGCTCCCTACCCCCTGACACTGACCCAATAGACCCCACAACACCCCCAGATGCCAATCCGGCCGCCACCCCAGCACACCCACTGGACCCACCAGCACCCTAGGCCTGAACCAGTGATGGCTGCGACACCCCAGCCCCCGCTTATAAGCTGACTAAGCCCCCCATCAACTAGCCTAAATCTCTACCTAACTCCTC
Organism: Bufotes viridis; assembly: GCA_033119425.1. Taxonomy (NCBI): domain Eukaryota; kingdom Metazoa; phylum Chordata; class Amphibia; order Anura; family Bufonidae; genus Bufotes; species Bufotes viridis. The sequence continues at coordinate 23,162,465 of CM065597.1, forward strand.
ATGCACGATTCCCGCCCCGCTGCCCCCCGAAACAGCCAACCACAGCGAAAATTGACCTATTGCGTACTCACCAAGATGTCTGGGCGTTATGAACCCAGCAGCCGCAGTGCTTGAATCTGGTCACGTCCTCCTGCCTACTTCTCCGCTCGCTGTTGGTGAACCTTCAAGGGATCCGGTAACCTCTCTTGACGGACGATGGGCAGACCTCACATGGGAAGAAGATCCACTGCTGTAAACTGACATCCCAGGACCCTAGAACTTAAGCCACAGAAAACTGCCTTCCCGCAAATGAATACCAGGGGGGCGCTGAAGAGCATCCGGCACACATCCAGCAGTACAGGCTGAGCAGGGCCAGCCACGTGCTGCCCGTTCTCCACAGAGGATTCTGGGACCTTCGCGGCCATCGCGCCCTGCATCCACCTCAGCAGCCCCCAGCAAACCCTGTACTTGGCTCCTGAAGCCATTCTAGATTCCCTGGTCTCAGCTGCCGCCCTTAACTGCTGCAAATTCACATCCATTCCTGCCATGGAGGAGAAGGTAGGTAGCAGGCTGTAGCTGTGCTATGTGGGTTCATTGCCTTCCCCTGTAAAATGGTGCCCTTTCTTCCCCCACTGCCCCCTTTTAAAGCCACAACCCCACTTTTCACTAACCCTAACCCCCAGGAGCTCGAACTGCCCAATCCCTCCAGCACTGCTCCCATGAACCACCCCCCGTCATGCTGGCCTCCCCTCAGGGCTACGCCTCTAGTCCGGCCTCACTTTAGTGCCTATTGAAATGTATATGATTCTTGTATAATTGGTGACCTGATCACTCGCCACTTGGGCTCTAGAAAGAAGTTTTTCCTTTTAGGACAGTGTGATTTATGCCTTTTTTTTTAAAATCTTTTTCTCGATCGATAGGGGGATACTAAAGGTCACTTTTATTAAAACCGGCGTTTTAAACGCCAGTCTTAATAAAGGCCTTTAGCTGACATTGGATTCGCTGAAGGTACAGTATGTAGAGGCACCGGCCTTTATATAACTTCGGTGGATCTTCTATATGTAAGACTGCTTGCTAGCTTTCTTACATTTGGACTATTTTCTACATATAAAACGGGTAGAAAATGGTAAACGAGACATGTCTGCTGGCCCATCCACTTCAACTACCACATTTTTAGACCTGGCGTGAGCAGGGAGAAGTCGCAGATTGCGGAGCAAAGGACCTTTGTGCTGCAATTTGCACCATAAATAAGTCTAGTTTAGGAATATTTCTGTTTAAAAAAATTACCTCCAAAGTTTCAAAATTTACCCATATCTCTTCCCTTCATCCATATTCATTCCCCTCCTCTGAATGTAATGTTTTTACCATTCTATGTAATGCTGTGTCACAGTTTTTTTTCCTGATAAATAGACTCTTGGCTTAGCAAAAGACATGCGTCAGACTAAATATAGTGTTTTCTTGACCCAAACAGGAACAGCAATGGGGTTTACCACTACCCAAGCAGGAGTATGGCTATATATAACTTTACCTAGCCACCCATTATCCATCATGTGATTTATAAGTGAAGTATGGAAGGGATCCGGAAGCAATGGTAAGGCGTGATGAGCACCAGTGGGAATTAAGTCCAGAGAGTCAGGGTCTTCAGTAAACCAGTGTGCTTCTTTACTGGAGGAATTCAGGGGCAATACATAGTGAAGCATAGGGCTGGCTTCTCCAGTCTCCTCCTTGGCAGAAAAAGGGTTTGATACTGAGGAAAGGCCTGAGCTAGCTGTCCTTCTCTCTCTCAAAAGGCTGGTACCCTGGTCAAAGGCTGGTGATCCAGGGTCTGTGGCAGAGTACCATCTCAGTGTCTTCTTCTGGTCAATAGTCTTCTCTTCTAAGCACTGTTCTTTAACTGCAGAACACTAGGGGCTCTGACATATTTACCAACATCTCTGTTGGTAAAATTGGGAATACAAGCCCCGCCCGGGAATGCTCTGGACCCAGATGGGTCCCAGGCGGAGGTTGTGTTAGCCCCTACACATTTTCGGCTCGGGACTTGAAAATCAGGGACAGACCCAGCAAATTCAGGACAGTTGGCAAGTATGCTCTGACTGCTCTCCTTTTCTGGCTAAGTAGAACCTTCTAGTGTAGGGCTGGCCAACCTGCGGCTGTCCAGCTGTTGCTAAACTACAATTCCCACCATGCCATGCTGTAGGCTGATAGCTGTAGCTGTCTGGGCATGCTGGGAGTTGTAGTTTTGCAACAGCTGGAGAGGCGCAGGTTGGCCATCTCTCTGTTCTAGAGGGAGGGGTGGAGTGGAGAAACTCAGCACAAACAGATACAATGTTACAACTCCTGTCTCTCATAGACTTGCATTAGAGCTTCAATAATACTCAATGGCAATGACAGCAGTTTTTCTAGACAAAAACAAGTTTTCAGACATAATACCAGAGTTAAACCAGAAATTGAAAAGGTCAGTCTGTCTGGATTTAGTGGTAAACAAGTCTGTCTTTTTCCCTCCACAACATCCTCTTCTCTAAACCCTATAGCAGCTGTGGAAAATAACCAGCTTCTCATTATTAGCTAGAAAGTCCCACAAATCTTTCAGTGTTCATTAACCCTTTGCACAGTGCTGTGCAAATACAGTTGAAATGAGCAGGATATATATCACAGCATACCGTCTGGACATCTGTCTGTATGTTCTTTATGCGCGACCAAGCGACTGGACCGATCCTCACCAAATTTGGCAAACAGGTAAATCTGGTGTCCGGGAAGGTTTTAAACCGGGTCTCAGCTCTCTAGGACATACAGTTCCTGAAATATTCCCCAAAAATGACCTGCATTAGCAAATACAAGCCTGCAACTCTTTCTCTTGTATCCCAACTGCAATTACACACAGTTTTACTCCAGGTTTCCATAACAACCCAGCCATTTTTCTTCACTTCTGTAGGTCAGTTTTAGGCTAGAGCACTGAAAAAGGCGCGGGTACTTTCTAACTGTCATATACACTGTCACATGCACACTGATTTATTCCAGGTAGGCAGGGCTGCCATCAGAAATTTCGGGGCCCCTTACACAGCTCAGGGCCTGGGCCCCCCCACCCCCGCCCCAGTGGCAGATCCAGAGCCTATTCCCGGGAAGGGCAATAGGAGTTCACGGGGCCCCTGTGTCCTGCGGCGTGTGATCCTGCGAGACCCACCAGAGGTCACAGGTCTCGCGGGATAGCGTGCCAAACTGACTAAACTCATGCCCGCACAGCCTGCAAGTACAGGATCAGATCAGCGACACAAGTCAGGGGCGGACTGAGAACCCTCAGGGCCCCCGGGCAAAATAAATCAAGGGCCCCCTTCCAGGCCACACCCATATCCCACCTGCATCCCCCCAGTCACACCGCGATCGTTACGCCTCTGATCCCATCACTACAGTAATACAGCCCGACATACCTCTTACATCCAGTGACGTCTCCATTGATGTAGATGTTCTCTGTCCTCGCCTTCTCCTTTCAGACCTTCAGACCAGACGACCACTTTGTCGCCATTTTCCGTCTCTGCGGTTTGACAAAAATAAAAGTTCACTACTTTTCCATCATCCTCCCATCTTCTGGACAAATCATCCTACTACCCCTAATACTGTGCCCCTGTTGTCCCCAATACTATACTGCAGATAATACCCCTGATAGTACTAGTACCACACAGAGTCCCCCCCCATATAAAATACCCCTTCTTTGTGGCCCCGGTAGAAGGCCCCATAGTGCCCCATAATAATGTGCCAGTAACAAGTGCCCGCCAAAGATGCCCCCAATCATGTGCCAGTATCTAGTGCCAACCCACCATGTGACAGTAACAAGTGCATATGTACCCTCCATGTGCCAGTATTAAGTGCCTCCTGCTCCCCCCCATGTCCCCCCCAAACTGTAATTTGGTGCGACTGTATTTAAAAGAAAGAAAAAAAAAACAACACTCATACTTACCTCCACTCCAGACTGCGATGCGATGCAGGCCTCTTCCGGCCTGTGTCCCACGCTGTACGGTTCAGGCGGCATGATGACGTCATCGCGCCGCCTGCATCGGCCTCTGATCGGCTGCCGGACCAAGGCCCACAGCCTATCAGAGAAAGAGGGAAGGGAGACGCCTCTCCCTCCTTTGCCCTGCCGCAGCACAGCCATCTGTATAGCTGTCCTGAGGACAGCGATACAGATGACTAAGGAGATGAACGCTTCCACAATGGAAGCGTTCATCTCCCTGTGACCTGCCACCACCGCTGGCCCCCTACCAGCAGAGCCAGCGCAAGGCCACAAAAAAAAAAAGGCTCAGCACCGGCCGGGCCCCCCACAAGGTCCGGGCCCCTTACTGGGGTACTGGCTGTACCCCCCCTGATGGCGGCCCTGCAGGTAGGTTTCCATAACAACCCAGCCATTTCTCTTCACTGCTGTAGGTCAGCTTTGGGCTAGGGCTACACAACGACAATAAGTCGCATGACACATGCGACATGCATTGAACTTGGATGGATTTTTTGCGACTGTCGTGTCGCAGTCGCAGCATGTTGCATGTCACAGTGTGACATCATAGAATAATTTTTTAAAAATTGTTGCATGACATTGCTACGACAAAATGTCGTGCGACATATGTCGTCATGTAGCTCTATCATTAATGGGGCAGGCGCTGTGGAGGTCTGTGTCAAAGGGGTGGGCACTGTGGAGCTCACTGTTATAAAAGGGGCGGGCACTGTGGAGGTCACTGTTTTTAAAGGGACGGGCACTGTAGAGGTCACTGTTATTAAAGGGGCAAGCACTGTGGAGGTCACAGTTATTAAAGGGGCAGGGATTGTGGAGGTCACTGTTATTAAAGGGGCGGCCACTGTGGAGGTCACTATTATTAAAGGGGTGGACACTGTGGAGGTCACTGTTAAAGTGGCAGACACTGTGGAGGTCACTGTTAAAGGGGCGGGCACAGTGGAGGTCACTGTTAAAGGGACGGGCACTGTGGAGGTCACTGTTAAAGGGGCAGACTCTGTGGAGTTCACTGTTAAAGGGGCTGGCACTGTGGAGGTCAATGTTAAAGGGGCAGGCACTGTGAAGGTCACTATTAAGGGGCGAGCACTGTGGAGATCACTGTTAAAGGGGCAGGCGCTGTGGAGGCCACTGTTAAAGGGGCGGGCACTGTGGAGGTCAGTGTTAAGGGGGCAGGCACTGTGAAGGTCACTGTTAAAGGGGCGGGCACTGTGGAGGTCATTGTTAAGGGGCAGAGGCCATTATTAAAGCAGCAGCTGCTGTGGAGGTCACTGTTAAGGCAGCAGGGTACTGTGAGGTCACTGTTAAGGGAGTGGGGTACTGTGGAGGTCACTGTTAAAGGGACGGGTACTGTGGAGCTCTCTGTTAAGGGGGCAGGGAACAGTGGAGGACACAGATAAGCGGACGGTCCCCTATGGAGTTCAGTGTTAAGGGGCGGGCCCGTGAGGAGGTCAATGTCAAGGGAGTGGAAGGTCAAAGTTAAAGAGGACCTTTCATTACCCTAACAAATCTAAACTAAGTATACAGACATGTAGAGCGGCGCCCAGGGATCTCCCTGCACTTACTATTATCCCTGGGCGCCGCTCCGTTCTCCCGGTATAGACTCCGGTAACTTCAGCTCTTCGGCTCAACTGTGAGGAGCCTGCCCTTCCTCTCCTTGGCGTCTCCTTCTCCCAGGCTGTAGCGCTGACCAACCGCAGCGCTCAGCTCATAGCCTGGGAGAAGAAAACCTCATAATAGTGATATCACAGATGTCCATGTGAGCACAGTGCGACGCACATTACACAAGTCTGGAATGGTGACTCAAAAAATGGTGAAGACGCTTTGACTTCAATATCATCATCTTGACGCAAAAAAGTACAGACAGTGGACAGCAGAATATTGGAAATGGGTGATTTGGAGCGATGAGACGAAAGTCAATAGACTGGGCTCTGATGGGTGCAAATGGATCTGGAAGAAACAAGGGGAAAGGGGGCTAACAGATCGGGAAATTAAAGGAACTGTCAAGTTCAGTGGAGGAAGCCTGATGACATAGCCAAAGGCATTGGGTACTTGAACAGGATCGATGGTGGTCTGAATGCTCAGCTGTATGTGAGTATCCTACAAGATGAGTTACTTCGTACTCTCAAGTACTATCGGTATAAAAAGGAAGACATAATGTTCCAGCAGGACAACGACTAAAAATGGTTCAATGACTATGACGTAGAGGTGCTGGATTGGCCCCACAGTCTCTAGACCTCAACCCAATCGAACACTTGTGGGTAGAGTTGAAGAAAAAGTTGTATTCGTACCAAAGTGAGTCGAGCAGTGTGTGCCAACATTGGGAACGTGGAGAAGAGACCTGGGAACAGATTTTGGTGGAGACATTCTTGAATCTGATCGAGAATATGCCCAGAGGGATTCAGGCAGTGCTGAAAGCCAAAGGTGGATTTACAGAATACTAACAAAATAATAAAAAATTAAATTTTTGAATTTTAGGATCAAAACAGACACAATGCAGTTACAGGAAAATAATCTGCATAACTAATCATATGCGAAATAGTTTCAAGTCCAATTTTTATATGAGATAGCCAAGAGGATTGTCTATAAAATGATGGTAGTCTCCCGTTCCAAGCTGTAGTGGATGGTGAGATATGGAGCCTGAAAGTCAAATGTTCTAAACATTGTTACCCTTTTGCTCATCAGTGTACATCAACTAGTTATCCTCATCCCATGACCTTAGAACAGATAGCATAAGATTAATAAATATTAAAATACATGCAATCGATTGTTGGGGGTTTCTGAAGATGGACTTGGGACGATCAGCAAGTTTGTGGAGTCTCATAATCAATTACCTGTGTTTGATCTTCAGGTTTGGAGAATTCATTTTTATCATGTAGTTGTGAATTCCTGTACTAAATGGCAAAAGAAAGGAAATGTTACTTTTAAATATTTGAATAAAACCATATAGACTGTGGAATTGAGTCACATCAAGAAGAGCTCAAATTTTATTCAAGAAAGCTCGCCAGAAAATAAGAAAATAAGAAGAAGTGAACAGTCGATTTGCTTATTGTTTAGAAATCATTTGAAATTGAAAAAGATTGCCTAAATCGTTGCACAATTTCCGTAAACAATGTATTCAGTTACCAAACTCAAAGGAAGGAACATTGATGTATTCTGTTTCAACATAAGACAACGGTCCTGAATTGTCATGCCTTCACTCCACAATTCTGGCTCCAAAAAGGTACAAAATATAACTTTTTGCACTCACATGCGCAAACATTTTTGCAACTTTTTGCCTTTTTACACTGCTCACTCCAGTTTTAAAATGTAGGTGGAAAAGAAGGTGTCATTAGCTATATTAACCACTCCCGGACCGCCGCACGCAGGATCGCATTCTCGCGGCGGCCGGGCTCTTCTGATCCGACGCATCTAGGCGTCATCTCGCGAGACGCGAGATGACGCGAGGACGCGCCCGCACATGCGCAATGCGCGCCATCGGCGCGCTCGCATGTAGTTATACTACAGCCCGCCAGCGCCGATCGTGCGCTGGCAGGCTGTATATGGCAGAAAAAATCGCATATCAGACGTTGTTCTGTGAACAGCGTCTGATCTGCTTGCTGCCCGCTTCTCTGGTGGTCCCTTTGCTTGGGACCACCAGAGAAAAAATATCAAAGTGCACCAATCACCACACAACCCCCCCCCCTTAACTTTTGACAAAAAATAAAATTTTACATGAACTCACCATACCCCTCACAGAATACCTTGGGGTGTCTTCTTTCCAAAATGGGGTCACATGTGGGGTATTTATACTGCCCTGGCATTTTAGGGGCCCCTAAAGCATGAGAAGAAGTCTGGAATCCAAATGCGTAAAAATGCCCTGTGAAATCCTAAAGGTACTCATTGGTTTTAGGGCCCCTTTGCACCCAAGCTGCAAAAAGTGGCACACATGTGGTATCGCCGTACTCAGGAGAAGTAGGGCAATGTGTTTTGGGGTGTATTTTTATATATACCCATACTTTGTGTGAAAAATATCTCTGTAAGCGACAACTTTTAAAATTTTTATACAAAGTTGACAATTTACAGAGATATTTCTCTCACCCAACATGGGTGTATGTAAAAATACACCCCAAAACACATTGCCCTACTTCTCCTGAGTACGGCGATACCACATGAGTGACACTTTTTGCAGCCTGGGTGCGCAAAGGGCCCAAATTCCAACGAGTACCTTTAGGTTTTACATGGCGGCTCACAATTTAGCCCCGCCCAAAATGCCAGAACAGTAAACACACCCCACAAATGACCCCATTTCGGAAAGTAGACACCCCAAGGTATTCACTGAGGGGCAAAGTGAGTCCGTCTGAGATTTTTTTTTTTTTGCCAGAAGTTATCAGAAATTGAAACTTTTTTTTTTTTTTTTTTTCTCAGAAAGTGTCATTTTCCGCTAACTTGTGAAAAAAAATGAAATGATACATGAACTCACCAAGCCCCTCTGCGAATACTTTGGGGTGTCTTCTTTCTAAAATGGTGTGATTTGGGGGGTATTTATACTTTCCTGACATTCTAGCACCTGAAGAAACATGACAGGTGCTGAGAAAGTCAGAGCTGCTTCAAAATGCCGAAATTCACTTTTTTGCACCATAGTTTGTAAACGCTATGACTTTTACCCAAACCAATAAATATACACTTATTGGATTTTTTTTTATCAAAGACATGTAGAACAATAAATTTAGAGAAAAATTTATATAGAAATGTAGTTTTTTTAAAAAAATTTTACAACAGAAAGTGAAAAATGTCATTTTTTTGCTAAAATTTTGGTAATTTTTGATTAATAGCAAAAAAAGTAAAAATGTCAGCAGCAATGAAATACCACCAAATGAAAGCTCTATTAGTAAGAAGAAAAGGAGGTAAAATTCATTTGGGTGGTAAGTTGCATGACGGAGCAATAAACGGTGAAAGTAGTGTAGTGCGGAATTGTAAAAAGTGGCCTGGTCATTAAGGGGGTTTAAGCTAGGGGGGCTGAAGTGGTTAATGAGTTTCACTCCAGATTTATCATTGAGACTTTTTAAAAAGTAGCAAAAAAAGTCTCACTCCAGGAGAAGGGTGGAGTAGGAAAACTGAAGTAGCTTTCCTAGACAAAAGTGTTAGGTATAAAGATATGAAAAATGTGACATAAACTACACCAACACAGAGTCAAGAAAAACTGACTTCAGCCAGGGGTGCACCACCAATGAGCCGAGGTGAGGCGACCGCCTCAGGCAGCTCCTGGTAGGAGCAAGAGGGGGGCAGCGGAAGGGGGATTGTCTGTTTCTTCATTATAGTATTGGGAAGCTCAATGGGCACAGTATATGGCGCTGTATTACCCTGTATATTTCGTACAGCTGTATGTAATGTTTTCCAAGTATGTCTTTCACAGTAGGGCAGGCGGGAAAGGGTTAGTTAAAGAAATTGGCATTGGGCTGTTGGGGCACCGTTTCAGTTTTTGCCTCAGGCAGCAGAAAGGCTAGGTGCACCCCTGACTTCATCTATTCCCCTCACGATAAATTCCCCCCAATATGTGACCCCCTGCCATAACTACTGTAGAACTAAGTAGAAGCAGCACTATAGGAGAGTACCTTACTGTTATGTCTCCTATGGCCCCACAGCGTCTTCCCTGTCACTCTGCTCTAGTGATCATTGGTGCCCCAATGTCTATTCCGAACCAACCATTTGATTTTGCCGCAGCTCTCTCTAAGCAGTAATTATGAAAATTTGTGGGGCACCATGGTGCAGAGTAGGGGTTTGGACCAACACAGCAGGTTGTGATTACTGTAGGCAGTAGCAGACGTTTTCATAGTTGATGACTGGTGTCGCCAGGGGTGTATCTATCACGAGGCAAACAAGGCATTTGCCTAGGGCGGCACTTGCCAATGGGGCGGCAAAATGCCTTGTTTGCTTAGTGATAGTTATAGTTACCACGACTTTCTAACACTAGAAATTATATTCTAACCCCCAGCCAGGCGTTCCCATGGTGACGGGGACGCTTGCCTGGGGGTTAGAATATACAGGGCCCCGCAGCTCAGAGGATTATACATTTATTAACTGTAATCTGTAACTTTAACTTTAAATGAGCGCTGGCTTATCTCTTTACTAGGGTATCTTACTCTCAGGTCTCAGCTCCGGTAACAGGCAGCAGTGCAGGCATGGGGGAGGGGAGGGCGGGATCTGTGGATGGCACTGTCATGGGGGGGGATCTGTGGATGACACTGTCATGGGGGGGATCTGTGGATGACACTGTCATGTGGGGGGATCTGTGGATGGCACTGTTATGGGGAGGGGGATCTGTGGATGGCACTGTCATGGGGGGGATTTCTGGATGGCACTGTTATGGGGGAGATCTGTGGATGACACTGTCATGGGGAGGGGATCTTTGGATGGCACTGTTTAGGGGGGATCTGTGGATGGCACTGTTATGGGGAGGGGGATCTGTGGATCATAGATGGCTGATCTTTGTAAAGTGGTTGAATTTACACTTTATATTATTATATCTAAAGATTCTCTTTAAATAATAGATGCTACATTTGGTACAGAAAGCACAAAATATTGGCCTTCGTTATTCACTTTTAAATACAGAAAGGAAGATGTGAAGCTCTAACAGGAAAGGGTGGAGCCTAAAGAGGAAGGGGTGGGGTTTACAGAGGAAGAGGTTTGGCCTTGACAGGAAGAGCTGGGTCAAATTTATATTAGGGGGGTGCCCGAGTTTAGTCTCGCCTACGGCAGCACAAAACCAAGATACACCACTGGGTGCCCCTGTACTTTGTGCTCTATGGATAATGTGGACCTGTTCTAAATAGTAAATCTGCCTTGTCATGGATGTGATATCAGAGACCATTGCCACGAAAATTTATTGTGCGACATAAGGGTTAAGGACGTATTACACTTCCCGATTTTTTTAGCAGATAATTGCTAACGAATGTTCGCATGAATGCTCGTTAGTGATCATCTTGCAGTGTAATACTATGGCCGATTGCCAGATGAATGAGCAAACATTGGGCAATCTAAATTTTGAATGTTAAAAAATTCTCATTTGCAGGCGGCAGATCGTGGTGTCTAATCACTATCTGCTGTCAAACCACTATACAGCATGGGAACGAGCGATGGCATAGTGAGCGCTCCTCCCCATGCTGCGTAGGAGATCGCAGCATATAATAGCAGAGGTCTCCTCTGCTAGAGAGCAGGTGATTCAAGGCACTCTCCATGAGCAAATTCCTTGATTTTAGAAGACTTGCCTGCCCTCCCAATGATTCAAGTTGTACAAGGGTCGTTGGGTGATCCTTGGTCTGCACTCTATGACTCTCCAGGCCCTGCTTGGCATTGGCAAAGCAAAATAACAATTTGTTTATGGGCCTTTTCCAAGACCAACTGAATTCAAGGTGATGCACACTGGTGTCTCCAGATGTTCTGGCCTTCAGCTCACTGCCTGTGTCTTACAAGGGACAAATCACAGTTCACCAATTTTCCCCCTGATGAACAAGCTCTTGTCACAAACTTACCTATCCGGGCTCCAGAGATGAGATCTCCAGCCACGTCCACTGTTGACATAATAGCATTCTTAGCGACAGGATGCAATGGCATGTGCTTGAGGATACTAGCAGTGGGTTGATTGCTCAGCCGCTCTATTCCTGTGTGCTGGTGTTGGAGCGCCGTTCTGACCTATCAGGTCCTGGCTGGAACTCGGTGCTCTATTTAAATCCCTTCCTGTGTTCCTGTGCTTATTGGATTGCTCGTTGCTCTGACCGTGGCTTGTCTTCTGACCACTCTCGGTCTCTTGTTTGTTATTGCATTGCCTGTCTGGTTCTGCCCCATTTACGAAAGACTCTGTTTTTGTGTTGCTTTGTCTATTGGTGTTTGTGTGTCTCTGCACCTTAGTAGTATAGGGAATGTCAACCAGTTGTGGTCTTGCTACCTAGGGCCAGGGGCGTAACTACCGTAGCAGCAGACCGTTAGAGATGAGCGAAGTATGCAAAAATTTGATTCGGCTGCTTCGCTGAATTTTACAAAAAAAATTTGCTTAGTGATAAATCACTTCGTCATCAAACGCATTTCCTTGTAAGTGGTTGGTACAATGACAGGGAGCGGCGATTGTGAAGCTCCCCGTCATTCTTTATCTCAGATACCGTGTTCATAGCTGATCCCGGAATCTGATAGAAATAACAAAGTGTAAATTTTTTTTAAAAATACAAGCAAAATCATACTTCATCCATTTGCTCGTGACGAGCCGGCCACAGCCATCTTGTTCGAAGATCTGGCGAGAAATCTTGCGCGACCCGTGATGATGTCATCACGCTGGCCAGCATGGTGACGTTATACGTCAGCACGCACTGGATTTCACTCAAGATCTTTAAGCAAGATGGCGGCGGCCGGCCCCTCGTGTGCAAATGGATGAGGTAGGTATCAATTTTTTAGTTTTTTTAGTTTTTTTACGCTACCATGAAGCTGGAGAAAATTCGGCTTTGCGGCTAATAAAATTTATCCTGAAATTCAGATCAAAGTCCACTTCGTAATCTCCCAAATCAGACAGGACTTCCAAACACGTTTCTCTCTACACACAAGATGGCTCCCTTCCTGGCACTCCTATAAATAAGTGTCCCCTTAAAGACCTTTAACCTCTTCATGACACAGCGATTTTCCATTTTTGCATGTTCGGTAATTGACTTCAGGAGTTCTCAATCTTGGGGAGTGCCATTGAAGAAAAGAATCTGGAATGTTCCTCTGGTTTGTTTTGTTATATGGATATATTGGAGGAACATAGGGTATATGGCGGCACGTCCTGGTTAAAGTATGACAAGTAGATTTGTCAGAGGATGGACATCCAGCCTTCATTAAAATGTGATGATAAGGATATTGTCTTGAGGTTGAGCTTAATGAAAGCTCTGAGAGGGCAGGAGTATTTCTCTTACCCTAGCCAATGAGGTAGCTTGGGTTTGTTGAATACTTTTCAGTCAATCCCCAACAGGTCTTATTGTGTAAGTTCATTCAGAATGGGCAAAAAAGGGAATGTCTTGGCTCAATTAAGAGTGCGTAGAATGATTTTGGCTGGAGTAGTCACCCAGGCTACTGTTGCTTTAAGAGATCTGATGGTCCCAAAAAATATGCATCAGATAGCGCTGGGAAAGGGGGTGACAATAGTAAAGCAAGACATCATGATGCCATGGTGCAAAGGGGTGGACAAGGTTACTAGGGCCCTTTAAGAAGAGGTTGATGGTACCCAGGTGTAGGAATGGCTGAGTGGTATAAGGTGCTCCAAAATGTCCCTGTATGTTAATGTGTCACGTTGCTCCTACCTCGATACGCTGGACCCCAGGCCTTGGCTCTGAAGCGGTATATAGTGGGTAGTTGAATAGGAGGTGAAGAATAAATTGAGTCCAGACCTTGTATAAAGTTGAATAGCAGCTTTACTTGAATAAACGTTCATCAGAAACAGTCTCCAAACTTTGTCTTGGTCCCAGCAGGCTCTGGCTGGCTTGCTGGGCATGGGCACGTCGAGCAGAGACGTGCCCACCATTTGCTTCCTTCCCCTAGAAGGGGGTAAGCTAGACTCACTAGAACTGGTCCCCTCCCTTCCTGCAGGAAGTGGGACTTGACCACCTCTCCACAGAGGGGGGTTAGAATGGACTGAAAGGTTCCACTCTAACTGTAGCTCTGCCATGTTTGCTGCCTCCTGCTGGTGGCATTATACATGAACATAACAGTTGCAAAACATTGGAAATGCACAGTGTAAAGGACCTGAAATAAATGCATAGATGACATGATATTAGCCCATTACAGATAGTAGCTAGGTGCAGAAGTGGTAATGCCACTCTGGGGCGTTACAATGGCGAAAAGGCGGACATGTTAATTGCGGGTTTTCAGGATGGTTTCCAGATTCCTTTTGGTCTCCATTCCCATGGTTTTGGTGCTTGTTACCTCTGGTTGGTCAGGTGAAGTGAGTTTAGGTAAAATGTTGGGCCCATTTCCGTCTTTTCCCATTCAGAAACCGAGGGTTCCTACTTTGGTCGTAGACAGGGAAAAATGTAATCTGATTCATCACCTGTTGTATCTGAAGGGCGCTTTGCTGAATGACAACATTGATAATCCATTTGTAATTTTTACAGGATCCGCCAGATAATTACTAAGGAGTGTTCATAGGAAAGCTCATTAGCGCTTATCTGGCGGTGTAAAGGTGCCACCAATTAACTGATGATAGATAATAGTTTCCCCTGTCTGGTTGTTTGCTTTCAGTGCTTTGTTGTGGTTCACCCTCAATTGGGCGGTCCATTGTTTGTACATTCTGATGGTTTATCGCTATCTCGCTACCTGTTCGTTTCTGTGTGTACATCGTTTTGGTTTGTTCGCAAAGGGTATAGCTCACATTAGTTTCGGATCAATCCCAAGGTGGTGTGCTGCGGTTTGGATGATGCTGCTGTCGATCGTTGAGTGTCCAGTCATTTCAATATTTATGTAGGCCTTAGTTGTTGCAGTGACCGTAGTGTTCATTCCGCTGGAGTTTTTCTTATTGTCATGTCCTACATGCTCTTGTTCTTTCAGATTCTCATAAGTGTATAATTTGGACCCTTGGACATTCGTATATATCTACTGGGCCAAACAGAGTGCCCAGGTTCGTCCAGGTGGCAGAATTTGGACAGGGAATTGGTAGAAGTGCATTGGATGGGTGTTTGGGGTTTGACTTGGGATCAGATACGTCCTCGATTTCAGGATAGTATTTGTAGATTGGGGGGTTCTACAAACTTTAGTCACTCACGTGGGAAGCAATTACGTGGATAACTATCCTATGCGGAAATTTATCAAACACATTAAGTGGGACCTGTTATGCTTTTGGGATCGGCATCCCGGTTTGTTGATGATTTGATCTGAAATTAGGAATCAGGTTTCAGTCTCTACTTTGGATGGGAAGAATGACAAAGCCTGGATAACTTTGTCAGGCCGAATGGGGGCTTGGTGGTGGGACTTGTGTTATTGGAGGAGGGAAGTTTGTAAATTGGTAGGGATGGGGTCCATCTAACAGATTTAGGTTTGGATGTGTTTAATTTTGGCCTGGAAGAAGTTTTGGAGTTTGGGATTCATGATTGGTGAAGTATGCAGACTTAAAGCAATCAAGTCTGGATACTTTGGTGGTTCTTTGGCGACATTTTTTGAAAAAAAGAAGCAAGAGTTTTAGTGACTGCTGTCACTTTTAAGGTCGACATGGGCTCTTGTCCTGAGCGTGTTTACGGGTGGTGCTCTACACTTGTATAGATTCAAACTTTGTGCAAAAAATAGTAAAAGAAAGACTTTGCGGCACTCACCCAATTTTCTTGCAGCGTTTATTGGTAAAAACAGAACATGGTGCTTGGAGCGGGCACTTCACTCAGCTTACAGGCAACGGCCGTTTCTCACGGTCTGCGTTTCGTCTGGCCTGTCACGTGATGGCGTCAGCACGCTCCTCTTTATTCCCTGCGTCTGATGTCATCACTGTTACAACAATACTTATACAACGCTTCAAAAACAATACAAAACAATATTATATGAAGACAGCTAGGTGATTTTTGTCATTAAAGGGTTTCTGTCACCAACTTTTGACATTATAAGCTGTCTGACATTAGCTATGTGCTAATGTCAGACCAGCCTGATAATGTCCTTATTATAAAAATCGGATGTATATATAGTCCGAAAAACTTACATTTATTATATGTAAATTAGCCTCTAGGAGCAGGGGGGGCGTTGCCCTGCTCCTAGCGGCTCCGTCCGGCAACCTGCTGGCACGCCCCTTCACACTTTGATTGACAGTGCAGGGCAGCGATCCTCCTGCACTGTCTCGTTCTGAATCGCGCGCCAGCGCCGCCGCTCTGTATTCGGCGCAGGCGCGGTGAGCAGAGGACAGCAGGCACCAGCGTCCTCTGCTCACCGCGCCTGCGCCGAATACAGAGCGGCGCGCGGCGCGCGATTCAGAACAGACAGTGCAGGAGGATCGCTGCCCTGCACTGTCAATCAAAGTGTGAAGGGGCGTGCCAGCAGGTTGCCGGACGGAGCCGCTAGGAGCAGGGCAACGCCCCCCCTGCTCCTAGAGGCTAATTTACATATAATAAATGTAAGTTTTTCGGACTATATATACATCCGATTTTTATAATAAGGACATTATCAGGCTGGTCTGACATTAGCACATAGCTAATGTCAGACAGCTTATAATGTCAAAAGTTGGTGACAGAAACCCTTTAAGGCCTAAGGGTCCCATAGCATTTGTCTTTATTATCCAAGAGGCTTCTTTTTGGAGTAGAATCCTATGTCTATCAGCTCCATTTGGTGGTAGGCCCACTTTTTCAATACCTGCACATATTAGGACATTTCTATCACCCCCATGTGCTTCTCTTATATGTTCCATTAATCTCGGGGAGCCTACCCCTGTATCTATGGACTTTCTGTATTCTCTAAATCTCACATACAAGCACCTGATAGTTTTGTCTATGTAGAATCTTTCACATGGACAGAATATAACATAAACCAAAAATTGTGATTTACATGAGATAAACTGCCTAACTACATGCTTCACTCCTCCTATATTTAGGTTCCTTGTTCTCACTATGAATCTACATGCTGTACATTGACCGCATTTGCAATGTCCCTGCGGTATTCCTCTCTCTAACCAATTCTCTCTTTTGTTTTCAAATCTACTTCGCACTATCCTATTCTTGATGGTCTGACTCCTCCTGAAACTTATCAATGGTGGGTTTCCCATGGCTGTTCCTGTTTTTTGGTTATACCATTTATTGTCAAACATAAAGGCATTATGTTTCAAAACAAAGCTGAAACCTTCTTTCACTAATTCCATATATTTTTTACTTTTTTGTTGACACTCCAGTATTTTTCCTACCACTTGTACCCCCAAATCTTGTGGTATTCTTGTGTATAAACTTTCTACATCTATAGATGCTAAAAGGTCCCCTTCTTGCCACTGTACGTCTCTAATCACCTTCAGGAACTCTCCAGTATCCTTTAGGTATGACGGTAAACCTTTCGATAAGAAACGCAACAACCAATCTAAATATTGTGACAGGGGTTCGGTAATTGACCCTGTTCCTGACACTATCCGGATTTTCCACCGATTTGTGCACTTTGGTCACAAAATACCATTTAGGTTTAGTGGGCTATTTGGAATACAGTTTCTCTACTGTTCTTTCTGTTAACACTCCTTTCTCCATATGTTTAACAGGCTCAGTTGTGAGGTGTAAGGGCTCTTTCACACTTGCGTATTTCTTTTCCGGCATAGAGTTCCGTCGTCGGGGCTCTATGCTGGAAAAATCCTGATCAGGATTATCCCAATGCATTCTGAATGTTCAGGACCGGAACGTTTTTTGGCCGGAGAAAATACCGCAGCATGCTGCGCTTTTTGCTCCGGCCAAAAATCCTGAACACTTGCCGCAAGGCCGGATCCGGAATTAATGCCCATTGAAAGGCATTAATCCGGATCCGGCCTTAAGCTAAACGTCGTTTCAGCGCATCGCCGGATCCGACATTTAGCTTTTTCTGAATGGCTACCATGGCAGCCAGGACGCTAAAGTCCTGGTTGCCATGGTAAAGTGTAGTGGGGAGCGGGGGAGCAGTATACTTACCGCCCGAGCGGTAAGTATCCATGCGCATGGGGCGCTCTGACGTCATTCTGGAGCGCCTCTGGAGCCGCACGAGCGGTAAGTATGCTGCTCCCCCGCTCCCTACTACTACTATGGCAACCAGGACTTTAATAGCGTCTGGCTGCCATAGTAACCTGAAAGCATTTTGAAGACTGATCAGTCTTCAAATGCTTTCAGTTCACTTGCGTTGTTACGGATCCGGCGGGCACTGCAGGTGACGGAAGTGCACGCCGGATCCTAACAACACAAGTGTGAAGAGGCCTAACAGAGAGCTTACCTTTCTCAATGGCTGTGTATTGGACACAACAATGATGGCAATAGTAGAACTCCCTGACTCGCCTTCTAAGGACACTTTGCAGTCTCTCCACAAGACCACAGGCATGCTGTTCCTATTAACTCCTTCTGCAATTCTTAACTGCCCCCCTAAGACTCTTGTTTTTCTTAATAAGAGGACTAAACTGTAGAAAAAATTAACCACTTCCAGACCTGTCCATTTACCTCCCTTCCCGACCAGGCCTAATTTTGCAAATCTGACATATGACACTTTATGTGGTAATAACTAGTGTTGAGCGAGCATGCTCGGCTGAACTGGGACTCTACTCGAGCATCGCCATGCTCGATTCAGCCGAGTATTCGGCCGAACACTTCGTGTGCTCGAGTACCATTGAGAACAATGGAAGACCTAAGCATCAAACCACACACCCCCTACTCGGAAGAGAAGAGGGTGTCTGGTTCCCTAAAAAACTGTTCTAACATGTCTGGGCTCCGTAGCCGCTCCAGTCAGTGCCCGTCCGTGCACATGGAGCGTCCCCATCACCATGTGAACGCCTCCGGGGTTAGAATGTACTGTCGGATTTCACGATCTCACAACAGGGAATAGTCTTGTCATAATAGAGGGCGCTGTTCATGAGTCCAGAACGGGATCTACTGACAGAATAACCCAACAGACTCTTTACTGTATAGCAAGAGGTAATGTCTCTTCTCCTTACAATTTTATCCTACAAAGTCTATTTAAAGCTGTTCTTTTTAAAACTGCTTCAACATTTGACTATTATTGAAGTTCCAATGCAAGTCTATGACAGACAAAATTTTAACAATGTTTCTGTTTAGACTTTGATTTTCCACCCTTCCCACTAGAAGGTTCAAGTTCATCTAGAAACTATAAAAGAAGAGCAGTCAGAGACCCTAGTTGTCTGTAGTTAGGGATCAGTGCTTAGAAGATGAGACTCCTTGAGTGACCAGTAGAAGACGCTGACGGGATACTCTGCCAGAGACCTTGGATCACCAGCCTTTGACCAGGGTACCAACCTTTTGAGAGAGAGAAGAACATCTGGCTCAGACTTTTCCTCAGCACCAAACCTTCTTCTGCCAGGGAGGAGACTGGAGAAGCCAGCTCAGTGCATTGCCTGTATTGTTTTGCACTTGAGTTCCTCTAGTAAAGAAGCACACTGGTTTACTAAAAACCCTGACTCTCTTTACTTATGTTCTATTTGGGTGCACCATGCCTTACCATCCCCCAGAGAGCAGCAACATGTGGTGACACCTCAACTGTATCCAGGGGACCCAGCGTAGCGTTAAGGCCTGCCAGACCCAGACACTGCATGTGAAGTTCCCCCATTCTCTTCAGGCTTGTGTGAGTTTTGTCCTAAACTTCATACTCATGTTAAAGGGTCTGCATGACATAAGTAGGCATCTACAAGAATATGGCACCAAGGAGTAATTATATTGGATAGTTGGTCATCTTAGATTACAATGACTTTTGACCCATCAGAGACTACAGGTTCCACAAGCCACGTAACACAACGAGCTAATCTATTTCTGGTAACTCCAGATGGTCACAGCCCTTTAAGGACTTTGTATCAGACAGGAAATATTGGTGCCAATAACAACTCTTCAACGACGCTTCTGTCCGGTATAACCATACAGAATCTTTATTGAGGATTTAGAAACTACGGTATATTGGTTTGTGGACACTACTGGCAGGCGGGTAAATCATCGTCTTTTTATGTTGATGTATTATCTCACTATGTCCCAGAATCCTTTGCTGTTATTATAAGCATCTTTGTCTTTATCCAAATGCCAGATGGGTAATTTGAGGTCTAGATTGACTGTGTATGTGGAGGCTAGTGCTTTGGGTGTAATTTAAAGGGGTTGTCTAAGATTTTGATATTGATGGTCCATCCTCAGGATAGGTCGTCAATATCTGATTTGTGAGGGTCTGACTCCTTACAGTAGCCAACGCCAATCCACCTCACCTGTGTATATATGGACAAGTGCAAGACAGCACTATAGTAGAGCAGCAAACACAGAGAAGGCGCCCAGTATCTCCAGGTAAAAACATGCTTTATTTTTAGATAAAATGCAACATAGACAAAGCTTACACGTTTCAACCCTCAAGTGGGGTCTTCATCATAACTTTTCAGCTCACACGTGTTCAATAATTATAAAACATAACAAACATAACTAAACAAATGTAAGGACAAGTTACATGCGGGCAGCTGATTACAGCACAGGCACATCAGCCACTGTAACAATAAGGCACGATTTGCGCAAAATCACAATTGGAATGCTAACAGTATAGATGTAAATATAGAGAGAATAAGACATAATGTAAGATAAGGTCTTGTTTGCAGCATATAGGGCATCTGTCAGCAGATTTTGTACCTACGGCCAGGTGTGATGATGTTTTCACTGCCTAGCTCTGTCAATCAAAGTGCAGAGTCTCTAGGTGTAAGGGCAACGCCTCCGTTGCTCCTAGAGGCTCATTTGCATATAATAAAACATAATTTTTCTCAGCAATGCAGGTACATATGAACATGGGACCAACACAGAGGCCTTCAGCTGTCAAGCGCACATGTAACAGGTCAGCCAGTGTCATAGGGACAAAACTGCTGACAGATGCTCTCTAAACAAAGAGCTTCCCATTTAAAGCTTACGTCCATCCCCTAATAGCACAGTCTACTTTTTCAATACTAAACAAATTTAGCCAAGAAGTATCATCACCATACACCAAGGCAATGTAGGGACACCACAGAAATATGGGATTCATCAGATAAATGAAGCCTAACTCTAATCTTGAGACAGCCTCCCAGCACTGATCAGCTGTTGGAAGAGGCAACTGCTCCCTGGTGAACACTGCGGCTTCCTCCTAGAGAAGTGACGTCACGTTCATTGGTTTCATGACTTATGCACAGCATAATGCCATCCATGAGAAGGGGCCCGGGCTGCAATACCAAGCAGAGCCACTATACAATGTACGGCGCTGTGATTGGTAAGCCTCTTCAAACAGCAGATAGGCAAGGGTGCCATGCCTTAGACCCCCACCAGTCAGATATTGATGACGTATTCCGAGAATCAGGCACCAATCTCAAGATGTTGGACAACACCTTTAAATAGAAAAACAATGTTTCGGAACATTTTAAAAAAGCATGTCTACACTTATCCTCGTCTCGTATTTGGGCCTCCACGGACAGGGCCCACTTCTTCCAATAACATAAAACTCAACGTTTAGACTCCATTAGTCAGTCACATCTCATGAGAAGACAGCTGGCAGAGGGGAGAGCAGGATACCAACGGCTTCTGGATCAGATCTGTATTAGAATTAAAGGGGTTATTCAAGTATAAGACAGACCTCCCAGAGTGACCGATCTGCGGTGGAGATCATACTTACTGGTCCCCATCGTTGGGTTTGGTGTCTGATGCTCCCGAGCTGGCTCATCCTCTCCCTGCAGTGCTGAGATCAACATCCGTCGAAACATGGTCAAGTGATTCCAGGGGCTCAGGTCACCAGCCTGGCCTGTGATTGGCTAAAGCAGTCATGTGTCCCTCCCATCAATGGAGGGAGAGGAAAAGCCGTCTCTGGAGCGTCAGACACCAAACCCAACAGCGGGACCAGTAAGTATGATCTTCACCGTGGGTCGGCCACACTGGGAGCTCTGTATTAATCTTGGATAACCCCTTTAAAAATGTACAAAACATGGCCGTGTTCCATTATACATCAGTTATGACACCCAGGAGATCACCTCCCACCAGGTTTCACCTTTACGGCTTCATCAGAGGTTATGTCCCGAGCTGTGATAAACCTGTTGTGGAAATTTTATTCTATAGGAAGAAGAGGTCCTGTCTGTGGAAGAGAAGTGCGGACATATCGGGGATAATCGGGAGATATTGACTGTTTAGCCCCGGGAATTTGCTCTTTTCTCTGTTTCTGTGCCTGTTGTTTTCCATCATCAGGAGCAGGGAGTCCAGTATTAAGAGCTTGTTGCTGTTTGATCGTCCTCATATCTGTGTCTTTATTACTTTGGATGTGATTTGCTGGAAGTGACGAGGTGATTCAAGAAGAGACAATACAGTAGTGTCATAAAAATTTTCGGAAATGCCATTTAATAGTCTAAAAATAAAAAAAGAAATAGTGGCTTGGTCAGAACATGTTTTTAAAGCGTTAAAGCTCTTCACTCACATGTATCTATCTATCTATCTATCTATCTATCTATCTATCTATCTATCTATCTATCGCTCATATTTATCAATTATATTTATTGAGCTGCTGCCACCTCCACACTCTGTCATTGTGCCACTCTGTGGTCTCCTGATGCTGCTGCCACCTCCACACTATGTCATTGGGCCACTCTGTGAACTTTTCATGCTGTTCCCACCCTCCCCACTGCATGACTGGTCCACTATTTTGGCGTTATCGGCCTGGCTGACATCATCATTTATTTGACCCTTCTGATCTGTCAGAAGGAAGGAAAAAATGAGACGCACAACGGATCCTGTCTGTGTAGCAGCTGTAAGGGCTGTATGGTCCCATCAGAATTGGCTTATGATTTGGTAGCCAACAGCAGGAGTGGGTACAAAACACAGAAGACGTGCAAATATTCCATTCACGTATCATCTCTGTTTTGGATCCATTTCTGTTTTTTTTGGCTTTAGCAATACTGATGGATTATTGAGCAAATGCTGACCGAGTGAAGGCGGATGCTCAACAGACAGGATCTGTTTTTTAGGGGGTTATTGTTCTGACGGATCAGAGGAAGGGCAAAATAATCAGTGAAGTCAACATAAACTTATTGCTGACACCCTCTCAACTCTATCAGGGCGGCTCTACTTGTATAAGCATTTAATAGAACAGGTTCTGTAGATATTTATGTGGAATCAGTTGGCGATGTGCGCTCTTTCACACTATAGTAGTATATTGGGCCTCTGCACGGGTCTTTATACCTGACGCTAACACCGACCTGTAAGGCTGAGTTCACACATGAGTTATTTGGGCAGTTTTGGCCCCGTAACTGCCCAAAGCAGTAAAGTGTGCAGTGATTCTAAGAGCGATGTCTATCATCTGCATGTCATACTGACTCACAGTATTGTTTCACTACCATAGCAGACTCCCTATGCGTGTTACTACAATGCACAGTTTTGTACACCACTATACAGGATCTCTGCAACCAGGAAATAGCTGTTTTTTAATGCGATTCACCATGAATTAATTTGGATCGAATCAAATCTTTTCGTAAAATTCTGCGAACCGACCGAATCGAATTTTTGAGAGATTTGCTCATCTCTAATCTGGACCCCACTTCTCTGGAACATCGGGATTCCCCAATGACCTTCTACAGTCCTGGAGAAGAGGTGGAGATGTGTGACTGTCGGTGTCATTCTTACAACTTACCTCGGTCATCAGTCTCTTGTCGATCACTTGAGAAGCAAAAGCGGAAGCAGAGCCAGGAGAATGAGAGCGCTCAATGGACCAGAATCTAGGGAGAAATCACATAATAACAATCCGAGCTGCACTCAGTAATCTCTGGCATTGTTACCTGGGTGCCAAAGTGTCCTCCTTAAAGAGTACTTTAAAATCTACGCTTTGCTGTCCCTCTGTTTATTACTCCTGGGAAGGTTTGACTAAATTGTCAACTGGGCATTACCATTTCCCCTGTCAATAGGATGTGTCCGTACCCGATGCTTTCAGCGATAATTGGACAATGTCAAAATGTGTGGGGACACACCTTATAGACAAGGAAAATGGTAACACCTATTTGTCAATGTATTCCTTAATTTCAGAGAATAACAGAGAATGCACAATTCAGACTTTAGAATTGTTATTTCATCGGAAATACAAGCTTTACTGTACAACTTTACAAATCTTGTCCTGACATTGAGTTACAAAATGTATTCTTCTCGAATATCCAGGGGGGGCGTGCTCCTGGCACCTCTGCTCCTACATCCCCTTACTTATCTACCAGTCACCGCTCTGTACTTGTAGTAGTGGCTGTGCCCGGTATTAGGCTGGGGCGACATGAAGACTTTGGGCATGACACAACCAATAATCCAAGTGTAGCACAGCCTGAATCACATGTAATGAAAGCCATATTGTTCTTCAGTTGGATTTCTCTCGACTTTTGGATCACAGCAACTTGCAGATCGCAGCACGATCCTATTCAATTCCATTCGTTACCATTCAGGCTGCGCTACACTGCGATCTTTGGTCATCAGCGTGTGTTGTGGTCACAGTCACTGTGTAACCCCGACCTTAGAGGTCTCCGCTGCTCGGCCCCCTACAAGTGAACGAGACTGAGCTGTAATAACAGGAGCAGCCACAACCAAGTGTAACGAAGGGAGCGCAGCACCATCTGGACACCACAGCCCTTCAGTCTGCTCATCGATGGGGTTGTCAGGGTCAATAGATAGACCGTCATTTCTTTTTGTCCTGTAAAAGCACTTAAAGGGGTATTCCCATCGTAGAGATTGAGGGCATATCGCACCTTGGAGATTGGGGACATACCTCTGGGACCTATCCTTAAAATGGAGCCCGCAAAATGTAGGAGGACGCACCGCGCTTGTGTGGCTGCCCCCTATTTATTTCTATGAGACTGCTGAAAATAGCAGAGTGCTGGGTGGGCTATTTCCGTAAGCCCCATAGGAGTGAATGGAGCGGTGGCCAAGCTTGCGTGGTACGTTTGTCCAATTCATATCAAAGGAACTTCCGAAAATAGCCAAGCGAGCATGCATGGCTACTGCTCCATTCTCTTCTATGGGGCTTACAGAAATAGCAGAGCCTACTTTGTCCGCTCTGTTCTAAGGATAGACATTGGGGGCATATCCTAGTGATATGCCCCCAATGTCCAAGGTGGGACAACCCCTTTAAAGAGCATTTGTCAGCAGCATTTATGGTACTAAACCATGCATACTGCCTGTTAGCGTTAAAGAGTAATTAAACCTTTGCTACAATTTTTAATATGTTGTCCCTAATGATATAATAAAACTATTTCTAATGTACTTTATTAATCAATTTTGTATTTTTCTTATACTTTTACTTCCCTAAAGCGCACCATTCCCTGGTGCGCTTAAAACTCAGTTCTCTGTACACCGCTGACAGATCAGCGTTGTACGGAGTACGGCGGACTCATTTTATCAATGGGACCACAGCAGCGTAATGCTGCTCCTGCCCGTGCCCCCTGGAGGATTATTAACTCCTGGCATAGCACATGGGTACTCTGTAACTACCATGTACTATGCCAGGATTAGCTGAGCGGTGTGCCTGCTGACATGCAGTTCTCTTAACTTAGCGAAGCAGGCAGAAGCAGGAGCCCGCTCCGCTAATCAGGATACCCATGTGCTATGCCAGGAGTTAGTAATCCTCTGGGTGGCATGGGCCGTCGCAGCTATATGCGCTTCTGCCCATACTCACAGCGCTGCTGTGGCCCCATTGATAAAATGAGTCCTCCGTACTCCGTACAACGCTGAGCTGTCAGCGGCGTACAAAGAACTGAGTTTTAAGGGAATGGTGCGCTTTAGGGAAGTTAAAGTGTCATAAAAATAGAAAATCGATTGCAAAGGTGTATTACAAATAGTTTTATTAGAGCATTAGGGACAACATATAAAAAATTGTAACAAAGGTTTAGTTACTCTTTAATTATTAAAAAGGTCTTGTGAAAATCTCTTGTACCGTTCCTTTAAAAAAAATACTTTTGTTCTTTATGCAATCGAGGGCTTCAGTGCTCCGAGGGGGTGTGGTCATTACTGAGGAGCTGAGTTGCACAGAAAATCCAGGCCCCGCCCTTAGTGCACTGAAACCATCACTTGCATAAAGAATAAAAGTTTTTTTTTTGAGAAACCCAACAACCAATTTTCACAAGACAGATATCATTTTTATTAGCAGGATCAAACTGCCTGTTTAATTGGGCTGATCTCGCCGGCTAGTGCACTTTAAAGTACTTGTGAACTTCACATATAATCATCCATTTTTCCCTATTTAATACATACATATACAGTATATATATACACATCATATTTTCGGGCCTATATGATGCATCTTTGTTTATAAGTAAAGTAAAAAAAAGTGTTAATTTGTATCAATCACTCCAATTATTCTATTAACACAAGCTCCTATTTCACATACAATAGTACCTCTCACATTACAACTATCACACTAAACCACGCTCCCATTCTATTAACCCTTTCAGCACCAATTTTAACTTCGGTATCATCACACCCTGCAATGAAAAGATAAACGTATTGAAAGGGCCACCATACTTCTTCAACTTCAAAAAAGTCCAAGTGCTTTTTAGAACCAGGTCGCATTACCCCCTACGTTCCCATGACTGAAAACCTATGCAGAATACCACAACTAAACAAATACAGGCGACAAACAGAACACAAACATTCCACACAAGCGAGGTGTGCCGGCCAACTCTGCATCCCTAAGGCTGAAAAACACGCTATATAAATTTTACTAAGTCAACTCACGAAGGGTAGATTGTCCATTTCCTTCTCCGTTATTTTCTTCGACAATGGCAGTAGTAAAAAATTCGGCCTTAACTCTTAATGTTGTCGGACTTGGAATTGAGCTGAATGAGCCTCGACTTGTGTTGGCTCTATCATACAAAACATCTAGAATAATCGTGATGTTGTCACTTCCACCATTCAGTATCTGGGGGGTGAGAGTGACTTTAGAGTCAATATATATTACGAGCTCCTGTGACCCATTAGTGGAATTGGAATAGGTGAAGCTGTTTCCGTTGCTTCCCCTTGAGGACACCGACACATCTACCTTTGGCTCCTTGATCATGGAGGTGCAGAGGGGATCGGTGGAGTTGATGCATTGGGTTTGATTCTTCTGGGCTACCACTGTGAACTTGAATGGGTGGCCGGCTGATGAAGTAAAGACCGTTGACCCAATTTCTGTGTCTCCGATGTGGGTTGATGGGACAGAAACCAAAATTTCAAGAATGTTTGTGATTCTTTGAACATTTTGGGCTCTGACTGCAGAAGAAATACCAAGAACATATGAGATGTGTAAAAAAAACAAGAACTCCATAAACTACATTTCAGAAGAAGAGGAATCTCAGTCTCGATGGAGGAATGAAGTATTGCAGGTCTCCAACCAAGGGAGAGGACTAACCATAATAGCAAGTTCTGCAACCATCAAGAGCACTGTGCCCCTCAAGATATCATAACTACTTATGGCTGCTGATATACCATTATGTAAGAGGGAAGGGCACATATCATTAAAGGAGTTTTCTTTAAAGAGTTATCCTATAATTAATGTAAAATTAAAATAATAATAATGATCTCTTACTAACAAAGCTAGAACCAGCCCTGTACATGGATCCTAAAATATCCTTATTCAATTCTCCTATTACTCTGCTAGATTTTTGGGGGCTGGCACACAGCGGTGTTTCCTTTCTCTCCACCCCCCAAACGTCACAGCTCCGAACAATAGATACAGCTGGTGTCAGTTAAAGGATGAAACTGAGCATGTGCGACCACCTCAGTGATATAATCTTGGAGGTCACAGCTCTCATGTATTGTGTGGCTTCCACCAGGTGCTCGTCTTATTCTGACCCTTTCTCCAACCAGGGTCAATTTCTTCTAGACATACAATATAGACAGCACTCCAGTATTCTGTATGATAGTGAAGACTTTATTCAATTAGACATTGTTGTGCGCATCAATACAATTAAAGAAGCGACGTTTTGGGCTAATTTGAAGCCCTTCATCAAGCAACTTATGTGCTGTACATGTGGACGCTGGCTGGCCATCATCTACATGTGCGGCACATAGGTTGCTTGATGAAGGGCTTCAAAAATGGCTGAAACGTCGCTTTTATAATGCTATTGATGTGCACAGTCATGTCTGGCTGAATAAAGTCTTCACTATGACACAGAATACTGGAGTGCGACAACCTGTGGCGCTATATAGATACATTTGATTGACTCAGTGGCTATATTAAATATACAGTCCCAAAGGTATTCAGATTCATGTGCTGGTTTGAAAAATGTTTAATATTTTTCAAGAGAAACACCTTTTAAAGAACATGTCAGCAGGTTTGACCCTATTAAACCAAACATACTGCCTCTGCCTTGTAGAGTTGATCCTGCTGATTAAAAGGACACACCTCTTGTGGAAATTGGTTGTGACGTTCATGAGAACAAGACTTTTATTTTTAGGTGCATATGGGGCATGGCCTAGCTCCTCTGTGCACCTCAGCTTCTCAGCTTCCAGTAAAGGTCACACCCCTCGGTCCCATGAAGACATCACTTACATAAAGAATAAAGGATGTGAGGATGTTTCCTGGTCCTGTCAAAGTGTGGAGGGTGCTGCAGTTACATACAGAGAGAGCTGCGCCTCTAGGTGTAAGGGTAACGCCCCCGTTGCTCCTAAAGGCTTATTTTCATATATTAAAAACATCATTTTTCTCAGCAATGCGGGCACATAGGAACATGGGACCAACACAGACGCCTTCAGCTGCCGAGCGCACATGTAACAGGTCAGCCAGTGTCATAGGGACAGATCTGCTGACAGATGCCCTTGAATGTGGGTCAAGTTCCTCTAGTCTTGCACACCTCACTCCTGGCATCATTTTGGAACTGGTTTTTGGACCTTCTCTTGGTAGGAGATGTCTCCAGAACTATTGAAAATGTGACCTAACTAAAGCTTTTCCTCTAAATAATAAGTTTTTGCCCTGTAGGCACAACTTGGAGAAATCTCATACTACTTCATACTTCACATCACGTTCATCATCATCATCAATTTCAGTCTCTTACCAAGTGCGCAGAGAGTAAGGAAGATCAGGGTTTTCTTTCCACAGTCCATCATTTGGCCTTCGTCAGATCTGACTCGGTGATCTGGTCCGGAATTGGATCTACTGGCAGAAGAACCCAACAGACTCTTTACTGTATGCCAAGAGGTAATGGCTCCTCTCATTGCAATTTTATCCTACAAAGTCTGTTCTTAAAATTGAAAGGTTATGACTATTAAGGTCCCTAATTCTAGTGGTTGTAATAATGATCTCTATGGCTCTTTAAGGGTTAAAACATGTCTGCTTCCTCCCCAAAACAAAGCCACAACCTCTCATAGGTGGTCTGAGGTTTTGCAGTCTAGCACTATTCACGTTAGTGGGCCTGAGTTGTGATACCAGATTCAACCCACGGACAGGTGTGGAGCTGTTTCTGGAATAAAGCAGTCATGATTTTCTAATCCTGTACAACCCCTTTAAGGGTCAATTCACACTTCCGTGGTGTGTTGCGGATCGCCGGATCGCCGGCACCCCCCATAGAACTGCCTATTCTTGTCTGCCGCTGCAGACAAGAATAGGACATGTTCTATTCTTTGCGGAGCCGCGGGCTGGAAGTTTGGGGCCGCGCTCCGCAACTGCGGAAGCAGAGAGCACATAGTGTGCTCTCCGCATCACATCCAGCCCCATAGAGAATTAATTGGTCCATACCCATTCCGCAGAATTGCAGAATGGATGCGGACCCATTTGCGGACGTCTGAATGGAGCCTAATAGTGTATATGAGGTGGCGTCATGACAGACGCCTGTAGCACGAGTTTTCAGATTTCACGACTGATCCAAAACAAGGACTGCCTGCGTCTTCTGCTGTATCCTCCTTATAACAGCAGAGCATCCTTCGTGCAGCCACACGGCCCTAGTAGTCTGGACCCCTTGTTTAGATACATTGGCTCATTAGACAGTATCACACAAAATAGGTCAGCTGATCTTTCTTACATTATAGGACTAGATACATGGCTAAACAGACAGTATCACACTTAATATGCTTAGATATGCAGCCCAGTACATAGTATCATACATTATAGGCTTCGATACATGGCACAGTACATGCTATTACACATGATAGGATTAGATACACAGCTAAGGCCATGTGTTTTCTTTTTCAGGTTTTGAGGGGGAAAACTCTTCAGTTCAATTTAATACAAACGGCTGCGTCCATTCCGTTCGGATGCGGTTGTATTAAATTGAAAATGAACCAACCGGATCCTTCACGTACTATTGTTACTATTTGCAGCGGTTTCGTGTCTGGTCACAGAACACAAGAAACTGGAACATTGAGCATTCTGGTGCATTCAGTTCCAGTTGACAATGACAATGAGTGGGGACAAAGCTGAAGCCCATTACTCTGCCGGATGTCAAAACCGGAAAGGAAAATGTTCATGACTGGGAGAAAATGTCTGTAAGTGGGTAAGTAACTGGCTGAGTGACAGAAAACAGAGGGTGGTAATTAACGGTACACACTCAGATTGGGTCACTGTCACTAGTGGGGTACCTCAGGGGTCAGTATTGGGCCCTATTCTCTTCAATATATTTATTAATGATCTTGTAGAAGGCCTGTACAGTAAAATATCTATTTTTGCAGATGACACTAAACTGTGTAAAGTAATTAAAACTGAAGAGGACAGTTTTCTGCTACAGTGAGATCTGGATAGATTGGGGGCTTGGGCAGAGAAATGGCAGATAAGGTTTAACACTGACAAATGTAAAGTTATGCACATGGGAAGGAATAATGCAAGTCACCCGTACATATTAAATGGTAAAACACTCGGTAACACTGACATGGAAAAGGATCTAGGAATTTTAATAAACAGCAAATTAAGCTGCAAAAACCAGTGTCAGGCAGCTACTGCCAAGGCCAATAAGATAATGGGTTGCATCAAAAGGGGCATAGATGCCCGTGATGAGAACATAGTCCTACCACTTTACAAATCTCTAGTCAGACCACACATAGAATACTGTGTACAGTTCTGGGCTCCCGTGAACAAGGCAGACATAGCAGAGCTGGAGAGGGTTCAGAGGAGGGCAACTAAAGTAATAACTGGAATGGGGCAACTACAGTACCCTGAAAGGTTATCAAAATTAGGGTTATTCACTTTAGAAAAAAGACGACTGAGTGGAGATCTAATAACTATGTATAAATATATCAGGGGTCAGTACAGAGATCTGTCCCATCATCTATTTATCCCCAGGACTGTGACTGAGACGAGGGACATCCTCTGCATCTGGAGGAAAGAAGGTTTCTACACAAACAAAGAAGAGGATTCTTTACGGTAAGAGCAGTGAGACTATGGAGCTCTCTGCCTGAGGAGGTGGTGATGGGGAGTACAATAAAGGAATTCAAGAGGGGCCTGGATGTATTTCTGGAGTGTAATAATATTACAGGCTATAGCTACTAGAGAGGGGTCGTTGATCCAGGGAGTTATTCTGATGCCTGATTGGAGTCGGGAAAATTGGCTTCTGCCTCACGGGTTTTTTGTCTTCCTCTGGATCAACTTGCAGGATGACAGGCTGAACTGGATGGACAAAATGTCTTTTTTCGGTCTTATATACTATGTTACTATGTGAAAGTAGCCTAAGCAGACAGTTTCACACGTAAATACAATTTGACATCCAGCTCAGCAGACAGTGTCCCAGGCTTAGATACAAGTTCAGCACATAGTATCATACACGATAGGTTTAGATACATGGCTCAGTAGACAGTATGACGTGTGATAATATTAGATACATATCTCAGCAGATGGTATCACACATGATAGACCTATATACACTGACGGCACATTACACTGCACGATATTATATATTTCCATGCGTTAGTAGAACACCTCCCCCACAGCAGAATAGAATGTACATTATATATCACTCCTATCTAGGTAACATTTATTGCTATGTTATCAGGTTATTTTAACAATAGCTACTTTAGTGATTCTTTTTTACATTTTTCTCGTAGTAATCAGATATTTGTACAATTATCTATGGATATTTCATAAATGTCTTTCTTTGGAACCTCCTATTTAAAAGATTCAACGCCTATATTTTAAACTAGCAAATTATAGATAAATACTGCACAGGTATATAAGTAAGAGATGGAGACAAGTACAGCATCAATACTATACAGATCAATGAGTGACATCTATGAGATATTCAGTGACTACCATTCACACACAAAGCATTACCTTGACGCCCAGATGTAGTCTAATGATGGCTACGTGATCTCCAGTCCTTATATATGTGTTGCCCAGAGTCCTTCCTCCTCACAGTATTTGCATTTTATTGCCTGCTGCTCCCTGCAGTTCACAGATACAACAGGAGATAAGATTGAGAAACACTGATACCAATAGATCGATAAATCTAAACACATTTATTGCTAGTGACACACAAGAGCAATTTCCTAATCAGTTCTGAATCCAGAGAGTTGTACTACAATGTCGAAGGGGGAAATTTCTATAACTATATAAATGACACATACAATAAATATGGTAAAATGCCGTTTCATGTAAAAGACAAGGGGGCACTGCCTGTGTCTGAAGAAAAAAAGGTCTGAAGCTTCATTACCATAAGAGCTGGGAACCTGTGAAAGAGACATGGATGGACATCTCATGGACATCTGACGAACAGAGTCTTAGCTTTGTGGAAGATGTGCCTCAGACTTAAGTATAGTGTTTTCTTGACAACAGTCAAAAAGGAACCGCAATGGGGTCTACCACTACCCAAGCAGTGGTAGGACTACATGTACATGACTTTACCCAGCCACCCAATATCCATTATGTTGCAATATATTTTGTAAGCAAAGTACAAAGTACATAATACTAAAATGAAGTACGTGAAAAAGCCCCCCAGTGGAAGTACCCAATAGAGATATAGCAAATACTCCATGGCGTACATTAGGTTAAGAACTTATGATCTGGAACAAAAGTCATGTTCCAAAATGTCCCAACATGTCCCAACTTCAATACATTTCATGAAAGTGTCCCCGAGACTTTGAACTTACACCATGATGACCTATTAAAAGCACAGCAAAACAGTATGAGTACCCCTTAGAGACATGGTGTGTTCTCTAATGGTCCCCTAGGTGGAGAACCTAAAATGTAGGGAACTTGAATTACATTTTGCATTATATTTGGCAGTATACCCATCAACTAGTTATCCTCCCCTGGTGACCTTTCTACAGATGAAAATTGCAACATAGAGATATTAAAAAGTAGAGGTCTGAGACCTCCACTGATCTGTAGAACAAGGAGCGAGAAGCAGGCAAATATTGAGCTCTCTCTCCTCGCTGTAGGAGATGGACTCGAAGTCTATGGGTCCATCTGAATTCCTTTCTCTGCAGTGAGGAGAGAGAATGCAATATGAAAGTGGTTCCCTCCCCTCCTTTTAGTGACCACTGGGGGTCTCAGCATTTTGACTTCCACTCATTACTGGTAAAACATTCAATATGACTCATAAGTTATGTACAACTGATTGGGGGGGGGAGGGGGGCGGGGCTGAAGTTGGATTTGGGCCATCAGGGAGTTTGACTCTGAAAATCAATTTCTTGAGGAGTCTCATAATGAATTACTTCTGTTTGGTCTTTAGGTTTGGATAATCCACTTGATCAAACAGTTCTGAATTTTCGGGACTATCAGATTGTATACTAATTGAATGCTTCTTTTGAATATTTCATCTTGAAAAAATCCACATAGACTCTGGAATAATAAAACCTTGAAGATTTAAAGCCCAATCATGAGAAGAGTCCAGCCATGTCTCAGCAACACTAACTACATCAATATATTTCTCCAGTACCAAGGCCTCAAGATCTCCCATTTTGCTTGCTTCATTGTTTAGAAATCTGAAAAGAAATTGTAAAAGACACTGCATGATTTCCACAAAGAATGCATTGAGCTACCAAACCCAAAGTAAATAACATAATTTGATGTATTCTGTTCCAACATAAGACAATATGTAATCCATATAACTAGAAGGAAGTATCTGCACTACAGATAGGCACCACCCCTACATCTCCTAGCCCCACATTTCTTTCCTAACCCTTTACCACAATGCTCTGGTCACCCAATGTCTATGCCTATCTGGAACCAACTCTTTCATTTTGCAGCAGCTCTTTCAAAATGGTAGTGATGTAGCTTTGTCTAACACCTTGGGTGTGCTAGTATTGAGTTTTCTAGGCCAAAAATAATGAGGAACCGCAATGGGGGTGGCAGATGCTTACCCCCTAACTTTTTCTATACCAATAGTCACTGAGGTAAGCAGATACCCAATTGGCACTCTACTATAACTAAATGATAATGTGAGTATTAAAACATAACTTTTATTTTCACAATTATCCAAAAGAAAGGATTAACAACCCCACATATGACCTACACTTGGAGAAGTACAGAATATCTAACTGCTAGACAGCAGGGGTATGAATTGTGGTTGCATTGTATGAGCCTTTGTAGAGAAAACCCAATGAATGTGGAGAATACCTTCAAGTCTACCTAACAGAAAGGTAAACACATTGCTGAGAACCTCAGATAGGAAAGCTGGTTAATGACAGTCAACATTTGGGTGCTGTTCTCTCATAGATTTGTTAAAGCTTCTGTCAGTGCACAATGGAATATATATGAAGAAGAAATGCAGTGAAAATGATCCATTGATATACCATAGAGCAGGGGTGGCCAACCTGTGGCTCTTGAGCCACATGTGGCTCTTTGCTTCTTCAAGTGCGGCTCTTGCTGTGGAGCCGGGAAGCAGTCAGGCCGGCTCACTCTCCACCCCATGCTCAGATATTTTTTCCTGATCGGGGCACCGTTGCTACTTTGCAGCTCGAGCTCACTCCCCACTACGTCCTGATGCACATAGTGTGAGAATGTGGTACGTGAAGACCTGCACTATGAGCTGACGTTGTGCTCATCAGGTCATAGTGGAGAGCGTGTCAGACATGCACAGTAGCAGCTCCCCGAGCAGGAGCCCAGTGCCTGATCAGGAGAGGGAAGAGATTGAGCATGGGGGTCTGATCTAAGGACGGGAGCTTCTGATCTGAGAATGGGGGAGGGGTCCTGATCCTGATGGGCAATGGAGGTCTGATCTGAGCATGTGGGTCCTGATCTGAGCAATGGGGGTCTTATCTGAGCATGGGGGTCACATCTGAGCAAAAATTGCGGACAAGAAAAGGGCATGTTCTATATTTTTGCGGAACGGAAATGCAGACCCGTAAGTGCGGATCCGCAATTCCGGATCCGAGCGGGACAAAGTCTGTCCCCATAGAAATGAATGGGTCCGCAATTCCGTTCCGCAAACAGAATTTCGGACGTGTGAATGGGGCATAAGGGTCCCTTATCACCGCCAGTTAGTTAGCTACTTGTTAGGTAGCTAGCGCCCACCGCACCGCACCGCAGTCACTGATTTTGGCAAAGATTTTTTCATCCACATTGATCGATGCGAATGAAAAAATCTGTGCCGTTCATTTTTTTTTTCAGCCCAGAGGCTGAACGGAAAAAAATCTCATTACCCGTATGCTCAATATACGGAGAATCGCAGAAACTCCTAATGCTGGCCATACGTGTAATGATTGCGGAGACCCTCAAATGCCAGGGCAGTACAAAAACCTCACATGTGACCCCATTTTGGAAAGAAGACACCCCAAGGTATTCCGTGAGGGGTATGGGGAGTTCATGTAAAATTTTATTTTTGTCACAAGTTAGTGGAATATGAGACTTTGTAAAAAAAAAAAAAAATCAATTTCCGCTAACTTGTGCCAAAAATTTTTTTCTGTGAACTCGCCATACCCCTCACAGAATACCTTGGGGTGTCTTCTTTCCACAATGGGGTCACTTGTGGGGTATTTATACTGCCCTGGCATTTTAGGGGTCCTAAAGCGTGAGAATCCAAATGCGTAAAAATTCCCTGTGAAATACTAAAGGTACTCATTGGTTTAGGGCCCCTTTGCGCATCTTGGCTGCAAAAAGTGGCACACATGTGGTATCGCCGTACTCAGGAGAAGTAGGGCAGTGTGTTTTGGGGTGTATTTTTACATATACCCATGCTGGGTGTGAGAAATATCTCTGTAAATGACAACTTTTTAAATTTTTTATACAAAGTTGTCAATTTACAGCGATATTTCTCACACAAAGTATGGGTATATGTAAAATACACCCCAACACTTGCCCTACTTCTCCTGAGTCAGCGATACCACATGAGTGACACTTTTTGCAGCCTGGAATGCAAGGGGCCCAAATTCCAACGAGTACCTTTAGCTTTACATGGCTGCTCACAATTTAGCCCCGCCCAAAATGCCAGAACAGTACAAACACCCCACATGTGACCCCATTTTGGAAAGAAGACACCCCAAGGTATTCGCTGAGGGCATAGTGAGTCCATGAAAAATTTAACTTTTTGTCAAAAGTTAGCAGAAAGGGAGACTTTTGAGAAAAACAATAAAAAATCAATTTCCGCTAACTTGTGCCAAAAAAAATCTTCTGTGAACTCGCCATGCCCCTCATGGAATACCTTGGGGTGTCTTCTTTCCAAAATGGGGTCACATGTGGGGTATTTATACTGCCCTGGCAATTTAGGGGACCTAAAGCGTGAGAAGAAAAATGCATAAAAATGCCCTCTAAAAGGTACTCATTGGTTTTAGGGCCCCTTTGCACATCTTGGCTGCAAAAAGTGCCACACATGTGGTATCGCCGTACTCAGGAGAAGTAGGGCAATGTGTTTTGGGGTGTATTTTTACATATACCCATACTGGGTGAGAGAAATATCTCTGTAAATTGACAACTTTGTATAAATTTTTTTAAAAAGTTGTCATTTACAGAGATATTTCTCACACCAATATGAGTATATGTAAAATACACCCTAACACATTGCCCTACTTCTCCTGAGTACGGCGATACCACATGTGTGCCACTTTTGCAGCCAAATGCGCAAAGAGGCCCAAATTCCAATGAGTACCTTTAGAATTTCACAGGGCATTTTTACTCATTTGGATTCTCACGCTTTAGGGCCCTAAAATGCCAGGGCAGTATAAATACCCACAAGTGACCCCATTGTGGAAAGAAGACACCCCAAGGTATTCTGTGAGGGGCATGGCAAGTTCACAGAAATTTTTTTTTGGCACAAGTTAGCGGAAATTGATATTTTTATTTATTTTTTTTTTTACAAAGTCTCATATTTCACTAACTTGTGACAAAAATAAAATTTACATAAACTCACCATACCCCTCACAGAATACCTTGGGGTGTCTTCTTTCTAAAATGGGGTCACATGTGGGGTATTTATACTGTCCTGGCATTTTAGGGGCCCCTAAAGCGTGAGAAGAAGTCTGGAATCCAAATGCGTAAAAATGCCCTGTGAAATCCTAAAGGTACTCATTGGATTTAGGGCCCCTTTGCACCCAGGCTGCAAAAAGTGTCACTCATGTGGTATCGCCGTACTCAGGAGAAGTAGGGCAATGTGTTTTGGGGTGTATTTTTATATATACCCATACTGTGTGTGAGAAATATCGCTGTAATCGACAACTTTTTAAATTTTTTAAACAAAGTTGTCAGTTTACAGAGATATTTCTCTCACTAACATGGGTATATGTAAAAATACACCCTAAACACATTGCCCTACTTCTCCTGAGTACGGCAATACCACATGAGTGACACTTTTGCAGCCTGGGTGCGCAAAGGGCCCAAATTCCAACAGTACCTTTAGCTTTACATGGCTGCTCACAATTTAGCCCCGCCCAAAATGCCAGAACAGTAAACACACCCCACAAGTGACCCCATTTCGGAAAGTAGACACCCCAAGGTATTCACTGAGGGGCATAGTGAGTCCGTGGGAGATTTCATTTTTTTGCCAGAAGTTAGCAGAAATGGAAACTTTATTATTTTATTTTTTTCCTCAGAAAGTGTCATTTTCCGCTAACTTGTGAAAAAAATGAAATGATACATGAACTCACCATGCCCCTCCATGAATACTTTGGGGTGTCTTCTTTCTAAAATGGTGTGATTTGGGGGTATTTATACTATCCTGGCATTCTAGCACCTGAAGAAACATGACAGGTGCTCAGAAAGTCAGAGCTGCTTCAAAATGCAGAAATTCACTTTTTGCACCATAGTTTGTAAACGCTATAACTTTTACCCAAACCAATAAATATACACTTATTGTATTTTTTTTTATCAAAGACATGTAGAACAATAAATTTTGCGAAAAATTTATATAGAAATGTAGTTTTTAAAAAAAAAAATTACAACAGAAAGTGAAAAATGTCATTTTTTTGCAAAAATTTCGGTAATTTTTGATTAATAGCAAAAAAAGTAAAAACGTCAGCAACAATGAAATACCACCAAATGAAAGCTCTATTAGTGAGAAGAAAAGGAGGTAAAATTCATTTGGGTGGTAAGTTGCATGACGGAGCAATAAACGGTGAAAGTAGTGTAGTGCGGAATTGTAAAAAGTGGCCTGGTCATTAAGGGTGTTTAAGCTAGGGGGGCTGAAGCGGTTAAAAGATAAAAACAATTTCTGTCTGCAGCCACCAGTAGAGGGAGCTTACTGCATTTTGTTTATAGATTCAATAAGAAAAATAATTATAATTCTGTGAGGTCCTGGAACAATATCTGTTCACCACCCAGTCCCCACTATGCAAGGTCCATGGTCTCTAGAAGATCATTGCAGACTAACCTTACACTTCCAGCTACTTATGGTATAATGTAGGCACTGTATGGGGTTACTAGTTGGGCTCTGTATTGTATTATTTTGTGGTCACTGTATAATACTGTGCTGTTATCTGATACTGTGTAGCAGTATTATTTAGGCACTCCATAGTGCTGCTATTTGAGCTCTGTGTTGCACCATATTAGGGTACTTTCACACTTGCGGCAGTGTGATCCGGCAAGCAGTTCCATTGCCTGAACTGCCTGACTGATCAGGTCTGAAAAATACCTGACCAGTCAGAAAAATGCATTGCATTTCCGGATCCGTTTTTCCGGTGTCATCAGGCAAAACGGATCCGGTATTTTTTTTTCCACATTTTTAAAGGTCTGCACATGCGCAGACCAGAATGCCGGATCCATCATTGCAGTATTTTTAATGCTGGATCTGGCACTAATACATTTCAATGTAAATTAATGCCAGATACGGCATTCCGGCAACTGATCAGGCATTTTGGACGGAGATAATACCGCAGCATGCTGCGGTATTTCCTCCGTCCAAAACGCCCAACAGTGACAGAACTGAAGACATCCTGATGCATTCTAAACGGATTTCTTTCCATTCAGAATGCATTGGGATAAAACTGATCAATTATTTTCCAGTATTGAGCCCCTAGGACGGAACTCAATGCCGGAAAAGAAAAACGCTAGTGTGAAAGTACCCTTAGGCTCCATTCACACGTCCGCAATGTTCGTCCGCATTTGCGGAGCCCTTTACAGAGATGGTATCAGACAAAAATACCAGTGCCAGGAGGTTCTAATGTATCTGAATTTGGTTATGTTTTGTGTTGTATAACTATTATACATTGACGGTTCGATAAACTAGAGATAAGCAAAGCCAGATCTGATTTTATTGAGGATATTAGAGAGTATATCGATAAGCAGACACTACTGCTAGGCGGGTCATTGTCTTACGTTGATAAGCAGCATTGTCTTTATCCAGGTGCAGATAGATCATTTGAGATCTACATTGACTGTGTATGCAGATGCTTTGTATATAAATTTGCTTGAAGTGGTGAAAAGATATGCAGTAATTCATTAGTGTCATAAAAAATGAAATAAAATGGCATTTAATAACCTGAAAAAAAAAAATCAGGTAAAGCCACTTGGTCAGAACCTCTTATTAAAGGGGTTATCTGGCCTAGGACATCGGTCGTAGACTGTGGTCAATTAAAAAAAAAATCATAAAAACAAGCCCCCCGTGCACGTCCCCGCCATTCCCAGAGGGCTGTCCCATTCACAGTCAATTCCGGTCCCTGCTGGACCATAGGGGGCCCCGTTACTGCCCATGGCCATTCACTGACCTCAGCGATCACATGTCTTAAAATGGCACATCACGTTAGGTAGAGATGTATGACTGTGGGTATCATGATTACAACTTACTTATGGCATCAGTCACTTGTGGATCACCGGAAAATCCAGAGAATAGGAGCGCTTATTGCGCCAAAATCTGAAAAGAAATGAAATAATACTCTTTACAATCCGATCTGCACTCAGTAATCTCCGTCTTTGTTCTTTGGGTGCCAAATTCTCCTTCTTAAAATGTACTTTTTAATCTGTTCTGTGCTGTCCCTCTTTTATTACTCTTGAAAAAGTATGACTAAATTGTGTCTGTACACAATACGATAATGTCAGAACTGATTGGACAATGTCAAAATGTGTAGGGACACGACAGACAAGGAGATTTGTAACACCCAGTAGTCTATTTATTTATACATTTCCAGGAGGAATTACAGATGAATTGCATAATGCAGACTCCAGGATTGTTATTTCATGGGGAATCATGGGGACCAGTTTTACTTTGCAACTTTACTAAAACTCATACTGACATTGAGTTACATAATGTTTTCTTCTCTGGTACCAGGTGGGGGCGCTCCCTCTGGCACCCGTGATGCTTTATTTCCTTAATTATCTACCAGTCACAGCTCTGTACTTGCAGGGGCTACAGGAAGACTTTGGGCGTGACCCACATTGCAAAACCAAAAATTGTAGTGAATCGAAATAGTAATGAAAGCAACTGAGGACACATTTAGATTTCTTGCGACTAGGTCACAGCAATTTGCAGATTGCAACTCATCCTATTCCTATTTATTAACTGGCATTGTTAAAATTGAGAGGTTAGTCAACATGTCCTACAGTGGAGGACATGTCTTAAGCCCGAGCACCACGCCAAGGTCTCTCAAGTAGCTCGGGACCTAACACTCACCTACCTGTGCCATATGGGCAATACCAGGGGCCAGTGGGCAAAATTACAGGAATGTATTAGGCCGACTCGCAGCAGACTCCTCAGTTACCTCCAGCATGTAACCATGCCTGCAATGGGAGGAGGGAGAAGGCTGTGAGCCCCACCCAAGACTGGCTGATATGGCCTAATCGGGCCTAATACATTCCTGTAATTTTGCCCACTGGCCCCTGGTATTGCCCATATGGCACAGGTAGGTGAGTATATACCAAAAGGAAAGAAAAATCCAGCACTTTCAATGTTCTTTCGAAGCCGTAACTTCTTTATTCCGGTGGGTAGAAATATTACAGCTGTTCACATCACAAGTGGTAAAAACATGCGGTCTTGTGTCAGTCGACGCGTTTCAAACTTTACAGTTCTTATTCATGACTTCACAAGGTAGGTGAGTGTTAGGTCCCGAGCTACTTGAGAGACCTTGGCGTGGTGCTCGGGCTTAAGACATGTCCTCCACTGTAGGACATGTTGACTAACCTCTCAATTTTAACATCAGTTTGAGGGCTTAATAAGACCGCAGTGGTCTTATTTTGTCATTTGTTATTCCTATATTGTTATATTATTTATCACATCCACACTATTGCCATTTTGTGTAGGATGTATATTGTGGTACGCTGCGTGGCATCCTCCACCGTATGCATTTTTGCTGGGGATCGCCATTAGCAACGGGCCATAAGTGCAGGATCTGCTCCCCTATATATATGCACAACTGCAATTTTGGGTTGAGCACATCCTGCTTCATGCCACCTTTCAGTTGGTTTGTGTAAAAAATCTTCTATGAACTCGCCATGCCGGTAAAATGCCAGGGCAGTATAAATACCCCACATGTGACCCCATTTTGGAAAGAAGACACCCCAAGGTATTCCATGAGGGGCATGGCGAGTTCACAGAAGATTTTTTTTTTTGGCACGAGTTAGCGGAAATTGTTTTGTTTTTTTTTTGTTTGTTTTTTTCTTACAAAGTCTCATATTCCACTAACTTGTGACAAAAAATAAAATTTTACATGAACTCACCATACCCCTCACGGAATACCTTGGGGTGTCTTTCTAAAATGGGGTCACATGTGGGGTATTTATACTGCCCTGGCATTTTAGGGGCCCTAAAGCGTGAGAAGTAGTTTGGAATCCAAATGTGTAAAAATGCCCTGTGAAATCCTAAAGGTACTCATTGGAATGTGGGCCCCTTTTGTGGGCTGCAAAAAAGTGTCACTCTTGTGGTATCGCCGTACTCAGGAGAGGTAGGGCAATGTGTTTTGGGGTGTATTTTTACATATACCCATTCTGTGTGTGAAAAATATCTCTGTAAATGACAACTTTTTCCATTTTTTTATACCCAGCATGGGTATATGTAAAAATACACCCCAAAACACATTTCCCTACTTCTCCTGAGTACGGCGATACCACATGTGTGCCACTTTTTTGCAGCCTAGATGCGTAAAGGGGCCGAAAGTCCAACGAGTACCTTTAGGCTTTACAAGGTTGCTCACAATTTAGCCCCGCCCAAAATGCTAGAACAGTAAACACACCCCACAAATGACCCCATTTCGTAAAGTAGACACCCCAAGGTATTCACTGAGGGGCATAGTGAGTCCGTGGGAGATTTAATTTTTTTTTTGCCAGAAGTTAGCAGAAATGGAAACTTTATTATTATTATTTTTTTCCTCAGAAAGTGTCATTTTCCGCTAACTTGTGAAAAAAAATTAAATCATTCATGAACTCACTATGCCCCTCCGCGAATACTTTGGGGTGTCTTCTTTCTAAAATGGTGTGATTTGGGGGGTATTTATACTATCCTGGCATTCTAGCACCTGAAGAAACATGACAGGTGCTCAGAAAGTCAGAGCTGCTTCAAAATGCCGAAATTCACTTTTTTGTACCATAGTTTGTAAACGCTATAACTTTTGCGCAAACCAATAAATATACACTTATTGGATTTTTTTTTAGAACAATAAATTCTGACACAAACTTGAATAGAAATTTAATTATATTTGAACAATTTTACCAGAAAAAGTTAAAAATACACTTTTGATTAATATCAGAAAAATGAAAAATCTCAGCAGCAATCAAATACTACCAAAAGAAAGCTGTATTTGTGAGAAGAAAAGGAGGTAAAATTCATTTGGGTGGTAAGTTGCATGACGGAGCAATAAACGGTGAAAGTAGTGTAGTGCGGAATTGTAAAAAGTGGTCTGGTCATTAAGGGGGTTTAAGCTAGGGGGGCTGAAGCGGTTAAAGAGCATTTGTCTGCAGGATCAACTCTATTAAACCTGGAATATTGCCCAGTCAGGTGGATCCTTCTGATCAAAATGATACCTGTCTTGTGAAAATTGGTTGTGGTGTTCCCGAGAAAAAAGACTTTTATTCTTTATGCAAGAAAAAGCTTCAGTGCATGAAGGGGTGGGGCCAGCACTGGAAACCTGAGGTCCTGAGGTGCACCGAGGAGATATGCCCCACCCCATTGTGCTCTTAAATCTTGGGATCGCCACTACCAATTTTCACAAGTGAGGTATCATTTTAATTGGCAGGATCAACTATATTTGGCAGTATGCCTGGTTTGTTAGGGCTGGTCCCACCGACAGTTGCTCTTTACAGTATTTTTGAACTTCACATATAATCATCCATTCTCCCGTCTTCTTTGCATACATATATGAGCTCATTTATCAAACTGGTGTAAAGTAGAACTGGCTTTGTTCGCCATAGCAACCAATCAGATTCCACCTTTCATTTTGTACAGCTCCTTTGGAAAATAAAAGGTGTAATCCGATTGGTTGCTATGGGCAACTAAGCCAATTCTACTTTACACCATTTCGATAAATGACCCCAATGCAGTCATCATTTTTTTTTTTTACAAATCAACTCACGGACGGTAGTAGATAATTGTCAAAAATTCTGCATTTAGGCTAAATGTTGTTGGTTTTCTTCTTGAGCTAAATGAGCCATGTCGTGTCATGGCTGTGTCATACATAACATCAAGAATAATCGAGATTTTGCCATTTTCACCATTCACTATCTTGGGGGTGAGAGTGACTTCAGAGCCAACATGGATTACGAGCTTCTGTGACCTATCAATGGACTTGGAATAGGTTAAACGTTTTCCATTGTTTCCCTTCGAAGACACTGAAACATCAACTTTTGGCTCTTTCATCAAGGAGGTGCAGAGGGGATCGGTGGAATTGATGCATTTTGTTTGATTCTTCTGGGCTACCACTGTGTACTTGAATGGGTGGCCGGCTGATGCAGTGAAGACTGTTGACCCAATTTCTGTGTCTCCGACGTGGGTTGATGGGACAGAAATTAAAATTTCTACATCGTGTCTGACTTGTTGAAATCTTTGGGCTCCAACTGCGGAAGAAGTAACAAGAGAACATGAGTTGTGCAAAGGAACACAAGGTAAATAAGTTGCATTTGAGAAGGACAACCTTAGTCTCGATGGACTCAAGGCGTAGACGCCGACCCCATTAGAGGACTGCTCATGTCTGAACATAATAATAAGTTCTAAAGTCATGAAATCATCAAGAGTACTGTACCCATCAAGGTATCAGGGGCATAACTAGAAATGACTAGGCCCCATAGCAAAGCTTTGAACGCCCCCCCCCCCCCTCTCTCTGCTGCAACTTTCCCGCAACTCCCGCAGTCGAAATGGATGCTGATGCAGAGAGGCCCGGGACTTGCAGAAATGAACCCAGGATGGTACAAAACCCAGTGGTGGGGATTAGGTAAGTATGATTACCATCACGGGTCTGACCATGCTGGGGGGTCTGAAAAAAAAAACTGGACAACCCCCTTATTAAAAAAATCTATTAATAGGTCCCACACAGAAGTGGCATCACCCCAAAACATGGCCAGTAGGCCCTATTTATGAGCCCATACACGCCAAGCTAGAACAAGATCTGTACCTGACATGAATCCTGAGATTCCCCCATTCATTGGCCAAAATGTCCTGCTAGATGTATCTAAAGCTGACACCTCAGAGACATGTCCTTTCTCAGGGGTATGTTCTTTCTCAGAGGATGTCTGCTTTCTGTTACAGCTCACTCCTTGTAACTATCACAGCTTCTAACAGTAGCGATGACTGGTGGCAGTTGAAGGATAGAACTGAGAATGTGCGTCCACCTCAATGATTGTACCAAGGTGGACAGAGAAATTAGGAAATGAAAAAACAGCAGGTGG
Source organism: Bufotes viridis (assembly GCA_033119425.1). Taxonomy (NCBI): domain Eukaryota; kingdom Metazoa; phylum Chordata; class Amphibia; order Anura; family Bufonidae; genus Bufotes; species Bufotes viridis. The sequence continues at coordinate 23,207,202 of CM065597.1, forward strand.
CACTAGACACATCCATTTTTATTGAATAACTTACATGTTTAATTACATGCTATTGCAAAAGCATTCTGGTCCACTTGCTGGTTTGAAAAGTGTGCAATAATTTTACATGGGGTCATCCCCTTAAGGCAAGGCAATCCATTCTTTGACGAAAGATGCCCCAGTGATCAACTACTCGACATGGATAGTTGTGTTCAGCCACACATTATCACTGCAGCGGTAATAAAATGTAGTATTATATGGCTTAGAGGAGGGGTAGGGAACCTTCGGCTCTCCAGCTGCTGTGAAACTACAATTCCCAACATGCTCCATTCATTTCTATGGGAGTTCAGCGAAGAGCAGAGTAAGTATGCATGCTGGGAGTTGTAGTTTCACAACAGCTGGAGAGCCAGAGGTTCCCTACCCCTGGCTTAGAGTGTAATATCGTCCATAGCCTAAAATGCAAAAATTCAGCTACCTCTGGTAGGGCACTTCTAGAATATGAAAAAATCCACATTTGCTTTGGGCACACTGGTCCTATTAATTACATCATGTTAATGGAATAGGCTCCCAAGTTATAGGGTTGGGGCCCCTAACCTTTTGTCAATTATGATCCCCTTTCCAGTTGGACTTTTAGTGTTGAGCTACACTGAACTGAAAATTCTATCCAGGGGCCACATGTGGGTCCCAAGCCGCCGGTTGATGACCTCTAGTGTAGAGCTTGGTGGCAATGGGCAGCTCACCCAGCCCCATGGATAATCTGTAAAGTTAATGCATTTTCCTAGTGATGTTGACTTCTGACGTGTGTAGATTTTGGCTTTCTACTCCCTCTATGGGCATCCTGTAGAAATCTCTGTTTAAAGTGAATGTGGGTTAAGTTCAAGTCTTTCATGACATGTTGCACGCCTCACTCCTTGCATCATTTTGGAACCTGTTTTCGGACCTTCTCTTGGTAGGAGATGTCTCCAAAGCTATTAAAAATGTGACCTAACTAAAGCTTTTCCGCTAAGGAAAAAGTATTTGATGTGTAGACACATTGTGGAGACATCTCACAGTGCTTCATACCTCATATCACTCTCATCATCATCAATTTCAATCTTCTCTTACCAAGTGCGCAGAGAGTAAGGAAAATCAGGGTTCTCTTTCCACAGTCCATCATTTGGCCTTCGTCACCCGGTGAGCTGGTCCAGAAGTGGATCTACTGACAGAAGAACCCAACAGACTTTTTACTTTATAGCAGGAGGTAAGGGCCCCTTTTATTACAGTTTTATCCTACAGTCTATGTAAGAGTGTTTAGGAAATCAAAAAGTTATGATTGTTATGGTTCCTTTTCTAGTGGTTGTAATAGTGACTCACAGATCGTGTAGATTAGACAAGCATCCTTGAATCGATATAATTCACAGACATGGACGATTAAAATAAAAACAAAAAACCTCTATTACTTCACATAAAAGTGGGTGAAAAAACTCCCTCAAAAATATAAATAAAGAAAAACAAAGAAATAAATAGCTGATTAGGTTTGACTGTATGGCCCCACTGAGAAGTGTATTCCCTCAAAGAAAGCCTGATTTTTCGGGCCAGCAGTGATTACCCAATCCAACTAAAGCTACTTTCACACTAGCGTTTTTTGCGGATCCATCATGGTATCGATGCCACACTTGCTGAAGTGGCGAGCACAGGACTTTATGTGTCAGGGGTAGAGTAACGGGTATCAAGATAGAGCAGAGGTGCACCCCCTGAGCTGCCATCCGGTCCCCTGTCTACTTGCACCACCCACCCTAGGTGATGGAGCGCAACTGGGCGACGGGGCCTGCCTAACCTACTAAGTGCAAGCAGAGAGAAAGAGACAGCAGGGAAGAGGACAACCACAGGAAAGTTACAATAAACGGACAAGAGGTAGAACAAAAACGGAAGGCAAGGCGGGTCAACTAGCCGAGGTCAGTCCAGGAGGTCGAGTCAGAACAAGGAAGAGGCAAAGACAAATCCGTAAACAAACCAAGGTCAAAATCCGAGAGGTAGCGTAAGGGTACAGGGAGCAGGCAGAAGAGATGTCAAGAGGCAGATCGAGGTTCAATTCCAGAGGTAGCTAAATCACAATTAAGTACACAGCCTATAGGACGAAAATCACAGGCAACCTGTAGCCAGCAGGCCGCCTGTATTTATAGTGGGGAGTGAGGGTAAAGTGACGTGGCCAGCGTCACATGACCGACAAGTCGAGCACCGAGTGATCAGCTCAGCGCTCAAAGCAGACCTAGGAGCAGGGAGCCTCCCAGCTATCAAAGCCACCCTGGGAACGAGGCCAAACACAGGTCCTTGCTCCTAAAGCTAAGCAGCAGGTCTGCGGCTGATCGGAGACCAAGTGCACCTTTGTTGCCCTGTTACATTATGTTTGTCTGTCTCCATAGGGCTTGCTTTACTAAACAGTGCTCCTAAAGAGTAGTTATGCTGAAACGCGTCGAGTCGAACCTAGAGATGTCTATTTGAGATAGGGATGATTTATTATAGGTGGAGATTCGGACGAACAAAAGTTGTTGCCTGCACTGTTTTGGTCTGAATCCCGGCATACATGCTGGAACAATCTGCCGGATGTCTCCTAATGCTGGTGTGAAAGTCTTAGATACAAAAACAGTATCACACATGATAGAATTAGAAACATGGTTTACCGCACACAATAGGATGATTAGATACATGGCTCAGAAGACAGTATCACACAGGATAGGCTTAGACACACAGTTTGGTAAACAATATCACACATGATAGGTTTAGATACATGGCTCAGTACACAGTATCACATAGGATAGGCTTAGATACAAGGCTCAGCAGAAAGTATCGCACAATTGGTTTAGATACACTGACAGCACATTAGAGGCACTGAACTATATTGTATAATATTTCACGGTGTCATTAGAAAATTATATGGTTATTTTAGAAATACAGTTGTGTTCAAAATTATTCAACCCCCAATGCTGTAAAGGGTTTTAGGGAATTTAGTGTACATTTGTAATGGTGTTCAGAATGAAATCTTACAAGGACTTTTTAAGAAACCAAATGCAACTAAAATGACATCAATTGTTTTTGTAATACAGTATTAAATGGTTTTTTTGTGATTTCTTCATTGACACAATTATTCAACCCCTTAAAGACGACCACTCTTAAGAACAGAGGTTCATTCAAGTGTTTTCGATCAGGTATTGAAAACCCCTGTGGATGTCAAGGAGCAGCAATCAAGCAGAATAAGCCCCAATTAGGCAGATGTAAAATGATTGTGATACTCAGCTCCTTCTAGACATTTACTGGTGTGTTTACAGACATGGTGAAGTCAAGAGAATGGTCCAGGAAGACAAGAGAAGAGGGGATTTCTCTTCACAGGAAGGGCAATGGCTATAAGAAGATTGCAAGGATGTTAAACATACCAAGAGACACCATAGGAAGCATCATTGGCAAATTCAAGGCAAAGGGCACTGTTGAAACGCTACCTGGTCGTGGCAGAAAGAAGATGCTGACTTCGACTGCTGTGCGCTACCTGAAGCGCAAAGTGGAGAAAAGTCCCCGTGTGACTGCTGAGGAACTGAAAAAAGATTTGTCAGATGCGGGTACTGAAGTTTCAGCTCAGGCAATAAGGCGCACACTGCGTAATGAAGGCCTCCATGCCAGAACTCCCAGACGCACCCCCTTGCTGTCTCCAAAGAATAAGAAGAGTCGACTGCAGTATGCCAAAAGTCATGTGGACAAACCACAAAAGTTTTGGGATAGTGTTCTGTGGACTGATGAAACAAAATTAGAACTGTTTGGGCCCATGGATCAACGCTATGTTTGGAGGAGGAAGAACAAGGCCTATGAAGAAAAGAACACCTTGCCTACTGTGAAGCATGGCGGGGGTCAATCATGCTTTGGGGCTGTTTTGCTTCTACAGGTACAGGGAAGCTTCAGCGTGTGCAAGGTACCATGAATTCTCTTCAGTACCAGGAGATATTGGATGAAAGTGTGATGCAGTCCGTCACAAACCTGAGGCTTGGGAGACGTTGGACCTTTCAACAGGACAATGATCCCAAGCATACCTCCAAGTCCACTAGAGCATGGTTGCAGATTAAAGGATGGAACATTTTGAAGTGGCCATCGCAGTCACCAGACTTAAATCCGATTGAGAACCTCTGGTGGGACTTAAAGAAAGCAGTTGCAGCGCGCAAGCCTAAGAATGTGACTGAACTGGAGGCTTTTGCCCATGAAGAATGGGCGAAGATACCCGTAGATCGCTGCAAGACACTTGTGTCAAGCTATGCTTCACGTTTAAAAGCTGTTATAACTGGAAAAGGATGTTGTACTAAGTACTAAGATTGAATGTCACTTGGGGGTTGAATAAAACTGATAATGATGTGAGCACAGAAAAGACATTTGTGGTTATTTCATTATAAATGTTATGTTATATTTGTCTGACTTACAAGTGCCTCTCTGATTTTATTGTAAACAAGATGACTGAAATGATCAAAATCAATGTCAAACTGGCCAAAACACTCAATTTCAGTGGGGGTTGAATAATTTTGAACACAACTGTAGCTACTTTAGTGATTGTCTTTTACAATGTCCCCATATTGCTGTTCCCTTCCACCTCTCTCTGTTACAGTCTATGGGAAGAGTCTTACCAGACGTTTATACCATTACCTATGGATAGTCCATAAATGTCTGTCTTTGGAACCCCCCATTTAAAGGGGTTCAAGACCTCTATTTAAATTAGGCAATTCTGGATAATTACTGTACAGGTATGCAGGCTCCATTCACACGATTGTATTTTTAATCCGCATCCGATCCGCATTTTTTGCAGATTGGATGTGGACTATTTCATATCCATTTTCTGGGCAAGAATAGGCATTGTTATAACATTCAGCAAAAAAAAAAAAAAAGAAAAGGATGCGACACGGATGTCTCACATACGTCATCCGTATATTATTTGCTGACCTCAAAATAAATACGTCCGTGTGATTACACCCTAAATAAAAGATGGAGAAACATACAGCATCACAGGTACTGCCTCAGTACTATGAAGAGCAATGAGTGACGTCTATGAGATATTCAGTAACTGCCTTTCACACACAGAGCATTACCTTGATGTCCAGATGTAGTGTGACGATGGGTACGTGATCTACAGTCCTTATAAATCTGTTGCTTATAGTCCTGCCTCCACACAGTATATGCATCTCATTGCCTCCTCCTCCCTGATGAAAACAGATACATCAGGAGAAGATGTTGAGAAACGCTAATATCAACAGGGCAAGAAACCTGATCTCATTTATTGAAAGTGATTACACAAGAGCAATTTCCTAATCCGTTCTGAATCCAGACAGTTGTAACACAATCATGAAGGGGGAAATAAATGACCTGTACAAAAAATATGGTGAAATGCTGTTCCATGTAAAAGACAAGGGGGCACTGCCTCCGTCTGAAGAAAAAAAGGTCTGACGCTTTATTACTGTAAAAGTAGTTAACCTGTGGAGGAGACATGGACATATGTCTTTCTTCAGCCATACTATGTAACTGTGCATTTGAAATAGCTTGTCCTGACAGACCGACTTTAGGTTTTGTGGAAGACGTGCCTCAGACTCATGTGTAGTGTTTTCTATACAAGAGTCAAAGAGGAACCGCAATGGGGTCCACCACTACCCAAGCAGTTGTTTGGCTGTATAACTTTAGCCAGTCACCTATTATCCATCATGTAGGGCTGTACACAATACTCAAATGAAATAAATAAAATAACCCACCGTAAAAATTTTGGTAAAGTATAATAATCGGTTACCCTCTCCAAGTGTACCAAATGCATTATTCAGAAAGAGGAGTATCAAGGAGGATCTAACAAGATTTGCATAAAAAATTAATAATTCAATTCAGAAGAATTGTCCGTCAGATTGAAACAGATTGAAACATTTTCATGTGTTTATCACTAATTGAGTATTTGTGGGACTATCTCGGACACCAGTTTTGGTAACCTACAAGTGTGCAGGATCTACAGGCCCATCTGCAACATCTGTGGGCAAATGTGCCACAGGATATCATACAGAACCTGTATGCCTCATGTACAACCGTATGTCATTTTGTATACAGGCTAGAGGCCGTATCTGATCTTGTATCCAGGCTAGAGGCCGTATCTGATCTTGTATCCAGGCCAATTTTCTTCCCTCCAAGAATTAGTATAAGATGTCGGTTACCAGGAAAACGGTGGCAGAAATAAACCAATTGTGACAACACAATAGGGAGATTATAGGTAGATTATGCACAGTACATGGCTATAGTTGTCTGTTATCTGTCTATACGTAAATCACTTGCCAAGATAAATGGAGCTTCAGCTTTCAGTCGTTTGATTGCAAAGTGTTCACAAAGAATCTCTGTATTCTATGGAAATGATTGTCGACATTATAAGGAAGGCTTAAAAAATATAACAAAAGGAGAACCATGAAAACTTAACACTAATCAAGATGTACCCACTGCTGATCTGTCCAATGCCCCACCACAAAATAGACTCTTTCTTTAATTCTTGAATTTTTTGCATTTACTGCATTTTTCGCTTTATAAGACGCACTTTCTCTCTCCCAAAAGCAGGTAGAAAATGTCAGTGCATCTTATAAAGTGAATACTACTGAGCGCTTCCATTATGAAAGCGCTTACTAGTATGCATCCGGTGCGGGGAGTGGATGAAGCGCTGTGAGTGCTTCCTGTACTCACTGTCCCTTGTATTTTTCTATGGAGCCGTGCTGCCCTGCAGGTCCTGACCACGTACAGCATCAGGACATAGTGCGTGCACTATGACCCGACGCTGCACACAAACAGTTGACAGTGCAGTGCGGGCCGGAGAAGACAAGAGCACATGACTGGTGGAGCGATCTCCGGACCTGGAGAGGAGCAAGAGAAGTTCTTTATTTTATCTCAGATCTGAGGTCTGGTGGGGATCTGACATCGAGGTCTGATAGGAGTCTGACATGGAAGTCTGATCTGAGGTCTGATGGGGGTCTGGCATAGAGGTCTGATATGAGTTCCTGATATGGGGATCTGAACCGAGTTGCTAATATGAAGGTCTGATATGAGGTCCTGATGTGTGGGTCTAATCTGAGGATCTGATATGAGGTCTGATGAAAAATATATTTTTATTTTTTTCATCCTCTACAACCTGGGTGCGTCTTGGACCCCACCAATCACACAAATGGTCCGCTTGTGCACCCCGTTTGAGACGGAGAGGCATTTGCGCATGCAGGCTACCAGCTGGGAATGTATGCTCAAGGAGAGGTCGAAGGATAGATATGGCCACAATCCTAACTTATCACCTATCCACAGTATTAGTGATCAGTGTCCGACTACTGGGGCCCTCGCTGATTAGCTGTATGAAGAGGCCGTCGGTGAGTGCTTAGGCCCTTTCCTAGGCCACGTGATGTCACATTAATCAGTCCTATGGTTCAGTCCCATTCAAGTAAATAGGGCTGAGCTGCGATACTAACTACAATCAAACAGCTGATAGGTGGAGGTACTGGGAGTTGGATACCCGCCTATAATCACGGAAAACCTTTTTCACACCAGTTGATACTCAGACAGTGCACTCGGATGGTCCTTCGATAAACTGCAAACAGTTCACGTGTCGTGATGTACAGTGGTGACCATGGGGCTGAGGATTCTATACAGGGAAAAAAAGCATATAAACCAGTGAAATATGTTACAGATGTGGCCAAATATGCATGCTGTGTCAATGGAGTGACAGAATACAGCACTGCAAAAAGGACAATGTCTGTGGCCCTCACCACCCAGTCCCCACCATGCATGGTCAATGGTCCCTAGAGGCTTACTGCAGACTAACTTTACACTTCCAGCTATGGTATTATGTAGGCACTGTATGGGGGTACTGGTGGGGCCCTGTATTGTACTATTTTGTGGTCACTGTATAATACTGGCCACTGTATAACACTGTATAATCTGATACTTCAGTGGGGGCAGCGCCACCGTTAACCAGCTCTGTCCATTACAAAATGGATGGAGCTATCGTTCCGGTGCTAACCCTTCGGTGCTGGAACTACTTGAGAACATATAATTGACGGTGGTACATGGATTTCGGACCCGTCCAATCAGCTATCGATGGCCTATCCTGAGTAAAGGCCATCAGTATAAGAGAACTGGTAAACCCCTTTGAAATAAGCTGCTATTATGACGTCTTGTGGCCTCTGGGACCCTTGAGATTACAATGTCCATTAGGCCATCTGTCTATAGACCATAAGGGCAAGAGATACCAATATATAGACAACTTTGCATCTATATTTCCATGAAGCAGATGTCTACCAGACAGGGTCGCTCAGGTCCTGCAATCTTATTTGAGCAGGTCTGGGCCTCAGGTACCAAGATTCAGGGCTGTATTACACCAACAGATTTTCTGACCAAACATTGGTCAGATGGCCATTTACACACACACCAACTATGTATTTATTTTACATACTTATATGGCGCTGACATATTCCGCAGCGCTTTACAGACATTATCATCACGCTGTCCCCAATTGGGCTCACAATCTAAGGTCCCTATCAGTATGTCTTTGGAGTGTGGGAGGAAACTGAAGGAAACCCACACAAAAATGGGGAGAACGTACAAACTCAATGCAGATGTTGTCCTTGGTCAGATTCTAACCTAGGACTGCAAGACACCAGTGCTAACCACTGAGCTATCGTGCTGCCCAACTGTTGGTCTGATTGGACAGATATTGGTCAGATAATCTGTTGGTGGGTGTAATACAGCCCTCAGTTTGCTACCCTTCATCTAAATACATTGACCAGGGCAGAGTGGCACATGCATCTCCACCCCATATAAAGTTGTCATCTAAGAGCCCATTGCGGAGACATTTCGAGCCCTGTTCAGATCACGAACGCAGTCATGAGCCATGCATTTATAAATGCCCCCCGTGTCGACGAATGCCTGGAAATCTTTGATCTGTCCAGCTGTACGTTTTTGAATGTTTTTGTAGATTTGATGTTCCTTGGTTTACGGCGGGTTGGTCTTGAGAAGAACATATTATATTTATTAAGACACAACCTGCGGCTATTCCTCGTTATATACATAATTGTCACTGCATTTTTCACAAGCACAAGGTATTTGTAAGAAAAATGTAAAAACAAAAAAACGTACACGGTGAGTAAAATTTGCTTTGACAATTTTAATAATCATTTTGCTTTTTTAATGTCTGCACACAGATCAGGGCATAGTTTGAAAATGACAGATTATGGAGCGGCTGTCACCATGGAGCGGCTGTCATATTCCAACCGTTCTCTCTTTTCTTCATTGTTTTTGCACATTTATGAGCATGATTTTTTATGGTTTTCTCTCTTTGTGGCATTTTACCGCTCTCTTCATGCTTGTGTGGGTTTTGTACTAAACACTGACTCCATGGTATACCCACCATTCATTGGCGGTTCTCTATGACATAGCTAAGCAGAGCCAGATCTCTGGTGGGAGGCCCACCAATCAGCTGTTTGAAGAGGCTTCTTCTTAGGCCGGAGGCCGTTCATCGACTACAAGGGCTATGTGCAGCTGAATGGTCCTGAGCTGCAATACCAAGTACAGCGACTATACAGTGAACGGCGCTGTGCTTGGCGAGCTGTAAGCAAACCGCGGTGCTAACCGAAAGCTGCAGCCTCCTTAAACCAGTAGATAGTGTTTTAGACACCGGTCTTAATAACCCCTTGCCATGGTGGTGTATCTCCAGAAGTTATGTATCGGCGCATCCACCGCCAGTCTAAATGTAAACCACACCTCCTTTTTTAGACCTGGTGTGAGCAGGGAAAAGTCGCTAAATGTGCTGCAAATAAACTTTCCGCCACAATCTGCGACAAATATACGCCAAAAACTGGCATTTATCACTTGGTAAATGACCCCCATAGTGCTTCCTAACATCACTCTCATCATCATCTGTTTTAATTTTCTCTTAGCAAGTGCGCAGAGAGTAAGGAAAATCAGGGTTGTCTTTCCACAGGCCATCATTTGGCCTTCGTCAGATCTGACTCGGTGATCTGGTCCAGAAAAGGATCATACTGGCAGAAGAACCCAACAGACTTTTTACTGTATAGCAAGAGGTAAGTATATTTATAGCGTTCAGGAGATTGAAAGGTTATGACTATTGTGGCCCCTTTTCTAGTGGCAGTTACTGTTTCAGAAACAGCGCCACATCTGATCATAGGTGATGCGAGATATTGCAGCCCTGAGCTGCTATAACAAACTCAAACCACAGTCTGGTGCGGCGCTGTTTCTGGAAGAAAGCAGCCATGTTTTTCTAATCCTGTACAAACCTTGTACACATGTCTTCAGATGTCATGGCTGCTCCTAGTCGTTGACTGCCTGAGTCTTCCTTTGCCTTATCCTCCTCATGATAGCTCTGCCCAGCGTTCCCTGTATCCTGCGCGGGCGCTCGGCCGCGCAGGTTCCTTTATGCCTCCGCTCAGAACCCCTGCTGGCCCGCTCACCGCCGCAGCCCGGACTTCATGTAATGGTGTATGCCTGTACCGTACTCTGGGGAAGTGTAACACCCCAGAGGGGTGTTACCACTTCTGCACCTTGCTACTGTCTTTATTGGTCTAACCTCATGTCATCCTATCCATTTATTCCAGGTCCTTTACACTGTGCATTTCTAATGTTATGTAACTGTTCATATGTAATGTGCCTGGTTCACCAGCAGGTGGCAGCAAATATGGCAGAGCTGTACTTAGATCCATTTTATTCCATTCTAACCCCCCTCTGTAGGGAAGTGGGCTTGACTAGCTTACCCTCTGCTAGGGGACAGGTGTGCAGGCGCATGTCTCTGCTGGACGTGTCCAAGCCAGCCAGAGCACCCTAAGCTCTGCTGGCCATGGAGGCCAAACCTTAAAGCCTCAGGAGCCAGGAGGAAAGTTCCCTGGCCTAATCTAGAGAAAGACCATACAAAGAGAAGTGCAGCATACAGAATACAGTCAGCCTGTCAGTACAGCAGAGCCAGAGAGAAACAGATGTAGCAGAGTCGAGTTTGCCTGCCGAATGGTATAGTGCGACCTAAAATGTCTCTTTATGTGTGTCATGGAGCTCCTCCCTGGATACGGCTGGACCCCTGGCTTTGGCTCTGAAGCAAATAATAGGGGGAATAACTGAGGAATTGGAAAGAACCTGAGTCCAGACCTTGAGATTAAGTTCAACAGCAGCTTGACTTTAAATAGATGTTTCTTCCAACGGTTTACAGGCTTTGTCTTGGTTCCAGAAGGCTTTAGCATTAAACTGGCAGGCAAACTCGACTCTGCTACATCTGTTTCTCTCTGGCTCTGCTGTACTGACAGGCTGACAGTATAACTCAGCTCCTTCTGTATGCTGCACTCTGACTCTGTAGTCTGACTCTAGGTTTTGCCAGGGAACTTTCCTCCCGGCTCCTGAGGATTCAAGCTTTGGCCTCCATAGCTTAGGGTGCTCTGTCTGGCGTGGGCACGTCCAGCAGAGATGTGCTCCTGCACACCCTTCCCCTGTCTAGGGAAGACCTAAACTAACTAACTGCAACTGGTCCCCACCCTTCCTGCAGGAAGTAGGACTAGCCCACTCCCCTACAGAGGGGGTAGAATGGAAAGTTCTAAGTACAGCTCTGCCATGTTTGCTGCCACCTGCTGGTGAACCAGGCACATTACATATGAACAGTTGCATAACAAGATAGGAATGCACATTATGGAGGACCTGGAAATAAATGCATAAAATGACATGATATTAGTCCATTAGAGATAGTAACAGGGTGCAGGAGTGGTAACACCATTCTGGGGTGTTATACCTACAGTGCCCTTAACATCCAGTGTCAGGATGTTCCTGCGCAGAGCACCAAGCTGGCCCCGCCTCCTTCCTCATGCGCTGCTGCTACTGGAAGAGGAGAACACGTGCAGCGCTGCTAAAGATGGGAAAAGAGGAGGGGGCAGCATCTTCTTAGACCTAGCCCCCAGCCCCCCAAAGTGTTGAAGTGGCGTCTGAGATCCCCAAGGGCCAAGCCAAGTAATTGTAAGTATTCATGGGGAGTATGCTTCATGTCAGAGTACAGAGTATGCATAGACTGTGCCCCACAATATACAGTATCTCTCTACACTGTGTAGGGATTATAGTGTATATTGTACAGCATGGCGCAAGGGTTACATTGTCCGCCATGGTGTAACCTCCATACATTTGCTGTACAGTATACATTATAATCCCTGCACCATGCCGTACAATATACAGTATAATCTCTGTACCATGCTGTACAGTATACATTATAATCCATACACCATGCCGTACAATATACAGTATAATCTCTGTATCATGCCGTACATTATACAGTATAATCTCTGTATCATGCCGTACAATATACATTATAATCCATACACCATGCTGTACAGTATAATCCCTGCACCATGCCGTACATTATACAGTATAATCCCTACACCATGTCGTACAATATACAGTATAGTTCATACACCATGCTGTACAATATACAGTATAACACCTACACAATGGGGTTATGTTGTATATTTCATGGCATGGTATATGGATTACACTGTATATTTTATGGCATGGTGCAAGGATTATACTGTATATAACACACAGCATGGTGTAGGGGTTATAATGTATATTACACAGCATGGTACAGGGATTATACTGTATTGTACAGGATGGCGCAGTAATACTGTAATACTGTATGCTCTTTGATGTGACAATTATCTTAGGTTTTCCGATCGCCCACCTTTGATGGCGCTGTGCCCAGCTCTGAGCCGACCCCGCTCAGCAGCTGCCAAGGCTTAGAGGGAACACTGGCTCAAGGTGTCCTTGCTTAGATACATTGGCTCATTGCAAAGTATTACATGTGATAGGCTGAGGTATTGTACGTGGCTCAGCTGATCCTATTTCATATGATAGGATTAGATACACAGCTCAGCAGAAAGTATTAAACATGATTAGGGTCCATTCAGACAAACGTAAGGGCTCCACGCCTGTATTGCGACCAGCAAGCGGTGGGTCCGTAATATACAGGCACTGGCCATGTGCACTCCGTGTATGGGTCCGCAAAAGATAGCATATACCCTATCTTTTGCGGAACGGAGGCAGGGATCTGTCCATGGCTCCCCACTGCAAAAGATGGGACCTGTCCTATCTTTTGCCATATCTTGCGGATCGTGTACCCATTCAAGTCAATGGGTCTGCACCGCAAATGGTGTGCACATGGCGTCCCGGATTTGCTCCCGATGTGTCCCGGGTGCATTGCGGGAAACCCGCACAAGTGCGCACGCAATTTCAGTCAGTTTTGACTGCGATTGCGTTGCGCTGTTCAATGCATTTTGCACGCGTGTGATAAAAAACTGAATGTGGTACCCAGACAAGAACTTCTTCAATGAAGTTCGGGTTTGGGTTCAGTGTTGTGCAGATTTTATCATTTTCCCTTATAACATAGTTATAAAGGAAAATAATAGCATTCTATGCGATTTCCACACAGCCCCACTCATTTCTTTGGGGCCCACGTCGCGTAAAAACGCAGAATATAGAACATGCTGCAATTTTTACGCAACGCACAAGTGATGCGTGAAAATCACCGCTCATCTGCTCAGCTCCATTGAAGTGAATGGGTCCGGATTCAGTGCGGGTGCAATGCGTTCACCTCATGCATTGCACCCGCACGGAAAACTCGCCCGTGTGAAAGGGGCCTTAGAGACAAGGCTCAGCAGACAGTATCAAACATGATAAGCTTAGATACACTGATTTAGCTCATTACAATGCACTATATCATATCAACACCTACAGCAGAAGAGACTGCACTTTATATATAACTGCTGGCTTACTACACATATGTACCGTTACCTATGGAAATTCCATATATGTCTGCCTTAAAGGGGTTCAACATTTATATTTAAATTAGCTAATTTTGGATAAACGCTGTACAAGTATGTCCATAAGAGATGGAGACAAGTACAGCCTCAATACTATGAAGAGCAATGAGTGACGTCTATGAGATATTCAGTGACTATCTCTCACACAGAGAGCATTACCTTGATGTCCGGATGTAGTCTAATGATGGCTACGTGATCTCTAGTCCCCCCCATCACTGTGTCTCCAATGTATGAACATGAAAAAGAATACAACCTCAAAACAACATTTAAAGGGTTTTTCCAGGATTTTAATATTGATGACCTATCCTTCTCAATGCAGCCTTCTCTTGTTTCTTTACCCGCTTGACGTCAAGCAGGTGTAAATACAAGTCATTCGATTCGTTTTCTTCTCTTCAACCAGCTGATCGGCGGGGGTGCTGGGTGTTGGACCCCCGCCGATCTGATATTGACGACCTATCCTGAGATTAGGCCATCAATATTAAAATGCCAGAAAACCGCATTTAAGGTTGCTTTCTGCTGCACATGATCTTAGTTATGAATAAAGACTAAACACATTTATGTAGCCTTCAGAAGAGATGAAGGGAAAATTTTTAAAAAATATATAAATGACCTGTACAAAAAATATGGAGAAATGCTGTTCCATGTAAAATCTCAAGAAAGACAAGAGGTCACTGTCTCCATCTGGAAAACAGGTCTAGAAGTATCTTTACTGTAAGAGCCATGAACGTGTGGAAGAAACAGGGACATACTGTATGTCTTTTTTCAACCACACTATGTGACTGTGTATTTGGCACAGCTTCTCCTAACGGACAGACTCTTCTCTTTGTGGAAGACGTGCCTCAGACTCAAGTATTGTGTTTTCTTGACAAGAGTTTTAAGAGGAACCGCAATGGGGTCTTCCACTACCCAAGCAGTGGTATGATGGTTTAACTTTACCTAGCCTTCTATTAGTGATGTGTTTTGTATTCACAGTACGCAATACTCAAATGAAGTGCATGAAAAAGCCCCCCAGTGAAAGTTCCCCCAGATGATGTGTATTCCATGGGGAACTTGTACATTAGGAACATATAGAACCTATGGTCTAGGCCAGTGTCCATGAACATTGCTCATCATCCAAGAAGTCCCTACTGCCATAAATTATATTAAAGTGTCTCCAAGACTATAAACTTATTCCATGATAACCTATTAAAAGCTCAGCAAGGACTGTATGAGTACCCCCTAGAAGAGTCATGGTGTGTACTCAACTGGTCCCTTGGTTGGGAGCCTAATATGTAGGGAACTTGAATTAGATTTCACACTATAATTCAGTAGATACATCAATTAGTTATCCTTCTCCCATGAACTTTTCACTGATACAATTCGTAGCATAATATAATTCCATTATTCCACTACTACTAATACCTGGAAAATAAAGAACCAATAAATATTAAGATATGTGCAACTGATCATTGAGTTTGAATGTGAAAATGGGTTTCTTGAGGAGTTTTAAATCCAGAGGGAAAAAAAGCAGTCTGGTTGTTTGGGAGCAGCACCTGTACAAGCAGACAAACAGCGCGGGTTTGTGAGCGTTCGCGTGTTTGATTTACAGTGTGTGTTTGTATTAAGAGTGTGAGTTAAGATTAAGTGAGTTTAGATTCAGACTTTAGAAGGGACTACAGTAAGTCAGTTCCTTATCACTGCACTGTATTATTGTATTTTTTCTTTTTCTTTTCTTGCATAATCCCCATTAGTATGTGTTCCATTATTGGCAGCGCAGTCCAGTGCACATCTTGTCAAATTTATGCAGTTCTGGAACAGCCGTTTGAGGGTGCATATCTTTTATGTGAGCAAAATGCCCATTTGGAATGGCACATCGTGTATCTGAACGAGTGAGTTTCGACACTGAGAAATGTTGTCAATTTGGAAAAAAATTTGCTATGGGGTAGATGTGGGGGAGGGTGGTAGCATGGAGGCTCAGGAAAGTGAGGTAGGTAGCTGGATAACAGTTAGAAAGCAGGGCAGAGGGAGGAGGCTAGCCCAAATCTGACACACCCCAACAAGTTTGCAAGGTTGGCAGATGAGGGGGATGACAGTTCAGAGAGAGCACTGCTGCAGCCGGACTCTTCCTCTGCCAGTCAGGGGAATGTCAGCTCTAGTAAGCAGGAGAGGACGGCAGACCAGAAAGGTGCTGGTAGTGGGAGACTCAATTATTAGGGGTACAGATAGGGCGATCTGTCACAAAGACCGGGATCATCGATTCGTGTGTTGTCTTCCTGGCCATCGAGTTCGACACATCTGTGAACGAGTTGACATATTACTGGGAGGGGCTGGTGAAGATCCAGCAGTCGTGGTCCATATTGGAACCAATGACAAAGTTAGAGGTAGGTAGAGCGTCCTTAATAATGATTTTAAGGATTAAACTTAGTGCAAGGACCTGAAAGGTAGTGTTTTCCGAAATAGTCCTCAATATATGTTTGGTCTTAAGGTTTGGATTATCCACTTTATCAGGCAGTTCCCGGATTTTTTGGGCCATCAGTTATTCGGGACTGAGAGATGGCACAAAAATTGAACTCTACTTTTAAATATTTCATCTTGCAAAAAAACACATAGGCTTGAATTTTTTCATTTGCATTGGTTTTGGTGTCGGTTTTAAGTCTGTCTTTGTTTTGTGAGGTTGTGCCAAATTTATGAAATGGCAAACAATAATAATAATATATTTGGTGCAAGTGCGAGGTGGTGTATGCCTAGGTCCTAAGTACCGTACATCAGAAGGTTGCCTGGCATGGAGATGCAACTTTCTTAAGACTTTTTAAAAAGTCACGCATCCTAACTGAGACTTAAAGGCTATGTACACCTTTGGGGACAATTTTTTTTATTATTATTGCATTGTACTTATTTTGAGCTAAAATTAATTTTTTCAATGTGTCTTTATTAACAATATGGAATCCTTTTCTGTGTACAGAGCTGACATGCACTACTAGCTGCCTGTGGTTTTTGTGTCCTTTCCGTCATCTGGGGAGCTGACGGGCTCCTTATCTCTACTCTCACGCTCATTATAACTCAGTTCATATCTTACTGATAAAAATGTGGCTTAAATAAGTGCTTATGACCTCTTAGTAGTTTAGACAGAAGGGTTATTATTAGATGACCAGCACAAAGTGAAAGTACCAGTCACACAGTGACAAAAACAGTTAACCCTTTGTGACAGAATGGCTCAATATTTTTAATGAAGGCCAATTGAAAATATGATTATAGCCAAAAATAAGTTAAATGCAATAATAAAAAAAACTTGTACATAGCCTTTAAAGGTGTTCTGTTCTGAAATCCTGACCTACTTTTCAAACCACGTCTAAAATGTCTCAAAATATGCACCAAATTTCAGACATAGGCATCACTTGCGACATTTTTACACCACAAACCTGCCGTAGCAAACTTGATAAAGGTCCCGCATAGACTGTGGAAAAAATCCACGGCAAAAAGATTTCCAGTTGGTTTGAAGAAACAGTAGATTTGCTCATTGTTTAGAAATCATATAAAAAATTGCCCAAGACATTGGCCAATTCCTGTAAAGAATTTATTTAGTCATCAAACTTAAAGGAAACAAGCCGATTTGATTTTTTTCAGTTTCAACATGAGATAATATGTGACTCTTGCCATAACTGGAATGTAGTGGCAGCAGCACTATAGGAAAACATCCCACCACTACTTCTCCTACTGTAGCCCTCTGATATTTTGCTCAAATGACCACTGGTTCCAGTGTCTACCATGAGCCAACCCTTTTATTTCTGATCGGTAATGATGTAGCTTTGTGTTACACCATAGATGTGCTATTAGAGGCCAGAACTAGGGAAATTTAGTTGTGGGGAAAAGTGGTTAGTCAATGTTGACAAGCAAACTCCTAGATTTTAGAAGGCTGCCCCCCCCCCCCTCCGAGTGATTCAGGTTGACAGATCTCAATAGCGGTATTGAAAACGCTAGTGTGAAAGTATCCTAACTCAAGTTTCTTAACTCATCTCGCTATCTTGAAACAAAAGCCATTGAAAAGCAATTGAAGGTATTTGCTTAACGCAGGCATGCTCAACCTGCGGCCCTCCAGCTGTTGCAAAACTGCAACTTCCATCATTCCCTGGCAGCCTACAGCTATCATCTTACAGAAGGGCATCGTGGGAGTTGTAGTTTTACAACAGCTGGAGAGCCGCAGGTTGAGCATTCCTGGCTTAACGCATTTAGTTTAGATAACACGTCTCATAAAGCATGTGTGTGAACTCTACTACATCTGTACCCAGGGGCGTAGCTAACAGCTCATGGGCCCTAGTGCAAGAGTTCAGCTTGGGCCCTCCTTCCCTCAGTGCTTTGTGTGTCTTCTTATGCGTCACAAGGGTCTTTGGGCCCCCTCAGGCTCCTGGGCCCGGTAGCGACTGCTACCTCTGCACCCCCTATACCTACGCCCATGTCTGTACCTCTCATGGATCCAGAGATCTCCCCATTCATTACTGCAATCACTCTGATAGATTTACTTCAGGCTGGCAGCTCAGCGGGGTTCCTTTCCCAGCAGGGGTGGTTCCTTTCTCGGGGGCACTCTCCCTGTAACTGTCGCAGCTACTAACAGTAGATCTAGAGAGCTTGCAACAGTTGAAGGATGGAGCTGATCATGCAATGTTACTGAAGGGGACAGAGAAGTAAGGAAAAGAACAACCAGCAGGTGGCACTATACAAGTAGATTTTATTGAATAACTCGGTGGCAATACAACATTTTTAATTACATCCAATTACAAAAATATTCAGATTCAGGTGCTGGTTTGGAAAATATAGAATATTTTTCCTAGAACAAACCCTTTATAAATAAAAAGCAAAGGTAGTTTAGATATAAGGCAGCAGAGATGCTTTTACTTTTATCAAGTTTATTATGAACCCTAATAACCTACATTCAGGGAACATCCCCTCGAGTCGGGAATACACATGGACTTTCACTGACCGATCCTCAACACCTCTAGGGCGGTTCAAAGAAAGTGCACTGGGATGGTCCTCGGATAGACTGCACACAGTTCCTGTGTCATGATGTACAGAGCTGAGAATTATTTATCTAGACAGAGAAAAAACATGACATATGCATTTGTTGAGACGTAATGAACATGCTCGCTATTTCAGTGGAGTGCTAGAGTACAGCAATGGCAAAAGTGGGATATCTCTGGCCTTCACCACCAAGCCCCAACCATACAAGGTCCCTAGAGGCTCATTGCAGGCTGACCCTACATCTCCAGCTACGGTATTATTTAGGCGCTGTATGGGGTTACTACTTGGGCTCTGTATTGCATAATTTTGAAGACACTGCACCGTTATCTGATACTGGGTTATGGTATTACTGTACTTAGCCGCTCCATAGTGCTGGTTTTTAGGGTCTGTACTGCACTATTTTAAGGTCACTGTATGTGATACTGTGTGTCGGTATTATTTAGGCGCTGTATGGGGTTACTACTTGGGCTCTGTATTACATTATTTTGAAAACACTGCACCGTTATCTGATACTGCGTTATGGTATTACTGTACTTAGCCGCTCCATAGGGCTGGTTTTTGAGGTCTGCACTGCACTATTTTAAGGTCACTGTATGTGATACTGTGTGTCGGTATTATTTAGCCACTCCATAGAGCTGTTCATTTTTTAGTTCTGTCTTATACTATTATGTGTTATACGATGTTGATATTAATGGACACTTTATACCAAACAGTCTCTGCCTCTAGTATATTGGAATATGAATGGAGTATTAATCGTACCTTACAGAGAAATCTTCTGTCTGTGAGTCAGTTTAAGAACAAAACTACGAGAAGCAGCAACAAGATGGTTCCATACAGGGGACCTGGGGCGAAAAATAAGATTATAATCCACAGTTTACACCAACTACTCCCATCGTTTCAGTTTGGCCTCATGCACGCTCCCATAGTACTGCTTTGTTCTCTCTCCCAGCTTTACGTAGGGGTCTTCCTGGTGGGGGGATCATGTTTGCTCTGCCTGGTTCTGCTGCCGAGCTAACTGATCCAGTTGTCAGATTACAGCTCCCCCTTCCAGTCATAATAATGCAGGAGAATTCCTTGCCACCTTATGGTACATGGTATCATCGCATGTAGCCATCTAGTCATATACCGTGGATGCAGAAACGTAAAGGGGTTTTCCCGGATCCTCAGCATAGGTCATCAGTATCTGATCGGTGGGGGTCGCACACCCGGGACCTCCGCCGATCAGCTGTTACGAGAAGGTAGCGGCGCTCCTCGCGGCTTTCCAAGCACAGCGCCGTACATTGTATAGTGTCCGTGCTTGGTAATGTCCTCTGCCCCATTCACTTCTTTGGGGGTGAGAGGCTCCTAGGCCACGTGAACGGTGAAGTCACTGGTCTAGGGAAAGCAGAGAGAAAGCCGCGGTGCTCACAAGAGACGCTCGGCGGGGGTCCTGGGTGTCGGACCCCCACCGATCAGACACTGATGACCTATTATGAATATAAGTCATCAGTAAAAATAATTCTCGGAAAACCTCTTTAATGACATTACCGTATGTCTGATCACTACTGTATATGGAAGAAGATATTGACTGAGAATGTTAATATTCTATGAACCTCAGTACTTCCTCTTATAAATTGGGGAAATGTTTTATTGAATTCTCTGGAGATCATATACAGATGGGGACTGAGAATAAGGAGGTGTTTTTGCAATCATTGGCAAATATGTTTTCTCCCTTTAACAATTTTACCATTTCTAATGACGTATGTTACATCCAATTAGGTATGTAGGCCATCTCTCATATATAAGATTTGGGAAGATCCTTCATACTTACTTAGACCAGACTGTCCGCTGTGCACGGTGGTGGTTGGAGGTGATGTAGGAGTGATAGGAGAGAACAAAGTCTGTACATTTACAAAAACATCAGTAGAGTTGGCATTTTTCTCTATGCTTTGATAGCTCTCAAACATGAAATTGAGATAAATTGTTGTGTTTTTCAGCTCAGGATAATATTTGCGCATAACGACAAGGTCTTCTTCCATGTCTATGGTCAGCACTAGCGCTCCGCCGGTGACACTGGTTCTATAGATGTGAGGTGTTCCATAGTTTACTGTACCAACCAATGTCACCATCAGTTCTGGCTCCTTGTTCAGTGATGTGCAGGGGCCACTGGCGTTGGAAGGTTGGTTACATATCTCTTCAGCTATAATGATGAAGAGGCATGGGTTCTCCCCAGACATGGTCAGGTC
Source organism: Bufotes viridis (assembly GCA_033119425.1). Lineage (NCBI taxonomy): Eukaryota > Metazoa > Chordata > Amphibia > Anura > Bufonidae > Bufotes > Bufotes viridis. Next base: position 23,228,260 of record CM065597.1, read on the forward strand.
TGAGGACACTATCTGTGCACTCCCGTTCTCAGATGGAGGTATGGAGACCAGAACAGTCACACTGATATAAATGGCTTCGTTGATAGCAGACAGCTCGCGCCCTCCGGCTTCATCTGGAGAGTTTGGATCTAACAGGTCATTTTTGACCAGCTTACTGGACACAGATTGAGCTGTGGGGCAAAAATTAAACAGATTTGTGGTTTAATAAGGCTATTTTCACATTGGCGTTTTTTGCGGATCCGTCATGGATCTGCAAATACGCTTCCGTTGCCATAATAAAACCTCATGCATCCGTCATGAACGGATCTGGTTGTATTATGTCTTCTATAGCCATGACGGATCCGTCATGAACACCATTGAAAGTCAATAGGGGACGGATCCGTTTTCTATTGTGTCAGAGAAAACGGATCCGTCCCCATTGACTTACATTGTGTCCCAGGACGTTCAGTCACCATTCCGCTCTGCAGGCTCTCACCAAAACGCTGCCTGGAGTGTTTTTCTATCTGCGATGTGGCGCGGAACAAGACGGATCCATCCTGGCACACAATGTAAGTCAATGGTGACGGATCCGTTTTCTCTGAGACAATAGAAAACGGATCCATCCCCCATAGACTTTCAGTGGTGTTCATGACGGATCCGTCATGGCTATAGAAGACATAATACAACCGGACCCGTTCATGACAGTTATGGACTATAGAGGCAGCTCTTATAGAGAAGAAGCTATGGTTCTTGGAACTTGTGAAACTAGTCAATTACCAAAGACACCACATAGACATAAAATGGATGTTCTCTCCTGCAATGGCTTAAATCTTCATCAGAAGAGGCTCCACATTCTAATCTCCATGCTAAATATTTATATCTACCCTTAAACACTATTTTAGGTCCAACGTTCTGATCTGATTTACTATGTCTTTTTTGTGACCGGACCCTATGTTATTCTAGTGTAGAACTCCAAACCTCTGTGCATGGATACAGAGACAGATTATATATATATATATATATATATATATATATATATGGATGCCAGCAGCTACCACTTGGGAAACTGTTTTTCTGGTACAGAACTTCAAATCTACAGAGACATAAATTTAAATAACATTCTGTATGTCTGAAGCCACCACTAGGGGGAGCTCAAGAGCTTATTGTATACTGTTTTGTTATTGTGCTCAACATCTAAACAGTCTGCAGTAAGCTTCCAAACTCCCCCTAGTGGTGCTACTGACACTTCCAACATGGCGTCAATGTGGCATATCATTGCAACTCCATTTAGTCTAGTATTGTAAGAGGAGACAGCTTCTTGCAATTTGGCTTCCCACCCCCTACCACAAGAAAAGCCCCAAACTGCACACTAGAGAGATTTATGTAATATTTGCTAAAGTTATCTATTAACTGTCTACAAGTAAATCACTTACTAGTGTGGGGAATTGCTCTGGTAGTCAGCGGTGCGGGTGCAGTACAGAGGCAAAAGGGAGTCCAGGACGTGCAGCAAACAGTGTTTTATTTCACACTTGCACAAATAAAAGTCTAAACAGTCACTTAGTGTTAATTCACACACAGCAAAAACTTAAGGCAAAACCAAAAAGTCCAAGACAGGATCCAATCACCTGTGTGGTTTAGGTGCGTGTTCGCACCTGGCTGTCAGCCCAGCCGCAGGAAAATCCACCCTCAGGCTTCCAGGAATCACCTCTTTGCTGAGCTCTTGCTTCCAGCCCTGAGAGCTCCCCAGCATTACCAGCAGCTCCAGGACAATCTCTCTCAGCTGCTGGTGCTGGCTGTGGTTTTAAACCCAGCCCAAAACCAGGACTGGGTCGTGGGGAGCAACCACCCACCCTACACTTTAGCTGCTCCCGGTAAGAGCCGGCTATCTAGCAATTGTGTCAGTAGCACTACCTGCTGCTGACATAGATAAAATGGCTCTTACCTCACCGAGGCTATGAACCTCGGTGAGACGTACCTGCCATCCATGACGGCACCCTGCACCTTACCACACTAGATAAACTTAAGGTGGATTTACACAAGCCATTTATCGAGCAGATTACCGGGAACAACCGTTCCTGTGAACGCTCGTTCCCGACAATCTGCACGTGTAAGTGCGCAGTCAGCGTTCATTCATCGGGTGATCCTCTTCTTTCATACAGGCACACTAATCATCGTTTCCCGGTAGCAGATCGTGTGGTCTAAACAGCGACCAGACACAATAATTCTGTATGGGGATGAGAAATAGCAATAGTGATCCCTCATCCTCATACTGTGAAGGAGATTGCTGCATGTATATGCGCAGTCTCCTTCACTTGACGAGCAGCCGACTGTCGCGAATGAACACTTCCTTCCTGACAATCAACTGCTTCATCGTGTAGTCTAAACCCGTCTTTAGCCTCAGTTCATAAGTTTGTTTGCTTACAAAGGATTCACAAAGTAGCTCTGTATTCTATAGAGATGATTGTCCACAATATAAGGAATGCTACCTCTTAAAAAAGAAAGAAAAAAAAATGCTTCGAAAACTTCTTAGCACTTTTCAAGATGTACCCACTGCTGATCTGTCCAATGCCCTAACACAAAAAAGACTCAAAATGCAACAAGACTTTAGTTGCCCATACACATTGGATTTGTCAGATGGGCTTCTTGGCTTTTTTTTTTTTTATTTCAACAGGTCCAATTCTTTGTTTTTCTCTATTGAATAATTAGACATGCTTGACCAAATGGGAATGCACGCTCACGGAGAGGTCGAAAGATGGATATGGCCAGAATCCTAACGTATCGTCTATCCACAGGTGATCATTGTGACTTGTGGGTTTTCCATCCTGGTAAGACCCCCACCAATAACAAAAATGGAGGTCTTGTCTCCTCTTTGAAGTAGAGTGGCAATTACTCATGCAGGCTAATAACTGGGAGTGAATGGTGGTGGGGAGGTCGAAGGATGATATGGCCAGAATCCTAACGTATCGTCTATCCACAGGTGATCAGTGTAACCCGTGGGATTTCCATCCTGGTAAGACCCTCACCAATCACAAAAATGGAGGTCTTGTCTCCTCTTTGAAGTAGAGTGGCAATTACTCATGCAGGCTAATAACTGGGAGTGAATGGTGGTGGGGAGGTCGAAGGATGATATGGCCAGAATCCTAACGTATCGTCTATCCACAGGTGATCAGTGTAACCCGTGGGATTTCCATCCTGGTAAGACCCTCACTAATCACAAAAATGGAGGTCTTGTCTCCTCTTTGAAGTAGAGTGGCAATTACTCATGCAGGCTAATAACTGGGAGTGAATGGTGGTGGGGAGGTCGAAGGATGCATATGGCCAGAATCCTAACTTATCATCCTTTCACAGGCAACCTGTGCCTAATCACTGAGATTTCCACCACAGAGAGACCCGTCCGCCACCAATCACGAAAAGGCTAAACTGCAACCACTACAACTCTATGGAACTGATGGAGAATGAGGCTATTGTCGTCAGTCCTATAAACGTTGAATGGTCCCGCAGGATCTATGTGTGACCACCGCCTTATTTAGATGGAGGACAGGGAACCCCTGTATCATGCCCAGTATGGGTCTCCCTGATATTTTTTGGTATTCTCATCTGCTTCTAGATGGCCCATAAACAGAAGTGTCGAGAGATGTGCACAACAATCTCATGGTACGTAACCTTTTTGCCGGTTTGTACTACAATATGGTGGTCACCGGACCTCTTTTTTTTTCGAGGATCAGACTTGACATCTTTGCATGGAATACAAGTGTCTACATACACATCCAAGATCCACCAACCGACTGACCAATTTCATTGCCTGGTGGAACATTTCAACTCATTAACATTATGATGATTTACAAATCCCTGAGTAGGGCCAAGTATAAAAAACATGATGCTACCGAAACCAATGGCCTGAGAAGTTCTATTGATCTAATCTCCACATGTAACCTTCAACCACACCATCTTAGGGTCCTTTCACACTTGCGTTCTGAGGATCCGGCAGGCACTTCCGTCCCGCCGGATCCGTCAGAACGCAAGTCGCCTGAAGCATTAGAAGACTGATCAGGATCCTGATCAGTCTTCGAATTGCTTTCAGGTTACTATGGCAGCCAGGACGCTACTAGCGTCCTGGTTGCCATAGTAGGAGCGGGGAGCGGGGGAGCGGCATACTTACGCGTGCGGCTCCGGGCGCTCCAGAATGACGCCAGAGCGCTTCATGCGCATGGATCACATGATCCATGCGATCACGTGATCCATGCACTGGGGCGCCCTGACGCCATCCTGGAGCGCCCCGGAGCCGCACGGAATGTAAGTATGCCGCTCCCCGCCTCCTCGCTACATTTTACCATGGTAACCAGGACTTTAGCGCCCTGGCTGCCATGGTAACCAGTCAGAAAGCTAAATGTCGGATCCGGCAATGCGCCGAAACGACGTTAGCTTAAGGTCGGATCCGGATTAATGCCTTTCAATGGGCATTAATTCCGATCCGGCCTTGCGGCAGTGTTCCGGATTTTTGGACGGAACAAAAAGCGCAGCATGCTGCGGTATTTGCTGCGTCCAAAAAACGTTCCGGTCCTGAACTGAAGACATCCTGATGCATCCTGAACGGATTTCTCTCCATTCAGAGTGCATGGGGATGATCCTGATCAGGATTTTTCCGGCATAGAGACCCGACGACGGATCTCTATGCCGGAAAACAAAAACGCAAGTGTGAAAGGGCCCTTACCAAGTGCACAGAGGGCCAGCGCCATGAAGCCATTCAGTCTACGACTCATTATTTTGCCTTTTGTTGAAGATTGCTTCTTGCAGAACAGCAAGACGGATGTAAATGAAATCTGCTTTGGGTCTTTCCACAATTTTATATCAAGGACCTTCTCATAGAACAGTCTTATCATTGCAAACTTCATCTACCGTATACTTAATGATAAGTTCTGTTTGCAGACATATTGTTTCTCCAGGAAACTGCAGCAAAAAAATTAATAAAAAATTCTGTACTGATTTGTGACATTCAGTTTTGATGTTTTTTTTGATATTTCACACAACCTTGGGCTTCACGAGCATGGAGCCAGATAGTGGTAAATGTGGCATGGAGTAGAAAGTGCTGTTATGGCACACAATGGACACACAAGCTGGCAAAAACAGGAACTTTAATGCACTATCTTAGGTGGGTTGTCCCATCTGGGACATTTATGGTATATTGCTATGATATGTCATAAATTCTTCAGAGGTGCAGGTCCCACCTTAACAGTCAGTGGCAATTGCTAGACATACCTGTCACAACCAGGGACGGCCATTGGGGTATGCGACCTGTGTGCATCACCCCACCATATTAAAGTATGTTCTGCTGCTACGCCATTGCTACTACAGCTACATCGGTGTTACTGCAGCTTGACCCGAAGTGCTACACTTGGGGGGGGGGGGGCAGCACCTGCCCCATTGTCTTTCGGAGTCAAGAGTATTATTCCTGCCCCGAGTGCCTACACTAATGTGTCACTGCTGACCTGCCAGTGCCTCCATTAGTGACCAGAGGAGTGGCAGGACTGGAGCGCCTGCTCTGGTGTCGTCTGAGCCTGTGTTGCTCAGCCAGTGAGTTTGGGGGACACAAGAAGTGAATTAAGAGTATAATATTACACGTATTATAATGCACATGGCGGCCTATCAGAGTTAACAAGCTGACGAACATATTATAATATACATACATAGGCCTGCCATACATATTATTACAGTATATACTGTATATGGAGCATAGTGCAAGGAAAAAGGGGGTCAGTCAGCACATCCCTATGCACAGGTGCACGCTGCCATGGCTTGAAACATACAGGAAAAAAGGGAGATTATGCAGCAGCACTCCGCAAACACAAATAATGTACAACAATGCCATAGACAACATTCAGGTGCTAATGCAGCACTAGTTTTGCAAATGAGATGCTTGGCAAATTATTTTGTACAAAATTATTTGAGCCCGTCTGCCAAACATCACGGCGATCTCGATTAGACGGGTTCCTAACACTAAATCCTACCTGTTATGCGACATGACGGCCAAATCCCAGAGATCAGCCGTGATGTATAAGGAACCTTTTTGGAAACTGCTCAATACCCCTGCAGTGCCATCACCGGGGTAATGTGTCATTACATGGCACTGAAATGAATGTACAGTCTGTGTCATATATGGACCTGGAGAGGAGAGAAATGGGTGACGGTCAGTAGGCAGTGATGACAGAGTGGGTTCCATATCTATAATATTACACTACGGTATAATTTGGTATGTGCACTCAAAGAGTCGCACTTGTGTTGTTGCATTTTAAGACATTTCAGTTTATTGATGGACATCCTGAAAGAGGGACTGCCTCAATTAACTCAGTTTCAGTTTATAGCAATAATATATATATATCAAACAAAAAACGTATGGCGGCACTCGGTTACACAGGCAAACAATAGAACTAGGGATTAAGGATTATTCTGGATTACAGCGGTACTGTACCTACTATACATGAAAAATGGAAACTCTTAGCGCACATTTTTGATCAAAAGTGTACCGGGCCCATCTACCAACGTCAAGGTGGCTTCTGCAGACTGTACCTTACACTAACAGAACTGCCTTTCCTGGGCCTAACCTAAGCCTACAATATTCAGGGCGGTGTAGGAACCAGTGATATTTATACTCTTCCATTTTTCATGTATAGTGGGTACAGTACCACTGTAATCCCAAATAATCTCTAATCCCTAGTTCCATACATATTCTGTTTGCTGTCTGCATGTTAGCTTCATGGATGTGCACCTGTGAGTTCGGATGTGCTAATCTAAATTACATAGACCAGTGTTTCCCAACCAGTGTGCCTCCAGATGTTGCAAAACTACAACTCCCAGCATACCCGGACAGCCTTCAGCTGTTCAGGCATGCTGGGAGTTGTAGTTTTGCAACAGCTGGAGGCACACTGGTTGGGAAACACTGACATAGACCATGCTGTCCATCTGTCCATTTACCATAGAGAATGGAGTGGTGGTTGTGGGAAATGTCACAGTGAATAAAGTCTGTATATCAACATAGACATCTGTAGAGTTGGCTCTCTTTTCCCTGTGTTGATAGCTTCCGAACAATAACTCGAAACAAACTGTTGTGTTTGTTGGACCAGGAAAAAGCTGGGCACAATGGGAGAGTACTCACCATAAATACAGTTCTCCACTGGTGACATTGGTGCAGTTGTGATATATTTCATGATTTACTACACCAACCAGTAATACTATCAGTTCTGGCTCCTTATTGAGTGATGTGCAGGGACCGCTGACTAACTCGTCAGCTATAGTGGTGAAGAAGCCTGGTGATGGGATCCTTTCAGATGTGGTCCTATCTGAGGACATAATCTGTGCGTTCTTGATCTCAGATGGAGATATGGAGACCAGAACAGTCACGTTGATAAAAACTGACTCATCGGTGATGGGCAGATGACTCGTGTGAGCTTCCTCTGGAGACTTTAGATCTAGAAGGTCATTTCTGACCAGCCTGTTAGACAACGATTGAGCTGTTAGGACAAAAAATTGAACATCTATGAGCTTTAAGTTTTAACAAAGGATCAATGTCATCTTTATCAATTATTACAAGAAGGGTGTATGGGCCATAGAGGCAGCCCTAATATAAAAAGGCTTCTGCTGAGGGTGGCCTTTGACCCATAGTTCTCGGAACTTGTAGACATGGCCTTCAATGACCAAAGACACCTCAACATTGACAAATGGACCTTCTCTTCTGTAAAAAGAGACATCGCATCAGGCTACTTGTTAGGCTACTTTCACACTAGCGTCAGCCTTCTCCGGCAGGCTGTTCACCTGCCGGATCCGCTTTGCCGCTAGTGCAGTCAATGGGGCCGGAGCGGACCTCCGGTGGCACGCGTGCACTAGCGGCAGCACGGATCCGGCAGTCTGTTCACCTGGCGTAACAGCCTGCCGGAGAAGGCTGATGCTAGTGTGAAAGTAGTGTGTTATGCCAGGTGAACAGCCTGCCGGATCTGTGCTGCCGCTAGTGCACGCGTGCCGCCAGAGGTCCGCTCCGGCCCCATTGACTGCACTAGCGGCAGAGCGGATCCGGCAGCGGATCGGGCAGGTGAACAGCCTGCCGGAGAAGTCTGACACTAGTGTGAATGTAGCCTAACAAGTAGCCTTAATCTCCACCTTTAATTTACAGTATATAAGTGTTAGGCCTCATGAACACGACTGTTCCGTTTTTTGCGGTCCGCAAAATAGAGATGCCTATTCTTGTCCGCAAAACGGACAAGAATAGGACATGTTATATTTTTTTTGCGGGGTTACGGAAAAGAGCAACGGATGCGGACAGCACTTGGAGTGCTTTCCGCATCTTTTGCGGCCCCATTGAAGTGAATGGGTCCGCACACGAGCCGCAAAAACTGCGGCTCGGATTCGGACCAGAACAAGGGTCGTTTGCATGAGGCCTTAGTATAAGAACTGAGCGAGCAGGAAATCAGCAGCAAAAAATAACCCAGGGGGAAATAACAACATAATAGGGAGATTATGTATTATAGGTAAAGTCGCCTATTAAATGTCTACACAGCAATCACTCGCCAAGATAAACATAGATTAAGTCATTTGCTGGCAACCAGTTTAAAGGGGTTTTCCAGGATTTACATATTGATGGCCTATCCTCAGAATAGGTAATCTGTATGAGATCGGTGGGGGTCCAACTTCTAGGTCCCCAGCCGATCAGCTGTATAGAGAGGCCGATGCGCTCCGTGAGTGCTTAGGTCTCTTCTGAGGCCATGTGACGTCACATTCATCGATCACATAGCCTAGGCAGGCATAGCTGAGCCCCATTGAAGTAAATTAGGCTGAGTTGCAATACCAAGCACAGCCACTATAGAATGCACGGCGCTGTGCTTGGTAGGCTGTAAGGAGGACGCACTGATCACCTGAGCACTGCAGCCTCTTCAAATAGCTGATCGATGATCAGGTATTGCTGGCCAATTCTGATGATAGGTCATCGATATTTTAATGCTGAAAAATCTCTTTAATGTTGGGGTGATTCCTGTGAAATTATTGCGATGAGGGGGCCAGGAAGACAATAGAGAATGATGTGCCCACTCTGTTCACTGACACTATGCTGACATCAAATTACAGTGTCAATATAGTAACATAGTTTATGAGGCTGAAAAAAGACATCTGTCTATCCAGTTCGGCCTGTTATCCTGCAAGTTGATCCAGAGGAAGGCAATTTTAGGGGAAAAAAATTTCTTCCCGACTCCAATCAGGCATCAGAATAACTCCCTGGATCAACAACCCCTCTCTAGTAGCTGTAGCCTGTAATATTATTACACTCCAGGAATATATCCAGTCCCCTCTTGAACTCTTTTAGTGAACTCACCTTCACCACCTCCTCAGGCAGAGTTCCATAGTCTCACTGCTCTTACCGTAAAGAATCCTCTTCTATGTTTGTGTAGAAACCTTCTTTCCTCCAGACGCTTGTCACAGTCCTGGGGAAAAATAGATGATGGGAGTGATCTCTGTACTGACCCCTGATAAGAGGTGAAAGGAGTGACTACTGCTTACTCCATGTTGCTCACAAGAGAACACACATACCGGTATATTGCAGAGAAAAGGAACTTTGGTGCAACGTGCAAATGACTCAGCAAGTGCCTAGTGGGCGGTCCCCAGCAGGCAGGGGCAGATTGGCCATAGACCTTCAGGGAAACTTCCCAGTGGGCCGCCTGAGCCCTCCTCACGGCCGGCCAGTGGAAGTTTCTGGGGGTGTATTTTGTGCTGCTGGCAGCAGTATTTTGTGATGGACTGTGGTATTTGGCGCTGTTGGGGTGGTATAATGTGCCACAATATGGTATTGCTGGCCCGTCTACTTGTGTTGGCACTGCCTTCCATCAATTTGGACCAGACTACAAAACGGGGCCACTTTTAGTATTTTTTCCAGGGCCACTTTAAGTTCCCAGTCTGCCCCTGCCTCACCCAACACCTCATCATTCCTTTCCCAGCTCATAATTAAGCCCTGGATTGAGATTTCACGCATGCACGGTGAACATCCCCTTCTCCGGGCATAGGCATCATAGACTGGAATACAGTCATGATGCTGCGGTCCACAGTGGGGAAATGTTCTGTGCGTACACAGTCTGGGGCTTTTACTGTGCATGCGCAAGGTGGCTGCGCAGTGCTGTGTGATGTACTGTAGAAAAGGGATGGAGATTTCAATCATACCTCGGGGGAGGAGTGGAGAAGGGTTTAGTGAGGAGCGCCTGAGCACTTTCCGTATGCAGGACTGACCGCTAGGCACTCTGGCTCATTTGCGTATTGCCTCTAACGTAATTTTCTCTGCAATTAAAGCTCCGTCTCTGGGAAAAAGTTATGCTTGCAAACTGTCTAAGTCCTCTAATCGGCGCTTATATTACTTTTAAACAAAGCCCGAAGCTGACAGACTCCATTTAATCCAATTTAAAGTTATCATTTTAAAGGGATTGCATGGTATTTTAATATGAGATTGCCGGGGCTCCTACTCCTGGCTCCCCCGACTATCAGCTGTTGCAGCCCACCAAGCACAATGCCTACCATTTGATAGCGGCTGTACTATGAATGGGACTGAGCTGAGCTTAGGCCATGTGCGACGGGACGCCTCCCCCCAGGGCTCCGCTATCGCGACCCAGGTGTGGTAGGAATGCCGAGGTGTAGTGAAGCCTAAATGTCTCTTTATGTGTGTCACAGTGCTCCTACCTGGATACCGCTGGATCCCAGGCTTTGGCTCCGAAGCAATAAAAAGGGGGAATAATTGAGGGATTTGAAAGAATAACTTGAGTCCAGAATTTGAAATGAAAATGAAGTTCAATGGCAGTTTAACTTAAATAAACGTTTCTTCAAACAGTTTTCAGTCTTTGTCTTGGTTCCAGCAGGCTTTAGCATAAACTGGCAGGCAAACTCAACTGTGCTTTATCTCTCTCTCTCTCTGCTGCACTGACAAGTTGACTGAACAACTTGGCTTCTTCTTGATGCTGCACTTCACTCTGTAGTCTGACTTATGTTCAGCCAAAGAACTTTCCTCCTGGCTCCTGAGGCTTCCAAGCTTCTGCCTCCGTGGCCAGCAGTGCTCTGGCTGGCATGGGCACGTCCAGCAGAGACATGCTCCTGTACACCCTTCCCCTTGCTGACTCTAACTGGTCCCCACCCTTCCTGCAGGAAGTAGGCCTAGCCCACTTCTCTCCAGAGGGGGTTAGAATAGAATGGAGAGGTCCATTCTACCTAAATACAGCTCTGCCAGAAACGCTGCCACCTGCTGGTGAACCAGGCACATTACACTTCATAAACAGTTTCATAACAAGATTATCAATACACAATATGGAGAGGACCTGGAACAAAATACATAAAATTACTTTCCGGTTAGCCCATTAGTAGCATTGTGCAGGAGTTGTAACACCACTCTGGGGTGTTACACATGTGACCATAGCATAGGAAGAGGCCTAATCTCTACCGGATCGCAGCTGCCTCTTCATACAGCAGTCCAACTCCGGGACCCCTGCTGATATGATATTGATGACCTATCATGAGGAAAGGTCATCATCAACATGTAAATCCTGAAAAACCTGTTTAAACATCAGGATCAACCCTACCATGTAGTATGCCTGGTTTAATAGGGATAATCCTGCCGACAGGTCCTCTTTAAATGCAGAATTTAAAGTGACAGAAACTAGCTCCATCTATCACCAGTGCAAAAGAGGAAGATGCAACTAGATTTATATCCGCATTTAGTAAACTATTGAGTAATTATCAAACACTTTGCTCTTGGTGCTCTTGCGTTAGACCATATCTTCTGTGTTCACGTACAGTCCTGTATAAGGCTCCGCTGGATTCAACGTTACTTGTCACACCCATATACTGTACATACAGTTCAGTGCTGTTTGCTTTACCTGCATAGATTACAGTAATAAGGAAATGCCTGTGTTTTTTTTATATTTATACCGTATACGATACCTTTACAGCAGGTTACCTATACCTTTATGTTTGCCTCTTATCTGATTGGGATGTCATTTGCATTTATGGTATTGAATGCCTCATGATTTCACAATGAATCTGCATCAAATTGAACTTCCTATGTAGAATAAATAAGGGGTACGAAAGAGGACAATGAGCTTCCACAGTACTACACTCTATACAGTGAATTGAAAAAGTATTCATACCCCCTTAAACTTCTCCACATTTTTTTAGGATGCACCCGTAAATGTATTTTATTGGGATTTTATGTGATAGACCAACACTAAGTAGCAAGTATGTGTGAAGTGATAAGAAAATGATGGTTTTCAAAATTTTTAACATATAAAAATCTGGAAAGTGTGGCGTGCATTTGTATTCAGCCACCTGTATTCTGATACCTCTAAATAAAATCCAGTGTGACCAATTGCCTTTAAAATATAATTAGTAATTAGTAAATAGAGTCCACCTGTGTGTAATTTATTCTCAGTATAACTACAGCTTTTCTGTGAAGGCCTCAGAGGTTTGTTAGTGAACATTAGTGATCAAACAACATCATGAAAACCATGGAACACGCCAGACAGGTCAGGAATAAAGTTGTAGAGAAGTGTGAAGCAGGGTTAGGTTATAAAAAATATATAAAAAATCTGAAAAATGTGGTGTGCATTTGTATTCAGCTCCTGTACTCTGATACCTCTAAATAATATCCAGTGTGACCAATTGCCTTCAAAGGTCACCTGATTAGTACATAGAGTCCACCTGTGTGTAATGTATTCTTAGTACAACTAAAGCTTTTCTGTGAAGGCCTCAGAGGTTTGTTAGTGAATATTGGTGGTCAAACAGCATCATGAAAACAAAGGAACACACCAGACAGGTCAGGGATAAGGTTGTGGAAAAGTGTAAAGCAGGGATAGGTTATAAAAAATATCCCAAGCTCTGAAGATCTCACAGAGCACTGTTCAATCCATTATCCGAAAATGAAAGGAGTATGGCAGACCATCTCCACCATGAGACATGGTGGTGGCAGCATCATTTTGTGGGGTGCTATTCTTCAGCAAGGGTTAGGGAAGCTGGTCAGAGTTGATGGGAAGATGGCTGGAGCCAGGACTGGTGCAAGGATTTTTGCCACCCTAGGCAAAAGCTGATTTTGCCGCCCCCTTGACTCCGCCTATTGACCACACCCTTTGACCCGCCCCTTTTTTGTCGGCCACCTATTTATACAGACTGTACTCTTCATTGTGGTAAGGCCATGTTTTCTCCCTACAGCTACATACCATGTCATTCACAGATCCCCATCAGTGTCATCCACAGATCCCCATCAGTGTCATCCGCAGACTCCCATCAGTGTCATCCACAGATCCCCATCAGTGTCATCCACAGTGGGTACTGTTCACATATACAATTGCGTTTATTCAAGTGGACCGCGCTGCTCCAGAGCAGACAGAAAGTTCTTCCCTTTCAAATCCCCACAGACTTCCTTGGATATGGGAAAGCGATCAGATCGCCTGGATTCACCTTTCCGTTGTGAACAGGATAAAAGAAGGTAACAGGCAGTGTATATAAGTCAAACACCCGACCCAGGTTTCGCTTGAAAAAGCTTCGTCAGGGGTATCTCCCGGGAGTAACGGTATGGTGGTATTATTCACTCACTGTATGTTAGTGTTATTCATGCACTGTATGGTGGTATTATTTAATTAGTGTATGGTGGGGGTGTTTTCAGTCACTGTATGGTGGTATCAGTCACTGTATGGTGATATTATTTAGTCATTGTATGTTGCTGTTATTTATGCACTGTATGGTAGTATTATTCAATTAGTGTATGGTGTATGGTCATATGGTGGTATTATTTAGTCACTATATGGTGATATTATTCAATCATTGTATGTTGGCATTAGGGTTGAGTCAATCAGGTTCGGATTGATGTATCCAAACCCAATTCTTTGAAAAACTACTTTAATAATATGGGCTCCGTCTTACTGTAAAATGTATGTCTTCCGTGGAGGTTTTTCCAAAGTTTCTGCAAATACTGCGAAACCTACTTCGTCTCTCTTCTATCACATTCGTTTATTGGCATAAATTACTGAACTCGACTTCATTATTGAGGCTCAGAGCCAAGTTCAGCTTCATATTTTGATACAGTAATTTATGCCAATAAACAAACTGACATGTGATAGAGGCGAAGTAAGTCTTGCGATATTTGCTGAAACTTTGACCTCCGAGGAGGACATACATTTTACAGTAAGACGGAGCCCATATTATTTATGCAGTTTGTAAATTAAGCCGATTCGCTCAACCCTATAGTCACTATACGGTAGAAATATTTGTTCACTCTATTGTGGTGTTATTCAGTTGCTGTATGTTGGTGTTATGTTGTGTATGTGGCATTAGTCAGTTAGTGTATGGTGGTGTTTTCAGTCACGGTAGTATTATTTAGTTAGTGTATGGCGGTATTATCTAGTCACTGTATAGTGGTATTATTCAGTAAGTATATAGTGGTATTATTTAGTTAGTGTATGGCAGTATTATCTAGTCACTGTATAGTGGTATTATTCAGTAAGTATATAGTGGTATTATTTAGTTAGTGTATGGCGGTATTATCTAGTCACTGTATAGTGGTATTATTCAGTAAGTATATAGTGGTATTATTTAGTTAGTGTATGGCGGTATTATCTAGTCACTGTATAGTGATATTGTTCAGTAAGTATATGGTGGTATTATTTAGTTAGTGTATGGCAGTATTATCTAGTCACTGTATAGTGGTATTATTCAGTAAGTATATGGTGGTATTATTTATTTAGTGTATAGCGGTATTATCTAGTCACTGTATAGTGGTATTATTCAGTAAGTATATGGTGGTATTATTTAGTTAGTTTATGGCGGTATTATCTCGTCACTGTATAGTGGTAATATTCAGTAAGTATATGGTGGTATTATTTAGTTAGTGTATGGCGGTATTATCTAGTCACTGTATAGTGGTATTATTCAGTAAGTATATGGTGGTAATATTTAGTTCTTGTATGAGGTATAGTGGTCTCTCTGGCACGTCACACACCTCACCACACATGGTCTCAAACACTTGGCACCAGACTCTGTCTCTTATAGATGTGCCCCTACCCCCCACTTTCACTTCAACATAGGAGACGGGTACAACATCCCCTGCTGACGCCTTCTCCTCCTACAAAATCTTATTTCTAGGAGCACTACTCTGACAGGCTTGGACGACCCTGGCACATGCGGTGGTCTGCCTGCCATTTACAGATATGTGCTAATAGGCACAAGGACTCCGAGGTACATAATCACGCAGTAAAAACATGGCAGAGCAACAGACAAAAGGAAAGGATTTCTTAGAGGCAATGTTATGTAAAGGGGGAAAGTGTAGGTTCACGCCGCTAACCTGTGCCTTCCACAGAACTTCCCTATGAAAAATGTGGGCTAGTGTCCCATATCAGTTTTTACCGAACAGGGAACAAGAGACAAGTTCACGCGTGCCGCTAATAAGCGCAATGTGTGACTCTAACAGTCAGTGGGTAAATAACAATAAAATGTACAAAAGTATATACCGTCAATATGTGCACTGATAAGGTAATTTGGACAATATGCAAATCTTTGGTCAGTAGTTGATATTCTGATTACTAGGACAGCGTGGACTTCACTCGTATATAAATCAGGGCTGAGGTTACACAGCATCCTTCAGTAAATAATTCCGCTATATAGATAAGGAAATGCAACAATTTTATATGCCCTGTATATACTGCAATGTATTGTTCACGGAAGCATAACATAGGATAAGAAAGAAATATTGTGTAACGGGGATCTGGAGGACACGCTCTGGCAGTTACTTAGACAATTACTATTATGTTGATCGGTGACGGATTCCCATTATACAAAGCTTCTAGTGATGCGTAGCTTCAAGGTTACTTCTTATGTGACTTTTATAGTGTAGATTCACACGTTGTCATGTCGACATGTTCCTGGTATGCTGCTTGAGACGCTCTCTGACAGACACTGCAATCCCCTTTATCGGACACTGTGCAGAGATTTTCTCCATGGCACTGTATAGGGGTCCCCGGCAGGAACATTTTATGGGGTCAATATAACTACCGGTAACTCCGTCCATCCAGTTCCACCTTATTTTCCTGCAAGTTGAGCTAGAGGAAGGCAAAAAAAACCCTATGAGGTAGAAGCCAAATTTCCCCAATTTAAGGGAAAACAGTTCCTTCCCGACTCCAATCAGGCATCAGAATACCTCCCTGGATCAACGACCCCTCTCTAGTAGCTGTAGCCTGTAATATTATTACACTCCAGAAATACATCCAGGCTCCTCTTGATTTCCTTTATTGTACTCACCATCACCACCTCCTCAGACAGAGAGCTCCATAGTCTCACTGCTCTTACAGTGAAGAATCCTTTTCTATGTTTGTGTACAAACCTTCTTTCCTCCAAATGCAGAGGATGTCCCCTCGTCACAGTCCTGGGGATAAATAGATGATGGGAGAGATCTCTGTACTGACCCCTGATATATTTATACATAGTTATTAGATCTCCCCTCAGTCGTCTTTTTTATAAAGTGATAAACCCTAATTTTGATAACCTTTCAGGGTACTGTAGATCCCTCATTCCAGTTATTACTTTAGTTGCCCTCCTCTGAACCCTCTCCAGCTCTGCTATGTCTGCCTTGTTCACAGGAGCCCAGAACTGTACACAGTACTCCATGTGTGGTCTGACCAGTGATTTGTAAAGTGGTAGGACTATGTTCTCATCACGGGCGTCTATGCCCCTTATGATGCAACCCGTTATCTTATTGGCCTTGGCAGTAGCTGCCTGACACTGGTTTCTACAGCTTAGTTTGCTGTTCACTAAAATTCCTAAGTCCTTTTCCATGTCAGTGTTACCCAGTGTTTTACCATTTAGTATGTACGGGTGACTTGCATTATTCCTTCCCATGTGCATAACCTTACATTTGTTAGTGTTAAACCTTATCTGCCACTTTTCTGCTCAAGCCGTATACTGTCCTCTGCAGTATATATACAGTGTACTGTCCTCTGTAGTGTATATATATATATATATATATATTGTATACATACAGTATACTGTCCTCTGTAGTATAAATACAGTATACTGTCCTCTTCCGTGTTAATTACTTTACACAGTTTGGTGTCATCTGCAAAAATGGATATTTTACTGTGCAAGCCTTCTACAAGATCATTACTAAATACGGTATATTGAAGAGAATAGGGCCCAGTACTGACCCCTGAGGTACCCCACTAGTAAAATAGTCTGGCTTTCTCCCTCCAAAACATGCTCTTCTTTAAACCTTATGGTGACTGTGGAAAATTACTAACTTCTCATTATTAGTTAGAAAATCTCAAAACTCTCCGTGTTCATTAACCATTTCCGCAGTGCCATGCAAATGAACAGGTTATACATCACAACAGACATATAAAATGCTGTTACACGGTATTAACTCCTTCAGGACCCTGCCATTTTTCACCTTAAGGTCCAGGCCATTTTTTGCAAATCTGACATGTGACACTTTATCTGGTGATAATTTTAAAACGCTTTTACTTATCCAAGCCACTCTGAGAATGTTTTCTCGTCACATATTGTACTTCATGACAGTGAAGTTTTTGAGTCAAAATATTTTATTTTTATGTATAAAAAATAGCAAATTTACCAAACATTTGGAAAAATTCTCAATCTTCAAAATTTCAATTTCTCTGCTTTTAAAACAGATAGTTATACCTCCTAAAATAGTTATTACTTTACATTTCCCATATGTCTACTTCATGTTTGGATCATTTTGTAAATTACATTTTCTTTTTTGGGACGTTAGAAGGCTTAGAAGTTTAGGAGCAAATCTTAAAATGTTTTAAATTTCCAAAACCCAATTTTTAAGGACCAATTCAGGTCTGAAGTCACTTTGTGAGGCTTACATAATAGAAACCACCCATAAATGGCCCCATTTTAGAAACTACACCCCTCATGGTATTCAAAACTGATTTTACAAACTTTGTTAACCCTTTAGGTGTTCCACAAGAATTAAAGGAAAATATAGAGGAAATTTCAGAATTTCACTTTTTTGGCAGATTTTCCATTTTAATCCATTTTTCCAGTAACAAAGCAAGGGTTAACATCCAAACAAAACTCAATATTTATTACCCTGATTCTGTAGTTTACAGAAACACCTCATATGTGGTCGTAAACTTCTGTATGGGCACACGGCAGGGTGCACCCCAGCACCGCACCAGCAGACGGCGGGACCCAGTATTCACCTGAGGGGTTAGGTCATGTGATATTTTTATACAGCAGGTTGTTACAAACACGACAATACCTAATATGTATACTTTTTTAAATTTATTTGTTTTACACAATAACTGTATTTTTGAAACAAAAAAAATCATGTTTTAATGTCCATATTCTCAGAGCCATAGCTTTTTTTATTTTTTGGCCAACTGTCTTAGGTAGGGTCTCATTTTTTTGCGGGATGAGATGACGGTTTGATTGGTATGATTTTGGGGTGCGTATGACTTTTTGATCGCTTGGTATTACACTTTTTGTGATGTAAGGTGACAAAAAATTGCTTTTTTTTACACTGTTTTTTGTTGTCGTTTTTTTACAGTGTTCACCTGAAGGGTTAGTTTATGTGATATTTTTATACAGAAGGTTGTTACGGACACTTCGATACCTAATATATATACTTTTTTCTATTTATTTAAGTTTTACACAATAACAGCATGTTTGAAACAAAAAAATCATGTTTTAGTGTCTCCATATTTTGAGAGCCATATATATATATTTTTTCCCCCGATTGTTCTATGTAGGGGCTCATTTTTGTTGCGGGATGAGGTGATGGTTTGATTGGTACTATTTTGGGGGGCATACGCCTTTTTGATCTCTTTGTGTTGCACTTTTTGTGATGTTAGGTGACAAAAAAATTATTGTTTTAGCACAGTTTTTATTTTATTTTTTCTACGGCGTTCAGGTGAGGGGGTGGATCATGTGATTTTTTTATTTTTTTTTACTTGAAACTTTATTTTATTATGAAAAAGACTTTTTATTTTTTTTTACTTTTTTTTTCTTCTTTTTTTGCAATGCATTACAATACATCCTGTATTGTAATGCATTGACTGTCAGCTTTTATGCTGACAGCCTGCCTGTGAGACCCAGCCCAAGGGCTGGATCTCACAGGCTTCTGTAGAAGCCAAGCTCCGATGCTTATGAAAGGCATCAGGCTTGCCTTCTCTGCCATCAGGTCCCCGCCACTGCAGCATGGGGACCCAATGGAGATGCAGAGGGCACCTGTACCCTCCGCGAACACTCTGCATGCAGCAGTCAGCTTTGAACGTGGCATACAATGGGTTAACACGTCGGCATCAGTGTTTTAACCGATGCCGGCTTATGCAGCAGGAGCCCGACTGTCAGTGACTGCCGGGTCGGTGCCGGTGATCGGGCGGGCACAGCTTCTGCACCCGCCCAATTAGCCTGCCGTACATGTACAGCGCTGGTCCTTAAGTCACGTCCACCAGCGCCGTACATGTATGGTGCGGGTCCTTAAGGGGTTAAACAGTATAACTCAATTTAAGTTAAACCCTTAAAGTGAAATAAAGTAAGGCATTGATGGCTCACTGCACTGTTAAATGGTAAAAAGTATAAATCTGAAGGTGTGGGCCCTTTACAGAGTAATGAGGGGGGAGTTGCAGACAGCGATCAGGAGAAAGCGAAGCTATTAAATATTTTTTTCTCCACTGCATTCACTAAGGAAAATACGGTAAACTGTCAGATGAAATGCAGAATCTAAAAGTAAATTCCCCATTAAAAGTGCCTTGTCTGACCAAGGAAGAAGTACAGTGGAGTCCTTAAAAGATTAAAATAGACAAATCGTCAGGACCAGATGGCATACATATCCATATCCTAAGAGAATTAAGGGTTAGTTTTACTCTCTTTCGCAATGAATCTCTCTGTCTCCAGTTTGGCTGTTTTGATTTTTCTTTTACATATTCTATTTTTTTCCTTATAGTTTTAGCAGCAAAGATTCAGTCCAGAAGTAGTTTACAGAGGTTTCTGTTCACAAGGGCCAGGTGTAGGCAGCAAGAAAGGTGGCAGAAGTAGTACTCTCAGCCTCTCTCACTATGCACTTTGCAGTCTTTCTCAGTAACCATAGGTGTGCTACTCTGTTCTTGGTAACCCATATCATAGTGTGGTAGGTACCTGAGCAATGTATGCCTTCCACAGTTGCAAAGTCCTTTGCCTTAAACAGTCTGCATCTTCCTGGTGTTACAGTAACTTGCATGGCCTTGATGACTCTTGACCTTCTCAAGATGTCTGTCATCCTCTTAGGAATACTCTAGTGTAGAAGTTGTTCTGCAAGCATTTGGAGTCTCAGAGATAGCAGTTCTCTGGAACTCCAGGGTTGGTCTGCAGAGCTTCTTCAAACACAAACTCTATCAAGGTCTGCACCCACTAAACTCACTAACTAGGTGCGGACTTGAGTCCATCAGCCTGGCAACCTAAATTTTTCCATAATTAACCTCATAGTTGCCAATACTTTACTGTTTCCATAGAATAAAGAAAAGTAATACTTTAACAACAAATGACAGTATTAAACTTGGTAAACTTAAAAAAAAAACGTTTCACTAACAATTAACCCTTTTGCACTGCCCACTAGGGTACTGCATGTAATCATTACTGTACTTATTAGGGCCTGCCGGAGGTGACAGATTCTCATTAACACACTGAAATTAGAACAGAGCTTCTAAATGATAAACACTTTTATGACAGTTTGTGATGAAAGGTTTACTTAATTGTGACATCATCAATATATGATACAGTCTAACAATATATACAAACAATATTGTGACAACAATAGAAGACTACAAACAAATCATGTGCTTTTTATATCATTGTAGTACGACATAACCTATAAAAGGACAGTGCTTATTCTGGAAACTAAAAACTCTTATTGTGGCTCCGATTCATTCTCTCATGTAACTCATTACTAATCAGTGTTCCTCACTGTAAACTCTCCTTTCCACACTCTATCCTGACTGTATCAGCCAGGCTCATCTATCTGTCCAATCACTATGCTGATGCCTCCGTCCTGTGCCAGTCACCACACTAATGCC
The DNA here is from genome assembly GCA_033119425.1 of Bufotes viridis. Taxonomy (NCBI): domain Eukaryota; kingdom Metazoa; phylum Chordata; class Amphibia; order Anura; family Bufonidae; genus Bufotes; species Bufotes viridis. Next base: position 23,249,310 of record CM065597.1, read on the forward strand.
TCTATCCTGTGCCAGTCACTGTCTATTGGCTGGGTTTGGGGTAGCCCCAATGCTACACTGGGTCTCCTGGACACCATTGAGGTGTCACCATGTGTTGCTGCTCTCTGGAAGGGATGGTAAAGCTTGGTGCACCCCAATGGGAGAGTCCAGAGAGTCAGGGTCTACAGTAAACCAGTGTGCTTCTTTGCTGGAGGAATTCAAGTGAGGCATAGGGCTGGCTTCTCCAGTCACCTCCCTGGCAGAAGAAGGGTTTGATGCTGAGGAAAGTCCTGAGGTAGCTGTTCTTCTCTCTCTTCAGAAGGGTGGTACCCTGGTCAAAGGCTAAAGCAACAGGAAGGTAGTGGTGGGCTCACCTGGGTTGTGGTGCAGCACGGACTGCGTCCGGATCCAAGACGTATAAGATTCACCTTAAATGGAAATGGGAAGATGTCCAGCTTGTAGCACCAATGTTCATCTTTATTGTTCAAGCGATAAAAATACAGTGACAGTTATGTCGCGTCTACGCGTTTCAGATCTTAGAGACAATCCTGATCCTTAATCATGACAAAGCAACATTAAAAATGACTCCATATATATGGGAGTGCATCAGGTGAGGAGAATTTCCTCAGTGATGGGATGCCTCCCATATACACGCCCACACACCATGTGCAAGGTAATTACCAATACAAAGTGAAGGAAGACAAAAACAGTAAAAGCACATCAAAAGATTAAAAGAGAAATCATTAATAGCAACAGACAATAATCAATAATGTAGGATCAGATCATGCTTCAAATTCAGGCCATTAGGTGAGCAGGAGCCCATTTTATATATCCAATAAGACTCCCTGTTGAGGAGTTTTTTGCGGTGGTCCCCACCTCTGATAGGGGGGAAGACCCGTTCTACTCCCTGGACTCGCATGCTATTCACACTGCCGGCATGTACTGCGGCAAGGTGAAGGCTAGCTGCAGACACACCTCTATCCCATGTATGTGGGATATCAGAGATGTGTCTGCAAACTCTAGTCTTCAAACAATTGGTGGTGCAGCCAATGTATTGGAGTGCACACTCAATGCAAGAAATGCAATATACTACAAAGGATGTATTACAATTAATGTATTGCCAAATGGCAAATGTTTTATTTTTAGAGAAAGAGGTAATTTCACCCCCCACCATCATGTAAGTACAACACGTACAGATTTTGTGACCACATTTGTAGTTGCCCAAATATTGCAGCCAGGTGGGACGAGATTGCGATTTCTCCCTGAACAAGGATGGGCTGACTTTATTCTGTAAGCTGGGTGCTTTGCGGGACACACATTTTATCCCGCCTGCAACAATATGCCGCCATTCCTTCTCCATGGATAGTATAGGCAGGTGCGATTTAATAATGTTGCAAACCTGCCTGTATTCCAAGCTATAGCTAGTGACAAAAACCGGTGTGCAGGTATATGAGGGACTCTTCCGTTTTAATTGTGCTTTTTGGGGAAATATGAGGTTTTTCTGTGGAATGCTGAGAGCGTGGTCCTGGGCTGTTTCCAAGCTATGTTTCGGATATTTTCTGACTGCAAGGCGACCAGAGGCTGCTTGCATCTCCATGCGACACCTGTCATCCATAGTGCAATTCCGTCGTACCTGGTCAAAGGCTGGAGGCCCAGAGTCTGTGGCAGAGTAACCCCATCCCAGCATCTTCTTCTGGTCACTCAGTAGTCTGGCATAATCTCCTCTTCTAACCACTGTTCCCTAACTGCAGAACACTAGGGGCTCTGACCGCTCTCCTTATATACAGTTTCTGGATGAACTAGAACCTTCTAGTGTGAGGAGTGGAGAAACTCAGCACAAACAGATACAATGTTACAACTCCCGTCTCTCATAGACTTACATTACAGCTTCAGTCTTTCAGTTCATTAAGGCCTCTTTCACACTACCGTTGTAAGGATCCCCGCCGGATCCGTCACAACGCCACACACCTGAAAGCATTTGAAGACTGATCAGTCTTCAAAATGCTTTCAGTGTTACCATGGCAGCTAGGACGCTACTAAAGTCCCGGCTGCCATGGAAAAGTAGTGGGGAGCCGGGGGAGAAGCTACTTACCGTCCGTGCGGCTCCCCGGGCGCTCCACAATGACGTCACAGCGCCCCTACGTCGCATGGATCATGTGATCCATACGATCATGCCTTCAGGATTTTTGGCCAGAGGAAAATCCGTAGCATGCTGCGGATTTTGCTACGGCCAAGAAACGTCTCAGTAATGAACTGAAGACATCCTGATGCATCCTGAACGGATTTCTCTCCATTCAGGATGCATTGGGATAATCCTGATCAGTATCTGTCCGTCCTAGAGCCCCGAGGACGGAACTCTAGGACGGAAAGCAAAAGCGATAGTTTGAAAGAGGCCTAACCCTTTCCAGAGAGCCTTGCAAATACAGTGCAAATGAACAGGCTATCTATATATATATATCCCAACATACATATAAAATGCCGGTACACAGTATTAAACAGTATAACAGTAACAGTATAACCCTTTCAAGTGAAATAAATTAAGGAGTTAATGACTTTGCTCACTGCACTGATACCTTCACCTTGTGCCAGTCACTGCATAGGTGCCTCCAACATGTGCCAGTCACTGCACCAACGCTTCCACCCTGTGCCATTCACAACACTGGTTCCCCATCCAATACAGAATATAATTTAAACGTGTTACTTTCTCCTCCATCATCTCTTATCTATCATCTGCCTTGCTCTATGTTCTGCATAGCTTCACATTACATGACATTACATTACATAGCACAACAACAAACATTTGCAGATACCCCCTGCTGCTGGGTACTGTAATCAGGGTCCTTTCACACTAGCGTTTTCAGGATCCGGCATAGAGTTCCCTCGTTGGGGCTCTTTGCCGGAAGAATACTGATCAGGATTATCTCCATGCATTCTCAATGGAGAGAAATCCATTCAGTATGCATCAGGATGTCTTCAGTTCAGTCACTGAACGTTTTTTGGACAGATAAAATACTGCAGCATGCGGAGCAAAACGCAATTTGCCACAATAGAAAATGGATCCGTCCTCCATTGACTTTCAGTGGAGTATATGACGGATCCGTCTTGGCAATGATAAAAAATAGTTAAATTTAATACAAGCGGATCCGTTCAAACGGATGCATGCGGTTGTATTATCTGTAACTGAAGCGTTTCTTTCCGGCATAGAGCCCTGACAACGGAACTCTATTCCGGATCCTGAAAACGCTAGTGTGAAAGGACCCTTACACAAAGCAAGCACTTTAACTTTCTAAATTGATTGTAAGCTCTTGTGGTCAGGGCCCTCACAGCTATGTAAATTGCTGATTAGTTTGTTACTATGTAACAAACTGACTGATTTGTTGGTGCATGTATCCTCTGTAAAGTGCTGCGGAATATGTTGGTGCTATATTAGTGGATTGTTATGCACTATTGTAATACCGCCACCTATGGAGAAACACGTGGAAGTTAGTAAGGAGAAGGCGGTTCCTTTCTGGTTCTGAATTGTCTTTTATAGTAACATAGTTTGTAAAGACATACAGCGATCCAGTTCAGCCCAAAAACTGTTGTTTGCAGATAATCCACATATAGACTATATTGAGGAATGACAAGTCATTGAGGAGGTTTCCGCCTCTTCTTCTTTGTCTTGGTTTATACCCATGTATAGCCAGGCTGGCCCCCCGGAGATGGCGGACATAACATGTCAGGGCTGCATGTCACAGATAAAGCTGAAACTCCACTTCCTCTTCTCCTCCTGACGCTGGATGATAGAAAATGGGAGAGTGAGACATGGACAGACTGACCCAGGCACGGCACGAGACACAGTGACTGGCAAGCAGGTGGTATAGACACAGAGACTGGCACACAGGTGGTAGAGACACAGAGACTCGCACACAGGTGGTGGAGACACAGAGACTGGCACACAGGTGGTGGAGACACAGAGACTGGCACACAGGTAGTAGAGATACAGAGACTGGCACACAGGTGGTAGAGACACAGAGACTGGCACACAGGTGGTAGAGACACAGAGACTGGCACACAGGTGGTGGAGACACAGAGACTGGCACACAGGTGGTAGAGACATAAAGACTGACACACAGGTGGTAGAGATACAAAGACTGGCAAACAGGTGGTAGAGACACTGAGACTGGCACACAGGTGGTGGAGACACTGAGACTGGCACACAGGTAGTAGAGACACAGAGACTGGCACACAGGTGGTAGAGACACAGAGACTGGCACACAGGTGGTAGAGACACTGAGACTGGCACACAGGTGGTAGAGACACTGAGACTGGCACACAGGTGGTAGAGACACAGAGACTGGCACATTGGTGGGATAGACAATAATGTTCAGACAGGGAGTCAAGTTACAGAGACTGGCACATAGGGGATATAAGTGAATAGCATACAAGTGGTAGAGACAGTGGCTGGCACATAGATTGCGTAGGTACAGTAATGCCTGGACAGGTATTATAGAGAAAGAGACTGGCACACAGGTAGTATAGACTCAATGACTGGCACACAGGTAGTATAGACTCAATGACTGGCACACAGGTAGTAAAGACTCAGAGACTGGCACATGGGTAGTATAGACTCAGTGACTGGCACATGGGTGGTATAGACTTGGTGACTGGTGCATGGGTGAAATAGGCTCAGAGACTGGCACACAGGTATTATAGACTCAGTGACTGGCACATGGGTGGTATAGACTCAATGACTGGCACACGGGTGGTATAGGCTCAGAGACTGGCCCACAGGTATTATAGACTCGGTGACTGGCACGCGGGTGGCAGTCAGGTCTTAATCTGAAGAACAGACGTCCACCGGACACAATGGATTTTCGGGTCGTCTTGGCGCTTGCTCTTGTGGTGCCCTGTGGAGTGGAAGGTAAGGCGGACGGCACAGCATACATACCCTGATGTCATGTCTACTGTATCTTCTGAGAATGATCTCGTGATAACCTATGGGAGATCTCATCTGAGAATCCATAACTATTATATATATGACTATATCATAATGACAGGATACATTATAACTGAGTCGGACTATTGATGATAACTAATGGACATCTCTGTAGCTTTATCAGTATCTAATGAAAAGCTCTGCAACTTTCTAATAGAAGGCCACTGCTTGATGTCAGAGAATAGAAACCTTCTAGTTTTCTCATCCTCTTTTCTTCTTGTCCTCAGGTTGCTCCGTCCCCCCGTCTCCGTCCCTCTCTCTGTCCCTATTGAGTGGGCGCAGGACACATAACTCCCTGCAGTGCCTCCTCTGCCTGGACAGGAAAGCCTTTTCTCAGCACAATTACACCTTCACCCTCACCAAGAATGGAAAAGCGGTGAAATTCAGCCAGGTGATGGGCCGGAAAATATGGTACCCGCTGGACAACAAGAAGAACAACACCGGCTTGTGGGGGTGTAATGTGCAGGAGTTTCCTGACCTCAGGGCAGAGTATTATGTGGGGCTTCCCACACCTGACCCCCCAGGACTAAAGAAGGCAGACACAGGTAGGCAGACACAGGTAGGAAGACACAGGTAGGCAGACACAGGTAGGCGGACACAGGTAGGCAGACACAGGTAGGAAGACACAGGTAGGCAGACACAGGTAGGTAGACTCAGGTAGGCAGACACAGGAAGGCAGAGGGTATGACTGAGTGGTACAATGCAGGCAACACCGTTTGATACTGGAGGATGGCCGTGCACATTCAGGACAATATTGTAACCCGGGCAGATGAGTCACAGGGCAGGTATGAGAGGTATGAACTTGACCTTCACCCTGAAAGGCAATACTGTGATAAATGGTAAACCAGTAAGAACCTGTCATCCCTTTTAGGGTGATAATGTGACGGTCTGGAGGTATGAGCGAGTCCCACTTCTTGTAGGGCAATAATGTGATACAGATATGAGAGGTGGTGGCTTGTCCCTCCTCTCGTGGGGCAATTATGGAGTACCACAAGGAGGGTGATACGTCGTGTGTACACAGGCCCTGGACATAGCTGTCTAAGGCTACATTCACACGACCGTATTTTTCATTCCGCATCCGATCCGCATCCGTTTCCGTTTTTTGCGGAATAGATACGGTCCCATTCATCTCTATGGCCTTTTAAAATTTGTGGACAACTTTCCGTAAGTTGTCTAATCCGTGTGTCCGCATATTTCATCCGCAAAAATATGAAGCATGTCCTATAATTGTCCGCAAAAATCGGTCCGCAGCCCCATAGAAGTCAATGGGTCCGCAAAAAACGGATAACATACGGAAAGGTTTCCGTATGTTATCCGTATTTTGCGGGTCCGTTTCCGTATTATTATTAGAATATTTTATTGAAGAACATGCCCCTATTTTCCCTCCCTCCAGTTCAGTATTTTGCGGATCCGCAAAAAACGGAAGACATACGGAAGCCTTCTTCCGCAAAATGCGGACATACGTCTTCCGTTTTTTGCGTCCGTAAAATACGGATGAAAAAAATACGGTCGTGTGAATGTAGTAATGGTGAGAAATGCTGAAGGTACCCTGTGACAGTCACTCTGGGTGATTCATATATCTGGGTCAGGATGTGATGGACGTTGTAGGTGAGCTACACTGGGGACAGGGGGAAGCGCCCAAGGGTGAGGCTACACTGCGACTTTTTGTAGCGCGTCTGACTGCTTTTAACTATCTAACTACAGCTGCAGTCCAAATGAATTCAATCTTGTGGACTGCAGCTGTCATTTAGTAGTTAAACACAATCAGTCCTCATTTAATCCAAGCATTAATGTGTGTGGTGGTAACAACACTGAGGTGATGCTGCCATCTACTGGCCAATTGTATTATTACTGTTGGAAGATGGCCCAGATTTTCTAATGACTTTCTGCCTCCATTTTAGCTACAGTTTTGGAGCGTTTTGTTAAAAATATGTCTCATCTCGTGTTTTAGACTCTCCCGACAAGCTCTACAAAGTGTCTAGCTCAGCGGAAACAGAGCGGGCCATTCATTTTGTAGTGCCATAATAAAACTTATATTTGTAGATGTTCACCTCTCTGCTGTCTCCCACTTCTAAGTCTATGACTTAGCGGGCACAGAGGCATTGCCTAAAGCGCAAATTTTTCTGTTGTTAAAAATCTGAAAGAAAGTAAGACAACTAAAAGTCACCTAAAACTTTTAGACAGGCGGTCTACAGATTTATCATACAACCCAGTGAGAATTCAGGAACATTTCATGACTCCCTGTCTTCCCAGTGTAACTCGTAGCTATTCTGGGCCAGTATGATGTGCGGATGCTTAAAGGGGTTTTCCAAGATTTTGATACTGATGACCTATTCCTAGGATAGGTCATCAGTATCTGAACAGCGGGGGTCCGACACTTAAGCCCCCCGCCGATCAGCTGTCAGAGAAGGCAAAGGATAGGTAATTAGTATCAAAATCTCGGAAAATCCCTTTAAGAACCTTTCAGTCTCCTGATTCAAGTTGCTCAGGTCTTAAAGCAGTACTGAGAGCCCATAAAGACTGTTCTGCCCCCTGCAGGGTGATACATGTATAGCAGAGCAGTATGAACAGGCCCCTCCCCCTGTAGGGTGATAATGTGACACATATAGTAGTGCATTATGAACCTGCTCCTCCCTTTGTAGGGTGATAAAGTGACACAAAAAACAGAGCGGTATAAACAGGCCCCTCCCACTGTAGGGTGATAATGTGAAAGATATAGTAGAGAGACATGAACCTGCCGCTCCCCCTGTAGGGTTATAATGGGACATATACAGTAGAGCATTGTGAACAGGCCCCTCCCCCTGTAGGGTGATAATATGACACAAGTAGTAAAGCGGTATGAACAAAGCAGTAGGGTGATACATGTAGTAGAGCGGTATGAACAGGCCCCTCCCCCTGTAGGGTGATAATATGACACTTGTAGTAGAGCATTATGAACGGGTCCCTCCCCCTGTAGGGTGATAGTGTGACACATGTAGTAAGGCATTATGAATAAGCCCCTCCCCCTGTAGGGCGATAATATGACACATGCAGTATAAACAGGCCCCTCACCCTGTAGGGCGATAGTGTGACACACCTAGTCAAGAAGCTCTGTTCGGCGACTGTTACAGTGTGGTAATAATGACGTATGATGGCGCTATATGACAGTAAATCTATAACCCCGCCACCTCCCTCAGCCTCTCACAGCATAGACTGATTCAGTTTCTGCCCCAGTACAGTTTACAGCCTGATTTCCCATACACCTGCTGTCACTGCGCCGCCCCCTGTGTCTCACTGCCAGTATTACAGTCCTCAGTAATTTAATATTTCCCTGTCATTTACATTACAGAAGAGGCCTCTGCTCCCAGCGCCTCCACCATGTCCACGAGAATCCTGCTGACCATCATGACTGCAGCGCTTCTACTGATAATGCTCACTATCGTGATCTGCTTGACCTCGGGCATCCTGCTAATGAAACGTCGCAGGTAGGTGATCATATCCAGGTAGAGGAAATACAGGTGCAGCAGAGCTGGATTTGTCACTTTCATCGTGGCGTTTACATAATGTTTTTTTTTTCTGGTCTTATGTAAGTAAAGATCTCTGCTTGCTTGTTTATGTTTGAAAGCTGTATAAATGTAGGCCTCATTCTGACGGCTGTAAAGCAACACAGTCAAAATTTTTCTTGAATTCCTTCCATTAATCAATTTGTGACTTTTTCCTGTAACTGATAGAATTCTGTCTGCATGCAGCCACCACTAGGGGGAGCTAACTGCATATGAATTTATTCTGCTGGCCGTCAACTGAAAGGGAGCTCCATCTAGTGGTGATTGCAGGTACTGTAGCTGCTATGATGTTGCAGGAAGCAGATCATTGTCGGCCCTTTGAGCTGTTGCTATGGCAACAGGCACCAAAAAAAGAACCTAAACAATGGGCAGAACATTTGCGAAGCTGCTTAGCCAACACCAGGGTCAGATAACCATAGGGGACTGCCTTAGGGATACTAGGGATACTTTCTACTGTTTCCCTTTAACAGATAAGAGAAATATTCAAATATTATTCAGCTCTAACCACGTTTTAACCTTTTATTTTTTTTTAGAAGAACATCCACTCCCCGTCAACATCGCCAAGGTAAGAGATTTTCTAAAATCCTAAGGGGTTCACTTACTTTTGTAAATGTTTAGATTTACTTGAATTTATCTTGAATTGCGTGATGCCTTCTTCTTCCCTCGTGACTAAAGCGATACTTAGAACTTGGCACCAGAGCGCGGTGCATTGTGGGACCTCAGGTGGCAGTTGGTCACATGTCTGACAGCAGGGCGGAGCCAAACTGCTGACGGTTTCCCAGAGCAACCAGCAGAATTCTGAAAGCGGCTATGGAGAGGAACCGAAAAGAGACCTTTCTTGGGGCTCTAGGCCGGGTTCACTTGCCCAGTAGATGGTTTTCATACTTACCATCCCGTAAAATGTAAAATTTGGGATATTCGCTGCCGTCGCCAAAATGCCCTTAAAGGGGGGGGTTATGCTTTTGCTACGTGACCTCAGTGCGCGTGTCCTCACCTTCTCGAATTTGCTTTTTTTGCATTACAGACAGAAAGAGATCTGACAACTTCCCGCTCACTGAAAATGTCAGCACCGACCCCGGCCACCCTAAACTGGAGCCTGTGAGTATCAGCGGCCGCAGTGCCTCCCTCTGCTGGGGATATCGGGAATTACATGCCTATATTCTTGAGATCTCGTTGTGATAAATTTTCCAGGACACGGAAGTATCTTACGTGGAGCTGGAGATCATACGGGATCCTTTCCGAAAACCTTCCAAGAGTCATAATACAATATATGCCAACATCATGTGACCAGACGAGGCCTGGCGGGGGGCGACGAAGCAGATACAGTATATGTGTAGGATTTCATGTGATCACGAGAAGAAGGATTGCGAAGATGAAGAACCCCACAGTCTTCCTCTCTGCAGCCGGAGACGGCTGATAACAGGGAGCAATAGACTGCGGCCTATACAGTATATCTTCATATCCACAATTTCTTAGGCCCATCGCAACAATTTTTTGGGCTCCATCCACCATTCTTAGTCTATGGGACCCGACAAGATCTGACCAGTTGGATTTTCCCAGTCCATTCCTTATGTTTACCATTAAGATAAGCGGCAACACTTATCTCTAGGGGGGTATGGTAAAACCTTGCTTTTATTCATCATCCCAGTGTGTATCTTTTACTGTATGACTTTATACTAATGCATTTCAGGTTTTCTTGAGGATAAATTATTCACAATGTGTGAAATGTAAGTGAATAATAAACTACAGAAGGCTTGGCGCCCGGAGCACTTCTTATGTAGACACAGGCACTAGTCATGAAATGGTTAATGGATCTGATCCCCCTCTAGGTACAGAATTCATCTACAGCAAGAAATTCAAATGCATGACTTGTGCTGATCTCAGGTTATAGTCTGACAGTTCAGAACTGAATTCACAATTCTGCAAGCTTCAGAGCAGAGATCTCCCAGCATTCCTTACTGGCTGAAGTGCACAACGCTCTGCATTATATATGAATGACATCTTTACACCTGTTCTGTACAGTAAACTAATGTAAGAATTACCGACTGCTCCTCCCGCCCCGACATTATAGGTGATTTTTTGTTTTCATTTTTGTGGTGGTGTTTATAACAACAAGGTTGCTGACTGACTCCAGCAGCAGAATAGTGAGTGCAGCTCTGGAGTATAATACAGGATGTAACTCAGGATCAGTACAGGATGAGTAATGTATGTACACAGTGACTCCACCAGCAGAATAGTGAGTGCAGCTTTGGAGTATAATACAGGATGTAACTCTGGATCAGTACAGGATACGTAATGTATGTACACAGTGACTCCACCAGTAGAATAGTGAGTGCAGCTCTGGAGTATAATACAGGATATAACTCTGGATCAGTACAGGATACGTAATGTATGTACACAGTGACTGCACCAGCAGAATAGTGAGTGCAGCTCTGGACTACTTATGTAGCAATCATTATCTTGACACTGAAGTTAACCTGTTGCAAGAGACTTCTACTTGACTTTTTCCACAGCTTTTGCAAAGTGCTACCATAGTCGAGCTGGAAACTGTTCCATCTGTAAAAAATGGGATATAAGTACTTTGAGTATTAATCGGCTATCCCTGGCGATTAAGTGTCCATCATTTCAGAGGTCAGTAAAAATCAAACAGGCCACGTTGTCTTGAAGCCTTTTATTTATAAAGTCAAAGGGTTAAAAAAACAAAACCAGTTTCCAGCATATCGTAGATGAGAGAACAGGGGGTGGTCTACTGTACCTTACTGAGACTCTAGAGAATAAAGGGGCACAAAGTGCATGGAACGAGATAAACGAAGATCCACTCTCTGAAACCAGGGGAGCTCGATCCCTTCCAGACACCCATTCAACCAAAAATAGCACCAGAAGGCAACATCAGAATACCGCCCGGCTAAGATATGACTGCCAGGATGTGCCGTCGACAATCATGACTGCTACATTCAGAACGACCACAGAAGAGGTGACAACTGTGACAAGTCGTAAGGCAGTACACGGTAGAAATAGCCAGGTTGCCCTTTGGCAGTCAACAGGCCGATTGCTTCTTAGTGTGCGTCGCTGTAGAAGTGTTCTCTAAACAGTCATTATCCAGCTGGTGCAGAACTACAAACCCCAGCATGCCCTCCAGGCGGACGTTGTAGTTTGTAGCAGCTGGAGAGAAGCAATGATTGAACCTGATCTATTGCTATGACCACCACCACTGCCCTTATCAGCCCAGGCAATTCAGACAATAGCATTACACTTACAAAAAATTCTAGGCCCAACATGGATGCAAACATCTGATTGGTTGGAATAGTCCGCTATTTTTTTCCCCCTTTGGTCATATTTCCATAGATGCCCTTTCATTCTGTACTGAATATTATAAAAAAACTTTCAAAATCGATAACCCAGAATGTAATCACATCTACAAATTCCACCTACTTCTATATTGCAAAAATCTGATTAATAAAGCAGTGGTAAGGAAAAGTAACAGTTGGGTTCTGCTATGCCTCTTCACCGCTCTTCGCCCTCGGTTCAGTGACATTCCATTCACAAGCTGATAACAAAGCCATCCAAACCAGGCTGCTATGGACAAGCTACCCGACAATCACATTGAGACGATTATGGTTGTCAGGCAGTGTATTCCTAGCAACAGAACTGTCAAACTAGATTAATCAGCTCAGCTCATAACTTGACTGGCACCAGGCATGTAGGAGGGGAGAAGCCAGACCATTCCCGTTTGCATTACTAATCAGATTTTTCCCTGCAATACATTCAGATGAGTGACAAATGAGGGACGTGAAGCCAGCACAGGAAAACAGGAGAGAAATGAAGGATGGAGGAGGTAGAGAAAAGGAGCGAGGTAGAAAAAAGCAAAACTGGGGTTTGGGGTGGGGGACGATTTAACCATTTCAAAGGTTATACAATAATAACAACCAGTATCCACCTTCAAAATGCCCACCACTGTGTGAACGAGACGAATACATCTTAAAACAGAGGTTTATGGTAGACAAGAGGATATAGGCATTCTAATTAGCACCAAAAAGCCTGCAGTCAAGCATCAGTTTTCATTCCCTCGGTATTAGGCCTCATGCACACAAACAGATTTTGTTTTGGTTTCCATTCAGCTTTTTTGCGGATAGGATGTGGACCCTTTTTTTCCATGGGTCCGCAAAAACTGCGGACGGCACACCATGTGCTGTCCGCATCAGTATCTCGGTTCCGTAGCCCCGCAAAAAAAAAAAAAAAGCGCATGTCCTATTTTTTCTAGTTTGCGGACAAGGATAGGCATTATTACAATGGATCCGCAAAAAAGGATGCCTTACGGAACGTTATCCTTTTTTTGCAGATCCGCAGTTTGCGGACCCCAAAACACAAACGGGCATGTGCATGAGGCCTTAGGCTACATGGACACGACCGTATGTGTTTTGCGGTCAGCCCAAAAAAAAAAAAAAAAAAAGGATGACATTCCGTATGGAATCTGTTTTTTGTGGATTCGTTATTTTTGCGGATCTGTAATCCCTATCCTTGTCCGCAACCTAGAAAAAAAATAGGACATGCTCTATTTTTTTGCGGAATGGAAAAACGGACATACGGAAACGGAATGCACAACGGAGTACCTTCCTTTTTTTGCGGACCTATTGAAATGAATGGTTCCGCATATGATCTGCAAAAAAAAAAAAAAAAAAAACACGGAACGGACACAAAAAGAAAATACGTTCGTATGTATGAGCCCTTAGCATAATAGTCTGTGCTGGGGAAATTGCTTAAAGAGGAGACACTCTAAATGGATTTTTTGGAAAAATCTGATTAATATGGCCGAGATCTAAAAGAGTGCCGACAAGGCCACCTGCTCCCCAATTCAGCTACGTAGTAAATACCCAAGTAATCTAAGACAGGTTGCTAGATAGGGGTGTGCCCACCAAAAAAACCATTTAAGCTGTTAGGCAGTGCATTCCTAACAACCGGTCTCAGATGAGTTAAAATATGTACTGGCACTGGGGGGGGGCATTCCTGGTCAAAGCCTGCATTAGTAATCAGATTTTCTATACCAACAGTTGTAACCATAAAGTAAACAGCATTTTCTAGGTGAATGTCAGCACCATCTAGTGGCCGCATGAGACATTACAGCAACAGTCATTTAAATAGGCTTGCGCCTGATGACGTGTAAAGGCCTCCGTCATTCAGTTATGGATTAGTAATAAACTAGATGAGCCGCTAAAAATTGCAGTCGACAGCCTACGATATTTAAACTCCATTATCTTAACCAGGTCGGGCTAGATCCTCTCACCTATAGGAAGATGTGTAAAAAAAGAACAAAACAAAAAAAGTCTAATTCCAGATAACTACTGAAATCTACAGGCAGCCTGATCCTAGATATGTATATACGCACTGTGCTACAGGCTGTGTGCATTACTGTAAAATATGTACGATACCATTAAACCCATAGACTGACATGTTTGCTGTACGGCGAGATATGAGAGGGACGGCTGCTGCCTCTATACTAACAGCTCAGTGTCAGTTTGGGTGGTCTGACAACTAGCCTCAAGGTGGTCGACAACTCAGATCTCTAGCTTGCGATTTATCAGTATAGAGCAGGCGGTCAGACAGCCTCCGATCTTCGAGACCTCTGTGCAAGACGCAGGGACCAGCGTATAATCCGTCAGCTTCTGAAAGACCTGGATGAAGAGAAAGCAGATAACTTTATATTATAAAGGGTACATTCCGAGCTGGGCCACAAGTGAACAGTTAGTACATGGAAGGGGTTTTAGTCAGGGGCGCACCACCAATGAGGCGAGGTGAGGCAGCATTGGGAAGGGGCAAGAGGGGGCAGCAGAAGGGCCATGGGCAATGAGCACCTTTATTGTTTCAAAAGGGTTAGGTTAAGAAATTGGCATGGGGGGGGGGTGCTTCAGTTTTCGCCTCAGGCAGAAGAAAGGCTAGGTGCACCCCTGGTCACAGCCAATAGTCTCGCACTACGTTTAAAGGGGGTTTCTACTTGTCCTTAGCCCATCAATGTATAATATACCTGTGGCTGTGTCGAATACTCCAACTCACCCCATAAGGGTAAACAGGATGTAGCTGCAGTACCAGGCACAACCACACTCCTATAGGGGGTCACTGTTCTGGCTGCTGCAGTGAAGGGGCAGCGAAACCCGAAAACCTAACAATGGGTCTTGTGCTGCCAAAAGTTGCCGTGGACTCTATAAACTATAAGAAGGCTAAAATGTCTTAACACTTATTTTTAGGTTCGAAATTTTGTATCGATTACTGGTCGTTTCAGAATTATTATTTTTTTTATAGAAGTTGAAGCACCAAAACCCCATAGTGCATGTGAAAGTTTTGTCAGGTCTGAAGCCACCACTAGGGGGAGATCACTGCACACGTCACCCACTGAACTCAATGTTACCTGAATAAATCCACATGAAGCACACTGCTCCCCCTAGTGGCGGATGGAGGAATTGGCTATGCAAAGCAGGGGATTCAGAGCTCTGTATCAGATAAGAACAGAGTTTTGAACCCCAAAATTAAAATTTGGGATGCTGCAGAGCATTCTGGGAGATTTAGAAACATTACAGGGGAGAAAACAAGGGGCCCTATAGCAAAGATACAGATTAGACCACCAGGTTCTGCTTGACCCCATCGCCCAGAAAAAGCGTCCAAGATGAGGACAAGACCAGTCTAAAACGCACAGACCCTCGGAAAGGTCAGGAATACATCTGGAGGAGATCCCCCAGTCTGATATAGTCACCTGGACACTGTTTGGATATTCCTCTGCGCTGCGATGAACCAGGACGTTGGATTTTGGACCCACGCGAGCATAGATGCAGTTGGCGGCGGGGTCGTCGGGCACGGTCAGTGTCTCGTAATGGTGGTCCGTCAGCTGCTCCATCATCTGATGAAGTGAAGGACATGTATCCGGCTTTTACATCCCCATTGCATAATTTATAGAGGTAAAGCAATACACGGGAAATGGATGCTCCTATGCTTGTATTGCAGGATTGCTGATGGTTTCCACCCGCCCCCTTCTCAGTCTTACCTTGAGTGCTTTTTTAGCAGTGTCACTGCTGCCGATAACCAGGGTGTCAGGGCCGCCCATGCTGCAGAAACTCTTTAGGTGTAAATCTCCTGCGACCGGTACAGTGGAGACTGCATAATCCTAGGGGAAGGCAAGGTTTGGAATATTTAAAGGGGTTGTCCCATCATAACACCTATCCGGGAGGTGAGTGATCGATGGCTGGGGGGGGGGGGGGGGGGTGTTTTGCACCACTGTGACTCCCAATGATTACAAGAACAGGGGTCCTGTGTCCCCTCTTTGAATGCCACCAGGGTCACCGGACATGATACTACGCTACGCATTCTCTATGGGACTGACCGAGATGGCTGGGTACAGTAGTCCGCCCAATAGAAAACGAATGGTGTGGTAACGCCTGCGTGAGCATCGCTCCATTTAAACAGCAACACGACCTCCAATCTTGGGATTGGCGGGACCCCAGCGATCAAACAGACAATTTCTTTAAGGCATCGACCACAACAGCATGCTGCCGGGACTGATATACCATGAAATGGAGTCATTTTAAAGGGTATGAATACTTTTGCCAACTATTTTCTACTGCTATAATGCATCTAAAAGAAAAGACAAAAGAACTTAGCCTATAGCCTTGATCAGGGGTGAGCGAATCACGCTTCGGATCCAAGATCCAAAGTGGATTTGTTCCCCCCCATATAGACCTGTCTCTATACAGCATTAAAGCACGGGAATTAATTGACTTTGGATCTTGGATCCAAAGCGCTATTCACTCACCCCTAGTCTTGATTTAAATTTAATTTTTTTTTTAAAAATCTATAATTTTATGTATGCAGCTCCAATACAGACCTATGTGTCTCCATGGTTACCAGGGGCTCTGTGCAATCTGTTCCTGCAGTCATACTCCCCTCTATCAGTTTTCGACTTCTGGGTAACCCTACCGAATGCACGTTAGCTTAAGGGCTTGTGCGGCCATTTCGTGCATTGGGGACCGCAATTTGCACGGTCGTTTGGTAGCCTACAACCTCTTATCCAATCCAGTACTGAGCCGCGCCCCCTGCACTGATCACATGACGGTGACGTCACCCCAGGTCCTTAGTGTTGTCCAAGGTTCGGGTTCATTGAAGAATCCCCTTATGGATTCCAAATGCTGTTATGGTCCGTGGTAGCGGAATCCATAACGGGATGCTACGATAACCCGAACCCGAACTTTGGATGCCGAACTTAAAACACAAGTTCGCTCAACTCTAATCCAGACCCATTCAACTTGAATGGGTCCGCACCACAAAAAAAAAAAAAAGAGAACAAGTTCTATTTTTTTGAGCTGCGGAGGCACAGAGAGAAACCTGCTTCTGTGGGGTTCCGATCCGTGCTTCCGTTCTGCATCAGTGATGCGGAGTGCACAAGGGCCAGTGTTCATGTATTGTGGACAAGAGGACTCCTTATGATTCATAAGGAGAAGCACAGGCAGGAGGACTCCTTATGATTCATAAGGAGAAGCACAGGCAGGAGGACTCCTTATGATTCATAAGGAGAAGCACAGGCAGGAGGACTATCCCCGAGTAGAGATGAGCGAACTTAAAAAAAAAAGTCCGGTGTTCGGGTTGTGGTAAGTCGCGCATCCCGTTATGGATTCCACTATAGCGGCATATGGAATCCATAAGGGGGATCAAATCCAGTGCTGAGCCACGCCCCCTGCACTGATCACATGACAGTGACGTCACCCCAGGTCCTGCGGCTGTTCAACAGTTTGGATTGGTGGCAGCCGCCCCTTATGGATTCCATATGCCGCGATAGTGGGATCCATAACGGGATGCGCGACTTACCAAAACCCGAACGCCGAACTTTTTTTAAAAGTTCGCTCATCTCCATCACTGAGGAAGAAAGGCAACCCTTTCGAAACACGTTGGATTTTGGTCCACAACAGCTCCTGCAGCTGTAAGCTAGCGTGACATCACCGGCGCTCTGATTAGAAGCGCAAGCTTCATTGAATAGAAAATGTTTTCTACCGACCTGGAGGATCGGGACAACTATCAAGTATTCACCACTACACATCAACATCACAGACTCTCCTCTACAAGTTCAGGCAGGCGTGACGGTGTCACATATAGATACTTACTACAACTTAGAGGAGAGCAGACGTGGTAGAACTCCGCTTGTAGACACTGGCACTTAGGTGCAGTCAGAGAGCAAGTGCAGGAATTCTTCTTTTACGTCTAATTGTCATTGCGGCACTGACCTTCCTTGCCGCTTGCCCACAACATTTTTAACTAAGAGCGCCAGTAAACTTGTTTTAAGTCTGTAGAGAACTTGGTGGTTCCAGGTGAAGGATCATGAAGATCATCCCATGCACTTCACTAGAACTTGTGTCTTACCAAGTGGAGCCTCAATAGCCCACCATAGGAAGACTCAAGAAGGTTCACCCAGTTAAGGCCACTTCAGGGCAGTGTACTAGTCTTGACGGTATGGCCGTCTGGGCTGTGTATACATTAATACGGAGGCCGCACTAGAGAGAACGGAACAGAGGATTACTACCTGGTACGTTTTCGCCACCATCTCAGCACCTCGGAGATTGGTCCACTTGGACAAACCCACAAAGATTTCCGTACCTGCAATAAGAACAATAGAAATAATGTACCAGGCATCCAGTGAGCTGCAATACCAGGCAAATCCAGGGGACAAGAGTGGCGCTGTTTCTGGAATTTTTGTCACGACTGACCTCAGATCTCGTTAAGAGACCAATTTTAGATTTTGTTTCTCTTCCCTTTAGGCCCCATATGTTTTGTGGTCCGCAAACTGTGGCTCCTGACCATTAGGACATGTTAGATCTATTTGCGGAGCTGCGTAACTGACAAACAAATGTGGACCACACACAGTGAGCAGTCCACGAGTTTTGTGGCCCTATTTAAATGAATCAGATCTGCACGGAAAATATGGTCGCGTGCATGGGGCCTAAAGGGCAAGTATATTTGTGCAACCATTTTGTTATTGCTTCAATGCAGCTAATAAAACAAATGAGGAAATGGTATCCTATCGTTCTGTTTATACTAGTCCTATGGAGACCTAGGCATCTCCATGGTAACAGACTACAAACAAACCCTGTGTAGTCTGATTCTCCAGTCGTGTTCCTCCCTTCCCACAGACAGTAGTAGAGGAGGCAGATGGAAAAAGCTACTGACTGCAGCTCTATAGTTTCTAGAAACTTTTTCCTCTACACCAGGCACCCTCAAACTGCGGCCCTCCAGCTGTTGCAAAACTACAACTCCCAGCATTCCCGAACAGCCTACGCCATCAACCTACAGCATGGCATTGTGGGAGTTGTAGTTTTCCAACAGCTTGAGGGCCACAGTTTGAGGATGCCTGCGCTACACCAACATGATTGTGAGGAGGACAATTTGGTTTACACACTAACTCTTCCACCTTACTTCTCTGCTTTGGACAATCCCTACTTTTCTTTAAAAGGATCCCTAGACATCAAGCTGATCATAGAGTGTTCTCCTTCTGGGATCCCCAGAAATCACCTCTAATCTGTGGGGAAAACTCAGCAGTAAGTATTCAATTTCCCTACAGCGCCACCACAGGGGAAATTAAGTATTACACAATGTCCATCCAAGTCAGCAGATTGTCTGCGTACTGGAGGATAGGACAGGTCCTCCAGAGCAAGAGACGCTCTGTGTGACTGCTCTCCACTCTGTCCAAGATAGCAGTAGGTTGACAGGACTCTCTCTCCAAACATGCATGCTCGGCTAAGCTTAAAGTTTACAGGCCAGTGTGGATAGGGAGATAAGATACTGTTAGACCATTCTGCCGTGGATTTATACCAACACAGGATCGGATATGGCAAAGCTCCAGCAGGCCCAGTCCCCCTTTTCTCTACCGCTTCTACCATCAGGGGACAGTCAGACGGTCTCCATACACATTTGATCATCAGCAAGTTGGGCCCAAGGTATATTGCCAGATCTAGGCTTTGACTTTTCTACAAGACTGCAGAATCTACAGGTACAAAGAGTTTTGTCCATGTCCCATGGGTAAAGAGTACAAAGTATAGACGCCATGCAACGTAGCAATGCCAGTGTAGACCTCCAGCATATACGGAGCGCCACCGCTTTTCAGAACTCAATTATTGACCTTGCACCTATATAGATATATACTCCCACAGAAGCATTTACCTACATTGGTCCTAAAGCATCTCCCAACATGGCCACCATCATGCCTTCTCTGAACCCACGTGGCACATCTTCTCTAAAACACTCGACCTCCTGCCACTGAAGGATCCCGAGCTAGACCTTACGGGAAGCTCTGGTCAACCACTGACCTGTGAAGAGGATGTCACTGGCATCCAAGGTGGCACTTTCATCTGTAAGTTCACAAACTCGAAACTTCAACTCTTCAAACAACTTCTGTAAACCTTCTGTCTGAGGGGAAGACGGAGAGGAGCAGAGAGTGAGGAGGAACGAACAGATGGCAGATTATGAAACAAAGATGGGCTGAATACATAATCATCCCCCGACTGCCAGACATTAGAGCTCACCTCTTTTCTCCTTGCAGGGTTTGACGGGCGGGTGATTAAAGCGGTGTCTGCTATTACCACTGCCATGTCACCAATGAGTTGCCCTCGGGGTAGATCTTCATTTGGTGGAAGCTCCATCACTTGAAGTCCTAGTTTCTGCCGTAAGATGCCACAGAGGACTCCACTTTCCCTCTGAGCCCTTGCAAGGTCCACCTTCCCATCGGCCTCCTGTGCCAGAGAGGAGGGCACCCCTCTGACCACAACATGAGTGTATCTACCAGTCATTTCTGATGCCCCAGGTAGGGGAACCAAAGTCAGTGAATCTTACAAAGCCTTCAAACGTTACTGAGATCTGGCCGTCACCGCCCGTCTTCTTCTGTACCAGTCTTCTCCCCTCAGTTCTTCCTAATTCTCTCGTCTCCTGCCTGGATGAGTTCCTCTCGCCTCTGGTTTCCTTCCTGACTTCACATCCTGCAAGAAAAAGGAATGACAACTATGTTCAGAGACGTATACACCCAACACAAACACAGCGGTCACCATGTGGGCGACAAGTGGACAATAAAGCCATCATGTCAAGACCCCGGTAACGACCGAGCAGCAGCTCATCCACACTTCTAAATTTGGTCCCAAAACCTGTTCCCTGGAGGATGGTAATAAAGCCCATGGGTAACAGCAAAGCCTCTGAAGTATCGGGACATTCCCCCGCCATGATGGAAGCAGACAGCTATAGAGGACGGACCGACCCTTGGGTCTTAGCAAGTTACTAGATAACATCGCAAGTGGGAAATCACCCCGTAATAAGACGGCGGGCTACTTCTGGACCGCAATATGTCTGAACCTGGGCCAACCTGACCCTAGTGTTACCCTTAGAAGCCATATGAGCTCTGCTACATCTGCAGCTAATATATGAGGATCCTGCTCTGAGCCCCGTCTGGAACTTAGTGGGTTAAATTACTCTTCAGATTCCCTTTCTGAGTCTTTTAACCCATTTACTGCTGGAGGGGTGACATGCAGCCCTCCTCCTATCAGTGACGGGGCATAGCTTAAAGGCGCAGCGCCCAATTAGTGATGTTCACGCTCAATTAGTAGCCTGCAGGACGTTGTGCTGTCACGCTGCACCCCCCTTTTCCAGGCTGTGCATGCAGCCTGCCCCCCCCCCCCCCAGAGCTGGAGGGGTTAATTGAGGCCACACAAGGCCTAATAGGATATGATTATTAGGCATTCTTATGAAGCGGCCGCCGTACGTTCGGTGGGACGTGTTATAATAAGGGGGCTCTATAACAATAGGTATGGGTGGTCCTACACCGGCATTGCACGTGACAGGCCCACGGGCTCGCAGGGATATTAGGGATTGCGCTTAGCTGCTCCTTCGTTTTAACCCATAAGAGGACAGATAGACAAGTGAATTTGGAGGAGATGGAGAGAAAACAGGGAGGGAGGGAGGGATGGGAGACACCATGCACTGGAAGAGGGAAAGTCAAAGGGCGGAAAGACCCAGGAGGACACAGGCCGGTCACATCCACCGGGGGGATGAGAGGAGGACATGGGCTGCGTGCAGGGGGTGACATGCAGCAAGGCTGAGGGGCGAGGGCTGTGACAGGGGCTGCAGGGAGGAGGGCGAGGCACACAGCAGGGCCCGGGTACAGGGAGGGAAGAGTCACTCACCACAGGAAGCGCAGGGTCCAAACACGTGATAAGTCCTTGTCCCCAAACCGCAGAAAGCTGGGGGTCACCCAGTCAAAGCACCCTGCTGTCTCCCCCCTTATCCCTCCCCTCTCTCCATCTCCCCCTTCATCCCTCCCTCCTTCTCTCCATCCCTCCCTCCAGCTCCCTCCTCCTACAGCACTGGAGAGGCAGAGTGAAAGGGGATAGATGCACCCCTCTCCAAAATACACACCCTTCTCTATGTGCATGCACAGGACATGCATCCCTCTCCTCTATGTGCACATATACACAGGACATGCACCCCTCTCCTCTATGTGCACATATACACAGGACATGCATGCATCCCTCTCCTCTATGTGCACATATACACAGGACATGCATGCATCCCTCTCCTCTATATGTGCACATACACACAGGACATGCATCCCTCTCCTCTATATGTGCACATACACACAGGACATGCATCCCTCTCCTCTATGTGCACATACACACAGGACATGCATCCCTCTCCTCTATGTGCACATACACACAGGACATGCACCCCTCTCCTCTATGTGCACATACACACAGGACATGCACCCCTCTCCTCTATGTGCACATATACACAGGACATGCACCCCTCTCCTCTATGTGCACATATACACAGGACATGCATCCCTCTCCTCTATGTGCACATATACACAGGACATGCACCCCTCTCCTCTATGTGCACATATACACAGGACATGCATCCCTCTCCTCTATGTGCACATATCCACAGGAAATGCATCCCTCTCCCCCAATACACACCCTCCTCCCATATGTCCATACATATATACAGGACATGCATGCACCCCCCTCCTCTATGTGCACATATACACAGGACATGCATCCCTCTCCTCTATGTGCACATATACACAGGACATGTATCCCTCTCCTCTATGTGCACATATACACAGGACATGTATCCCTCTCCTCTATGTGCACATATACACAGGACATGCATCCCTCTCCTCTATACACAGGACATGCACCCCTCTACTCTATGTACATACACATAGGAAGCCCGCAGCCTTCTCCCCCTCTGTATACACATAGGACACCTGCAGCCTTCTCCCCTCTATATACACATAGGACAGTCGCAGCCTCTCCCCCTCTATATACACATAGGACAGCCACAGCCTTCTCCCCCTCTATATACACATAGGACAGTCGCAGCCTCTCCCCCTCTATATACACATAGGACAGCCACAGCCTTCTCCCCCTCTATATACACATAGGACACCCGCAGCCTTCTCCCCCTCTATATACACATAGGAAACCCGCAGCCTTCTCTTCTCTATATACACATAGGACACCCGCAGCCTTCTCCCCCTCTATATACACATAGGACACCCGCAGCCTTCTCCCCTCTATATACACATAGGACACCTGCAGCCTTCTCCCCTCTATATACACATAGGACACCCGCAGCCTCTCCCCCTCTATATACACATAGGACAGCCACAGCCTTCTCCCCCTCTATATACACATAGGACAGTCGCAGCCTCTCCCCCTCTATATACACATAGGACAGCCACAGCCTTCTCCCCCTCTATATACACATAGGACACCCGCAGCCTTCTCCCCTCTATATACACATAGGACACCCGCAGCCTTCTCCCCTCTATATACACATAGGACACCCGCAGCCTTCTCCCCTCTATATACACATAGGACACCCGCAGCCTTCACTCCTCTATATACACATAGGACACCCGCAGCCTTCTCCCCTCTATATACACATAGGACAGTCGCAGCCTCTCCCCCTCTATATACACATAGGACGCCCGCAGCCTTCTCCCCTCTATATACACATAGGACGCCCGCAGCCTTCTCCCCTCTGTATACACATAGGACACCCGCAGCCTTCTCCCCTCTGTATACACATAGGACAGTCGCAGCCTCTCCCCCTCTATATACACATAGGACACCCGCAGCCTTCACTCCTCTATATACACATATGGCAGCCTTCTCCCCTTTATACATACACCTCTCCTCCCCTATACACATTTACACCTGACGGCATACATTTACAGGTCATGTAGATCCGAGAGCCTATACCGCCCTCTCACCGCTCATGTCCTGCGCCTGCTATAGTCGTGTGCACCCATCATACAACCCTACATACGGTAACTTTTGTTTTTGACACTACCTGCATTCAGCGTTAGAGGTCCCCTATCCTCAGTCATGCCACGGGGTCCACGTCTGACCAGGCTGTGCCCACAGAACCTGCCACACATGGAGACAGGTCTATGCAGGATCAGGTCCTGCTGCAAACATAAGAAACCCAATTTTACCTTCCACCCCATGCAGATCTCCACACGAACTGCCATAGCCTCGCTCACCTTATAACCTACCTAACCTGTCATTTAGGGAGTGGTGAATATAATTAACCCCTCCATTGCTAAACAAGCCTGCACTAGTCTATGGCAAAGGCTTGCTCCACAGGAGATACCCGAGCAGATCGTCAACATCAGGTCACAGCAGTCATATGTTGGGGTGCACAATGCACCCTAATACCGTCTTTCACCAAAATACCCTTTCTCTAATGTGGCCCCGTATGTTTCCTGTGATGATCTACATTCAGAGGAACCGCGGGGGTTCTGGTTCTTGCAAACTCAATATGACTGGACCTCGGGGCTCATGCCCATGGCGGTATTATTCTAGAGGGAGCTATTTTGGGGTACCCATAGAGGTGCACCCAGTGGCACGTGAAAGCCCTTCAGTTCTATATGGCGCCTGGGCCCCTCAGTATCTACCAGAAGGCTACAGACCTACCTCTATACCTACCTGTACCAACGGTGCAGGTTCACGTATGACATTGTGCGGCCACGTGATGCCTCATATCTGTAAATGACAGATTTCCCTTCATAACAGGAGGTTGCACTTTCCATTTCAAAGCTTTATCCTTTGCGGTTGTATATTAATAAACCAAGGACATTTTCTATGATTAGATGTTGCCGTCGTGTTTCGCTGCTTCTTCCTCGCGTGATCTAGGACATAACGTGGCCCCCGCACCAATGTTCATGCGGCGATGAACCTGTCCTATCATTGAACATCCAGCACTGTATACAGTTTATTCCTCCTGACCCCCCCCCCATATACATGCATGCTTGGCTCAGCCAAGCATGCATGTGTTTTGAAGGGGTTGTTCAGGATGTTACAAATGATAACCTATCTTCATGATGAGACTGACTGGAGTCTGACACCCCACATGCTATTCTGCCGTAGCTCCGGTGTCGGCACGTCTTAGCTCCATCCATTGTGTAGTGGGAGCATCTATTGGGAGGGGAGCCGTGCTACACAATGGATGAAGCTGTGTAATTACAGGCCCCTTTCACACGAGCGAGTTTTCCGCGCGGGAGCAATGCGTGACGTGAACTCATAGTACCCGCACTGAATCCTGACTCATTCATTTCAATGGGTCTGTGTACATGAGCGTTTTTTTTTTTTCATCACTTCTGCGTTGCGTGAAAATCACCGCATGTTCTATATTCTGCATTTTTTAACGCAGCTCTGGCCCCATAGAAGTGAATGGGGCTGCGTGAAAAACGCATCAAAGCACATCACGGAAAAAACTGAAGAACTGAACGCAACCGCAGGCAAGACTGAATGGCTTTGCCTGCGAAATCGCACAGTTTTCACTGAACGCATCCGGACCTAATCTGGACCTAATCCGGACACGCTCGTGTGAAAGAGACTAAAGGGGTTGTTCAGGATTAGGAAAACACCAATAGCACCAACCCCGTCCACAGGACGTGCGCGGTATTGCAGCTTTGCCTGTTGACGCCAGTGGAGCCAATCTGCAACACAAGACACAATCCCTGTTTTTGGAAGAGAAAAGCCATGTTTTTCTAATCCTGGGCAACCCCTTTAAGGCCTCGTCCACATTTCCGTGTAAGTGGTACGTCTGTGAAAAAAGTGTACATGCTTCATCCGAGAAGATGTTCGTGAAGGATCCGTGGTTGGCCCGTGTGCCATCCATTTGTCATCCGTAATTAACTGACGTTGCTCAGCTGAAAATAAACTTCCAAAGAATCTCCTATTAGTATTCAGTGAAAAACGGATGCACCACGGATGCCATCCGTGTTGTGTCCGTGATTTTCACGGACCCAGAGACTTCAATGGGCGTGCTTGGTCCGCATCAAAGTTGTGCACGTCCCCGTGATTTTTTTACTGAAATGTGTACAGACACATTTGAATCAATAGGTACATGCTCTGTCCACAATAAACGCGGAGAGCACACGTCAGTGAAAAACGGAAAAGTGGACGAGGCCTAAGTCAGTGCTGGAGCTGCAGCAGCACAACCAATTGGCGGAGGTGCAGGATTTTGGACCGACCACCTAGCGATGGCCTCTCCTGAGGATTGGCCATGACTTGGACAACCCTTACCCTAAGTTCACACCTGAGCGTTTTACAGCGCGTTCAAACGCGCTGTAAAACTCTTAACACATGAAAACCAATGCTTTCCTATGGCCCTGGTTCTCACTTGAGCGTTTTACAGTGCGTTTGAACGCGCTGTAAAACGCCCGACGCATAAACAAGTACTTGAGCTTTTTTTGGGGCATTTGTCGCGCGTTTTGTGATTGACACCACAGTAATCAATCACAAGAACGCGCGTACGAACGCGCATTTCCTATTTGCAAAAACACGCTGAAATACGCGCGACAAAAACGTGCGTTTCTAGAACGCTCAGGTCTGAGCCCAGGGTTAAGGAGAGTGAAACAAGCCATCATATGGGAGCAATGTGTAATGCTCCACCTCTCCTGCGGGGGAGCTGCAGGGAAGTTGAGCTCTTGCTGCCCGGTTCTCCTGCACATTGCAGTAGGTTGTTGGGGTTCCTGACCGTGGGGCACCTTGCGCTCGGCTGAAATACTTAAAAATAACTTTAGGACAAGAAGGTCTGAAAATAATAAGTGAGTCATGACCATGGTGCTTCCTTTCTGCCGCTATCTCCGAGCCCAGGCGTCCGATACTCAGCGTAAATACTAAACCTCAGGCCCCGTACGTTATGACTCACGCATCTCGATGGCCAATGGCAGGCGCACATGTTGATTTATATAAAGTGGCAGCTTCTTGTGGGAATCCTCGGAGACGTCTCTGCTAATGCATGGAAATGGGGTCATATATTGAAGCCTGCTTGATGCTATTGTGTGCGACGTGGACGTCAGGGGACAGGCCGGTAAGATGGTTCTCTGCGCTTCATTACGTCTGCGTTTTTAACACTCATCTAATGCGCATTCTTGTCTCTGCCTTTAAGGGATGTCCGCCAACTTGCAAGTGCCCGGAGATCCTCTTTTCATGCCCCCCGGGAGCAGCTCCGGCGCCGGACACCTGTGGTTGTGGATGCACGGTTTGCGTCCATGGCCTGAACTCTGCGTGTGATGGATTTAGACCGTGTGACGCTACGCAAAACTTACTCTGCGACTACGGGGGAGACTCGACCGGCCAACAAGGAGTGTGCAAGGGTTTGTCATATGAAACTTCTATTTCTATCAAATCCACCTTCAGGCAACTTTAACATTTAATACCTTTCTGCAGATTATGGCCTCTTTCACACGACCGTGCGGTTTTGCGGCCCGCAAAAAAAAACGGATGACATCCGTGTGCATTCTGTTTTTTGTGGAATGGAACATTTGGCCCCTAATAGAACAGTGCTATCCTTGTCCGTGATGCAGACAAGAATAGGACAAGTTGTATCTTTTAACGGAAATATGGAAACGGAATGCACCATCCGTCTTTTTTTGTGGACCCATTGAAATGAATGGTTCCGTATACGGACCGTATACAAAATGCAAAAAACGGCCCGTACACTCGCAAAAAAAAACATTTGTGTGAAAGAGGCCGCTTATGTGCATAGCCCCATAGAAATGAATGGGTCTGGATTCAGTGCGCGTGCAATGCGTTCACGTCACGCATTGCACCCGCGCGGAAAACTCGCTCGTGTGAAAGGGGCCTAAGGCTACATGTACATGACCATATGTGTTTTGCAGTCCGCAAATTGCGGAACCATTGTTCCGTTGTTAGTTTCCACTGTGCTTCCGCATCCGTTCCGTCTTTTCACAAATTACAACTATTGTGTTTCT
The DNA here is from genome assembly GCA_033119425.1 of Bufotes viridis. Taxonomy (NCBI): domain Eukaryota; kingdom Metazoa; phylum Chordata; class Amphibia; order Anura; family Bufonidae; genus Bufotes; species Bufotes viridis. The sequence goes on from CM065597.1 coordinate 23,277,109, forward strand.
GTGTGTCTTCCGTTCTTTTTGTGGACCACGGATCGGAGCAACGGATGGGGTCACCACACGGAGTGCTGTCCGCATCTTTTGCGGCCCCATTGAAGTGAATGGGTCCGCGCCCGAGCCGGAAAATATGCAAAACAAACAACGTTCGTATGCATGTAGCCTAAGGCCTCATGCACACCACCGTGTCCTTGTGCGTATTGCAGACAAGACTAGTCATTTCTAGTAATGGGAGTGAGAAAATTCGGAAAGCACGCGGAGGGCATCCGTATTTTGCGGATCCGAAGTTCCTGGACTGCAAAGTGGACACGGTCGTGTGCATGAGACCTAAGGCTGGATGGCTCCATGGTGACTTTTACATGTAAAGTGCAATACAATAACCATCACGATGCACCTTCGCTGTCACAATCTGAAATGTTGCTACAGTCCTCACCGCTTGGGAGTGGCGGGGGCGTGACGGTGGTGGGATAATTGGCCATTTAGGCGTACAGGGCAAAAGATGACTCCACTTAGGGAGTGGAGTCGTTTTTTGCTCCAGGAGCACGGACTGCCGTAGATGCGCCTTATTTATGACAAGGTGCACACCCCATTTCAGGTTTTAAGTAAATGAATGAATGAAAAGTTCACTAACTTTCTAATGTACGTCGCATTTCATTTTTTTTCCACCATTTTCAAGATCTCTGCTTGCTGTTTCAGAACGAGAACATTGTTGCTTCTGGAATTCTGTAATGTTTGTAGAGCTGTAAAACTCCTCTTCTGAGGGTTTGCTACTATGTATCCGTGACAGCCTATTATGGGTGACGCACCCTGACGTGATACATTGTAGCACATTGTGCTGCTGATTTCTCTCACTCAGATCTAATGGATACAATTGTAGCAAATCCTCAGCTGTGAGAAGTGTTTGTATACTGTTAGCTCTGTACTGACAAATAGTATAAATCTCAGTTTTCATAAAACTGCCAGTATGAGATAGCGGTAGATTGCAGCGGTTGTCCAGGATTGTGTTATTGATGACCTATCCTTAGTGGTAGGCAACCTTTGGCGCTCCAGCTGTTGTAAAACTACAACTCCCAGCATGCAGACTTCTTCTATTCTTCTCAGAACTGTCATAGAAATGAATGGAGCATGCTGGGAATTGTAGTTTCACAACAGCTGGAGTGCCGAAGGTTGCTGACCCCCGGGTTAGGGCATAAATATATGATCAGCGGGGGTCCGATACCCCGCATACCATCCATAAATAGCTCTGTCTATTGCAGGGATCAGCAATCTTCAGCACTCCACCTGCTGAGAAACTACAATTCCCAGCATGCACACTTACTCAGCTGTTCTTGTAACTCCCCATAGAGGTGAATTGAAGATTCTGGGAGTTGTAGTTTCACAACAGCCGAGTCCTGGAGGCTGCTGATCCCTGATCTATTGCAGGGATGGCCAACCTGCCGCTCTCCAGCTGTTGCAAAACTACAACTCCCAGAATGCCTACAGCTATCAGCCTACAGCAGAGCATGGTGGGAATCGTAGTTTTACAACAGCTGGAGAGCCGCAGGTTGGCCATCCCTGATCTATTGTATACTGCAGGGGTAGGCAACCTCCGGCACTCCAGCTGTTGTGAAACTACAACTCCCAGCATGCTCCATTCATTTCTATGGGAGCACCAAGAACAGCCAAGCAAGCATGCATGTTGGAAGCTGTAGTTTCGCCACAGCTGGAGTGCCGAATGTTGCTGATCCCTGGTACAGTAGAATAAGCTGGTTTCCATTCACTTCGACGGGCGCAGTGCTGCAGTAACCAGCTCCGTCCACTGCACAATGGATGGCGCTGTGTATATCCAGCCCCAACTTCCACCACTGCAAAAGAACTGATCGGCAAGGGTTCAGGGTGTCGGCAGCTGCTGATCAGATACTGACGGCCTATACTGAGAATAGGCCCTCAATAACACAATCCTGGACAACTCCTTTAACAATAATGATTATGCATTAAAGGGGTTTTCCCATCACATATAATGGGGGCATATTGCTAGGATGTGCCCCCATTGTCTGACAGGTGCGGGTCCCACCTCTGGGACCTGCACCTACAATGAGAACGGAGCGGGGAAATGAACGGAGGGTGCACTGCGCATGCGGAGCCGCCCTCCATTCATTTTAATGGGGTCGCCGAAAATAGCTGAGCGCTGTCTCGGCTTTTTCCGTCTGCCCCATAGAAGTCAATCGGAGCAGGGGCCACGCTCTAATTCACTTCTATGGGAGCAGCGCTTGGTGGTGGACGGACCCCTGGAAACCTGGGGTCCTCCAGCCACAGCTCTCCTCGCTCCGTTCTGCTTGTAGGTGCGAGTCCCTATCAGGCAATAGCGGCATATCCTAGCAATATGCCCCCATTGTATGTGATGGGAATACCCCTTTAAGTTAAAGTTGTTGTATGAGACTTAAAAAAAACATGTCTGCTTCCTTCCAGAAACAGCGCCACTCTCCTCCATTGGCTGTGTCTGGTACTGCAGCTTTCCACTGAATGTGGTTTAGCTGCAATACAGTTAGGGCTCATGCACACGAGCGTCATGGCTCAGTGCTCGTATTGCGGACTGTAAACGGCGAGTCCACAATATACAATGCACTAGCCAATCCGTGATTTAAATGGGTCCACGTTCCGCAACGTACGACTGAAGATAGGACTTTACCTTTCTTTTGCGGAGCAGAAGCACAGATTGCAAGCCCATGGAAGCATTAGAAAGCGCTGCCGTGGTCTGTGCCTCCATACCGCAAAAAGAACATGTTCTATCTTTGGCCATAACAGGCGGATCGCGGAGCCCATTCAAGTCAATATGTCCGCCTCCACAAACGGAGTGCACATGGCCCGTGCATTTCGGACCACTATTTGCATGGGCCTTGAGTCATGACGCTCGTGTGCATTAGCCCTTAGGGCTCAGCACACGACCATATGTATTTTGCGGTCCGCAAAACACGGATCTGCAAAAAATACGGATGACGTCCGTGTGCAGTCCATATTTTGCGGAATGGAACAGCTGACCCCTAATACAACAATCCTATCTTTGCCAGTAACGCGGACAATAAAAGGACATGTTCTATTTTTTTGCGGAACATACATATGGACATATAGATACAGAATGCACACTGAGCCATTTCCGTTTTTTTGTGTGGACCGATTGAAGGGAATGGATCCACATACGGGACGCAAAAGAAAAACAGGTACAGACTTGGAAACAGAATATGTGCATGAGCCCTTAGAGGGATGGGGGATGGGTGAGATTCCTGTCATTAGTGACAAGCAACGTAAAGAGCGAGAACAGCTACCCCATGGAAACTAAGGCTACATTCACACAACAGTGAAAAACGGATGTCCATGTTAAACACAATGGTGGTCTAGGAGGCTATTCACATGGCGTTTCTTTTTTGACGGCCAGTGAAGAACTGACATAAAAAATTAGAACATGTTCTATTTAGGGCTCAAGCACATGGTCACGGTGTCCATATTGCGGCCTGCAAACAGTGGGTCCGCAATATACGGGCACCGGCCATTTTGGTTTTCTATCCGCACTTGTCCTATTTTTTTGCAGTGCGGACGGATCACGGACCCATTCAAGTTGAATGGGTCTGCATTAGTCTGTGCAAGCCACACCGACGGACGGTGCCTGTGCATTTTCACGGATCAGGCGGCACACGTTCATGAGCATGAGCCCTTAGTCCTTTTTCACGGACCGACAGTCACCATACAATTGAAGGGGACTATTTTTAACACCCATTTCTAAGAAAGTCGTGTGAGTGTAGCCCACGAGTTTTTTTAAGTAGTGCATATTCCTCAGCCATAAACCGCGCCCAAAAACATTGATTTTAATGCAAAAAGCGCTTGTTCATTTCCACTGAACTTTTCTTTTCCTCTTGGGGTTTTAAAACCACAATGTAGAAAAAAAGAAGTGACACGTTTACTCAGCATCAGATCTGCATCCAAACTGAGAATGATCAAAAACAGCATAAAAAACATGCCAAACACCGCATCCAAAAACCCACAAGGGATGCTAAAGCGGATTCCGCATCATTTTTTTTTTCTTAGCAGCACACAAAAAGCTCCATGTGAACATACCCTAATATGGCAGACAGTGCTACCTATCAGAAGAAGAACATTTCGATCCGGGAATGTTCTCCTTAGGGCTCATGCACACGACCATTGCCTGTTTTTCGGTCTGAAAATTGCGCATCCGCAAAACACGGATACTGGGCATATGTCACATTCTGCAGAACAGAACGGCCGGCTTCTAATAGAACAGTCCTATCCTTGTCCGTAATATGGACAATAATAAGACATGTTCTATATTTTCGGAAAGGCCATGTGGACATACGGAAACTGAATGCACGTGGAGTCTATTCCGTTTTTATGCAGACCCATTGAAGTGAATGGAAATACTTTCATGTGCATGAGCCCTTACAGTGATATTGTTCCCGTCTAATATACAAACCCGTCTTCGTTTCTACCTAAAACTTGTTTTTAACCCCTTCTCCTCCCTTTCTTCAGTCCATTACGAGCATCAGTCTTGCTTCCATGATGGCAATGAGATTCTCCATGAACAAGAGTTTGAAATAAACTGTGAAAGTCGCTGTAAATGTGAGAATGGGAATATCCATTGTGTCCCCCTGTGTCCCGAACCGGAGAAACCCCTCACCCCCGATTGCAAGGAAATGCAACTAGTCACTGGTAAGAACGTGTATGGTCTATGTACAGGGGTGCAGCTTTAGGAGATGCAGGGGTAGAAGTTTGAGGGGTCTAAAGGCCTCTCTGCTACAGAAGAAGACACATGGTAGGTGGGGACCTTCTAACTGATTTGTCACTGGGGCTCAGGAGCTTCGGGTTAGACCTCCTCCTATAAATGCTCTTCCACAATATTATATCATGCTTGTTATAGGGTTCTCCATACCTTATATTTAGGTCATGGTATTGATATTGATTTAATATGAATTGTTCCAACTTCAGCTCCAGGTGAGTGCTGTGCCCAATGGAAATGTCTGGAGGAGTCAAGTGGGTCTGAAGACTCGGATGAACCCTATGATTCCTACCCAGCTGTAGATGATGTGTCTACGGGTGCAAGGGCAATGATCAGGACAAGAAGAGAAGCCCCTGATTTTGGAGGTGAGATAAAGCTGAGTGCGGAGATCTGTATGGGGTAGGGACAGAGATTTGGGTGGTGGGGGCAGAAGCAACAAGTGAACGTGACCTTCAAGGAAACCATCATCCATAAGAGTTGACGCAAATTTAAGTAAATGGGGATGATCTGTAATACCAGACACAGACAATGGACAGAGGTGGCGTTGACCCAGGGAAAAAAACAGTAGATACTTATTTTAAAATTCCTGGACAACCCTTGTAAAAGGGCATCTGTAAGAGGCCATAACACAAAAGGACCCATGGAAGGGATACAAAAAATTGCCAGACACAAAATCCTGCAAAAAACAATCTCAAAATGAGATGAAGGAAAGCAGAAAATGAGTAATAGGAGAACTTCGGAGTAAGGACTAAGAAAATTGGTTACTTTTCCACCCAATTTGGTCAGAGGATGGGGACAATGTCGATAAGACATCTGTCTGTACCCGTCCAGTAGGGCACCATGTAATGGAAGAAATGCTGTGAGAACCTTTCTTTCACACAGAAATCCTTGAGCTTTCTTCTGGGGAAATGAGCTCCCAAACCCTACAAACCCCAAATAGTGAACAGGGTGGTCAAACTAGGTAGAAACCCAACAGTGTGAGGCAGTATTTTGTGACAGTCTATCTTCAGGAGGGCGTGAGGCTTTAACTGACTACAGTATAATAAGAACGTCTCATCTTCATTAGGGTTCACAGATACAGAACAGGACGAGGAGCCACTGGAGGAACCAGCCCCCTGCAGACCCGATACAGAATGGACCCCATGCTCACGCACTTGTGGATTTGGGACTTCACTGCGAATAGTTTACGAGAAGGAAAGTTGTATACCTAAAGCTGAGAAGAGGCTATGCATGATCAGACCCTGCAAGGGACAATACCACAATGCCAACTATACGGTAAGAAGAAGGAACGCTCACATTTGGGGTTCTGCATTTCCAGTTCTTTCCCAGCATTTAAAGGGATTTCTGAAGTTTTTACATACTTTAGATTCTTGAGCAGATTACTATATTAATAATACTAATATTTAGGGACATCCATCAGATGATTGGTTCCCAGAAGAATTTCAGAGCTCTCTTTGAAATAATCCCGCCGAGCTCGCCAGATAGTGACTCAAAAAGAACAACAGAAAGTTAGGATTCTCGGCTGTGTTGCCCTTCTCAAGAGGACAACCTCGTGAACAAATCAAGACTGAGAAGGAGCTATTGATCTTGTGCCCATCAGTTCCCCTAGTATCATGGTCCCATGGCCCCAAAAGTGGAGTATTTATTTTGGATTGTCCCTTATGGTTCTGTCATACATGGATACTGCTCACATCTCTGATATGTACACCTGAAGCTGACGATTTGTGAGCATACACTGGCAGGAGCATGCTCAGTAGGCTTCGAGGAACCATCCTGTCAAATCATAAACATCTAGGATGTAGCAACGGGTTGTAGGACGTGTACACTCTAATCATTATCTGTCTTGTCTTTTCGGCAGGTCCTTAAGGCAACTAACGTCTGCAGTCGTGTCATGCACTGGTCCCATCCCATGCACGTCCGTTATCGTGACTGTCTCTCGAGCCGACCTCTGCTCCCTAAATTCTGTGGGCTTTGCTCAGATGGCCGTTTATGCAAACCTTCGCTGACCCACACGCGCCCAGTGTCATTTCAATGTGCCAAACTCAACAGGAGAATCACCCACCAAGTTATGTGGGTGCAGAGGTGTGAATGCGGTGGGAAAAAAAGGAAGAAGGGTGAGAGAGCAAAAAAGCCAAAAGTGGAGACCACAACTTCAGTGAAATCTATTGATTTAAATAAAAAAGAAGACAACCAAGCCAATGAAATTATGGACTGAGATTATATCACTGTCAACATCAGTGGGGTGTCCGGAGTCTGGGACTCCCACTCATGAGACCTTTACGATCTGACTGAGTTGTCAGAAGGAAGTCAGTATATTAAGTGTCTTCTAGGGAGGACTGAACTTGAGGCGTACAAGGTTTGGGTTATCTAAGAATTCCACTATGGATTCCGGTACCAGGGACCATAACAGAATTCTTAGATTACCCGAACCCGAACCTTGTACGCCGAACTTGAAATACAAGTTCGCTCATCCCTAGTGTCTTCCCAATGTTCCTGCTATTACATTATATTTTCCCATGTATGTTCCATAAATGCTTAAGATGGGGGGAGCCCTTTAAAGGGGTTGTTCACCTTACAATATAATCAGTGCAAGATATAGGGATACTGGTAGGTAACTTACTAATAAGTACTCTTCAGAAGTTCTTCTGCGATTTCTATGGCTCCAGCCCTTTCCCATCCTCGACTTCTCTCCTGGCAGCCCTGTCCTACAAATGGTGGCAGATGGAGGGGCACGTGACCCCATCAATCTCTAACTCTCACTGAAAAAATTAGGAAACTGCACACCCGCAGCTCGTTGGACTGGAATGCGTCATGTGCCCCTCTTTTGGCCACCATTCGCAGGACAGGAGTGGTGGGGCTGACCAGAGAGGACCTGGATGGGAAAAAAGTAAGCCGCCAATATCCCCATTACCCCATGCACTGAAAATGTATATTGGTTGTGGCATTCGGGACGTGCTGCGATCAAGAACTGCATGGCCAAATGGGCCACACTGCACCCTCATTAAACTGAGGCCACACTGCATTGTTAATGGCCGCCTGGTATTGTATTTGGCCGCGTGGTTCTCAAACATAGCAAGGCAGTGCGGTCAAACCCAAAGACACCTATGACCCGTCTCCTTTCTTGCAGCAGTTTATCCTTCAGCTCAGGACCTCACCCGAGGATGGAGCAGTGGGCTTGCTTCTTGCACTGCTTTTGGTACAGATTTGCAGTTCTGGAATTCTATTCCGATTTTCTTTCGATACAGGATCACATGTATGCTCTGCATGAAGGAAATAAAATGCTGTCACATGTTTCCTCTGTCAGTTTTACTCATTATTGCACGTAATGAAGGGCAGATGACAAGTGGGGGTGGGTTGGAGGAACACAGCCGAGGTTATAACTATGCGTTCTTTGTACGGCCACAACATATTCAGCAGCGCTGTACTTGTCCGCCAGGGTTCCTGTCCATAGTTTGGCTCATGGCAGGTTCTTAGATATACATTGAAGTGAACTTTGTAAGAGTGAGGAAACCAGAAGAAGCAGATGTCACCCTGGTCAGATTGGAAACCAGGACGCTGAGGCCTGGTTCACACGTGACTGAATAGCTGCGGATTTGCCAACGCGGATTTCTGTGCGGCAAATCTGCAGCGTTGCACTGTATTGGCAAAGTGGACGAGATTTTAAGAAGTCTCATCCAAACTGCGTCATAAACGAGATGCAGGGTGTCAATTTATTTAGCGGATTTCACCCTTTGAAATAGAGAGGGTGAAGTTTGCAGGCTTCTCTTGCGGCAAAAAACGCATGTAGTACTTACGGTTTTTGTAGCAGTTTCTGTTGTTTCTCTCAAAAACCACTGCTGGCTTTCCACTACAATTTCCGGTACGTGTGGACGTACCCTGAGGTTACAAGATCCATTGTCCATGCAGATGGAGTCTTAACTGCAACCATTAGGTTCTGGGGAAACCTTAACACCAAGTGCGTACACACATAGAGGCAAAGTATGCAGCTGATAGGGGGTCCTTAGAAAGTGGGGGTCCATTCAAGGTCAGTCTCACTCACTCTAATTTTTTAGTGGGAGCCTGCTCAGGGATGTGATCTCCAGAGGTGCAGCAATGCTAGCAAAGACGTGGGAAGTGCGCAACAGTTCTGAAAATAGCATGGGGCACCAGGCGCTACCGGTGTGCTAATGTCAATAAGCTCCTGAAAGGGGCTTCATTTTTATCGTGCCCAATTTCTATGAAGAAACCTCAAAATCTTAGGATGACAAATGAACAGACAAGAAGCCGAGCAGCTTGACAAAGAGACATTGTATGGCAGCCCCACTGCCCCCTCCGCACATCTTAGAAAGGGAGGTCCCATCCCTTGTGATACTCACGAGGATGCTCACACACAGTTGTTGTGAGTCACTGAGTAGTTATGTAGGGAGCGAACACAGCAACGTATTATTAGAATCTTACAGTCCATTTCTGTCCTACTAGACATAGGTCATATTCTCCCTGAAAGCTGAAAAGTCTTCAAGTGGTTCTCTAGGCTTGGGAGGTTAATGTTTCTCCTTGTGGAGAGCGCCAGAACTGGACATGCAATGCTCCCTGTGTAGTGTACGGGAGCTGTAATGCCCGTCACTACAGAAGGGTCACTTGTGTGCTGTTGTTCCCCCCCCATTTATGGGGAGGTTGGTATAAATTATCTTCAATGTAATGCTATGTACTTCCCTGTTACTGTGTGGTTGCCATGTGCAGGCCTGCTAGGGATGTCATTCCAGCTCTAGGTCAGTAGAGGGAGCTAGGGAGCCCTAGTATATATAGTCAGGCCCAGTCAGGGAAAGGCAGTCTAAGCCCAGGCCTTGAGCCTGTAGGAGTCTAAGTCCGGGCCTTGAGCCTGTGAAAGCAGTGCAGGCCTGGAGCCTGCAGACTAGGAGAGGGCATTGCAGTCCCTGTAACCGGGTTCCAGATCCAAGGAGAAGGTTCCCCTCCTGAGTCCGCATTTACAGAAGTAGGAACACCACGGTTAACCAGCCTAAGGGAGCTGAGGAAAGGCAGAGCCAAGTCCAGTAAAGCAAGAGGTACTAGAGACACCAGAGGAGGTACTTACTTATGTAGTGTACGGGAGTTGTACTGCCCGTCACTACGGAAGGGTCACTTGGCTGCTGTCGTTCCTCTCTGTTAGGAGGAGGCTGGTAAAGGTGCTATTTGTACCATGCAATGTAAATCAATGTATTTAATTCTCCTGTTACTGTGAAATGTCCTATGTGCAGGCCGGCTAGGGATGTAATTCCAGCTCTAGTCACTAGAGGGAGCTAGGTTGCCCTAGTCTATATAAGGCCCAGTCAGGGGAAGGACAGAGAGTCTAGAGTGTGCCTTAGACAAGTGCAGGCCATGTGCCTGTGAAGGCCAAACCCAGGCCTCACGGCCTGTGAGGAATCCACCCTAGGAAGATGGTACCCTAGGAGAAGGAGTGCAGAACCCAGAGGCAATCCCTAGAGCAAGAGGTACTAAACGTCAAGAGGAGGTACTCTATAAACTGGAGATTCAAGGATATAAGCCAGAAGTAGGGCATTGGGGCCTTGAAGCATCAATTCCAGTCAGGACGAGTCAGGAAGAAAGTAAGGTTCACCTGCAATTCCAAGTCCTGTATTATCACCCTCTGTTTAACCTTGCTGGATGTAAGACCACTGCAATTTTGATTGTCTGCAAAAGGAACTGTTGGAAAGACTGCTTACTGTATCATCACTGTCTTCAGTAAAGTTTGAATTCTGTTTTCAAGTTACCAGTCTGCACCTCTGTTATTCCTACTATAAATACGGTGTGCCACCGTTTACTGGCACTGGCGTCACGACATATCAGGGACTTAGCCATAGGCACGTTAAACTATAACACCAAGGGCACCTCACCTTCCACCTGGCTGTGTCCCTCAAGAACCCAGAGAGTGCCCCAGAGGAGCAGCGTGCCGGCCTCTCCATCACTGGCATTCCCCAGGTTAGTTCCACACATTGCCCTGACTTGGGGATGCTACATTTTGGCGTCACGAACAGGATACGCACGTTTTGCGGACTGTGAGCAAAAACGTGAACTTTGTGCCTTAGCCAGTTTGCCAAGTGACAAAACGCCTGTTTATTTGAAGTAAACTTTGCGGACCTAAAACGTACAGAAAAGTGTCCCAAAAACCTCCAGAAAGCGCTGTGCAGTGTTGCGCTATCAAGAGGAAGAAAATCGCCACTCCAAAGTGCATTTTTGTGGACTTTTATGCTGTTTTACTACCACTGCTTGCTGTCATTGAATTGATGCATCATGGCGTCCAAGATGGCCGCCGGCGCCATTGGACTTCTTCTTGCGCCATCACTGTCCTCAGTGGCGCGAAAATTTGGCGCCAAAACCCTCCAAGGAGGAGGAGGAGACGACCTGGAGGTAACGCCTTCCCTTGAGGATTATAATATGGACACCGCCTACCCTATACTGGAATACCTAGGGGGCGTGCAAGAATCGACGGGGTGGAGCCTTCTGGAACAGTGGCTCACCCTGCTACGGGGTTTCTTACCTGAATCGGAGGGATCCGGAGCCGTAGTTGGTGCAATGGAGGCGACCCCAGGAGCAACTAAGGAGCGCCCTGCGCCCCCAGCGTATACTCCCAGCGACATGGCCCAAACCTGTCCATGGCCACAAGCCGAGCCCTGCCGTTTTCACCCACAGAGAGAAGGCTTCCTCCCGCGGAACCCCGCGTGGTCGGCCCTGATGGCCGAGATCCGAGTGGCGGCAACTTTAAAAACCACCACTCAGAAAAAGTACTTTGAAGAAGTCACCAAGCGGATCTATGAGGATTCCAGGGACAGCAAGCCCCAGCTCGAACGCCGCACCGGAGTCGTGCTCGAGTTTGATAAGGTCAGAGGATTTGGCTTCATCCAAGAAACCGGCACCAACCGGGACTATTACGTGAATCGCCGGTCCGTCAAGCGCAGCTATCTCCCGGGGCGACTGCATAATCTAGCGGTCGGAGAGAAAGTGGAGTTCACTCCCGCAGAGGGCCTGCGAGGCCCATATGCCACTGCGGTGACCCGTCCAGGACCCGTACCGGAGGACTGGGAAGAAGCAGAAGATCCGGTGGAGGCAGAGGACCCGCCGGGACCCATCCGGAATACATACCAGGAGAAGAGTTCCTTTCTCGGCCCGAACATTTTCTGGCAGCCGACGATCCTGGACAAGCCTCCCAGTCCTTACCCCTCTCCAGAGCTGCCGCGACGAGAGAAGACAGCCGCTGATTGGGCGCGGATGGCCCAGTTCAGTGAAGCCATGGATGACCTGCGGAAGAACCGCCAGGATAGAACCTCATCTGAGCCTGCTGCAAGTGTGCCGGAATCCAGCAGTGAGATCTCCGCCCTGGAGGAGCGGATCGCTTCCTTACAGGCTTACCTGGATGGCCTGCGGCAAGTGACAGAGGCTAAGAAAACAGCGCAGCAGTCCAGCGGTGGTGAGTTACCTGTGACCCCTGTACCACCCGAACCGGTAGTCCAAGGTCCTACCGCTAACGCTGAGCCACCCAAGGTCCGTGTAACAGCGGATAAATTGACTTATGCCAGGAGCCGAGTCCGCCGTGACGGGAGCGTTATGTCCCGGCCAGAGGAAGTGTCTACCCCAGCGCCGGCCCGTGTCCCGAGACCAGCAGCTCCTGTGTGTCCGCAACCCAGCGGGCCAATGAGGTGGGTAGGCCCAATACCGGTGATGTTTCCAGCCCATTCTCTTTGGTGGGCACCCCCTCCAAGTGGCCCTGGTGCATGGCCCAGACTACCTGCAGCACAGGGCTGCACTACCTCCGATGAACGGGGCTCATTTGACACCTACCTGTGAGCAGGCCTGCTAGGCCATTTTTTGCTCATTCTCACAGGGACATCATACATGTTGCAGGAACTGTTCCTTTAAGTTTGCCAGGCTGGTGGAGCTTGCTGCCAGTTCCCCACGGCCGGTGGCATTTTTGTGAAGATAAGTTGCCACTGTGGAACCACTGCTCCCAGCCTGCCTCTTTCTGTTCCGGGACATCCTGCCTGCTGCTAACATTGTGGCGGCAAGTACTTTAATAACTCCAAGTTGTGCTTTTATTTGCACCTTATCCCCTTTTAACCCCCATTTCAGGTTGAAAAGGGTTCTTTTATGTCAGCACTTTAAAAATACGCAGGACTTGCCAGGAAGGTGTTACCCTGGTATTGTCAGAGTCCTGTATTGTGATTTTATGTATGTGCTGCTGACCGTATTTATTGCAAAACATATTTTATCTAAGTCTATGCGCCCAGAGATGGACTCCCTGTGTGCGAGTCTCTGTGATATGCTTTTATGGACTCACTCATTGTCATGGACTATCCTGGTATTCCCTAACATCCGCTGTGCCAGGTCAGCGCCCCAGTTCCACTCTTTATCCTGAAGAAAGAGAGCGACGCCCCTTGTCACCGCACTTCTCCGTCAGTCAGCTGGACCTGATGACAATTGTCGATGCAGATAGAATTGAGTACTGATATGTATATATTCTTGCATGTTTTTCTTTTGTCTCTTTCAGGTGGAAATTCCAGTAGGGCGGTACCCTGGTAGAGTACGAGGGCGTACTCAGCTTAAAGCAGCGGGGTATGTAGTGTACGGGAGTTGTACTGCCCGTCACTACGGAAGGGTCACTTGGCTGCTGTCGTTCCTCTCTGTTAGGAGGAGGCTGGTAAAGGTGCTATTTGTACCATGCAATGTAAATCAATGTATTTAATTCTCCTGTTACTGTGAAATGTCCTATGTGCAGGCCGGCTAGGGATGTAATTCCAGCTCTAGTCACTAGAGGGAGCTAGGTTGCCCTAGTCTATATAAGGCCCAGTCAGGGGAAGGACAGAGAGTCTAGAGTGTGCCTTAGACAAGTGCAGGCCATGTGCCTGTGAAGGCCAAACCCAGGCCTCACGGCCTGTGAGGAATCCACCCTAGGAAGATGGTACCCTAGGAGAAGGAGTGCAGAACCCAGAGGCAATCCCTAGAGCAAGAGGTACTAAACGTCAAGAGGAGGTACTCTATAAACTGGAGATTCAAGGATATAAGCCAGAAGTAGGGCATTGGGGCCTTGAAGCATCAATTCCAGTCAGGACGAGTCAGGAAGAAAGTAAGGTTCACCTGCAATTCCAAGTCCTGTATTATCACCCTCTGTTTAACCTTGCTGGATGTAAGACCACTGCAATTTTGATTGTCTGCAAAAAGGAACTGTTGGAAAGACTGCTTACTGTATCATCACTGTCTTCAGTAAAGTTTGAATTCTGTTTTCAAGTTACCAGTCTGCACCTCTGTTATTCCTACTATAAATACGGTGTGCCACCGTTTACTGGCACTGGCGTCACGACATATCAGGGACTTAGCCATAGGCATGTTAAACTATAACACCAAGGGCACCTCACCTTCCACCTGGCTGTGTCCCTCAAGAACCCAGAGAGTGCCCCAGAGGAGCAGCGTGCCGGCCTCTCCATCACTGGCATTCCCCAGGTTAGTTCCATACATTGCCCTGACTTGGGGATGCTACACTTATCGTGTTCCCAAGGATATACGCCAGATATAGGGCATTGGGGCCTTGGAGGATAGTGTCCATGTTCCAGGATCAGTCAGGAATAGAGTGCAAGCCGCCTGTACTGCGAATCCTACTTTTAACCCTCTGTGATCACCTTGCTACATATTGGCTGCCATTAAATGTACTGTAACCTAAAGCTTACTGAAACCAACCGTCTTCTAAGGAACTGCACTTCCATCCATGTATGTGAATGACTACCAAAGCTTCAGTTCAAGTTCTGTTTTATTACAACATGGTTCCTCAATTATTCCTACTATCAACAAACGGTGTGCCACCGTTAATTGGCACTGGTGTCACGAACTCTACCTGTCCCTGCAGAAGTACCAGAGAGTCGGCCTGTCCCAGGTTAGTGGTCATAATTGCACTACAACACCCAGGAACACTACCGAACCCTAACTTGAGTACGCTGCACCTTGGAAAAGAGATATGCAGATTAGCTTTCTTCCAAGATAAAGATGTCTCGGTGGTGCTATCTAGTGGGGGTGTCTATCCTGTAGACCTTGGGTCAGCAAATTCTCTTGATGTTCAGCAGCTCAATTCACTTCTGTGAGAGAACAGCCAGGCAAATGTGCATGCTGGGAGTTGTAGTTTCATAACACTGGAGGTCACTGATCCCTGCTATAGCCAATGTCCAACCCTTTAACAGGTAAAATAGAGTTAAAGTCTCAGAGATTCCTCATGTATGTTCCTAAACTTTGGTCTCTAAGGATTGAGAAGTTGTCCTCATGCTTGTGGCTGGTCTGTACATGATCATCCTATAGACTGGATATGGAGGCCTCAGCTCTGATATATCCCGGTCATAACCGCTGTGGATGACCATCATGGAAGTTACCGTCCTTGATGTCTGCACAAGTTGGTAATCTTCACACCAATCCCCTGCCATCTCCAAATCTTCACTAGAACTTTTGGATCATCAATAGTTTGCAGTTATGCTCCTAACTGGTAGACAGGTCACTGATACAAAATATCCATAAGTAGAAATCTACAGTAGATGTAGACCTTTAAGGGTTCTATGCATGGAAGATCAGCTAGGACGATAGCTGGAAATAGACTGGAGATCATCTATCATCATTGCTGGAGGACTAGAGGATCCTGTGGTGAGCTTATTATAAGGTTCTTGAGATTCCATCTGAATTTGACTTTGAAGAAGCTCTAAGGTCATCATGATGATGACTTCTTCTGGATCCAAAGGTGCTCTACTCCAACCACCATGGAGATTCTGTGAGGTTGCAAGCCCAAAAGTCATGAACTGCATTACTATGACTGGAGTTGTCCTGACCGTGCCAGACTATAGGCAGGGGCGTAGCTAACGGCTCATGGGCCCTGGTGCAAGAGTTCAGCTTGGGCCCCCTTTCCCTCAGTGCTTTGTGTGTCTTTTTATGCGGCACAAGGGTCTTTGGGCCCCCTCGGACTACTGGGCCCAGTAGCGACTGCTACCTCTGCACCCCCTATAGCTACGCCCATGACTATAGGATGTTTTATAGACAAAAATTTATGTAACATGCGGATGTAGATAGACTTAAACCCAATAAATCGTGTATTAGGAGGTATCACCGGATAGTTCCCGTCATCACCACCAGGTTTCATGGCTCTGGGACGGTAACTGCTCAACCATAGCTGGAGATGCTAAAGCAAGAGAAAAAAAATGAAATTAGAGCTAATTAAGAGAAGGATGTGGGTAATAAAGGACGAAGCAGATAAAAGAGGCAGAGAAGGGGCGCGGGACATAGAGAAGGAAGGGACCGACCATGAAGATCTTCACTGTGGCTACGACCTTGGTCTTCCTCATACAATATGGTAAGTGAAAGACTATGTTATAATTGTAAGCTGGAGGAGATGTTATAAGGATTGAGTATGGACTCAAGACATAAACTGTAGGGATGAATGAGCCCTTCAGCTACGGCACCATCTACGTTCAGGTCTTCTGAGAGGTAGCAAGACGTTCCTTCATCAGGAGGCAATGAATCTAAGTATCCTGAACAAAGCAAATGGGTTTGTTCCTGACTCCCAGACACCCAAACGGCTGGGGGACGTGCCCCCCCAGTTACCCCCCTAGGCATATATGACGTATTATATACTGTATCGGCGGACACCCCCTACCCCTTATAGAAATGATTGTGGACATAAAGCCGGTGTTAGGACATGGCAAACAGAGAGTGTATGTATATTTACCCACAATCCTCTAGAGGTCCGTCTGGACGTATGGGGTATGTAGTAAAGAGGAGCTGTCGCCTCTCCTGACATGTCTGTATTAATAACTACCCGTGTAGTACCAATTCTTATAACTCTATGTTCTTCTGTTCCTCAGTTATTACTACAAGAAATGTTTAATAAATCTATAATTGGGGTGTGTGACACACGCCGACTGTAGAATCGTTAATGAGCTTCTAGTACTAATAACAGAGGTATGGGACAATATAGTTATTGGAAAATCAATATTGCATAAAGAATAAAGTTATTTAGTAAAACAGTCGTGTCAGGAGAGGTGCCAGGTCCTCTTATAAGACCATAGATATTTCCAAGAAACAGCACCACTTTTGGGCTATATCTGGTATTGCAGTTCAGCCCCGTTGACTTGATGACTAATGTAAAAAATGAAAATCAGACATCATACAGCACATGACAATCTCTAGAGCTAGAACCAGCCCCGTGCCTCACATGGATCCAGAGATTCCCCCATTTATTGCTCCAATTGCTCTGCTAGATTTATTTCCTACTGACAGCTCAGGGTGTGTGTCCTTTCTCAGGGGGCGTGCTTTTTCTGCTGAAGTTCTCTCCCTATCACAGCTCAGGGGGCATGTCCTTTTTGCTGCAGTTTTTTCAATAACACAGCTCAGGAGGAGTGTCCTTTGTGCTGAAACTCTCTCCCTATCACAGCTCATGTGGCATGTCCT
The DNA here is from genome assembly GCA_033119425.1 of Bufotes viridis. Taxonomy (NCBI): domain Eukaryota; kingdom Metazoa; phylum Chordata; class Amphibia; order Anura; family Bufonidae; genus Bufotes; species Bufotes viridis. Next base: position 23,294,312 of record CM065597.1, read on the forward strand.
TTCTTCTGCTGCTCTCTCCCTCTCACAGCTCAGGGTGCATGTCCTTTCTGCTTCTTCTCTCTCCCTATCACATATCTGGGGGCATTTCCTTTTTGCTGCAGCTCTTTCCCTATTACAGCTCAGAGGGCGTATCTTTTCTGCTTCAACTTTCTCCCTATCACAGCTCATGGGGCATGTCTTTTCTGCTTCCGCTCTCTCCCTATCGCAGCTCAGGGGCAATATTCTTTTTGCTGCAATTCTCTCCTTATCACAGCTCAGCAGGCATGTCCTTTCTGCTGCAGCTTACTCCTTATCACTTCTCAGGGGGCACATCCTTTATGTTGCAGATCTCTCCTTGAAACTGTCACAGCTTCTAAAAGTAGACATGGCTGTGGAAGTTGTAGTATGGAATTGAGCATGTGCGACCACCTCAATGACCTCACTGAGGTGGATAGAGAAATAAGGACAATAATAAACAGCAGGTGGCGCCATACAGATACATTTTATTGGATAACTCAGTGACCATACTAAATGTTTAATTACATGCAATTACAAAAGTATTCAGATCCAGGGGCTGGTTTGAAAAATGTAGAATGTGTTTCGTGGGACGACCCCTTTAACGCGGCTGAGCTACATAGGAAAGCAAGCTCTGGACTGATGGTCCCACTGGTGATCACAAGACACATCGGCCTGAGATAAAAGGGTTCAAAATGTACGGACGCAACGGAGCAGGAACAAAAAAAAAAAAAAAAAAAGCAGCTAAAGAAAAATATACACCACAAAATACGTCACCATAAAAAATACATATCGCCCCCCCCCCACAAAAAGTATGCAAATGAATAAATGACTTAGGGTACTTTCACACTTGCGTTGAAGGATTCCGTCAGGCGTTGAAGAATTCCGTTAAAACGTTTGAAAACGGATTTCATTTGCAAACGGATCCGTTTGCAGATCCGTTTGACAATTGAATTGAAATAACGGATCCATCTTTCTGTTGTCATCCGTAAAAACGGATCCGTTATTTATTATTTTACCATTTTTAAAGGTCTGCGCATGCGCAGAGTGGAAGAACGGATCCGTTAATGCATTGATTTTCAATGACGGATCCGCCCTTAATACATTTCAATGGAAATTAATGGTGGATCCGTCATTCCGTCAAGTGTTTCCGCTTTTTTGGACGGAGATAAAAATACAACATGCTGCGCTTTTATCTGCGTCCAAAAAACGTGAAAGGACTGAACTGAAGACAAACTGATGCAAACTGAACGGATTGCTTTCCATTCAGAATGCATTAGGATAAAACATCCGTTTTTTTCCGTTATTGAGCCCGGAACTCAATGATGGAATAGAATAACGCCAGTGTGAAAGTACCCTTATATGTGCTAAAATAGCACTGATCAAAAACATAAAATATATTAAGATATAATATATAAAATAAAAATATATACTATATACATTTTTTTTCTCAGGGATGGGGGGGAGGGGGGTGTTAGGAGAACTCTACTTCAGTGCAGATAGCGCTCTTCTCGTGTAAATCATCATTTCCGTACGCCGTGGCCTGCAGCGACATACCTGGGGTAGACGCAGATGGATTATTGAGCAGTAACGCTGTGTTTAACCCTTTAGGGGACTGCCTGAGATGCTACACCTGCCTGTTTCCGACCCTCTCTCCAATGGACTGCATTAAATTCCCAGTGAAATGCCCCCACAACCAGCGATGCCTCTACTCTACAGCCACTGGAAAGACCAGTAAGTGCCGGCCCCCTGGTGGTCAGTGTGTGCATGACAGTTCAACATTGGACTGACCCATTCATTAGGCCTCATCCGTTTTGCGGTCCGCAAACCACAGCTGTGGTCCGTGTGAAAGCCGCATGTGAAGTCAACAGGTCCGCATTTTGCGGACAAGTATAGGACATGTTCCATCTCTTGCGGAACGGACGTATGAACGCGAAAACAACACAGAAGTCATTTATGTCCTTTCCGCAAAAGGTAGTACAACTTTTGGTGGGATATCCCAAAATGGTGTTCGTCTGAATTTTCAAGATCTCTGCTTGCTGTCAGTGCCTGAAAACATTGGGGAAGATTTATCAAACTGGTGTAAAGTAGAACTGGCTTAGTTGCCCATAGCAACCAACCAGATTCCACCTTTCATTTTTCACAGCTCCTTTGGAAAATGAAAGGTGGAATCTGATTGGTTGCTACAGGAAATTGAGACGGTTCTACTTTACAACAGTTTGAGAAATCTCCCCCATTGTTCCTAAGGCCTCATGCACACGACCGTTGTTTGTTTCCGCGTCCGTCCGCAAATTTTGCGTCCGCCCAAAAAAACGGATGACGGACCGTTTTTTTGGACGGATCCGTTTTTATGGCAGATCCATTGTAATAATGCCTATCCTTGTCCGCAAACATGAAAAAATCCTATCCGTGAAAAAAAACAACGGAACGGATGCGGAAACAAACAACGGTAGTGTGCATGAGGCCTCAGGCTGGGTTTACACATTGTGGTGTGCGCTGAAACACCTGTAAAAACGGAGTAGCCAAAAACCGCGGCAAACACATGCAGTTTGGCACGCGGTAATTAGCTGAATTGCACACTACTGCAGTGTGTGAACCAGGCCTTACATCCAGAGGCTGAACACCCCCTATAGGCCTGTTTAATGTCTCACTGCTGATGGTTTGCTACAATAGTGTCCAATCTAGACAATTTCTTGTTAGGTTTCATGCACACGAACGTAGTTTCGGACTGCATTCGATCCACATTTTTTTGCAGCTCGGACCCTTTCATTTCTACGGGACCGCAAAAAATGCGGACAGCGCACGGATTGCATCCGTGTGCCTGTCCCGCAAATGATAGCACTTCAGACAGAGCTTGGGCACCTCTTGTTCTTGGGATCACTGGGGTTGCAATGGTCGGACCCCCACAGCGGACAGCCATTTCCACTACTGGGATCACAAAAAGTGCGGCATGCACACAACCAGGGTTGCCTTCCGGCCAGTATCTCACAGGCCAGTCCGTTATTTTAGTGGCCCTGCCGGTGCCGGTAATTTTTTTCTACGGCCAATAATAATTGGCAATAAGGGCTCTAATGGGCGCTAATGGAGGCATTACTATTACTGGGGGCACTGATGGGGGCATTATTAATTCTGGGGGCATTAATATTTTTGGGGGGCACTAATTGGGGCATTAATATTATTGGGGGGTGCTAACGGAGCATCATTAATTCTGGGTGCACTAATGGAGGCATTACTATTACAGGGGGCACTAATAGGGGCATTATTGATACTGGGGGGCACTAATGGAGGCACTATTAATACTGGGAGCCAGATTAGGACATAGCCACTAAATACCACATAACGCCCCCACAAGCACCCTCTTTGGGTGTGGCTTTATTTGGCCGGTATTTTTTGTTGGGAAAGATGGCCACCCTACACACAGCCACTATCTCTATTTTGGGGATTCATACGGTCGCGTGCATGAGACGAACTATCAGGACATAGAGACCTGAGACACTAAGGTTGTCTGAACTGGATGCAAACTGCAAATCCACCGATCGTGGATCCGGCGGTAATGTCTTTGGAATAATTGAGGATGCAAGAGGCCACCTGGTGGCGAGTGTGGGAATTGCAAGCTGCAGACCTCCATATGCTGACGCATCTTTTTCTCCCACAGAGAGCTTTCCCTTTATCCTGCACGAGATGAGCTGCGCCGTGAACAGTCTGTGTGGGATCAGCGGTGAAAAGAGCACACTGGGGATCAACGTCACCTATCACAATACCTGCTGCGATACCGACCTCTGCAACTCCGCCGCCAAATCATCCCTCAGCATCGCTCTGCTGCTGCCGCCTCTCCTCCTCTTCCTCCTGTTCTAGAGCTGCACTGCTCAGCACCCCCTGTTCTGCATACGTTATACAGACACCTAGTGTATATATCCACTGGTATATGGCCACGTGTGAGGAAAAACATCCCAGAGAACACGTGATAGGAGCAATAAAAAGGATTCCCATCTGGAGAGGACTTTTAGATTCATTTAAATTGCGTCTACCTACAACCTCCACCAGAGGGAGCTAGCTGCATGTGGATTGATATGCCCTATTAGAACATATGGAGATCATTGTACCCCACTTAGGACCCCCTTAATAAACTAGACTGGAGAGACGCTCCTATTCTGGTGGACCTGAATGGCCACCCTGTGATACCCACATTTCTCACAGGGGAAATGTCTAGATCAGGGATGCTGCTACTACAGCTATTAGCAAATGCTGGGAGTTGTAGTTTTGCAACAGCTGGAGGGCCCCAGGTTGGGCACCCCTGGCCTAAATTCCTGCGGCTTCCTTTGAAAGTGGTTGTCCTTCATGTAAGACCCCCCAATATACAGGCCATAGATGCCTATAGATGTGGCAGAGTTGGGTTTGTCATTTGGCACAACAGTTTTTTAGGCGTTTTGCATAGGACTGCAGATTGATAAAGATAGCAAAACCCCAATAACGCAATCTGACATGACAAACTCAACTCTGCTACATCTGTGCGATTAGTGAAGGATAATGAACTGGAACAGAGGGAATCGTTGTGTGTGAGCGGGGGCCCTCCATTCTGGACTCACTGCTGATGCCCTATTCTATTTCCTTCGTGATTCGTGCCCCGCGGGTCTCCCTCACGGAGGAGACAGCAGCGTGTGGCGGCACGTTCACAGCACTGCAGGTTTCTGCTAGAAAATGATTTCTCAACATGTGATGCAAAACCTCAAAGCATCGTCAGCGGGATTTACTCAAAGGGGAACTCCACCCAAAACCCATAATCGCCCTATTATTCTACACCCTTTCTTTACGAATTGTCCGCCTCTTGTGCGCCGACATGTCCACAGACTGATTGATGCTACTATAGCGCGGTCTACGGGACGATAACACTATGGTAGCACTACAAGGCCGCTCATCATAATAGTCAACAGTCGGACTTTCAGGACCACAGGTCATAATACTGAAGAAAGGGATGGCCCCCAGGGACCACTTTTGGTGTTGTCACGTTAAATTCTTGCTCTAGTCAGGAGGGGAGGTGAGATTATACAAGCGCTCGCCCTGTAGACCGCACACTATAGCAGTGCCAACTGAGAAAAACCATAAAGCGCTCTGGTGCGAAGTACCGCCGGTCCCATAGGAACTACAGCGCACGTCAGGGTCCTTTTAGATGTCCCAATTCTGGGCTATAATGAGCCCAATCAGTGGAGTACCTGCAATAGAGGAAGACCAAGCGACTGCTATGAGGCCCAGGGGGAGGTGGGGACCCTCAGAACTGGCCCTTCTCTTCAATATATGAAAACACTGCATTTTCATGCAGCCGCCACTAGGGGGAGCTGGATACAAAAAGATTATTACAGCTTCCATAGACGTTGTATTGATTCCTACTTACTGAGCTCCCCCTAGTGGTGGCTGCTGGCAGCTAGCTTTGTAACGAAGAGAAGCAGGAGATTTATCAATGTATTTATGTCCGTTTTCTGGTGTAAATATGGGGTTCAAAATAAGCGTCATATTTGAAGCATTGGTTCCACTTTTCCGACATAAAAGGCCAAAAGCAACTTTTTTTTTTTAATTACAATTTGTATTTAATCAAAATTTCTTCCACATGAAAAAAAAAAGAAATTTGTCAGAAATCTGGGGCGTTCTGCATTGCCTGGGGGTGGTTGACACGTGCACTCGGAAACTAGGGGCCCGTAGTAAGTTTTGCTATGGGGCCCTATGAGATCTGTGTATGCCCCTGGCTCTGATACATTCTGAAACCAGACGATCAAAGCTCATTTAAAAAGGCTGATGAAAAGTGCAAGGGGGATGAATGATCACTACTGTGATCGTTTATCCCCATATTTTTAGATTATGTTGGCAGCACTTCCCGTGTTTAATGGGCATAGGACTGACCAATAACATATATAGTGCCCAAATAATACTGTTATATAGTATACAAGTGACCACATAAATACAGGGCCCAAATAATGCCCAAACAATATCCACGGGACCGTCACCAAGGGTGGAGTCAGGGGTACAAGGTCCAGGAGCCCAGGGCATCAGGAGCAGCGGTAATTAACCTTTTTGTCTAATCTTAGACAATAACTTTAACCCCAAATTTCCCTTCTTGGGTTAAAAAAAACTCCTTGCTGATGGTTTCCACACAATCACACACTTATACATAGAAAGAACTCCAATAGGTGGTTTTCAGGTTCAGTTTTTAATATAAATGTGAATATTCAGGCTGATTTATTCAGAATATTAAATATACAACTTCTAGTTCGAGTGAGAATGAGTCCTGCCTAAATTATTGCAAAAAAACAAGGTACTTGCAGCTGACAGGGGGGAGACTCTAGGGGGCGTCATTGCATTCTTCTAATCAAAACTAAAAAGGTCAGTGTCTAGTATTAGAGGGCTATGTACGGTCATGTGTTAATCAAAAATAAAAAAATGACAGGCATCTTAAAGGGGTCCCACAGGATTATAAAAATATAGATGCATTCTTCTAGCGCCACACCTGCCTGGGTGGTTGTGTGAGGTATTGCAGCTCAGTTTCATTAAAGTGAATGGAGCTGAATTGCAATACCCCACACAACCTGTGGACAGATGTGGCGCTGTTTTTGTAATCCTGCAGAGCTCAATTAAACAAAAAGAGGTCTATAAATGTCAGGGTGTAGACCCTTGATGTCTTCTGCTGCAAGATACTTGAAGGACCCTGCATAGAGAGCTTGAAAACAGGAAGTGGGGTGCACTGGAAAAAGAGGTTCTCCCTCTATAATCAAACCGCTCTTGATTTAGATTTGTGAATATATAAAACTATACGTGATATAAAAAGGCGTCTAAAGAAAATAAAGCAGGGGTACCCCTTTAATGACCAATTTACATAGAATGTATGGTCTACCTTTTACTACTGCGCTGTGCTTTCCAGCCTTAATCTCAGCCCACCTTTGAGGGTCTCGCTATCTAAAAGGCAGAAATTTAAAGGGGTTGCCCACTTTGGATGATCTATTTTTCATTAGAGAGTCACCATAGGCTGAAAACATGGTTTTCCTCAGCTGGTAACCTCAAGCGATCAGCTGTGATCTCTGCCGAGAGCCTAGTAACAATCTTTCAGTTTCCCTGCAGCACCACCGCAGGAGAAATGAAGTATTACACCACTCCCATTGAAATCAATGACATGTTGGGTCCTCCAGAGCAATTAACTTAAACAAAAAGGGCAAACACGGTACAAGTGACTGCGGGGGGCTTGGGGGGGTTTATGCATCAGAATATATATATTTGGGGTCCTTTATTGAAAATTGGTCCATGTCCTCATCATATTTACAGCTAGAGGGTATCAAAAAGGCACTTGTGGCACAGGAGGGATGAGACCAGCCTCAGCATATCATCTCATAGTCCTATAGACTGCTGTAAATTATTCCCAGGAAGAGGTAGCAGGAATTTAACATGTCGATTGTCTAGTGGTATAATGGCTTCTATTAGAAAAACATAAAAAAACACATTAAAAAAACATAAAAAAAAAAGTAGCTTTAATGCACAGCAGAAATGAATCCTCCTCCTTGACCTGTATAGAACACGTATCGTCCTATAGGTGAGAGAGTCACAGCCAATAACAGAAATTTACCATATGCACTGCCACCTAGAGACAGTGTTTAGGAACTACACTGATCCTGGTCTGCTGTAACCGTGCTCTAATTTAGATGAGGAGGGTCTCCCCAGGATTTATTGAGTGGCAGTCGGACAGGCCAATTGACGCTCTGTCCTCCTTAAAGGAACAGAAGCTAGGGCTTTTTTTTTTCTTGCTATTTTGTGTGTATTATAAAGGAGCTTAAATAGGAGGGTTCCTCTTTCTCGTGAAGAGCTGGCTGGTTATTTCAGGGATTTGGCCACCTGAGCGTATGCAAGTTCAATTTCGACTTTGGCAGGGCACGTGCTAACAAATTCTTCCCGCTTGTAGGCGTTTGAGAGATAGCGTTGGATTCCGGTGAACGCTTCGGGGATCTTAAAGCCTCGGTACTTCTCACAGACCACCTGCAAAAAAATGGGAGGAGGAGAGCGGTGAGACTTCAGGTTGGCAATACACGGATATAAGTGATGTATAGTTGTACAACTAACATCCTCTGTCTCCAAAAATCCATTGTAACGGTGGGGAATGGGGGGTTTCCCCCACTGTATATAGTTAGTATAACGGGAAAGATGCTAAGCCTGGATGCAAGGATAAGGGAGCAGGTCACCTTTTAGGCTGACTGTATGAGCCGCCTCGATTGTAGGGGGGCTCATACTCTTTAACCTGGGCCCTACAGACCCCATCGGTCCCCGCAATATGGCGTCAGAAGGTGGAGACAACCGATTCCTCCATGACACGGAGGAACTAGAGTCTCCAACAGGCCTAGCAACAAAGGGGATGAAAGCAGCCAGCCGCGGACAACACGACAGGTAAGTGTCCTGAGGCAGAAAACACCACTGCCAACAGGAACAACATGGATACCTACCTGACACAGCGGCAACCAGGAACTCGAGCCATGCATGCCGCTACCACTGGATCCTGCTAATGCGCCAAGGCCCAAACACACACACACACCAGACAGAGCCCAGCACAAACACCAAACACAGAATCTAGTAGAAACCACCCTGGACCACCATGCGGTATGAACCAAGGCGGCACCAGGCAGCGCTGCCTGTAGTTCCCCCTCCGGGAAACTCCAGAGACCCCCTTCTAGAGGAGGACATACCAAGGATATGTCTGGCATCCATGCTGACCTGAAACACCAAACCAGACATAACAACAACACAAAACATAAACCCACACCAAACATACAAGTGAGGTAGGGTAAATGAAAAAGACACAAAGGGGTGACATCAAAAGATATCAGGTGACATTGATGTCCCATAAGGTGGCCCTCAAGGACTGGGCAGATGGAATAGCACCAGCTCCTCAAGACACTGAAGACAAACTGACCCAGGCTCACTACTCCAGAACAATAAGAGCCATGAGGCCACATCAAGCTCCACCTAGCTCACCTCTTAACCCCGTGCTTATCAGAATGGGAAGGAAGACTGCCAAAGGGGAAGTGGCCCCGCGTGCAAAACAGCAACAACAACAACACGTTGCCACCGGCAACAAGCATGCGTGGCCAAAGTGTCACAGCAAACATCACCAAGCCGTGACATCCATCTGGTGTAATACAGAAAAAAGGAGGAGGGGGGTGGAGCTGCAGTTTTATGATCCAGCACGCTGTGAGAGGGGAAGGGGGAGCAACATCAGGATATTTACTTGCCATTTATTTTCTAGGATGCTTTTTAGCTCTTTTCCACTAGTGACTGTAATTTAGTTGCATGGTAAACGGGGATCTAAGACATTTTCAAATACTCTGCTTAATCCAAAGCTTGAGCTGCGGCCCTTTCCCTCCACCATATTTTAAACTGCAGCTCTGCTTGCTCAAATTTTCATCTATATACAAGCACAAGCTCAATGACAAGTCAGTGCATATCAAAAGGTTTTTATTCAAAAAAGGACTGAATGATTATTAAACTACTTTACTTACACACCTCAGTGCCACCCGCATTTATAGTACTGCCATATTGTGCTCTTTGGACCCTCCCAGTCACCAGTGTAAACTTTGCATCCTGAATTGAATTGGGGCCCTGGGCATGTCTTTGCAACCCCACATCCACTCCGCTTGACGTTTCCCTAGTAATTTTAGCCCATATAATACGGTCATATAGTGCCAGTGGGATACTATCATATATAATCCATATAATACTACCATATAGTTCCCAGATAATCTCTTAAAGACACCACATAATAATGCTATATCCTTCAGGTCCCATAAAATACGGCAGTTCAATTCCTAAATAATACCACTATACACTGCAACACAGTACTGTGCGGTATTAATTTGCCTCTCGGGACGCAGACCCTAGGCAACTGCCCAGTTTCTTACATCCGGCTCTGCCAATATCCACACAGAGGAGTATTACACATGGAAGTGATTTGTGCCTCCAGAACATGGACGCCTCTCACCTGTACTATGTGTAGTTTGGGGAGGAGGTTGCAGTCGGCTAGCGTCAGCTCGTCACCGTCCAGGAACTTGCGGTGAGACACAGTCTCGTCCTCCGCGCTGTTCTCATCTATTTCTTCCGGAAGAGGAGTGTTCAGGTAATTGTCCAAAATGCTCAGAGCCTTCACGAGGCCTTTCTCCAGAGCTGAGGGAGAGAGGAGCCAGGGTTACACTACATAGCAGACCACGGTGAGCAGAAGGGCGAATACAAAACATATCAAGACACACTATAAAAGCCATGATCAGTAACCAGGGAGTATGAGGTAGTCTAAAACCCACCTCCTTTCTCATCTGAAGCCCAGGCTACTGCATTGTCCCATTACCATGCTTTACACTGCAGCTCTGCTTGTTCAGGTTGGATGCTGTCTATATACGTAAAAGCTCACCAGAAAGAGATTATTTCCATTACAAGCATGATTTTATGCTTCCAGCAATACTTAATATTTTACTTAGACAGTAGCAATAAAATTTACTAAAAAAAAAAAAAAAAAAAAAAAAAGAAAAAAAAAAAAAGTTACAACCCCCCCATGTATGCAGCTCCGATGCTGACCTATGCATGTCCATGGTTACAGACAAAACCTTTGTAGTCCGATCCAACTAGCATGTGTGACTCCATTTGCCCTCTTCACTCTTCTTTCTAAACTGCAGACAATGGAACAGAGGGCAGAAGGACTGGCGTAAAAGATGACGGCACAAATTGACTACACTACTTTGTTTGTAGTCTGTAGCCATGGAGACACAATCTGCATAGGAGCTGTATACAGAAAATGGTAGGAAATTTAGCCGCAAGGCTTTCGGAAAGCTGCTTCATTTTTCTTTATTTTGGATACAATGGAGCATAAAAAGGTCCTGGGAAAAGAGGGCATACCCAGCGGGCAGATTATATACCCTACAAGGGCAACCGGGGGGAGAATTATATACCCTACAAGGGCAACCGGGGGGAGAATTATATACCCTACAAGGGCAACCGGGGGGAGAATTATATACCCTACAAGGGCAACCGGGGGGAGAATTACATACCCTACAAGTGCAACCAGGGGAGAATTATATACCCTACAAGGGCAACTGGGGGGAGAATTATATACCCTACAAGGGCAACCGGGGGGAGAATTATATACCCTACAAGGGCAACTGGGGGAGAATTATATACCCTACAAGTGCAACAAGGGGGCGAATTATATACCCTACAAGTGCAACAAGGGGGCAAATTATATACCCTACAAGTGCAACCGGGGGAGAATTATATACCCTACAAGGGCAACCGGGGGAGAATTATTTACCCTACAAGTGCAACCGGGGGAGAATTATATAGCCTACAAGGGCAATCGGGGGGAGAATTATATACCCTACAAGTGCAACCGGGGGAGAATTATATAGCCTACAAGTGCAACCAGGGGAGAATTATATAGCCTACAAGTGCAACCAGGGGAGAATTATATAGCCTACAAGGGCAACCGGGGGGGGAGAATTATATACCCTACAAGGGCAATCGGGGGGAGAATTATATACCCTACAAGGGCAACCGGGAATTATATACCCTACAAGGGCAAACTGGGGAGAATTATATACCCTACAAGGGCAACCGGGGAATTATATACCCTACAAGGGCAACCGGGGGGAGAATTATATACCCTACAAGGGCAACCGGGGGAGAATTATATACCCTACAAGTGCAACCGGGGGAGAATTATATACCCTACAAGGGCAACCGGGGGGAGAATTATATACCCTACAAGGGCAACCGGGGGGAGAATTATATACCCTACAAGGGCAACCGGGGGGAGAATTATATACCCTACAAGTGCAACCAGGGGAGAATTATATAGCCTACAAGTGCAACCAGGGGAGAATTATATACCCTACAAGTGCAACCAGGGGGCGAATTATATACCCTACAAGTGCAACCAGGGGAGAATTATATACCCTACAAGGGCAACTGGGGGAGAATTATATACCCTACAAGTACAACCGGGGGAGAATTATATACCCTACAAGGGCAACTGGGGGAGAATTATATAGCCTACAAGGGCAACCAGGGGTCGAATTATACACCCTTTTAAGTACAACTGTGTAACTCTGTCAAAACCAGGAATGGGTCTTTAAAATAGTACATTATGGAGGAAGAATTTATACTTTACCCTCTATACCATCCACTCCTGGTTTTGGCTGAAAAAAAAAACGTAATCTGCACAGTATGAATGTGGCCTGAAGCCTTGCCTCTTTTCTCGGTGCTTCTGCAATGGAGGAAACTCCCTCAAACTAGATATGAGCTCATGCTTGACACAATCCTCGGAAATAGTGTGCAGTCAGCAAACACCAGCAAAGGGAGGAAGCTGTGGTTGGGGCTGACAGCGGCGGGGCTTCCATATCTTCTACGTGCAAAAAGTGTGAAGCTTTCCGGACTGCTGTCTACTGCTATTGCATCAGGCAGGGGGGTCCTTCAGCAATTATTAAAACTGGTGCCTCCTCTGGTCCTGGTTAACATCACTAACCCCACAACCACCTTTCAGGACTATGAAGGGGTGGGAGAGGATCTATGCCTTAGTTTTTACCATACTTTAAAATTAGCGATGCCTCCAACCCAGGCTGGGGGCCGCTTTAGGATCCGCTCCTGACTTCGGAGGTGCAGATAAATAGCGTCCCCCCGGTCTTCCAGCATTTTGCACTTACTTTGGTTCAGACCAGGGTTGGGATTCTTGATGTAGGCAGAAAATTTGGCAAAGACGTCAAGTCCGGCCGTGTTGGATTCCGGGTTTCTGGCGGCCAGCTTTGGGTATCTGAGCAAGAGATATACAATAGGTCAGATGCAAATTAAAATCAGTATGGCTGAGTAAGCACATTAGGACTTTGTCGGGTTTCGTCTGCTGGGGCTGTGCATATATTTCAGCTGATACAATGATGGGGTTGTTGTTGTTTTTTTTAGCTCTTTATCCTTTAAACTGGCAAATATTCCAGGGTTCTGCACAAAACTGGCATGTTTGTCACATAATGGCTGCTGCAATTATACAGATGTAGCATAGTTAACAGTCACACTTGCTGAGTTATCGCATCTAGTTAACGCGCTATTAACCCTGCTACATCTGTAGATGATGCATGGAGTTTGCTAGCATTATTAAAGGGGTTGCTATACCGCTATACAACCCCTTTATGCATGGCCTGTCAGGGCGTATAGAAGTTATAGTTTAAAATGGGGATCCAGGACCCCTGGTCTCATGTTGTAGGGGTACATGTTGTGGGGACCCACTGGTCACCTATCCTGTAGATACAATGTCATTCTGGTATAACCCCTTTAATTGAGCTCTCCTGCACCTGGGACAAAGATTCAGTTCCTTGCCCTTATTCTATATCTAAATACTCTGGCCCTGGCTTGTTGGTGACCCCCCACACTCAGCACCTGCCAGTGCCACTAGCTATACCCCTACCATACAGTTGGTGGATTGCTGAGCTACATATTCCGATTTTCATCCTATATGACTCCCCAGTGCTGCATTCGCAATTCTGCTGGTTGTCACTGAAAACAGTCAGCAAGTCGGTTGGTAGTTACGACCCTAATAGCTTAGCTAAACTCCAGTAATGCAATGAGACCGTTAGTTTTCCCACCATTCGATCACTGTACAGTAGTCCTTGATGTAAAAGACTAAACGTCTGCCACTGAACACAGAGAATGCTGGATGATTACAGCTCTGAAGCCTAAAGAATTGTGAACACAGCTCTGGAGAATAATACAGGCTCCCGAATATCATTTCCTTGTAGATGTTAAGCAGGGTCAGATTGTAACTGTGTGAACACAACCATTTGTGAACTTTGCACTTACTTTGGGGGGCACAGAGTCTCTTCCAGAAATTCCTCGATCTTATTGGTGTCTGTTCGGACCTCTCCTCGGAATAAGAGGAAAGGGGGCTGAGCTCCAGGGGCGATATCCTTCAAGATTTCTGGCTTCCTATAAAATAAAGGCAAATTCGAAGAATTACAGCAGAAGTACTGGAGAGGATATCAGCCCACGCCTCGCACAGGCTTCGGAACCGGAAATGCCGCACATCATGAGTTCAACGACACTAAAAGTGACCGCCAACATGGACCAGATCAATGAAATGGCCAATAGATGGGGGTTTTATCTCTGAGCCCCCACCTACTGGGAGAACTGGGGTCCCTGCCTGGGTGGTACCTACTGCAACGCCATAGATTTGAATGGAGAGAGTCACGGGCAGTCACCTCTCCCTATGGTTGGAGAGCAACGGACAGAGGGTAAATCCCGCCATACACATAAGATTCAACCAATAGCTATCTCCCCTGACTTTTCCATTATCACAAATGATTATTTTTGTAGGGAGAGGGAGATAAGCGGACGCCAGAAACTACTGAATGCTTATCTCCCCAGGGAACAGACATTCTGCCCTCTCTTCTACAGTCTGTAGATTAGCATCAAGAGGGGCAGTGACACGACTACAGGTTTGCTTGTTTGTAGTCTGTAACCATGGTGACCCCTAGGTCTGCACAGGAGCTGTCAACGCAACATAGTTTTGAATCAAAGCTGCTTCATTTTAGATGCATTGGAGCAACACACACAAAAAAGGATGCAAAAGTGTACACACCCTTGACTGAACATCTATTACTTCCTGCCTTTTGGAAGCTGGGTGTGGAAAGGAAAACAGCAATGCCAGAAATGTTTGCACTGAATGAACGGCTTTGCCTTATGGCAGGAAGCCACGTTCCATCAAGACGTAAGACGTGGTGGGGCAGAGACAGCGGTGACTCACAGCGGTCTCATCTCATCCTGTCTATGCACTGATTTTACGGTGCCTAAAAAAGGCTGCTAACAGGGAACACTAGACTGTATGCAACAGCTTAGAAAATGGATAGAAGAGATTTAAAGGGGTTTTCCAAATGAGTCAACTCCACAGAATGGGGGGCCCGTTTTCCCCATCTGAATGGAGCGGCAGTCGCGCACGGGCATTGGCACTCTATTCAGCTCTATGGGGATGCTAGAGAGCGCTTGTACTTGGCATCTCCGGCAGTCCCATAGAGCTGAATGGAGCGGCGGGCATGCATGTGTGTTTGCCGATTCATTCAAACGTGGAGCGTGGGTCCCCTTTCTAGTGACTGTCAGGGTCTGCAGCGGTCAGACCCCTGTCGATAAGTCATCTTAATGGGGGAACTCATACACCTGAGCAAACTGTTGGCCGTCAGCTATCTTTCCTAAACCTCATATACACATGCATGCTTGGCTAAGCTGTACATGCATAGCTAGCGAATGAGAAGTAAGCCATCGCCAGACTCCTCTTCCAGCGGCTCATCTCTGCAACAACAAAAGGATTGGCCAGCTGAAATTGAATCTGCTCCATACTCATCTCTCCAGACATCAGCTATTAGGAAGAGTCATAAGGCCCCATGCACATTCGATGGTTGGCTGAACCCGCCGAAATTCGTGGGTGCAGCCGACGTACATGTCATGTGTATGGCTAGCTTAAAAAGAAAAACAATCGGGCCAGAACATGTTAAAAATATCAAATAAGCTTTACTCACCACCGCCGATCCCCAACCGCTGCTGCTCCAGTCCTCACCTCTCTGCACTTCCTGTCCCACCTCCACCCTGGGAAAGGCCTGCTCTGCCAATCACTTAGCGGTGATCTGCCTTAGCCAGTTCTTGGTCTTCCCTAGTGTTTCGGATGTGTCAAAGTGGGACAGAAAGTGCAGAGGATCCAGCGTAATTTAGTGAGCACCGAACTGCAGAGGTGGGGGAAATCACTTGGGGGAAGGGGAAGAGGGGGGGGGGGGGGTGTGGGGGTAAAGAAGCATCTTCGTTACTTTTAACAAATTTCCTGAGAATATCCCTTAAACTTTATGGCTCTTTAAAGTCTTCCTTAAAGAGTTTGGGAATTTAAAAAAATAATAATAATTATAAAATATATATTATATATAAAGTTGGGCAGCAACAGTAATTTCTAAAATAGCAAAAGAATTCATACTCATAACTTCTCTCGCCTGGGTTTTAGTTTAACTTTGACAACCCCATTAAGGAAGGCTTTAAAGAGACCATAAACTTTAAAGGGTCTTCTTAGGAGATTTGGGCCTGTACTATTAAAGTTAACATCGAACCCCCCCCCCCCCCCCCTCCACACACTGATCCCTATTGGACAACCGCTTTAAGGATAGCTTTAAAGAGACCATAAACTTTAAAGGGTCTTCTTAGGAGATTTGGGCCTGTACTATTAAAGTTAACATAGAAGCCCCCCTTCACACACATTGATCCCAATCGGAGATGGATTAAGGTCGTTGGAGACCCCGGGGAAAAATTTTTGGTGGAGGCTTCCATTTCACCTATGAAACGTGGACCTCGTATAACCCTATAGGAAAGGTTGCTGTGCATGCATGTCCCTTTCTTCGCTTATCTATGGGATCTCAACATAACCAAGCATATTGCAGATCCTTCTGGTATCTACTACAGGATCCACAGAAGAAATCTGAGGCCTTCAGATGTCTGCCGCAGATCCTCCCAGCAGCGACCACCTCTCCACCTCTTTTCGGCTAGATAGATCACCAAACAGCCATCGTAGACCCTTGTTTTCCTCCTCCGCACACCTGGCTCAGAAGGACTTTCCTGGGCCACAGGGGTGGGTGGTGGGGACCCCTTAGGCCCTCCATGACCTCCGTATTATCCATCCCTGTAAAGAATACATTAGGTCCGTGGTAAATTAGTTACCAACCGTTCCTCACCTTTTCATATCAACCGTGGTGACATTAAACGTGACTCCTTTCAACCAGAGGACCATGAAGAGGCGCTGGGAAAAGGGGCAATTCCCAATGGTCTGTCCATCAGAGCCCGCCTGGAGGGGGAAAAAAAAAAGTGAGAAATTTGGGGATTATATAAGGGTAAAACAGGGAGAGGAGTACACAGCACATCGATGGGCGTCTCATCTCTACGTTACACATTAACAATACCCATGTTGTGCAAGAGAAGAACAAGGCAGAGAAAGTCAGCGGCTGCGGGAGAGGGAGGGGGGAGAAGAGGAACTAAGCCAGAGACAGAGCAAATAATGAGCAAGAGTAACTGAAGAGCAAGGAGCGGAGAAGTGGATTACTTAAAGTGGAGGGAAAGGTGTCAGGAGGTGTCTGCTGAGGAGGGTGCGGAGGACATGGAGGAGTAGGTGAGCTCTAGTCCCATCTCCATTAACTTGGCACATGCATCCTAGTAAATTCCTCAGCTATAAAGGGGGCACACCCATGTCTTACTAACCCTGGCACGGAGCAGCCACAATAAAAACATTAAGGCCCCAGGGCTGGAGAGAGGACACCTAGCAGAGCTGGGAAGGTGCTAATGCAGTGTTGTAAGTTCTGGGCAGAACAGGGTGCAGGCCTAAAGGGAATGTGTCATCAGAAAAGGACCTATTGTTTAAGTGTTTTTATGCTAAAGGTTTTCTGTCACCTGAAAAACGGGTATTAAGCTGGCTGCCATTAGCGATGTGCTAATGTCAGCTGAACATAACTATATTAGTGCCATCTCACTGCCTGCCGCCGTTATTGAGAAAAATGAACTTTTATAATATGCTAATTAGCCTCTAGGAGCAGGGGAGGGGGGGGCGTTGCCCCTGCTCCTAGAGGCTCCGTTCTCCCACCTCTGGCATTGCCCCTGCTCCTAGAGGCTCCGTTCTCCCACCTTTGGCATTGCCCCTGCTCCTAGAGGCTCCGTTCTCCCACTTCTGGCATTGCCCCTGCTCCTAGAGGCTCCGTTCTCCCACCTCTGGCGTTGCCCCTGCTCCTAGAGGCTCCATTCTCCCACCTCTGGCGTTGCCCCTGCTCCTAGAGGCTCCGTTCCCCCACCTCTGGCAACGCCCTGCTTCACTAGATTGACAGGGCCAGGCAGCGTTGATGTCCTACCTCCGGCCCTGTCTGCAGTGTAAATCTCGCGCCTGCGCCGTCCCGTTCAGTATACGGCGCAGGCGCACTGAATAAAGGGTGGTCGCTGGCTGCCAGCTTCCTCACTGCGCCTGCGCCGAATACTGATTGGCGCGAGGTCTCCCCAGCGCACAGGGTCGGCAGGAGGAGGCGAACGCTGCCTGGCCCTTTCAATCTAGTTAAGCAGGGCGTGGCCAGAGGTGGGGGAACGGAGCCTCTAGGAGCAGAGGCTAATTAGCATATTCTAAAAGTTCATTTTTCTCAATAACGGCGGCAGGCAGTGAGATGGCATTAATATAGTTATGTTCAGCTGACATTAGCATTTGTTATCTATATTAAAAAAATTTTTATTTTTTTTTATATATAAATCAATTTTCATACTGGCCACTAGGCCAGAGGCAGAATTACAATGACAAGTAACACCTCTATGTATAGACCCAGCATTGACGATAGGCGATACGACAGATTATCTACTCCCTCCTCTGCACAGGTCACGGAGCATGCCTAGTAAACTCTCCAATAGAAGTCAATGAGGTCTCCTCCTGACCATCGTGTCTATGGACCATCTCAAAAGACAGGAGGTCTTTACATATTCTAGGCGCAGTGGCGACACACTCCCTTTAAGTGGAAAACGACCAGAGATGAAGGCAAGCAGGATCACAAAGGGTGCGGAGAGTCTGAAGAGAAAGAATACAGACTGCGGGCAAACATTAACAGGATTCAAATTAAAACTGCAAGCAGCGACTGTAAAGAACAGATGTAGCAGAGCTGGGTCACCATCCGGCACCTCAAGGGGTTTACACAGGACTGCAGGGCGAACCACTTCATTATCTTTAATCAGAGAGTAATGATGGTTAACAAATCCAGCTCTGCTACATGTGGAAAGTACAACCTACTGGAAGTTCTTCTCGCACAATGCAGTTGACATTGTCCTTAGATATGTGGACTCAGTATCAACATAGGCCTTCTTCATAGGACCACCAGCTTCATGTGATGGACGCGCAGCTGCATGGCTCGTACAGTTATCAGAGCGTGTGCACAGAGTTCTATCCATGAATGACAGCAAGCAGAGATCCTAAAAACCTTGAGAACTACAAGGTATGGCCAACACAAGGCAGATTTTTCTGTGTTTCTGCTGCAAAATCTAATTTACTTCGCTGGTGGATCTTTCACCCGCAATTCTGCCGTGAAAAAGCCGCAGAAAATCATGCGAATGTGCCCCAATTCAGAAGGTATACTGTATTTAGAAACTGTAAAACGTCTCGTTTTATGAAAAAAATAGCTTTTATGGACTGAAAAAATAAAACAGGTCACAACGCTCAAAAAAAATATAAAAGTAAAATAAATTCCAACCCTTTGTACGGAGAAATATTTTCTTACACGTGTCCGGTCATTCATCTCAGTGAAGGGAATGAAGCTATTTTTAGTCGGACACACCTTGGTTAAATCACAGGGTTAGGTTTATTTGCGTGACATGCAAAAGTGACCTAACTGGACCAAGCCAGCGACCAGATAGACGTCACCCAGGGGTGTCCACCGGGGAAGAGAACAGTCGCCAGTGGCGTTGGAGGTTTGCCGTGAGTTTATATGTAATATTTTACCAAGAGGATTTTAGGAGGACGCAGTGCCATCTTAATGGTATTATGGCTCCGAGACATAGAGACGTAGAAATGTGCGCTACAAAAAGAATCATCGGCGTACAGAAATAGCTGTGAGCCAGAAAGTACACACACCACACCAAGACAGTACAAAGAGATGAGGTCACTGAGTAAATCTTGAATTGGGTGGTGTCCCACCAAATCACCCGGTTCCTCCCATAGGGATGGGCAAGTCAGTGCTGAAAGTTCTTAAAAAGGCTCCCGCTCCCACAAGAAGGGACTTATTACACCTTTCCTGGCACCCGAGCCAAATGTTCCTCCTTTCATTCGAGAGCCAAGTAAAGAGACCTTCTCTTCTTGTACTGCAGGGTATATCAGGGACCATTACGGGTATCGACAGACTAAGGCCACTTTCACACTAGCGTTAATATTTTCCGGTATTGGAATCCATCATAAGGGGCTCAATACCGGAAAAAAATGCTTCCGTTTTGTCCCCATTCATTGTCAATGGGGACAAAACGTAACTGAACAGAACGGAGAGCTCCAAAATGCATTCCGTTCCGTTCTCATACCGGAGAGCAAAGCGCAGCATGCTGCGGTTTGCTTTCAGTCCTGGGATGCGGAGCAAAACGACGCAATAGACGCAATAGAAAACGGATCCGTCCTCCTGACGGATCCGTCTTGGCCACGTTAAAGATAATACAGCCGATGCAGATGGCCGTATTATCAGTAACGGAAGAGTTTTTGCTGAACCCTACCGGATCCAGCAAATACGCTGGTGTGAAAGTAGCCTATGATGGGCAGGGTTATCCATGGAGATCAGAGCTAACAGTTGGACAGCTGAATGCCAAAACCATCAAAGCAAGCCTCTCCTTGGCTGCCGAGGCCTACACAAGTGTCTTCAGCAGTATCTTATGAGTCATGGTTGAAGAAGTCCACACCTGCTCAAGATCAACACAGGAGTCAATGCAGTCCCAGGATCTCCTCAGTCAGAATGAATAAGGGGTTCCATTCAATTTCTGAACTTCATTCAACAAAAAAACCTAAAAACTTCCTTTACACAAGTGGTGAAAGCAGCTGCATCACCAAATGGTTGGAATGTGCTACATGTAGCAGTGGATAGTGTTCACGTGCACAAAAGGTGCCCATATAATATTTAAAGGACAGCCAAACCTGCCAATATGTCAGCTGGCTCGGCCAACGTTATGAAGTGTTGTGGGACAATCACATTGACCATGATGGATTTTAACATGAATGGTCCTTGCTTCCTATGGGAGATAAGCCGGAGGCATCTGACCAAGGCTTATTCCCTTAAAGTATCTTCATGGGTAAAAGTTACGGCAGGCTACAAGTAACTGGATCCCCAAATGGTGGGGAATGGATGAAGAACACAAAAATGTAAGGATTTTGTTGTGTTGACCCATCTCTCCAAGTTCTACACAGTCAGTTACCAATCAACCCATAGTCATGGGGGGGTATGGGGCAGGAGAAATTTCTCCGTCTCACATGGTTAGGGATAATGGACAAACCACGTGGCCCTTTTCTCTCTAGGTGCACACCAGTTGTGATCATTATACCAGATCGGCTTTTCACAGCGATTGCTTAAAAACGATGATGGTAACATACTTTGTAAGATTGGGGGTCTGGGAACCATCACTATTCGCCGTAGTCAGACCCCATCAATGACAGGTTCATGGCAGAGTGAAATGATATGCAGAAATCCCCTTTAAGGAAGCGCACACAGCCTGGCAGATATTGAGAACGGCATCTGTTTTCTATAAGGCAACTTCTGCCAAAACCACAGAAGACACGGGTCGTAATCAGTTGGAAATTACCAGCAGCGCTTTCAGGAAGCGACACTACGTTATCATATACAAAAATATAAAAATAATTTTTTTTTACCGGGGCCTCTTCTCAATTGACTTCTATGAGAAATGCGGCCGACCAGTATGGGTGAACAAGGTCCATAGAACCCACTTCTGATAGCTGAATGTCCTAAAGATGACACCCATATCCTGTGGATAAGCTACAAATCTTTTATGATGGGAATGACCCTCCAGGTAGTCAACCGTAACTCCGCTTCCAGGAGAGTCTGGTTTGATGACCACATTTCCTTAGTCCACAGTCAGATTGTCAACTCATCTGCCATATGCGACGGGGACAGGACTGCCTATTATGGCATCCATACTTTGGGCTGTTCAACCTCCCAACTCAGCCAGGCCACGCCCATGAGGTTCTGGGGGCAAGAGTGATGCCGATAGACCCCAACAAATGTGGTATTTTAAACATGGAGTTACCCCTGGAAAGGGGGCCCATAAACGGGATAAAGCCTGAGCATTAGAGTCCTGACTATTGACAATGTTTTTCTACTTTTTTTACCCACTGGTGGTTGGTAGTAATTATTACATGATTGATTGCTCATGATATCTAATAGATATAATGCAAAAACTAGGGCATCCAAGAAATAAGGGCTTAAGTGCACTGAGGGCAGGCACTAGCAACTCCACACACCTTAGCTCCTCCCCACTGCATTTCTCGACACTCCTCCTCCATTTAATTGACAGGGCCAGGCAGCCAGGTGGAGAGGGGGGGTGTCCAGGGAAGCAGTGATGAGGAGCCAAGACGCACTGAATGGTCTGGCCCCACCCTTGGTGCACTTAATCCCTAATTTGCATATTTTAAAGACACATTTCTCCTAAACGCAGCAACGGATCGGGATGGATGGTTATTATTCATCAGGGTCAGCCATAGCAGGTCTTATAGCTAGTTTAATAGGGTTAATCTATCTCGACTCACATACGTCGTTGTAATATGGTCTGGCACAGTACTTTATATAGATGTAAGGAGGGTGGAAAGTGTATTTTTAATAGGTTTTCTTTTTCTGCATTGTATATATGGGGTGGCGGCACAGTATCCTGTGGCTCACATGTATTGAAAGGTCAAGACAGTGCGCTCTCCCGCGGGGCAGTTATGGTTGAGCAGAGACTGGGTGATGTCCCTCAAATATGGCTCTGTCGGCTCCAGGGGAAGAGAACGTGGTAGCTTCAGTGGCCAGCATGGGGACGCTGATCTGTGGAGACACTGGGTCACAGAGCCAGTCTTCGGAAGAAAGCAGGTAATAGAGGCCATAGTGTAGTCCACCTGCAAGGAGCCTATGATAACGGTATGAGCCCCACCAAATCCACACTACAGGGCCATGAAGGTAAGCAATATCCAATAATCCGGCAATATGAGGACCAGCATTCTATAGTAATGCAAGTAGAACCGATCAACACTTTTTGCAACCTCTAGACGTCAATGGTGGGTGGTGGCAGAGAGGTGGGCTAGTAAAAGCCAAGTGTAGGGCAACAAGCAATAGTCGGCTGGGTCAGGAAATGAGCTGCAAACAGGAAGATCTGCGCCTCCTTTACAATATAACAAATCTAATTCTGGAAGGCGAGGGGTTTTACTCAAAAAGTGATCAGAACAAAGCAGGACTAGCTGGGAGCCGATAAGAAAGCAAATGATTGAGGTTGAACACAACCAAAGCAACCGAAAAAGCAGGTTCTGCCTCTCATCCTGCACAACCCCTTTAAATTCCTCAGCATGCTCGGTCACAAAGGTCTTAGATTTCCCCCATTGTAATGGGTAAAGTGATCAAATACAAAACCCACCTGCTAATATATGTAGAGTCATACCTCTACTTCAAAGTAGTCCAAGGGGATGGGAACCTATACGGTGACACATGGAGTCCATACAGTTTCATCTGAGGAAGCTTCACGCAAAACGCACTTCGAGGGTTTGAACCATACTGGTCGGTATTACTTATAACAATCAGTACTTCTTGATGTGTGTATGTTATTTATGGCCCTTTAGATTGTTATATGTTATTTATGCGATAGTCATTCTCCCCTATTAATCACTTGTTCTCCACTTAGAGTTTACGCTATTTGTTATACGGTGTGATTTTCACAAGGTATTTACTTAATTACAAGTGTCTGGATGTTTGACATGTGACTTATTCTTTGTGGTTCTTTTTCTTTCCTGTGTATACATGCCGCTGCTATTTTTTATCTCTGTATTTCTCTAATATGTACTAAATAAAATATTCCTTGGATTTATTACATGCTGTGTATTTTGATTTGGGGTGGTGAAGTTCATTCGTTCAGGCACAGCATTTATGTTTGTTTGAGCTATTTCTATTTGGTTCATTCTGAAAGAGTCAAACATTTTAGAAAAAAGAAAAAAAATAGTAGGGCAAGCGAGCCCAGGTAAGGAGAGGCGAGCCCAGTCTACAGTTCTCCCTGCCCCGCTTAATTGTGGTTAGTTCTCTCCCTGGTTGTGTATCGGAAGAGACCGGTCAGTGACGCTGAGCGGGGTAGCAAGAAGCCACACAGCAGGCTCATCTCCTGTTCCAATCTCATTTTTAAACTATGTTGTCTCTGGAACCCCCCAGCGTTCCCGAGTAAATACATAGCCGTCGACCCTCTTGGTATTTCATGTGGCCCGTGGTTTGGGCAGCATGAACTTGACGGCAGGTTCCCTTTGATCACAAATTAAAATTATACAAGAAAGTAACAGCCATACTACAACAAAAATACACAACTGCGGCCGAAGAGTGTTCATTAAATCACAGCAAACAGATTGGTCACATTTTCATTGTGGTTGGTTCAAGATTGACTTCAATGTGGGAAGACTAAGCCAGTGCCACTGTAATGTGGTTTTCCACAGAGGCAGTAACATTTCCCCTAAAACCACTTAAAAAAAAACAACACACTGACACCAAGGCATAAAATTGTTTATCACCAGTCTTTGTGTAGTACATCCCCTATTGGAATGTGTGAACATAACCCTATGCACCATTAGGAGACTGTACATTTAGAAAAACTGGATCTATGTCCAGGGCCTCATGCACACGAATATAGGCTGCCCATGCCCGTATTGTCCTATTTTTTTGTGGTGTTACCGTATCTTGTGGATCGCGGACCCATTCAAGTCAATGGGTCCGCATCTGCAAATGGCGGGCACGTGGATAGTGTCTGTGCATTGTGGACCGCAATAAGGGCATGGACGGCCTACATGCATGAGGTCTAATCCAGAGAGTCCAGATAGAGAGTGCCATATGGCACCCGCCCAGATAAATAGTGCCACAATGCAAATAGATAACTGGTGCCAATGCCAAACCGCATCCAGATAATCAATATCTCATTGCAAGATGCGATTCAGGTTATCAGCTATAAGTACACATACGGCAATACCCTGCACAGATAAGACACTACTGACCATGGGCATCATATTACAAATCTGAACAAAATGAATCCATGACATAGCAGTGGGCCAAGATGGACGTTGTCTATACAGAGGCTTATGTTCCCACCAGGTCAGTGAACAACTTATCACCCATGTATGTGGATCACATGATGTGGCCAAACTGCACCAAATCGGTTGTTGACTTGGTTCACCAAAGAAGCCGACACAATTCTGTCCAACGTTTCCATGCGATCAGTTTGGTACATATTGTCCTGCTGCATGAACCCTGTGCAGATCTAAGCTAAACTCAACCCTTTCGATATGGTGACATATTACACCAAGGTTTACACCTAGTCGGATGTAGAAATGTGAAACGCTAGTTGAATGCCACCTGTGCATAAAGAGACCAGTTTACTCATGCTGCTAGAATTTCTTCCCCTCAGTATGAAAACCACCAAAAAAGAGCCGTTGAGTCAAGGGGAGTTTCTACATCTTCAAAACTTTCTACAGAAACCAATCGAAGGTATTAGAGATCATCGGATGGTCAACAAAGTCTTAAAATGTAGCCCTTGGCTGATGTTAAAAGGGGGCGTCCGATTGAGAAAATCCATACTCTTATACCCAATTAGTGAATTCTCGGTTAATAGAGGCAGGGGATGGAGGTCTGTTGAGGACCATCATCTCTTGGCCAGAGTGGAGAGCAGTTACAAAGAGCATCTATTGCTCTGGAGAACCTGTCCTGTATTACATAGGCAACCCATTGCTTGAAATGGACACTGTGTAATGCTTTATTTCTCCTGTAGAGGCGCTGAATACCTTCCAACAGATTTCCCCACAGATTAGGGATGATCACTAAGGGCCCGAGCAATCAAAAGATCCTTTTAAAGGCCTCTTTACGTGGACCGATTCTGCAGACAAGCATCAGAAATAAACCATTGGCTCCCAATAAGTGACCGCTGGTCAGAGGTAGTGAGAGCTGCATTTACATGCAACAATCATCTTCTCTGTATGGGGATGAGATGCTGCCAAGAAACAATGATTTTGGGTATCGCATCAATGAGGCGATGAGTGAGCGTTTGCTTGTTTTTTTGGGTGAACGGCGGCACCTTTAGATGGGCCAGTTATCAAGAACAAGTGTTCCTAGTAATGCTCCTTCCCGATAATTGCCCAGATTGTTAACTCCTATAACGGGGCCTTAAATAGGGATTACCCAAAGAAGAGAACCCTTTGAGATGGTCACCTCTATGTACATGAACCACCAACAGAAACAATACTTCGGTGCTCGTACCTGCATGGTACCTACATATGACAGATGTATGGTTTCCTAGGAGCCAGAGTCAAAAAATGAAAGTGCTGATAGACAATCAGGGAGGCTGTCTCAGTAGTCAGAGACGATGAGGGTGTGTATAAACATTATGGTTGAGTAAGAAGCAGACTCCTACACATACCGTGAGTTCACACTAAGGACTGGAAACACCCATTGAGATACAGTAATAACAGAGGTATTTATGGCAGTGCGAGGGATGCAAGTTCTTTATCAGATTGATAACTGCTTCCCAGTAAGGCTATGAGTCAGACTACATTACAATGGGACACTCAGTATTTAAGGACAACTCCAGACAACCCACATGGACCAAGTGATAAATACCAACTGACTTATCCAGGCATGGGAGACCTGGTGTAACCCGAGGGCATTCAGAGTTAATGGAGTGGAGGAGGTCCTGGACCTCCATCAATTCGTTAATGCATATATACCGTATATCTCCATCTCAATTCTAGTCTAAGGGAAGAATTCACATCAAGTGGCATGATGGAGACGTGCGAATAAACCCGTAGAAGTGTTTGAAGCAGTCACGTGTCATCACTACTACAACGATGGTTCTGTATACTGTATATACAGCACATTCGGAAAGTCTTCAGACACTTTCATTGTATTCACATTTTGTTATGTTGTAGCCTTGTGCTAGAATAAAAAATAAAATAAAAAATAAATTAACTTTTTCCCATCATTAGCCCATAATGAGAAAGTGAAAACAGAATGTTGGAAATTTTTGAAAATGTATTAAAACAGAAAAAAAACAAAAAACTTTTGCATGGACCCTTTAGGCCTCTTGCATACGAACTTTTTTTTCCCCGTTTACGTTCCGTTTTTTACGTGCCGTATACGGACCGTATATGGAACCATTCATTTCAATGGATCTGCAAAAAAAACTGAAGCTAATCCATATGCCTTCCGTTTCCGTTCCGTTCAAAGCTAGAATATGTCCTATTATTGCCTGCATAAGCTCTGGGGCCTCCCATTTTTCTTCATCATCGTTGAGATGTTTCCACACGTTGATTAGAGTCCACTTGTGGTAAATTCAGTTGATAGGACGTGATTCGGAAAGAAACTGCCCTGACTATATAAGGTCTCACAGCAGAGCAAAAACCAAGCCATGAGGAGAAAAGAACTGCCTGTAGAGCTCCTAGACGGGATTGAGTGGAGGCACAGATCTGGAGAAGGGTACAACAGTGGCCTCCATAATTCTTAAATTGAAGACATTTGGGACAACCAGGACTTTTCCTAGAGCTGGCCGCGCCCACCAGAGAAGAGAAGAGCCTTCGTCAGCGAGGTGACCAAGAATCCAATAGTCATTCTGGCTGAGCTCCAAAGATCCTGTGTGCAGATGGGAGTAAACTTCCAGAAGGTCAAACATTACTGCAACACTCAACCAATCTGTGCTTTATAGCAGGACGGCCAAAAACAAGGCTCTCCCCAGGAAAAGACACACGAAAGCCCAAATGAAGTTTTCAAAAAGAGACAACATTCTCTGGTCTTATGGAACCAGGATTTAACTTTTTGGCCTTAATTTGAAGCATCATGTCTGGAGAAAACCAGGCAGTACTCATCGACTGCCCACCCAATACCATCCTGACGGTGAAGCATGGTGGTGGCAGCATCATACTGTGGGGGTGTTTTTCAGTAGCTGGGAGAAGGACTGGTCAGGGTTGAGGGAAAACTGAATGGAATAAAGTACAGAGATATTCTTAATGAAAACCTGATGCTAAAGGCTTGTTCACGCGAACATGCCATGTTTTACAGTTCGCAAATTGCAGATCCGCAAAACATGAATGCCGCCCGTGCGTCTTCCGCAATTTGCAGAACGGACCAGATAGCCCTTTATAGAAATTCCTATTCTTTTCCGCAAAACTGACAAAATTAGGACATGACATAATTTTTGCGAGGCCACGGAAGAGAGCAACGGATGCGGACAGCACACGGAATACTGTCCGTATCTTTTGCGGCCCCATAGAAGTGAATGGGTCCGCATCCGAGCCGCAAAAATGCGGCTCGGATGCGGAACCAAACCATGGTTGTGTGAATGAGCCCTAATTCTCTATCATTTCTGCTAGAAGTTATAAATTAATTACTAGCAGTTTGCAATGAAGTTACAGCTGGGAGTTACCATTTGGCGGTGTTTTCCATGCACAGACAACCTTTCCTGCAAAAGGATAGTAACTCATATATAAATTCTACATTCTGCTCTGGAACACATTCAGAAACTGCAGTGTCAAAAATACACATCCAAATGCACGTGGTCAAACGGGTCCATTCAAATGGGCAAAATGGGGTTGCACCATGAGTGACAGATCCGAGGTGTCACTGATCTGCTGATCACCACTGGTCCAGCTACCAGTGTCCCTGCTGAATTTTCCATGGAAAGCTTCTGAAGGTCAGCCGATGGTGGCCATTCAGATGAATGCTTGCCCATGTAATAAATGGATGACTTGAGCATGTGAGGGGCTCTCTCGGTCCTGAGAGGACAACGCCTTCTTTGCTCTTCATGTTGTCCAATTCAGCATATCGAACGGAGCTGTCTTCATGAGACAGCACCTTTAAGATGTTCCAGTTGATTTGGGAACCAAATGTTAGGGACCATAAAAGGCAGATTGGAACTGAAATAGTTACATAAACATAGGGGTCCATTCACGTATTGCGGACTGCAAATGGCGGGTCCGCAATATACAGGCACTGGCTGTGTAAACTCCGTGCTGCAGATAGGGACCCATTGACTTGAATAGGTCCGCGATCAACAAGATATGGCCAAAGCTAGGACATGTCCCATCTTTTGCGGAGCAGAGACACGAATCGGAAGCGCTTCCGTGGGCTTTCGGGTCCATGCCTCCGCACCGCAAAAGATAGGACATGCCCTAGCTTTTGCGGATTGCGGACCCATTCAAGTCAATGAGTCTGCACCGCAATACATGATTCACACGGCCGGTACCTGTGCATTGCAGACCGCTATTTGCGGTCCACAGCACGGACACAGAGCCCGTAGGGTCGTGCGAATGAGTCCTAAAGGAAAAAGTAGAAGGATCAACATATCAGGAAGCTTTGGCCACATCATGTCCGCTCACAGGCACGGCATAGGAATTTCCCATAATCCCCTTGCACGGGATCATTTCCATGGCATGTACTGCACATACAGGCACCAAAAGCTCCAAGAAAAAAAAGAAACCCTGCAACCTGGAAGCTCCAATCCATACAAGGAGAAAGAAATAGCCCTTCTTATCAGTTGTGATTAAGGGGATTTTCAGGCTCCTTAAGAAGGTTTACACAACGACTGAGAATACTTTGAAGGGATAATGCCATGATTAACGTAAAAGGTAAAAATCAGACATCATATAACACGTGACAATCTCTTTCTAACAAAGCTAGAACCAGCCCTGTACCTGACATGGATCCAGAGATCTCCACAGTCATTGCTCTAATTGTTCTACTAGATTTATATAATTGCTCGTTTGGGGGCATGTCCTTTCTGCTACAGCTCTCTCCCTATCACAGCTCAGGGTTTGTGTCCTTTCTGCTGCAACTCCTACTGCTTCTAACAGTAGACCCGTCTGGTGGCATTTAAAACAATGAACTGAGCATGTGCGACCACCTCAGCAATGTTAAAGGGGTTCTGCACTTTGTTTAAACTGATGATCCTCTGGATAGATCATCAACATCTGATCGGCGGGAGTCCGACACCCGGGACCCCCGCCGATCAGCTGTTTGAGAAGGCAGCGGCGCTCCAGGAGCGCTGCGGCCTTCTCACTGTTTACCGCCGGCCCAGTGACGTCACGACTAGTATCAATTGGCCTGGGTGCGGCTAAGCTCCATTGAAATAAACAGAGCTTAGCCGCGCCCAGGCCAGTTGATACTAGTCGTGACGTCACTGGGCCGGAGGTAAACAGTGAGAAGGCCGTGGCGCTCCTGGAGCGCCGCTGCCTTCTCAAACAGCTGATCGGCGGGGGTACCGGGTGTCGGACTCCCACCGATCAGATGCTGATGATCTATCCAGAGGATCATCAGTTTAAACAAAGTGCAGAACCCTTTTAAGCTGACCATACACATTCAATAACTGTTGGCTGAATATTCGAGCTCCCATCTCCCCCATCCACGTACATGTTTAGC
Source organism: Bufotes viridis (assembly GCA_033119425.1). NCBI lineage: Eukaryota > Metazoa > Chordata > Amphibia > Anura > Bufonidae > Bufotes > Bufotes viridis. The sequence continues at coordinate 23,324,503 of CM065597.1, forward strand.
TTGGCCGAATGTGTCTGTGTATGCTATGGGGAGAGCAGAGAAAACCACTGCCAGACAGTTCTTATCTTCCCAGAGAACAAAACTGGGCGAAAATATTCATTTTGCCCAATCCTTTTACCCCCCCGCGACCTCTATCGGGAGAGTTGGAAGAGCTCTACACAGATTAGTGTGACAAATGTATAATGTGAGGTGGACAGAGAAATATGGAAAAGACCAAACATCAGGTGGCGCTATACAGATACAATATTTGGTTCAGTAGGATTTCTGAGCCCAGACACAACAGCAGTGACTACAGACCAGGACCTGCTCGGTGGTATCTGCTACACTGCAAGAGGAGGAGGAGGAGGACCTGATAAACCATGTCATGATGCTAACCACTAGTGGCGTACATAGAGAAGTAAGGGCCCCATGGCAAGGATCAAACCAGGCCCCCCATGATCCTTTGTCCATTTTTTCCACTGCCTAATTTGCTAAAATTTCTTCCTTTAGAGGGTAGAGTCCTGACCAAGTTTTCACCCCCAGTAGAAGTGGGGATGATCCCTACTGGGCCCCCTCTTGCCCTGGGCCCCATAGCCATCGCATGGTCTGCCGCTATGGTAGTTACGTCCCTGCTAAGCAGCGCTATGAAGTTCTTTACCTATTCAGCACCCGCCCCATCTGGAAACAGTTTAGGACCGGAAGAGGAGCACAGCACCAATGCGGAGTCTGACCACCGCGGTGATCATACTTATCTGATCCTCCGCGCTCAGTTTCGGCTCCATCACCGGCACTGCAGGTCCAGGGTCTCCCTGCATAAACATCCTTTTTGACTTGGGGCATGTGACCGCTAGAGGCAATGACTGGCTGCATGGGAGGAGGGGTGTTGCGGAGAAGTTGCTGGGAGGGGGCCCAGTTAAAAATATGCTATGGGGCCCAGTCATTTATAGTTACACCCCTGGTGACTAATATAAATATCTTGAATGGTGTCATGACTGTACCAGCCCGGATTCTGTGCCAGAGAAACTCCCAGGAGTCACTAATAACTCTGGTGGAATACTCTCCGATATAACCGGAGGTCACCGGCTGATTATAACCTGCGCACCTACAGCAGTCCAGACTATACGGGATCATCCAGGGCAGTACATCAATAGCATATCAACTTAATATAGCATAATAGGCTGTAAGGGGGGTGTCATTTCAAAATATATATCACTAAAACACTTTGAAAGACTCAGTTTCCACCTATTTTTCTCAATCTTGATCCGTATCTCCGACTTCCCAGAAACTGCACATTGTGATCCGTTTCTGGCGCCATAGGCAGCCCAACACAACTGATCAGTGGGGGCACCGAGTGTTGGACCCTCACCAATCTGATATTGAGCATCTAGGTTTCTAGGCCACAGGTCATCAATATCTGCAGCCTGGAGAACCCCTTTAAGTGTTTATGGACCATACACAGAGCTCAAGCTGAAGATTATTGGGGTGGTCCAGGCTTAGAAAAAACATGGCTGCTTCTTCTCAGTGCCACACCCGGCCATGGACCATGTCTAGAACTGCAGTTCGGCTCCACTGTTCTTTTCAGGAGGCTCTGGTGGCAATTCCATCACGCTTGACAGCAAGAACAGCAATGTTGTTGCTATCAAAAAGATGGAACCTCAACAGACCCCACAATAACTCGATAGGATCCAGTGTGCACCACTGGGATCCACTGTAGGATGGATTGGGCCCAGAGTCGGGGCTTCCATTATGAACAGAACTAACAAAGCCTTACACGTCAAAAGCCAAAAATGAACATACAACCTTTACCACCACTCTGTCTAAATACTGTAGGTCCAAACCTCTGTGCCAATTAAACCTTATAGAGTTGGGAGGTTTGCTTTTCTGTTACAAAGCTCCAAATCCCCCCCTGCTGCGCTTCTCTAAGCTATAAAGCTAGATGATAAAATGCTGTCTTCATGAAGCCACCACTAGGGGGAGCTTACAAAGAATCGAATGCAATAATACATCTAGAGTCAGTAAACTCCCCCTAGTGGAGGTTTCAGGCAGCACCATTTTTTTATCATATAATCAGGGGAATGTGGAGCTTTAAAAACATTGCAATAAGCAACAAAGTGGCAAAGAAATGGTCAAAATTTCAGAAAAATGTATGCAACCATAGAATGAAGGGCACAATGAGCGCCGTGGCTGCAGTACTTTGTTCAGACAGTGGTCTTGGTATGCAAGCACAGGATGTTTATAGATAAATCAGACTTCCTGCAGGATTCAGGCAGCTGTTCTCACAGGAAGTGGTCTCATTATCTCCCCCATAGCTTTCCATTACTCACAAGACCCCCCCTACTTATAAATTGTGTCATTCAGGAACAATAAGCTTCCTTCCCAGGGTACAGGCCCTTCCAAGCACCATGGAAGAACATCATAGTAAAGCTTTGCAGCCCTGTATACCAGGCCCGGACCCATCCTCAGAGTAGGGGTTGTCTGCTACCATATTGCTTATTGACCTGTTGTCAGTAATAAAAAAAATCTGTCCCCTGGAGTGGTCAAACAGGCTCCTGTAACTTGTCCATCCCCGCTGTATACCATGACCATGATCTGAACCACTGTAGGTTTTGTAAGTTAATATTTGCTGAAGGGGAGTATGCCTGTAACACAACAGCACATTCTGTGTGCACAGAGCGTGTTATTGGTGGGGATACAGAGTCCAAAATCCAGGCACCATGTGCAGTACGAAAATTTTTTAATAAAATAAAAATGCATAAAAAGCCACGATCCATGCATGTGCAATCCTATCCATAAGATGCTGGGAGTTGTAGTTCCTCTTTAAGCTGCCCATACATTAAAATATAGAGTTTTGTTTAGATTTGGAATAAGTGATCAGAGGCTCAGTTTTACAGTGCCATGTGCAATCAATTAATAAAATAGTTGTCACAGGTCAGCCAAAAAAAAAAAAAAAAAAGTTGATCACAGGTCATCAAGCTCTTAGGACCCCAGTGATCGACTGGAATCCTCAGGATAAAGTGCCGGGTTTTACTGCAGCACCACCGCAGGTGAGATTAAGTATTGCATGGTGTTCATTGGAATCAATGGGTGAACTGGATCAAATACAGACATGCCGGGTCCTCCAGAGAGAAACACACACTTTGTGGTCACTCTCTCCTGGCTAATTGACGAGAGTCCCAAATGTACTCTAATAGGGCATCTGAAAATACCTCCTTTCACAGGTAATGAGACGCACAATGGTGAATGAATGAAATGAACACCCATGCGAAATGTTATCACTGGCTCTCTGATCCACTTAGATAAGAGGTAAAGTAAAAAATGTGGCAAAAAATAAACACGAATGTGAAGCAGCCCGATAGAGTCGTGTGACCAGAAGGATATGACATGGCGGGAATCACCTCCTCTCCAATAACGCTGCAAATCTCTATGTCTTGAATAATGCAAGATAGATACTGCCCGGAGACCCCAAAGTAGAGGTCTCCTACCTGTGGCTCTCAAGCTATTAGGAAACTACAGCTTCCAGCATGAGCTTGCCAGGAGTTGTAGTGTCACGACAGGTTGGAGGCACTTTCACTAGAGCAGTGTTTCCCAACCAGTGTGCCTCCAGCTGTTGCAAAACTACAACTCCCAGCATGCCCGCACAGCAAAAGGCTGTCCGGGCATGCTGGGAGTTGTAGTTTTGCAACAGCTGGAGGCACACTGGTTGGGAAACACTGCACTAGAGTATGAAGACCCACTGAACCAAAATTAGAAAAGCGTGTAAGCTGCTGATACCATTCTCAAATATGAACATAAATGCTCCTCTCGGTTCATGGTCTCCATCCTGTGGCCCTCCAGCTGCTGAGCAACTACAATTCCCAGTAGCCTGGGAATACTATTCATGTAGTGACAACCACTGTTGTAGGTCATCAAAACTGTAGCGTGATGCCCGAGATGATACAGTTTTCCGCACCTGCGCAGTGCTCCCAGCTGTAGTGTACTTGGCTGTAGAGACTCATTTTGCACAAGTGTAGACTCCTGGGAGCGAGAACGCCTGGGAATCTCCACCTGCTCAATAAGCCTCTGAAGCCTTGCTTTAAGGCCTCATGCACACGACCGTTGTTTGTTTCCGCGTCCGTTGCGTTTTTTTTTTCATGGATAGGATGCTTCCCCATTCATTTCAATGGGTCCGTCAAAAAATGCGGATGGTCAACCGTTTTTGTTCCGCATCCGTGGTCCGTGTTTACATTCCATCAAAAAAATAGAGCATGTCCTATTTTTTTCACGTTTGCGGACAAGGATAGGCATTATTACAATGGATCTGCCCAAAAAACTGATCCACAAAAAAAAAACGGTCCATCATCCGTTTTTTTGGGCGGATGCAAAACACATACGGTCGTTTGCATGAGGCCTAAGGTACAGTGCGCAATTGGGGGGCATTATGGAGGGGAGAGATTCTCTTTAATGAACATGACAGTCAGCCTCCTGAGCCTGGAATGGCCGATAAGGAAAATAAAAGGCTACTTGAAATCGCCCACACTCACAATCTCATACTCCAGATCTCCATCTCGGATCCTCACTTTCTTCATCTAGCCTCCACCCGTTACTACTTGCAAATTTCGCTCAAGGTTTTTCCATGACTTTCACAAGGATATACCCAAGACTAGACCTCAAGTATAAAAACTAGCGAAGCGTCATTGTGCGCCCCACTTCCCTACAGTCAATGTGACGTTTGGCTTCAAATTCAGATTGGTGGGGGTCCGACACCAAAGATCCCTGCGATCAGCAGTTGAGAAGCGCCGTGGCCTTCTCACTGCTAACCCTAGGCCAGTAATGTCTTGACCATCTTTCCCGTGGCCTAGGCCTCTTCCAAGTGAGCAGGGCTGAGCTGCGATACCACGGACAACCTTGTGCTTAGTAAGCTGTGACGAGGCACAGCTCCTCAAACAGCTGATCGGCGGGGATCCGGGTGTCGGACCACCAAAGATCAGACACTAATGACCTATCCTAAGAATAGATAATTGATATGAGAAAATCAGACAACGCATTTAAGGCCTCTTTCACACGAGCATGACGGATTAGGTCCAGATGCGTTCAGTGAAACTCGCACCATTTTGCAAGCAAGTTCAGTCAGTTTTGTCTTCAATTGCGCTCAGTTTTTTCAGGGCGAGTGCAATGCGTTTTGATGAGCGTGATAAAAAACGGAAGGTTTACAAACATCTCTTAGCAACCATCAGCGAAAAACGCATTGCATCTGCACTTTCTTCCGAATGCAATGCATTTTTCACTGAAGCCATATTCACTTCTATGGGGCCAGGGCTCCGTGAAAAACGCAAAATATAGAACATGCTGTGCTTTTTTACGCAACGCAGAACTGATGCGTGAAAAAAAAAAAAAAAAACGCTCACGTACACGTACACAGACCCATTGAAATGAATGGGTCAGGATTCAGTGCGGGTGCTATGCATGCACGTCACGCATTTCCCCCGCGCGGAAAACTCGCCCGTGTGAAAGGGGCCTAAGGCTGGTGCTACATGGAGATCTTGGTCGTGAAACCCATTGTGCAACCAAGGATTGCGGTGTAGCTCTAGAAATTATCAGGGTCACAGCACAACTCGCTAGCTCCTGCGACCCCAGTATCGCGGGGGGGGGGGGAGCAGGGGTGGATTTTTGGGATATTCTGAGGTCACGGTTGCCACTGCTTGTGAGTAGAGATGAGCGAACATTTAAAAAAAGTCCGTTGTTCGGGGTTCGGGTGGTGGTTAATTGCGCATCCCGTTATGGATTCCACAATAGCGCATATGGAATCCATAAGGGGCGGCTGCCACCAACCCGAACTGTAGAACAGCTGAAGGACCTGGCGTGACGTCACTGTCATGTGATCAGTGCAGGGCGTGGCTCAGCACGGGATCAAATCCCGTGCTGAGCCACGCCCCCTGCACTGATCACATGACAGTGACGTCACGCCAGGTCCTTCAGCTGTTCTACAGTTCGGGTTGGTGGCAGCCGCCCCTTATGGATTCCATATGCGCTATTGTGGAATCCATAACGGGATGCGCAATTAACCACCACCCGAACCCCGAACAACGGACTTTTTTTAAATGTTCGCTCATCTCTACTTGTGAGTCATGTTGCAACCCCATTCATTCCTCCGGCTGCACTGCTACACAGCAACCATCACCATGTAGCCCCAGGACTATTAGCGGAGAAGAACGCCTACAAACTGCCGGACCTCATAGCACTTGCAATGTAGAGATACAACCATGCTCCCTTCTCCACATTGCCACTGTGAGCAGAAGACCAACTCCAGTTTTTGAAGACACAAAAGCAATTTAGTGGACGATGGTCATCATCCATGACTGTTGGCAATTTCCACAAAACGTCAGTCACGCGACAGACCAGTCCTAAAACACCGGACGGCAGATTTCTAGCACCATTTTCGAGGCAGTCACGAATTACGGTCACACCAGGTATTGCTGCAGGTTTCAATAAATAGTTTCAAAAACCTTGATATAACCGCAACCTGCCAAAACACCCCGAATACCCGTCACACTGGTCGTTCTGACATTTATGATTTTCTACTAACCATTACAATCTAATAAAATTGACCGGACTACAACACCTCACAGAGTATTTACTGTAAATACAGTCCCTCTCGAATACGACAGCAGCTCCCCGTACGAGGCCTTCAACCCAACCTGCTGGGTCATATGGAGAAGAGAAGAAAGAAGTGCCCTCTGCCTCTTCAGCATTTACCATGATCCACCATCTCCCATCCCCCTCCACCGACAACCTAAACCTGTTCCTCTACACTCCAGGTAATCATCGTGCCCAGGATCCGCAAGGACACTCCGGGCTGCATCCATGTTTCTCTCTTTTTTCTTTTTTTTTTTACCCGTTTTTGGTTCTATTTTACATACAAAAAGAATGCATTTGCATCTCAGTTTGCATCTTACTGGAGCTATAGACACCTGCACGCACCAAAATAATGTACAATCTAAAATTTTAATACATACTACTATATAAACCTACACATAAGGCTACATGCACACGACCGCTGGTGTTTTGCGGTCCGCAAACCGCGGATCCGCAAAACACGGAAGCTGCTCCGCGTCCCGTAATTTGCGGAACGGAACGCGGCCCATTGTAGAACGGACAAGAATAGGACATGCTCTATTTTTTTGCGGGGGCACGGAACGGAGCAACGGATGCGGACAGCACACGGAGTGTTGTCCGCATCTTTTGCGGCCCCATTGAAGTGAATGGGTCCGCAGCCCAGCCGTAAAATATGCGGTCCACAACAACGGCCGTGTGCAAGAGGCTTATGACAGTATTTTGGGACGGTGCAACTCGAGTAGGAGCCAGCTGCCGAGGGACTTGCCACGATCGCCAGGCTTTTTAGATACAGAGCTAGGACAGCAAATGTCCTCGGGTGAAGGAAAGCTGAAAGATGACCGAACTGGCCCAAAGGAGACGTGGGCCATAGGATCATATCATTTCAATGGGCCCCTCAGCAGCTAGGTGTTTGTTTGTTTTTCAGCATCGCAAACGCAACGAACGAAAACGGCACCAAACATTATAGCAATGAATTGGTACAGTAGATAGATACCTGCACACCCGACAGTGTCACTCCCATGGACATACATTACGGGACAATAATTCATCTGCTACATTCCAATGCCAGCTAGTTAAAAAAAATAATAATAATGGGGCAAAGTCGTGGACTTTCCTTCTCTGAAAATTGCTAACATTTTGCAGTTTTTGGGAAAGCTGGGTGAACATCAGTAAACGTTACTGCTCCTCGAGAAGTTTTCAAATGGACAGAACAGAAGAGATATGGCGGTAAGGGAACAGAGGAGTGATTTCTTGGTAGATTGGGCTTTTCAGGACTCTAGGAAAGTTGGGTGGCGACCACTCGGATCTTATCTACAATGCTATAGACATATTCATCATCACTAGTGTTGAGTGAACTTGTGTTTTAAGTTCTGCGTCCAAAGTTCGGGTTATCGAAGCATCCCCTTATGGATTCCGCTACCACAGACCATAACGGCATTTGGAATCCATAAGGGGATGCTTCGATAACCCGAACTTTGGACGCAGAACTTAAAGCACAAGTTCGCTCAACACTAATTATCACCCAGCTATTGCCACCTGCTGCAAAACAATGAGGACTAGTCACATCAGATACCAATAAAAGAGACCCCTGGTAGTCCTCACCTTCACAAAGAGCTCCACGTCAGCCTGCTCTGACATCTTTAAGATTTCTGCCTCGCGCACAGGCCACGAATTAAGTAAAAAAGTTTTGCAGTAGGGGAAAGATCCAGAGAGTGCAGTGTGAATGGGTGCTGGCTGGTGCTTTAGAGACGGGTGGGGTGGGAAGTGACTGCAAGAGGGTTGGCTCTGTGGCTGAGGCAGGAAGAGACAGCACCAGAGCTGGGGGTGGTGGAGGACTGTGCGGATTGGAGAGAGGGAGCGAGTGGGGTGGTGTCTAGCAGCTAGTGAGGCAGGAGAGGAGTCACAGAGTTTGGGCTGGGGCTAGACACAGACTTTTTTTTTCTTTTTTTTTTTTGTAGATCCCATACGAACACATTGTGTCGCACCACCAATGCACCACGAAGTGAAAAAAAAATCGCATGCGGTTTAGAAGTCATCTTTTACATCGTTAGGAACCAGTATAACCAGTTCACAGATGCACTTTTTGATGATCTTTTTTTTCAGCCAAAGCCTAGGGATGCCTATTTAACCCCTTAATGACCACACACCATTCTATTCTGAAACGAACCGCAAAGATGTGGTTTTGCAAAATAGCTGGTTGGGTGCACCCGTAGATTTTGTCTCCTTTTCTACAAGGCAGCATGCTGTAGGTCTATACCAACTAATGGTTGACTAAGGCCTCCTGCACACGACCGTATTTGTTTTTGCGGACCGCAAATCACAGATCCACAAAACACGGATACTTGCCCCAGTGCGTTCCGCATTTTTCGGATCGGTACGTCCTGACCTCTGTTAGAAATGCCTATTCTTGTCCCCAACACTGACAAGAATAGAACACGGAATGGAAATACGATTGCAGACACCACACGTAGCTGCATCTTTTGCGGTTCCATTGAAAAGAAAGGGTCTGCATCTGACCCGCAAAAAATGAGGATCGGACGTGGACCAAAACTGTGTCATGTGCATGAGGCCTAAAGCCCCTCTTATACTGGTGAGTTTTCCGTGCAGGTGCAATGCGTGACGTAAACGCATTGCACCCGCACTGAATCCTGACCCATTCACTTCAATGGGGCTGTGCAGATGAGCGGTGATTTTCACGCATCACTTGTGCGTTGCGTGAAAATCGCAGCATGTTCTATATTCAGCGTTTTTTACGCAACGCAGGCCCCATAGAAATGAATGGGGCTGCGTGAAAATCACATCCGCAAGCAAGTGCGGACGCAATGCGATTTTCACGCATGGTTGCTAAGGCGATGATTAAAGTCAATTTACTGTATTATTTTCCCTTATAACATGGTTATAAGGGAAAATAATAGCATTCTTAATACAGAATGCTTACAAAAATGTAGATTGAGGGGTTAAAAAAAATTAACTTACCTCATCCACTTGATCGCGCAGCCGGCATCGTCTTCTTTCTTTTTCTTTGAGGATCTGACAAAGGACCTTTGATGACGTCATCTCGCTCACTACGTGGTGAGCACGGTGACGTCAGTGCAGGTCCTGCTAAATGAAGATAGAAGATCAGCAGGACCTGCGCTGACTTAACCACGTGGTGAGCGCGATGACGTCATCAAAGGTCCTTTGGCAGATCCTCAAAGAAGAAGAAAGAAGACGATGTCGGCTGCGAGATCAAGTGGATGAGGTAAGTTAATTTTTTTTTATTTTTTAACCCCTCAATCCACATTTTAGTAAACATTCTGTATTAAAGGGGTTGTCCAAGTTATATTTATTGATGACCTATCCTCGGGATAGGTCATCAATATCAGATCGGCGGGGGTGCCGGTGTTCTGCCAGATCTCTATAGATTGCCGAAAGTCTATAGCGGAAGTCACGTGGTGCGCTGCGCAAGCGCACAAGCGTACTTCCGTGAATCATTCGTGCTGGCTCCATTGCAGTAGTTCGCGCACCGCGCGTGCGCACACTTGAGGGTATACAGACTTCTTAAAGTGACAGTAATCTCCATTAAAATACAGCTCCGCCCCCCCCCCCCCAGCGCTCATTAATCTACATTAATTTGTACCCTCGCGGGCTGGCTTCGCTCACCACGCATCGGGCTCGGCATTTAGTAAAACTAACTCTATACCGCCATTGATAGTAAAGAAGGAAATGGATGGTAAAGAATTTCTTTACCATCCATTTCCTTCTTTACTATCAATGGCGGCATAGAGTTAGTTTAACTAAATGCCGAGCGCAGCGGGCCCGCGAGGGTACAAATTAATGTAGATGCTGTATTTTATTGGAGATTACTTTACTGTCACTCGCGCGGTGGGCGAAGTACTTCAGTGGAGGCTGCAGGGATGATTCGTCGAAGCGCGCTTGTGCGCTTGCGCAGCGCACCACGTGACTTCCGCTATAGACTTTCGGCAATCTATAGAGATCTGGCAGAACACCGGAAGTCGTTCCTATACAAGTGTATACTACACAGCTGTCCCATTGAAATGCAAGTGACGGCTTGGATGTAATTACACCTGCTCACCTCTGCAGATGCGACGGCGAGCAGGTAAACAATGAAGAGGAGGCAGCGCTGGCACGGCGCGCGCCTTCCCTCCAAACAGCTGATCCCCGCCGATCTGATATTGATGACCTATCCTGAGGATAGGTCATCAATAAATATAACTTGGACAACCCCTTTAAGAATACTATTATTTTCCTTTATAACCATAGAGTAAGTCCGGGTTTGGGTCTGGGTACCAAATTCAGTTTTTTCTCACGCGCGGGCAAAACACATTGCACTAGAGCGAAAAAAACAACAATGGAACGCAATCGCAGACAAAACTGACTGAAATTGCGTCCCTATTCGCATGGGTTTTCCCGCAATGCACCCTGAACACATCCGGACCTCACCCGCAACGCCCGTGTGAAAGGGGCCTAAAAGTCTTTTGAAACCGACCAATGATCTGGCAGATTATAGGGAACGAAGCAAACTTTCCCGATAATTGCCTGATCATCAGCGGAGATGAGGGCAACATTTACATGCATCAATCACCTCCAATGTATGGGGACGAGCGATTGATATACAGTGACCGCTTGTCTCCATAGACCATAGAAAACTATTGTTGCTGAGCAGCAGAACGTCGTCTAGACAGCGCGATCTGCTGTGCAGGAACCATGATTTTTGGTGCCAGCAGAACTAAACAATCAAACTGTACTGTCCCATTAAGTAGACCCAGCACAGATCACAAAAAGGGCATAAACGGTGCATTTCGGAAAGAGTTGTTGCATACATTACACTCGCCCGCAGTTGGTAAAAGTTCACACTAATAGGGTTAGTTAATATTTCTCATTGAAAGTGGCCAGAGTAGAGGTGATTAGCATCTAGTGTGTATGGAGGCATCACATTCTCTTCTCACAATCCACCTGATTTTTAATGAATTACAGAGCAAATTTTTATTTTTTGTTTTGTTTTTTAAGAATAAGCATATGATTGCTCACCACAGTCTTCATGCATTTAGTCCCACAGCCCCAATGGGCCACCATATTTGGCCTCCATATGCACCTGCATTGTTCCTCTAGCATCGAAATGCCGGTTGTGAAAGTATTTTGTAAGATGGTCAGGTCTGTGTGTGGTGCAGCGTGTAGGTCCAGCGCCAGGGGTCTCTTCTACAGGTGTTATGTGAGTTATGTGACTAAGTTCCCCTATGTAGAAGGTGATGGTGAAATCCAGGTGTAGGAATGCCAGAGTGGTGTGAGGGCTGTCTATAGTGTCCCTTTTGGTGTGGCTTTTGCACTTGTCAACGTGCTCATACCTGGATATCCTGAATGCCAAGCGTGGTCGTTCGCAGCAGTGAAAATAGGGTGAATAGTTGAGGAATTGGTTGAATAAATGGAGTCCAGACTGGTATTGAAGTAGTTAACAGCTTTACTTGAATAAACTTCCATCAGGGAACAATCTTCCAACTTTATCTTGGTTACCAGCAAGCTTTGGCATAAAGTTCTGGCAGGCAAACACTCTCAGCTCTGCTACATCTGAACTCTTTCAGCCCTGCTATGTTGGCTGGATTGAACTTTCCTAGACTGCTTTCAGCAGTATCTTCTCTCTTTGTCTGACTCTATCTTTATCTTGTTCTGTGTCTTGTCCAGGGAACCTTTCCTGGCTTCTGAAGCTTGTAGCTTGGGCCTCTATGCCCAGCAGAGCAGACAGTGCTGTGGTGGCCGACACACAGCCTCCCCTTACAGGGGGTAAGCTAGACTTAACTGAAACTAACTAGCACCTCCCTCTTTAGAGAGGGGGGATAGAATGGAAGAAGGGTTACATTCTAACACAGCCCTGCCAGAAGTGCCGCCATCTGCTGGTGAACCAGGCGCATTGCACTTAAACCATTACATGATCATAAATACAGTTACACATTGTGTATCACATGATGATACAGGGTGCACCGTTAAATATAGTGGAGGGGCGCAAAAGGTGGTAATGCCCCCTAGCAGGGCGTTACAGTGGCCCTTTATCCTATTTTGGGATCCCACTCAAGAATGACTTTGATGCAGTAAGAGGTGGAAACATGGTGGAGAACTTGAATAACTTTACTCCAGCAGGGGCACAGCACGCGGTGGTTACAAACAAAGTATTGTGGTACCAGGCTTGGTGGTTACAGAGTCTCTTGAAGGTGCAGAGCTTGGTAGTTACAATTAGAAGTGGCACAGGAAGCAGGAGAGTGCCATGCTCCTTTTTTCTGACGACATTCACTTTCATAGACGACTCTCATTTCATAACACATCACTCCCCTCTTTCGTGACCACATACAATTTTATTCATGGAGGGCTGCAGCATATTGGTTGCAGTGTCCATATCGCGCTCAGGAGATCTGCCAGCTCTTTTGGAAGCCTTACAGACATTCCAGGAGGATTGGCAAGAATCCTCTTAGTGGGCAAGCAGCACAGTCTCTCAGCGAGGGCACACCTTGTATCGGTTGCAGTCCCTCAGTAAGGGCACTGCACACAGCATATTGGTTGCAGTGTCTCAGTGAAATCACACAGTGTACTGGTTGTGGTCATGTCGAAAGAGCACACAGAGTATTGGTAGAAGTCTCTCAGTAAACGGCACACATCTTATTGGTTGCAGTCCTTCAGTGAGGCCACACAGCATTTTGGTTGCAGCTTCTCAGTGAAGGCACACAACATATTAGTTGCAGTCTCTCAGTGAGAGCACACAGTGTATTGGTTGTGGTGTGGTCACTTAGTAACAGAACACAGATTATTGGTTGCAGTCTCTCAGTGAGGGCATGCAGCATATTGGTTGCAGTGTCTCAGTGAGAGCACACAGTGTACTGGTTGTGGTCTCTCAGTGTGGGCACACCTCATATTGGTTGCAGTTCCTCAGTAGGGGCACGCATAATATTGGTTGCAGTTCTTCAGTGTGGGCACACAGCATATTGGTTGCAGTTCCTCAGTGTGGGCACACAGCACATTGGTTGCAGTTCCTCAGTGTGGGCACACAGCATAATGGTTGCAGTTCCTCAGTGTGGGCACACAGCATATTTGTTACAGTTCCTCAGTGTGGGCACACAGTATATTGGTTGCAGTTCCTCAGTGTGGGCACAGCATATTGGTTGCAGTTCCTCAGTGTGGGCACACAGCATATTGGTTGCAGTTCCTCAGTGTGGGCACACAGCACATTGGTTGCAGTTCCTCAGTGTGGGTACACAGCATATTTGTTGCAGTTCCTCAGTGTGGGTACACAGCATATTGGTTGCAGCTCCTCAGTGAGGGCACACAGCATATTGGTTGCAGTTCCTCAGTGTGGGCACACAGCACATTGGTTGCAGTTCCTCAGTGTGGGTACACAGCATATTTGTTGCAGTTCCTCAGTGTGGGTACACAGCATATTGGTTGCAGCTCCTCAGTGAGGGCACACAACATATTGGTTGCAGTTCCTCAGTGTGGGCACACAGCACATTGGTTGCAGTTCCTCAGTGTGGGCACACAGCATATTTCTTGCAGTTCCTCAGTGTGGGCACACAGCATATTGGTTGCAGTTCCTCAGTGAGGGCACACAGCATATTGGTTGCAGTTCCTCAGTGTGGGCACACAGCATATTGGTTGCACTCACTGAGTGAGGGCACACAGGATATGAATTTCAGTCTAAATAGGCTCCTCAAACGACTTCCGTTAACTGAACTTGGCAATGAACTCACTGTCTTCATTCAGAACAACAGTATTCCCCAGGACCTTCCACAGCCCACAGTACAAGCCTGCTTTCATATAAAAGAATTCTCCATCAGATGCCGAGTTTCCCCCATAAAAGTGAATGGAGATGGAAAATTGGATTCATGATCCAGTTCTAACTGCAGAAGTCTGGTGTGTGTGGTTACAAGATTTACAACGCATCTCCTCCCAGTGTTTACCTCATTCCCAAGAAATGTAAATCCGTCCTATAATAAGAGTTAATATGGAGCATTTTGTGAGCACTGGAGAAGCTTAGAAATGGCCGCCTCCTGTGTCAGTAGGAACTGGCAGAGTTTACTAGTAAAATACGGGAGTGAGAGAATCCCATCTGTTAGATCACATGCCAAGGAACGAGGAGCCCGAGAAGACGGGAGAAGCGGCACGTGCAGAGTTTTTGCTTTAGGATCTGTTTTATGGAGTAGAGCGGAGTTACATAGATGCTGCTTATCTCTTTTTGGAGAAGCTGTCTGTCACAGATCATTTTCTTAAGGAAGTTCCTTCCCCCGTGCCCAACACTGAATGACGGACGTGAAGTGCTGAAGTGTGTATGATACAGGTTTTGCCCTAGCTCAGGGAAGGGCAAAATGCGGCTCACCAGCTGTTGTAAAACTACAACTCCCGCCATGTCCTGCTGTAGGCTGATAGATGTAGCCAGACTGGGCATGCTAGGAGTCGTAGTTTTAAAACAGCTGGAAAGCCGCAGTTTGCCCATCCCTGCCCTAGCTGGTGCGGCAAATCATAATACACACTGCCGCTGCTGCAGAACCTCATAATACACACCTCAGCTGCTACAGAACCTCATAATACACACTTTAGCTGCTGCAGAACCTCATTATACACACCCCAACTGCTGCAGAACCTCATAATACATACCTCAGCTGCTGCAGAACATCAGAATACACAGGTGCTGCACAACCTCCCTATACACACCAAAGCTTCTGCAAGTATCATACTACACACCTCAGCTGCTGTGGAACCTCATAGTACACACCTCAGCTGCTGCAGAACCTCATAATACACACCTCAGCTGCTGTGGAACCTCATAGTACACACCTCAGCTGCTGCAGAACCTCATAATACACACCTCAGATGCTGCTAAACATCCAAATACACATCTCAGCTGCTGCACAACCTCATTATACACACCTAAACTACTGCAGAGCATCATAATACACACCACAGCTTCTGCAAGTATCATACAACACACCTCAGCTGCTGCAGAACCTCATAATACACACCTCAGCTGCTGCAGAACCTCATAGTACACACCTCAGCTGCTGCAGAACCGCTTCATACACACCTCAGCTACTACAGAACAACATAATACACACCTCAGCTGCTTCCGAACCTTATAATACACACCACATCTGCTGCATGGCATCATAATACACACCTCAGCTGCTGCAGAGTATCATAAAACACACCTCAGCTGCTGCAGAGTATCATAATACACACCTAAGCTGCTGCAGAACCTCATAATACACACCTAAGCTGCTGCAGAACCTCATAATACACACCTAAGCTGCTGCAGAACATCATAATACACACCTCAGCTGCTGCAGAACCTCATAATACACACCTCATTTGCTGCAAGACATCATAGTACACTCCTCAGCTGCTGAAGAACATTATAATACACACCTCAGCTGCTGCAGAAATTCTTTATTGAAAAGTTAAGGAAGTTTCATATCAGTAATTGATGGGCAGGTATCCCCCTTACCCTCAAAAAGAAAATCTACAGCAGCTGAGGTGTGTATTATAACATACCCCTTACTTTCACACTGGCGTTAGATGCTGATCCGTCTGTTTATTTGCACAGACGGATCCGCACCTCTAATGCAAACATTTGTATCTGTTCAGAACGGATCCGTTTGCATTAGCTTTAAAAAAAAAATTGTCAAAGTCAAAACGGATCCGTTTTGAATTACATTGAAAGTCAATGGGGGACAGATCCGTTTTCAAATGCACCATATTGTGTCATTGAAAATGGATCCGTCCCCATTGACTTACATTGTAAGTCAAAACGGATCCGTTCGGCTCCGCTTCGTCAGACGGACACCAAAACACTGCAAGCTGCGTTTTGGTGTCCGCCTCCAGAACGGAATGGAGGCGGAACGGAGCCGAACTGATGCATTCTGAGCGGATCCTTATCTATTCAGAATGCATTGGGGCTTAACTGATCCGTTTTGGACCGTTTGTGAGATCCCTGAAACGGATCTCACAAACGGAATCCAAAACGCCAGTGTGAAAGTAGCCTTAATTATAGATGTCACCTTGGATTCCATGACTTGAATAATTCACTTATGCTGTTGGGTTTATGTTCACAACAAGGGAAGGCTTTACCCTCTATATGCACTGACCCAGTGGTTTACCGCTAAAATGTCCAACACTACTAACTTTGTTAATGTATGCGCTTTCAGTAGTACAAATTATTAATATGGCTTTATTATACACCAGTATTTCAAAAGGATGTATATGTGAAAGGAATAGTTAATTGGAGACAGTTGCCAGGTGGTAGGCTGGCCCGACCCCTCTGGTAAGTGAGCTGCTGCTGAATAAGCTAGCGAGAAGCTGTGTATGGATGTTGCTAGTGTTTTAGGTATCAGACAATAGTGTGTGATTAGAATCCTGTTGCTGTGTTGCTGTAATAGAACTCATGAAGAATCCTTATCCAGGGAGACGCCATCCCTCTGAGTGAAAAGCTGCCAGAAAACCAACTGTGCTCAAAGCTAACCTCTGAGGGAAAGAAGCATTAAAGCTGTACAGAACATTGAGGACCATCAAAACGAACAGTGGGTAGATAAGAAAGCCAGTGAAGGTAATGCACGTTTACGGATGCAGACTTCACTGCACGTGGTTTGGGTTATATTGCTTTAGGCACCCGGAACACTACTGAAATTGACTGGTCATCGCTGTTGGACATTGTAGTACTTGTGACTGAGAGAAAATTGTACACTTTTGGTCATTCGGGAAGATTGTATTGTTTGCTGGCGAAAGACTCAGAGAGGGACCGTTGCCATTTCCACCCCAGGCCCTAGGCATGGCTTTTCCCTGTAATATATCTGAGTACCGTGCTCATTACTTGTATTGTGCCCGCTATCATCCACTTAGACTATATTTTGTTTTAATCAAGCCTGCCTGGTCGTTTGTCATCCGACCCAGGCCCCTATTCTCCTACCTTGCACCCACTGCTCATCTAACACCAAGGGCATCCCAGCCACCATCAGGTAGGAACCCCTTGGGGGAAAAAAGGTTGCACCTCTCCAAACACTGCATGCCCGGCCTGGGGGAGAAATGGAGCAGGGTTAGGCACTGAGAAGACTACTAGCACCCTCATTGCCACCTTGTCACTGCAGTGTCTGGGTGTCAGGCTTCGGTGTGGGAGGGAAACACCACATCGAGCATAGGAGGGAAAGGGGGAAACAGGGAATCAGGCCTGAGATCTAGGGAAGGAAGATGGAAACCTCCATGTGAAAACCCTAACCAAAATCCTGACTGACTACTAGTATGAACAGACCCCAAAGGTAGGTGAGCTCATACGCAGGAATACCTAGAGTCCTATCTAGCCCTATAGGACCCTGGTACTAATGGCAGGGACGAGACTACCTGTTCCTCCAAAGGGAAGGACGAACAGGAGTCTACTTCAGGCCTAATACAAACAATAGGGAAATGCAACACACAGAACCCAAACAAAATACAAAAAAGCAAGGAAAGACTTAACTTCAAAGAGGCTATGGAAGCACCAGGAACTCAGCTGAGATCCAACCACAAACAATCCACAGACACAGAAGCTATAAACTGCACAGCTTAGTGGGAGAAGCAACTATAAAGAAGGAAGGTTAAATGACCACATAAGCAACACCTGGAGGCAAGGGGTGTGGCCATTACCAGACACAACACAGACACCTATTGATCCATAAAGAAAACCTGTCAGATCAGTGGATTTTCTGCCACTCACTGTCGCCAAGACGTCCGTATGTCTCCGTATGTCAGTGACACTGGGTTTGAGGTGGCCCCAATGCTACTCTGGGTCCCCCAGGCACCGTCAAGGTGTCACTATGTGTTGCTGCTCTCCAGAAGGGATGGTAAGGCATGGTGCAGCTCAATGGGAAATAAGTCCCGAGAGTCAGGGTCTGCAGTAAACCAGTGTGCTTCTTTACTGGAGGAACTCAATTACAAAACAATACAGGCGAGGCACTGATCTGGCTTCTCCAGTCCCTCCCTGGCAGAAGAATGGTTCATGCTGAGGAAAAGCCTGAGCTAGCTGTCCCTGTCTCTTTCTCTCAGAAGGCTGGTACCCTGGCCAAAGGCTGGTGGCCCAGGGTCTGTGGCTCAGTATGCCGGCTGGCTCCTTGGTCACAGGGCTGGTGACCCATGGTCTGTAGCTCAGCATCCTCATCTCAGTGTCTTCTTCTGGTCACTCATACAGTCTGGCAGAGTCTCTTCTTCAAAGCACTGTTCCCTAACTGCAGAACACTAGGGGCTCTGACTGCTCTTCTTATATACAGTTTCTAGCTAAACTAGACCTTTCTAGTGGGATGGGTGGAGTGGAGAAACACAACCCAAACAAATACAAAGTTACAATTCCCATCTGTCGTATACTTACATTACACCTTTAATAATACCTAATGGCAATGACACAGTAGTTTATCCAGACTAAAACAAGTCTTTAGACATAATACCATAGGTAGACCAGACATCCATAAGGTTAGTCCGTCTGGTTTTGGAGGTAAACAAATCTGTTTTTTTCCCAGCTCAGACAATGTGGGCATATAGCTAGGATATGCCCCCACTGTCTGATAGGTGCAGCTCTCACCTCTGGGACCCGCATCTATCTCGTAAATGCAGTCGGCAAAATGAAGATGGGTGCACGGCACATGAGCGGCCTCCTTTCATTCATTTCCATAGGGCTGCTGAAAATAGCCGAGCACTGGCTTGGCTATTTCTGTCGGCCCCATAGAAGAGAATAGAAGCAGTACCTGCGCAAGAGCGGTGCACTCCAATTCATTTCTATAGGATTCCGAAAATAGCCGAGTGTGCTGCTCAGCTATTTTCGGCGGGCCAATAGGAACACTTGGTGGTGGCTGGACCCGGCATTGCCAACCACCACTTTGCCGGCTTCGTTTTTGGCTGTGTTTAGATAGACCTATCAGACAATGGGGCATATCCTAGTGATATGCCCCCATTGTCTGAGATGTCATTAACTGTGAAAAATTACCAGCTTCTAATTATTAGCTAGAAAGTCCCAAAAGTCTCTCAATATTAACTAATTCTTTTCGCAGTGCCATGCAAACACAGTGCAAATGAACAGGCTATATATATCACAACAAACATATAAAATGCAGTTACACAGTATTAAAGGGCATCTGTCAGCAGGTTTGTCCCTATGACACTGGCTGACCTGTTACATGTGCGCTCGGCAGCTGAAGGCATCTGTGTTGGTCCCATGTTCATATGTGTTCGCATTGCTGAGAAAAATTATGTTTTAATATATGCAAATTAGCCTCTTGGAGTAACGGGGGCGTTACCGTTGCAGAGCGAGCTGAGCCCATTGCTCCTAGAAGTGAAATAAAGTCAGGAGTTGACAACATTGCATAGGGGAAATAGGGGCAAATGTCCACAAACGTCCAGAATTCAAAAATTATTATATATCTGCATTTTTATATTGCAACCAGACTGTCACTGCTCCTGTGACCAGGCACAATATAAGATTTTACTATTCTGAAATTTCTCTGTAAGATAATAATAATAATAATAATAATAATAATAATAATAATAAAAAAAAGAACAGCAAATGATCAGCCGTATCTCCAAAGTGTGTCCAAGTCTGTACAAGAAGTGGGCGGAAGGAAGCAGGGGAGGGGTGAAGAATAAGGACGGAGATTACAACAACATATCCCTGACGTGGGAGGGGGTACACTTCCTCCCTTCTCAAATTTGGGCCTTGAGACTATTTGCTTTTCACAGAGGCGGCTCTTGTGGAACAACAAGTCCCAGAAAGTTTAAGATTTGCAGCCTGATAAGGACTGTACCGGCTGGGATGAGCTTCTGGGAATCTATTCCCTTATAAAGCTGTCATGATATACAGTGAACTGGAGGATTATAATGGTGAGATTTTTCCAAAAATGTGTCACTGGGAGAACATGGACTTCGTGAGGAACTGGCATCTTATTGCTGTAGGATACACTCTGCCGCACCCGCCAGCCACCATGGCTTCTGTCCCAATACAGATGGAAAGAAACGACATGAAGCAAAACTCATAGGGGGGAGTAATCACAGACCGGTATTTTATGTCATTCTATAATATTCCCTGTGCTGCCGGAGGATGGGCCTTATATATGTTGATGAGTACACATAAATTAGGCGTGTCCTCTGGGATTCCGAGTGCCTAGACTGAAAAAAAAGAGAAAGAAAACTGGAGTAAAAAAAAGTAACTTCACTGGGCCTGCCCCTGTCATGCTCCCATTTTGGCATATAATGCAATAATATTTTCGCCAGACCACTGGCGCAGGGAGATGATACATGCCTTGGTATATTGAAGTACCCTAGTAGTTATACATCCATTCTCCCCTGGCACTCACCATCCCCCCTAACAAGGTCCCTTAGTTTTAGTAACTACTGGCCTTTTCCCATGCAATAAAAAGTCTAGAGCATCTATTCTTATGATTGTATAGTATGTTGCACCATTCCTCTATTATTCCTACTAGAAGCTTATGAATGAATTGCCAGCAGCCTGTAATGAATGTCCAACCGGGTGTTACCAGTTGGCGGTATGACCCTGCTCAGTCTGACACTATCCAGTCAGTGTTGCCGGTGTCAGACAGTGCAGGGACACACCTCCAACTGGTAATACCCATCTGGACCTTTACTACAGACTTCTTATTTTAAGTTTAATTAATACACCAATAGTAGGAATAATAGAGGGACGGTAAAACATAAAATTATAAGAAGAGATGCTCCAGAATTGTTATTACATGGGGGATGCACTTAGTTACTAAAACAGACAAGTCTGGAAAGGTTGCAGGTCCTCTTTAAATGGCATCTGTCAGCAGAATTGTATCTATGAAACTGGCTGACCTGTTGCATTGCTGAGAAAAATGATGTTTTTAATATATGCAAATGAGCGTCTAGGAGCAACGGAGGCGTTACCCTTACACCTAGAGGCTCTGCTCTCTCTGCAACTGCCGCATCCCCTGCATTTTGATTGACAGAGCCAGGTGTGATCAAGTTTTCATTGCCTGGCTCTGTCAATCAAGGTGCAGAGAAAGCAGAGACTCTAGGTGTAATGGTAACGCCCCCGTTGCTCCTAGAGGCTCATTTGCATATATTAAAATATCATTTTTCTCAGCAATGCGGGCACATATGGACATGGGACCAACACAGATGTCTTCAGCTGCCAAGTGCACATGTAACAAGTCAGCCAATTTCATGGGTACATAT
Organism: Bufotes viridis; assembly: GCA_033119425.1. Lineage (NCBI taxonomy): Eukaryota > Metazoa > Chordata > Amphibia > Anura > Bufonidae > Bufotes > Bufotes viridis. The sequence continues at coordinate 23,346,274 of CM065597.1, forward strand.
TTGCTGATGCCCTTTAATAAAGGGACAAATGGTCAGAACTAGGATGAGGGGTAGGCAGAGCAGTCAGCTGCCTAGGGCGCAATAGAGTTTGGGGAAGCAATTTATGCTTTAGAAAGAAAGGTGAAGAGCAGAGCTGCACAAGCAGTAGACCTTACCATAGACATGTGGTTGGGGTGACAGCTGGCTCTGTATTGAAAATTGCGCACATTTGGAGGTGATGACCGTAGATTGAAATGGGGAGTATGTATTATAAATCATTTATATGGAATGGAAAAACAGCTATCTATCCGAATTGTAGGGGCTGAGAACGATGGGACTTCTGCCGTGGGCACCAAGAGGATGGGCAATATGTGGTGTTATTCCTCAAAGATCATTTAGGAATTGCTATTCTAGCAACTATCCATGCACTGATAGCAGTCCACGCACTGATAACTCCGAAAAGTTGGAGAAGAGGAGAAAATAAATATATACGTCCATGTCACAGATGAAAAAAATCAGTCATTATTGAATTGCATGCAGTTTCTTTCACGTAATTCCTCATGACATGCACGGGTGTCGTCCATAACGTCCTCATCCGCACACAGAGCAGTGCATTTAGCAGAGAAAATCAATGTTTTGCAGGTTGCACTGACCAGACAAAGTCTGAAATCTATCTGAGAGGTCATTAACTTCTCCCTGGCCTACAGCTTATTTATCAGATCGCTCATATCTGCTTTCTGAAAAGGATTACAATTAGACTGGATTCATACCCGGTGCGGCGGTCGTGCTTGTCAGTCGTTTGCTGTTTGCCAGTGTTCGAATATTTGACGTTTTTTGGACCTTATTTATTAAAACTGGCCCTCTCTGCGAAAAGCCATCAGGCTGACAGACGCAGGCAGGCGCCGGAGCATAGTGGGTAGTGAGGCCCCACACATCCCTCTCACCGACCCATGGCAGGTCTGCAGCAGGACGCAACCGTCCTATTCACAATCTAGGGCAGCCATTTTCAAAAATTCCTGGAGATCCCCTTTAGGACTTGAAGTGTCCCACTACTACGGTAGTGGTACACTGCAAAAGGGTTACAATTGTGCTTTTTTGAGAGATATGTATTTAATGTGTTTTTGGTGAATAAGGTGTTAATAGGTTGTTTATTGCCATCACTAGGTGGGGCTGTTGCCACCCTTCTCGTTGGGAGTGGTTAGAATACACTGTCAGGTAACAGTATCTAGAATGAGGGCAGATGCAAAGACAGAGCCCTAGATAAGAACAGACAGAGAGAAGCAAAGATAAAAGAACAACAAACATATTTGAAAGGACGTTCCAGTGTTGAGAGGAGGTGCATGTAGAGGTTCTGTGGAGATAAGCTGTCTGAACAGTAACTTGTTCAGGAGAGTTAAAGAGTGCCTGTATTTTAATTTCATTTAATAGAAAATGGTGTAACTAGAAAATATCTAAATAACTTCATTTAAAAAGTGTATCTTCATCCACTTGAAAAAAGCTGTAAAGTTATGACCACTAGGGGTCTCACTTCTACCTAATTTGCAGTCCACTGTCTGTTGTCAGGCGAGATCCATCCCTAGTAACGGAGATCATAAAAAAGAACTACTTCTCTACTGCTTTTGAAGATCATAAGAGCCTCCTGTGTGTCTGTAAGTGTGATCTACCCCTTCTAATCTGTTCTTCGAGCTGCAGAGATAAAAACACATATAGTGGGAGGTAAGGGAAAGGACGTGACAACAGTACAGTGCTGGCAAACTTCGCAGAAGAGATACGCCCCCTGCTTCTTAGTGAAATGAATCTAGCTGTGCAGCTGAAAAAGACTTTCCAGAAGCCCAAAAAACACCTGTTCCTTCACAGTTATGATTCTACAAAGAAGTGCAGCAATTATGCAAACTTTTTTTTGAAAAGCCAGGCACACTATAAAGGCTCATTCAGACGGCCGTATGTGTTTTGTGGTCCGCAAATTGCGGATCCGAAAAACACGGATACTGACCCGTGTGTGTTCCGCAATTTACGGACCGCACATGGCCGTCACTCTCATAGAAAATGCCTATTCTTGTCCGCAATTGCGGACAAGAATAGGGCATGCTCTATATTTTTTGCCGAGCTGCGGTACAGAATAACGAATGTCCGAATCTTTTGAGGGCCCATACAAATGAATGGATCCGCAGACCTTCCGCAAAATTGCGGAGCGGGTGCGGATCCGTTCATTTGGTCGTGTAAATGGGCCTTAAGTCTTATGGTCCCTGGTCATACATTGCAAGCAGCCTGGCCAACTGTAAGCAAAATAAAACATCTCGCTGAGGAAATTGGAAAGCATAACTGTGAACATGGCAACCTGTACAAAAGGGGCAGAACGTAGTCTGACATTGGGGACCGCCTTGTGGTTGCCTTGTGTGATGTGTTACAGCCCTATTTCTAGGTGTTCCTGTCTAAATCAGCTAGAAAAGTTCAATGTGAGAAAAAAATGCTTTGAAAAAGACATTTTGGCCTATTAACTCCCTTCACAGCCGCGTAACCTATGAGAACTGTGGAAATTGTACATTGTATAAGAACTGCCATGCATGCTGAGAACTGTAAGTAATGTGCTTGGTCTGCAAGTAGCGTTCTATTACAATTCTGTCTCGTCATTGTGTCCACCCCTGCAGAGGACCCTGCCTTGCACCTCACAATTCATCACCATCAAGGGCACGCCAAACCACCATCAAGCAAAAGAAACCCCAGACCAGGGTATGCCCCAAGGAGAAGAAAGGTGCATCCCTAACATCATTGCACGGCCCAGGAGAGTGTCAGAGTGAGTAAGGCTACTTTCACATTAGCGTTTTGTGCAGATCCGTCATGGATCTGCAAAAACGCTTCCGTTACAATAATACAACCGCATGCATCCGTCATGAATGGATCCGGTTGTGTGATGTCTTCTATAGCCATGACGAATCCGTCTTCAACACCATTAAAAGTCAATAGGGGACGGATCCGTCTTCTATTGTGTCAGAAACCCATTTTGCTACGCACTACATCGCGGACAGAAAACCGCTGCTTGCAGCTTTATTTTGTCTGCGATGGGGACACAACCAAACGGAACAGATTACATTTTGGTGCATTCCGTTTCGTTCAGTTCAGTTTTGTCCCCATTGACAATGAATAGGGACAAAACTGAAGCGTTTTCTTCCGCTTTTGAGATCCTATGACGGATCTCAATAGCAAAATTGAAAACGCTAATGTGAAAGTAGCTTAATAACTACGACTTCAATTCATTCTACTCTCACTTCTATCCTCTCCTCTGCATGCTGCAGAGTTACCCAGTAAGGCCTCTTGCCCACGAACGCATACGGCGGGTCCGCAATACACGGCCACCGGCCTGTGTGCACTCCGCATCACACACGTGGACCCATTGACTTGAATGGGTCCACAATCACAGAGATGCGGAACGGAAGCACGGACTGGAACCCCACGGAAGCACTACAGAGTGTTTTGTGGTGTTTCTGTCCGAGCCTCCGCACCGCAAACAAATAGAATTTGTTATATTTTTTTGCGGTGCGGACGGATCACGGACCCATTCAAGTTGAATGGGTCTCGGTCCATCCCGGCCGCCGCACGTATGTTGCCCGTATATTGGGGACCGCAAATTACGGTCCCCAATGCACAGGAACGGATGCACAACGTTCGTGTGCAAGAGGCCTAACTTGTAGGACAGATAGGAATGAGGACAATCTAAGCCAGGCATCGTCAAACTGCGGCTCTCCAGATGTTGTAAAACTACAATTCCCACTATGCCCTGCTGTAGCCTGATAGCTGTAGGTTGTCTGGGCATGCTGGGAGTTGTAGTTTTACAACATCTGGAGGGCCGCAGTTTGAGGATGCCTGATCTAAGCAATGATTAGTATAGTAGTCAGTAGTATAAGAAGAATGTAGCTGATGTACATATAATTGCAGCCACCACCCATCAGTCATTGCTGGACCTTGGCCTTTGACTTCATCATACTATCAGCGACATAGGCGTGTTTAACCCTCTATAAGTAATCTGTTGGATACTGTCTATTCTGAATCATCGGGGTGGAGTAAAGTCTCACCAAGATCCACGCAACTAAAGCTGTGCCTAAGGTTCTGCACAAGTCCAACCCAAGACCTGGGCAGAAGGAGAGCCCATAATGATCTGGACAAGCCGGCTTTGTCAAACCGAGGTTGGAGCTGATTGTTGTCCGTTGTTGACTCACTACGTACATGAGTGGTCACATCCTAAACTGCAGATCCGTGTGGACATTTATGTGGACACTTTTTACTTTTCACCAACAAATAAAATGAAGCATTTTGTGGCTGGGAGAAATTAGAAAAATGTTTACAATCATGTCAATTTTTTACTCTATACGTTCTAGAGTCCATCATGGCGTCGTGGTTGGTTGAAATGTCAAACCAATGGGGCGTACTGCTGATCATTCAGGGTATGCCCAGCAGCCGTATTAAAACACAGGGGGAGATTTATCATGACTGACACTTTCTGCGCTGGCCCCGCGGTGCTGGAGGATGATTATAAATTAGGCGCATCCTCCGGCAGTTCAGGCGCCTAAGTAGAAATCTATGGCAGCTTCGAAAACTGGTGTAAATGAAGATATATTTGCCTCGAGTGTTGGCCACAGCCCATTCCCACCCTTGTTACGTCCCCCTTTTCGAAACGTGGTGAGGGTGGCGTTTATTTAAAAAGTCGTATTTAAAAATTGTGAATTTTTAAAGCCACTTTTTTGGTGCAAGGGAGATGATAAGTCCCCTCCATGGTTCTCCAGATTTGACAGGAGATCCTCTTTTGCCTTAATGACCACTTTTTAGTTTAACCTTTTTGGTGGAACGTTAAAGCCTCATTCACACATCAGTGTTTTGGTCAGTGATTTCCATCAGTGATCGTGAGACAAAACCAGGAATGAAGCCTCCACAGATATAGGCCTCATGCACACGACCCTTTTTTTATGCTGTCTGCAAAAAGGGGTTCCGTTGTTCAGTGATCCGTGTCCGTTTTTGCCTTCCGTTGTGTTTTCGTGTGTCTTCCGTTTTTTTTAGCGGACATGACCCAAAAGATTTTACCAAAAGACAGGCTAACAATTTTTGCCAAGTGCCTGCCAAGGGATCCGCAAAAAAAACGGACGCGGAACGCGGATGACGCACGGATGGCCATCCGCATTTTTTCACGGTCCCATTGACTTGAATGGGTCCGTGAACCGTTTTTCACGGACAAGAATAGGACAGGTTATATTTTTTTGACGGACTGGAATCATGGACGCGGAGGACAAACTGTGCATTTGCCGAGTTTTCCACTGACCCATTGAAAACCAATGGGTCCGCAGAAAATCACGAAAAACGGAGCAATGGACACGGAATCAAACAATGGTCGTGTGCATGAGGCCATAAGGTGTAAGGGAAAGACCTGTTCTGTGTTTAGACCCATACCTGGGTATGGCTCAAAATCACTGATGGAAATCACTGACTGACTGCAACATTTTTTGCCCGGGAACCTCCACCAACCGAGACCCGGCTCTGATATTAGTAAGCCTTCATCTGTGTCAGAGGCTCCATTAGAAACATCCATTGCAGATTTTGTCGTTTTTCACGGGAAAAATAGCTCTAGACGTGACGGCCACCTTGGCAGACCCTGACAGACACCAATACAAGTCAGTGGGACCCGTGTCTGAAACTGGCGTCTGTCCCGTGACAGATTCATCGCAGATAGAGATGAGTGAAGTTCTTGAAAATTCGTTTTGGCTGCTTTGCCGAATAAAATTTTTTTTTTTCGCTTTGTGGCGAAGTACTTCATTACAAAGCGCATTTCTTTGAACAGTGATTGCGCCACCCCGTCATTGTGACCCTCAGATGCCGCGTTCATCGCTGATCACAGCATCTGAGATTAATATTCAGGCCTTTCAGCGGTTAATCATTAAAAAAAAGTTTTTTAATTGTACTTACCTTATCCATTTGAGTGTGAAGAGACCGCCGCGCCCATCTTGCTTGAAGATCTAAAGTGAAATCTCATGCAGTGCGCGATGACGTCATCACTCTGGCCGATGACGTCGTTTGTCACTGCACACGAGATTTTGCACGGGATCATCAAGCAAGATGGCCGCGACGGTCTCTTCACATTCAAAGGGAAAAGTTGAGTATGAATTCTCTATTTTTACCGCCATTTCAGGGAAAATGTATATGTTACCACAAAGCACGAGGAAATTCGGCTTTGCGGCGGATACTTCGATTCACTTAACACTAATCGTGGCTTTACAGCTTCTGTAATAAATGGAAGCCACAAAGGCTAATACGCCAGTCAGAGGGAAACCCCTTTAAAGGATCCCCAGCTGTGTAAGGCTTCATGGAGACCCCACACAAAACACATATACCTTCCATGTAAATTCTGTGGGGGTCATTTCCTAAGATCAGCTTTTTACGCCAGTCTTAGATTCTCCACTATACTGCCACAACATTCGTTTTTCGCTAACATTTTCGCCTGTTTCTCCCATCCCCCTGAAGCTGTCAAACATGGCGTAAAAACGGCCATGCGCCGAAATATTGTCAAACAGCCGGGTCAAAAAAGGAACTTGCAACTTTTTTTTACCACTAAAATAGTCGCAAGTCCCTTGAGAAATGCCTTCCCCCAGCAGAAAGGGCTATTCTTGTCCGTAATTCTATAATTTGCGGTACGGTCACACGGGTCTGCAAAAAATATGTGACTAACTCAAAAATGAGTCTCTGTATCCCAGCTCCTCAGCAGGTCTTGTTTCTGAGACGTCTGTGGTTTCCACCGCAGTAACTTTACAGATTCATTCGGTTCACGTTACAGGCGCGCTCACTCAGGTCGGCTGGTTCTGCCTCGTTCAGTAAACACTGATTAGAGTATAGATACTCCGCACCCATCCCCGAGCGGCGGCACAGGCGGCAGGTGACTTACGTCTGGTACTTATATACGGCTATAAATAGGCGCATCCTTCACCCCTACGTCACATGAAACAAGGAGCAAAGCCTCATCTGATAGGTAGAGAGACATGAAGCCACCTCCACCTACTGCAGCTTCCAGGCAGAAGAAGGATGCACACAGCCTGCATCTAGGTGGCGGTGAACCCTGCAGGAGAAGCTCACCGCCTCCATACTGGACACCGAGGCGCTGGGGGGCTAAACCTATGTTCTTTGAAAAGAGAAGAACTCATTGGGGGAGGTTTAATCAAAACTGGTACACAGGAGCACTGACTTAGCTGCCTCTAGCAACCAATCAGAGCCATCCTTTCATTTTCCAAAGGAGCTCTGAAAAATGAAATATGAAAGCTGATTGGTGTGGTCAGTACGGACTGGCCCTGAGAAAAAATAAATAAAAGTAGCCCCATGTGGTAGGGTGGGCAACACAAGCAGGCAGGGTCAGCAATACCATAGCGCAAAATACCGCCTCATCAGAACCATATACCACAGTGCAGCACAATATATTGACGCAAAGGCTGTCCCTCTGTGGCGGCCATCAATAGATGTCATTTTCTGTCCCCCTGCTCCAGTTGTCTCTGATTAGGATACGGAGAAGGGGGCTTAGGAGGTGAGATGCAGGCCACAGCGGTTGAATTCAGTAGGGCAGGGGCGCACCTAGCCTTTCTGCTGCTGGAGGCAAAGACTAAAACTGTGCCCCCCCCCCTCATGCTAATTTCTTATCCTGACCCCTTTGCCACAATGAAAGCGCTCATTCCCCATCGCCCTTCCGCTGTCCCCCTCTTGCCCTACTGGTGCTGCCTGAGGCGATCGCCTGGCCTCATTGGTGGTGCATGTGTGGTCGCTGGCAGAGAAGAGGGCTTGGGTGACCCCCTGGGTATTGGCCCACTGGGAATTTTCCCAGTAAGGTCTATCTGCCCGTGTTGGGGTGGGTGACTAAGCCAGTTTCCCTTTGCACCAGTTTTAATAAATCTCTCCCAATATGTTGTATTTTAATGCAAAATATGCACATTTGATAAATACATTTCAATGATATTCTTAAAAGGATTGGCCATTTATTTACAGTATCTGTGTCCCCGGGGCCCCACATTTATAACTAGTCTCCTGAACTGTCTAGTATCTTGAATGGTTGATATATTTGTGTATATTTCTTCCACTGAGAAACACAGTCTTCTTCACCGACTGTATGGCGTTCTGGTCCCAAAATGGCCACCGATGGAGGGGCGTGTGACCCGACTGGTCCATCTGAGGCCTCTGTTGAATAACCCTGTATGCATAGCTGCCAACGGTCTCCAATTTAGCGGGAGTGTCCCTGATTTTCAGAGACAGTCCCAGCAAATTAACACTGTCCCTGGCAGAAAATGGACGGGGCTAACAGAAACACCACCCATAAGTAGGTGTTCCCAGGTGGGGTCTAGATGCCACCATTTTACCAACTAAAACATTGGTAAGCATGTGTATAGGGCATGGTAAACTAGTGCATTCACATTATTCAGTAGAGGCCTAGTCGGGTCACACGCCTCGCCATTAGCGGCCATTGTGGGGCCGCCATACAGTCAGTTAAAGAGAGAGGCCGGTGCTTTTTCCTATAGTGTGCAAGCACGACCACTGCTGCTGGATTGCAGGGTGGTCGTAACTATGGAAACGAGCAATGTATAATGTGATGGAAAAATGAATCCAGCCGGCAAAGGAGGCAATATGGACAATCACAGTACATTAGTAAGGAATTTCTATTAACTTTCTCTACACAATAAATGCCAGTTGGTGAAGTGAGACAACCCCTTTAAAATAATACTGGGGGAGGTGCTTGTCAGAGGAAGTTCACGGCACTGAGGATATTAAGTTGTACATTTTTAAAAGTCATGATAAAATGGCCGACGCCTTTAAAATGAACTGCCCTCTCTTAGCAACAGTAGAACTGGATCTGCTGCCCTTAGCAACCAATCACAGTTTAGCTTTCATTTTTAAAGCTGCTCTGGAAAAATGAAAACTGAGCTCTGATTGGTTGCTATGCAACAAAGCCACTTTTACTAAATAGTTTTGATCTAAGTGACTGTGTCTATTGCTCGAATAGAAAATCCTACAATTTTCTAATATGTAAGTAGTAAAGATACTGCTTGCAAACTTTACTTATACCAGGGCAGTACACCCCCTGCACAGTAGAATGGTACAGCCCTGTGTAGAGCATCCATGGCCAACTCTGTAGGAGTTAACAGGATGTCAGCCATGTGACCTCCCTCATAGGTCATGTGACCTTTTGCTTTGTGTTAGCACAAGAGCTGCTGGGTCACATGACACTCCCACCCTGGTCACATGACTGGTGCCATCTTTGGTTGTTAGTGGTGGGTTTGTCAGAGGAGCTTCTGTGTGTACGACAGGTGAACACAACTGTGCAGACATTCCTCTGCCTTCTGTGTGAATGCGAAGTGTTTTTTTTTTCAAGTTAACTTTATTAACAACATCTTTTAGAGACAGGCGGCCATGTTATATATCAAAGTGAGGTAGTTATTGCAATAACCATAATAATAATAATCTCTATTCCAGCACTATTCCTATCCAGTTGAGCCCAAAGTATGTCCTATGTACCCAAGGAAGGAGGGGCTAATTCAAATACACCCCAAAGTGGGCGTTCCTGTAAGGTTTTATGTGCAAATCCACAGGACAGGGCTTAAATCGCCTTCAAATAACTTTTCAGGTGTTCATTATTGCAGTCGTCGGGCACACGGCCAGGGGTCCCTTAAAGTACATTTTTTTTGTGACGCCAGTTGCAGTGAAGCAACAAAGGCACGGGGCCCCTTTTAGTGAAGTAGTAGATGGTACCCAGGTGTATGAATGCCAGAGTGGTGTAGGGTGGCCTAAATGTCCTTTAAAGTGTTGGGCACGTGTCACGGTGCTCCTACCTGGACACGCTGGACCCCAGACGTTGCGCCCCAGAAAAACTGGGGGAATAATTGAGGGATTTGAAGAAATAACTGAGTCCAGACCTTGAGATGACGTTCAATAACAGCTTTACTTGAATAAACGTTTCTCCAAAAGGTTTACAGACTTTATCTTGGTTCCAGCAGGCTTTGGCATTAACTGTGGCAGGCAAACTCCTCTCTGCTACATCTCTTGCTATCTGACTCTGCCGTGCTGACAGGGTAGCTGTATAATTTAGCTTCCTCTGGATGCTGCAACTTCTCTCTGTAGTCTGACTCGGTCCAGGGAACCTTACTCCTGGCTTCATAGGCTTCAAGCTGTGGCCTCCATATCCAGCAGAGCTGAGGGTCTCTAGCTGGCTCAGACAGGGCTCGCCCAACAGGGACGTGCACATGCGTCATTCCCCTAGCAGGGAGGTAAGCTAAACTGACTAGAAACGGAACTCCACCCTTGCTGCAGGAAGTGGGACTCGCCCACTCCACCACAGAGGGGGCTTAGAATGGAATGGAAATCTCCATTCTGTGTACCTGTAGCTCTGCCATGTTTGCTGCCACCTACTGGTGAACCAGGCACATTACATTTGAACACAACAGTTGCAAAATAGGAAATGCACATTATACAGGACCTGGAAATAAATACATAGGATGACACTATATTAGCCCATTAAAGATAGTAGCAGGGTGCAGAAGTGGTAATGCCACTCTGGGGTGTTACATTATGAATAACTGGAAGCCAGAAGTCGCTAAAACATCAAGCAACACAGAGCAGTCATAGGTAATGAAATTCTGACTGCCTGCGGCTGCCACAAGGGGGCGCTATCTGTGTACGGAGCTATAGAATTGATTGTATAGGTGAAAATCTGTATGCAGTGAGCTCACCCTAATGGTGGCTATGGATAAACTGTGTGTGTGACAGGACGCAGAGAAGGAAATTCAATACCAGTCATCCCCCCTCCCCCCCACATTCCCCCTCCCACAATGCAATGCTTCTGGGGGAATTTTACTGTATTATGGCATCCTATGGAGCACATAACTTCTGTAAGCTTCCACATGAAATCAGAGGTACCATATAGACCGAGCCTCACAACTCTCCCATAACATCTGGGAGGCTGCCGGGAAAAGGAGACAATTGGCAAGTATAGATTGGGGGTCTGTGATCTGTATAGATGGGGGGGAGTCTAGGGTCTGTACAGATGGGGTGAGTCTTGCATAGTTGCCGACATTACTGAATTTGTAGGGACTGTACCGAGTTTTCAGAGGCTGTCCAGAGGCAGAAATTGGTGGGGCCTACATAAGTCCCACCAATAATGGACAGGACGGCTCTGTTTGGGGTGTTCCTGAGATGGGGACCATTTATCCAGAATTTACCAACTACAAAGTTGGTAGATATGGCCGTGGGTCTGTACAGATGGGCATAGTTGCCAAGAGCCCCGAATTCGGAGGCATTGTTCCTAATTTTCAGTAACAGACCCGTCAAATTTTGGATGTCCTGGGCAGGGCTCATGTAAGCCCACCCATAAGTGGGGACCCTGGAAGCTTAATTCCCAGGGTGAGGCCTTACATGCCCCATGAATTACAATTTTGATAAGTCTGCAATTCTTTAAATGGGGGAATCTGGGGTCTGTATAGATGTGGAGGGTCTATGGTATGTGTAAATGGGGGAATCTGGGGTCTGTATAGATGTGGAGGGTCTATGGTGTGTATAAATGGGGGAATCTGGGGTCTGTATAGATGTGGAGGGTCTATGGTATGTATAAATGGGGGAATCTGGGGTCTGTATAGATGTGGAGGGTCTATGGTATGTATAAATGGGGGAATCTGGGGTCTGTATAGATGTGGAGGGTCTATGGTATGTGTAAATGGGGGAATCTGGGGTCTGTATAGATGTGGAGGGTCTATGGTGTGTATAAATGGGGGAATCTGGGGTCTGTATAGATGTGGAGGGTCTATGGTATGTGTAAATGGGGGAATCTGGGGTCTGTATAGATGTGAAGGGTCTATGGTATGTATAAATGGGGGAATCTGGGGTCTGTATAGATGTGGAGGGTCTATGGTATGTATAAATGGGGGAATCTGGGGTCTGTATAGATGTGGAGGGTCTATGGTATGTATAAATGGGGGAATCTGGGGTCTGTATAGAAGTGGAGGGTCTATGGTGTGTATAAATTGGGGAATCTGGGGTCTGTGTAGATGTGGAGGGTCTATGGTATGTATAAATGGGGGAATCTGGGGTCTGTATAGATGTGGAGGGTCTATGGTATGTGTAAATGGGGGAATCTGGGGTCTGTATAGATGTGGAGGGTCTATGGTGTGTATAAAAGTGGGAATCTGGGGTCTGTATAGATGGTTGGGTCTGTCAATTGGGCGTCTTGATAGATGGAGGGTCTGTATAGATGGGGGTCTGTATAGATGCAGGGTGTGTATAGATGGGGGTCTGTATAGATGCAGGGTGTGTATAGATATGGGGGTCTGTATAGATGGGGGTCTGCATAGATGGGGGTCTGTATAGATGCAGGGTGTGTATAGATATGGGGGTCTGTATAGATGAGATAAGTCTAGGGTTTGTATAAATGGGTGGGTCTGTAAATTGGGTGGTCTTGGGTGTGTAAAGATTCATTGCCTGTATAAATGGGGTTCTGTAAATTGGGTAATCTGGGGTCTCCATAAATGTAGTGGGGTCTGTATAGACGGGATGAGTATGGGGTAAGTATAAATGGGTAAGTCTGTAAATCAGGGGGTCTTGAGTCTGTATTGATGGGGGTCTGTATAGATGGGTAGAGTCTGGGGCCTGTATAAATGGGGGGTCTGTATAAATGGGGGGTCTGGGGACTATATCAATCTAGAAGTATGGGGTCTGTATAGACGGGATGAGTATGGGGTCTGTATAGATGGGATGAGTTATGGGGTCTGTACAAATGGATAGGTCTGTAAATTGGGGGGGGGGGGGGTCTTAAGTCTGTATTGATGGGGGTATAAATGCAGTTTCTGTATTGATATGGTGGTCCATATAGAGGGGTGGAAGTCAAGGGTCTCTGTCTACAGGGCCTGGCGTGTCATCCTGTATTCACCTTGTGGCTCAAAAGCCGTGGTTTGGGGCGTGTCTTATATAAATAGGTGGGGCATTTTTATACCCTAATACGGTATGGACTATGGGGGCTATAGTCTGCTGGGCACCATATGGAACGTATATAGAGCTTATATACGGCCCTGTGCATGAGGCCTCAGGAGCACAGTCGCCCTGTTTGTATGGAGAGTGCGGCAGCGCAGTCAGGTAACAGCGCAGGCTCTCTGCCTGCCAGGTGACTAAGAAAAGCTTGTCCGGCAGCTTTTACCATCTGTCATTATACAGAACATAATGACGACCATGCCGAGCGTACATCATACAAAGGTAAGTATTATTATAGAGCCATCAATATGCCTAGCATAAAGCAGAATTAAAGTATCGTGTTCCTACCTGAATTCTGTATGTAGATGGCGGAGAGGTGTTTGAGGGTCAACCTACTCTTTAAAGGGCCCCATAATCAAATACCTTGCCATATATGTATCTGGTGGATTCTTCTCTGTTCCAGCATTGCTGCTGCCCGGCTGTTCGCTGACCTGTCAGCCATACTGACCATGGGATGGCCACTAGCAGCCCACAGTGGTGATATTCCTATGGATGATGAAGTCCAGGGTATGGAGGACACATCAGGACACTGACTGGCGGGCAGGAGTGATGCTGGACCATAGAAGAATCCCTACGGTAAGCATACTGAAGAGTATTGGTGCTAGGACACATCAGGACAGCGACCAGTCATAATTCTGGCATACCCGCAGCCGCCACTAGAGGGAGCATGGTTGTTTATTGCATACCGCCTTATTATCATGGGAGGTAAAGGGCGGACAAAAATAAAAGGAAAGTGAAAAAACAAAAATTAAATGCAAATACCTTTTCGACATTTTATTTTTCACCCAAGTATGCAGATTTCATGCCAAAATTAAAAATAAAATGAACTACTCTAATATGAAATTCAATTTGTGAATCCACGCATGGGTAATGTGTGACAAAAATAAAATGAAAATTAAAAAAAGCCTTTCCTCATTTGATTTTGATTTTTGTCATTTCATTTTAACCACCCACAGTGGTATTTTTTTGGTCAAACACTGCAGGTTATATAGCCACTCTTCGCTTTTATGCTTTTGTTTTTAGAAACTAAATGGTGCATGCGATTCACAAATATGGAGCATGTAACGAAAATCTCAATGCAAATGTGCACATCAACTAATAGAGTAAAGCGACCAGAGCTCTTAGGCTAGGTCTACACGACGACATTTGTCCTGCGACAATAAGTCGCGCGACACATAGGGCTCAACTGCACTGCAACGGGGATGTGGTCCCCCGCGTCCATGCGTTGTGTCTGGTACGGCAGCTCCGCTTCCATAAAGTGGAAGGGTCTGAGCTGCAGTACCACACACAACCCATAGACTGCAGTGGCGTTGTTTTTGGATCGTTTACATCAGGGACGCTTAACCTACGGCCCTCCAGCTGTTGCAAAACTAAAACTCCCAGCATGCCCAGACAGCCTACAGCAAGGCATGGTGGGAGTTGTAGTTTTACAACAGCTGGAGGGCCGTAGGTTGGGCATCACTGGTTTACATTTACCGTAGCACATGGCAGACAATTTCTGTGCGGCATTACTGTGGCAGTCATAAGGGGCACAAAAGCCAGTGTCCAATGGTGAGCAATAGAAGACACCCACCCGATATTAAACTTGAAGTCCCATTTAAGAGTGTCTGTCAGCAGGATTAACCCTATTAAACCAGGGATAGTGTCTGCTAGGGTTGATCCAGCAGAGTAAATTGACACTTTTTTACGTATTTGTGTGGTGCCGTTACTGAAATACAGCTGTTTTTATTTATACACAAATTAGCTAACTGGTGCACCGAGGGGCAGCCCCGAGCCCCTCTGAGCGCCAGATCTTCACCGCCCTGCACCTCCAGCTACTCCTTCATTCCCTAGACCAGCGGTGGGCAAACTTATTAGTCAACTGAGCCAAATATCAACAAAACAGCGATTTTATTTTTTCTGAGAGCCACATTTTTTAAACGTAAACTATATAGGAAGGTACAGTGTTATTAACTTAATAAGGGTATTCCTAACCATCTGAACATACCGTTCTCAATCCTCGACACTACATCTTTCACTTCACCCTATAAGACGCACGTAGGTTTTAGAGGAGGACAATATGAAAAAAAATATTTTTCATTACACCTCAGGTCAAACCACTTATCAGACCCCCAATGAGACCTCCCTCAGATCAGACGTCATCTTAGACCCCAAAGTGAATGACCCCCAATCAGACCTCAGATAAGAGCCCCCATGCCTCTCATCATCCCCATTATCATCCATGATGCCTCTCATCATCCATAATGCCTCTCATATCCCCCACTATGATTCTCATCATCCCCTTTATTTTCCATGATGCCTCTCATCATCCCCATTATCATCAATGATGCCTCTCATCATCCATGATACCTCTCATATCCCCCATTATGATTCTCATCATCCCCTTTATTATCCATGATGCCTCTCATCATCCATAATGCCTCTCATATCCCCCATTATGATTCTCATTACCCCATTGCCTCAGATCAGCCCCAAGTTTCATAAAATAAAAAAGCACTTACCTCTCCTGCTCCTGGATGCTGCTGCTCCTCGCCACCCTCGCTCTGTGTTCCTCCTGCTGTCGGCTGTACCGGGAACTGGCGTGCACAACGTGACGTCACAGAGCGCCTCACACTGTGCGCAGCCCTGCACAGCCTACAGCCGAGGACCAGGAAGCGGAGAGTACAGAGCCTTTACCGCTTCCTGGTCCTCCACCTCCTGCCACGGGCAACGAAAATGCGATCGCACTGTGCATGTGAGCCCGCACCTGGAAGAGCCACAGTTTGCTGACCACTGCCCTAGACTGACCCTACACTTGCCTGCCATCTTGCATCTGCATCCTA
Source organism: Bufotes viridis (assembly GCA_033119425.1). Taxonomy (NCBI): domain Eukaryota; kingdom Metazoa; phylum Chordata; class Amphibia; order Anura; family Bufonidae; genus Bufotes; species Bufotes viridis. The sequence goes on from CM065597.1 coordinate 23,362,101, forward strand.
GTTTCCACTGAGGAAACAAAACCAGATGTTCAGCGCATGTGCTGATAGTGGAAACCATGGTGTAGGTGCAAGATGACAGGGCCCAGCATCTCTGTCAACCAAGGGAAATGGGGGAGTGTCAGGAGGTATAGGCACACCCCTTGGTGCACCAATTAGCTAACTTGCATCTAAATAAAACAGCCATATTTCAGTACATAAGCAGCATCTACCCTACCATTCAGTATGCCTGGTTTAATGGGGTTGATCCTGCTGACAGATGCACTTTAAAACTGTTATTGGATTTTTAAGGGATCATAAATCTTTGCCATGTTATATCAATCATCGATATCCTTTCCAACTGTTATTTAGTTGTTTTTTTTTGTCTTCAGGCTGGGAATATTCTCCGATGGATCACTTCCAGGCGCCGACGAATATTATAATTGCTGATTCTCAAGAAGACGAGCAGGAGCCACCAGTAGAGGTTCGTAATTATGTATTGCTGATTTCCAGGAGGAAGGGGTATTCCGGTTATATAAAGTTATCCCCCATCCACAGGATAGGGGAGAACTATAAGGGTCCATTCACACGTCCGTGGTGTATTGCGGATCCACTATACACCCGGCACGCTCCGGAAATGCGGATGCGGAGAGCACACATAATTGCGGAACAGGTGCGGACACTGAATGTGGACGTGTGAATGGACCCTTAGATCGGTTCTACACCTGGGACGCCCACTGAGCACAAGAATGGGGGCCCCGTACCCCATGGAGCCCCAGAAATGCACGGAGTGGCTGGTCAGGCATGTGCATGGCGTCTGGAGAACACTGACTGATCACTTGCTGTCTAACAGCAGCCATCGTCACCAGATAATCAGTGTTATTCACGTCACCCGTCAGCAGTGATCGGTGTAATCATCTTGTTAGGTGTGACACTGTGAGACTAAAGGATTTTTGCAAACTGTGACTAAAGCTGCATCTGCTACAATTTTGGCCACAACAATGGTAATTTTTAATGGGAATAATACACAAGATAACCTTTCTTGTGGAATCCGATCAGTGACGGTTCGACACGCCGCACCCCCGCGATCAGCTCTGTGAATAGAACAGGAAGCACAGCTCCGTTCAAAGTTTAGTGGTCATGCCGAGTACTGCAGCTCATCTCTCTTTGAAGTGAATGGGAGCTGAGTTGCAGTAACCCAGCACGGCCACTACAGTTTGAACGGAGCTGTGCTTCCTGTTCCATTCACAGAGCTAGTTCCACTGCCGGCGTCTGCAGGGAACAGCTGATCGGTGAGGGTTCGGCAGGTCGGAGCCTCACTGATCGGATATTGATAACCTATCCTGAGAATAGGACATCAATATCAGGAGCCTGAAAATCCTTTCTAATGATCATAGGGGTCTAACCTGTGGGGCCTTCACCCATCCTAAAAATGAAGGGGCTACAGCTCTGAAGCAGGGCTGTGGCCCTTTCATTCTTAGGATCGACAGCAGTATCATAAATCAGACCCCCACCAATCATTAAGTGATGGCATATCCTAGCAATATACCATCACTTTACGAGATGGGCATACCCCTTTATCATACTAATAACTGGGCACTAACGATGGGTCTCCTGTATGTTTGCTCTAGATATACCTGAGTGTCTTATGGCAGTCCGGCCATCTCGCGGCTGCGTATTATAACTCTGGTGACTGCTCCATTCACTTTATGCCGGATACTCCAGAGACAGAACAGCTCCGTCTACTTAATAGAGGTCAGTGGCACAGTGACGGGATCTTCTTATTGACTACATGCCTCATTACTGATGACTTACATAGTAATGACATGCTCAGCACAGGCCATCCATATCAGAATAGTAGGGGTCCGACTCCCTGCACCCATGCCATTCAGCTGTTTGAAGGGGCTGCAGCACCAGGGTGAGCCTCTTCATAGTATACCAAGCACAGCGCCTTACATTGTATAGTGGCTGGTCTTGGTATTGCAGCTCAATCCAATTCACTTGAGGCCATGTGACCAGTGGATGTGACGTCTCAGGCCGAGGAAGAGGCTTCAGCGCTCTGCAGCTCCTTCCAACAGCTGAATGGTGGGGGTGCTGGAAGTCGGCCCCTACTGGCATGATACTGATGACATACCCTGAGGGTAGGTCATCAGTATATGTCCCAGAAAACCCCTTTCATTTATAAATATGTATGGGTAATATAGGGGCTCGTTCACACGAACATTTTTTGCGTTCCGTATACGGGCCGTTTTTTGCGTTCAGTATACCGTCCGTACACAGAACCATTCATTTCATTGGGTCCCCAAAAAAAACGGACTGTACTCCGAATGCATTCCGTTTCTGTATTTCCATTCCGCAAAATTTTGAGTCATATCCTATTATTGCCCGCAAATCACGTTCCGTGGCTCCATTCAAGTCAATGGGGCTGTAAAAAAAACTGACTGCATCCATGTGTCTTCCGTATCCGTCGCGGAAGCATCTATTGAAAATTTTATGCCCAGCTCAATTATTATACGCTTCCGTTTCTGTTTGCGATCTGCAAGAAACGGATCACAAATGGAAAACATACGGAAATGGAAACACCATTGAAACCAAAAACAGATCAGTTAAAAACGGACCGCAAAACCATATGGTTGTGTGAACGAGCCCTTACAGACATATTAGTCAATGTCAGAAAAAAACTGAGCGCTGTAAAGAAATTATTTAGCTCAGGACTTTGGATCTACCTACAACATGGAAAAAAAAACACAACAAAAAAAAAAACGGACATTTACGTTGCGGTACTGCCTGGTAGTAGTTAGTGGCGTCTGCCATGAGTTATGGTACGTACAGAATTTTGCACAAACAGGAAAGTGCTGCAGGGAATACATTTTCAATGGATGCTTCACATTACAGCCATTCTTGTGTCCATGAAAATGGAAGAGCATGTTAGGGTACTTTCACACTAGCATTAAACTTTTCCGGCACTGAGTTCCGTCCTCGGGGCCAATACCGGAAAAAACGTATCAGTTATATCCTAATGCATTCTGAATAGAGAGAAATCCGTTCAGGATGCATCAGGATATCTTCAGTTCAGTAAGGCCTCATTCACACGACAGTATTTTGCAGACCGTATACTGGCCGTTTTTTCATTTCAGTATACTGACAGTATACTGAACCATTCACTTCAATGGGACCACAAAAAATACTGAATTGTCTCCGTATGCCTTCCGTTTCCGTTTTTCCGTTCCGTTTGAATATAGAACATGTCCTATTCTTGTCCGCAAATCACGTTCAGTGGCTCCATTCACTTCAATGGGTCCGCAAAAAAAACGGAAAGCATACTGAAGTGCATCCGTATGTCTTCCGTATCCGTTCCGTTTTTTGCGGAACCATCTATTGAAAATTTTAGGACCAGCCCAATTTTTTATATGTTATTACTGTATACTGTATATACCATACGGAAAAACGGAACGGAAAAACAGAACCGAAACAGAAACACAACGGAAGCAAAAAATGGAAAAACGGATCCGAAAAAAACACTGAAAAAGCCATACGGTCGTGTGCATGAGGCCTAACTAAACGGCGTTTTGGCCGGAGATAATACCGCAGCATGCTGCGGTATTATCTCCGTTCAAAATTCCGGAACACATGCCGGAATGCCGTATCCAGCATTGATTTCCATTGCAATGCATTAGTGCCGAATCCGGCATTAAAAAATACTGCAATGACGGATCCGACATTCCGGTCTGCGCATGCGCAGACCTTTAAAAATGTTAAAAAAAATAAATACCAGATCCGTTTTGCCGGATGACACCGGAAAAACGGATCTGGTAATGCAATGCATTTTTCTGACTGATCAGGGATTTTTCAGACCTCGTCGGTCTGAAAAATGCCTGATCAGTCAGAAAAAATTATATGCGTTTGCATACAGTTTGCCTGATCAGGCAGGCAGTTCAGGCAACGGAACTGCCTGCCGGAATCAAACAACGCAAGTGTGAAAGTACCCTAAGAAAGGGATTGATTTATTTCATTAAGATGGATGGAAATCCACATAGTGCCGTCTGCTACCATGGACAGAGGTGTCAGTACCACCCCATAGTGACTGCAGAGTAGTGAAGGGGAGTAATGTGAGTGCAGGGGGCCGCTCACAAACATGAATTACCTTATTGTGAGCAGCCATTGCCTGATTGGGAGGCTTTCAGGCGTCCGCTCGGCTCTGTGTACCGGCTGCTTCTGTTCAGTTCTACGCATTTCATCCTCTGAATTGAATTTCCCCCTCCCAGCCAGTAAATAATAAAAGACTGTGCTGTTTACTGACCCAATTCGTCGCACGCCGGGGGGGGGAAAGAAATGGGTATGCATTCTCTTATTTTTTATTTTTTTTAGCTATCGCTGTTTTTTTTAATAATCCCTTTAAGGTCATGTTCATACAATGCAGACTGATTTGATTAATATACAGACAATTAAAATATTCTGCATTGTGTGCACTAAGGCCTAAGCAGGGGCAGATTGAGAACTTAAAGTGGCCCCGGGAAAAAAATAAAATAAAAGCGTCCCCAAATTGTCAGAAGGTGGGCCAACACAAATGGGCAGGGCCAGCAGAAGTAGGCGGGGCCTAAAATACCGCAGCGTGCAGCAGATAATACTGCCCTAGCAGAACCAAATATCACACTGCCACCAGTCAGGGGCATAAGTTACTGATGCTCCTAAATGAATCAATGCTGAGAGCGTCAGATCATTATGTACCCGGCCGGCAGCCACGAGGAGGGCTCGCCGGGAAGTTTCCCTGTAGGGTCCAATAATTCTATATAATTAGACTCGCTTGTTTACGCATTGCTTCTAGTAATGGGTTGACTAATCTTCATTATCACAGTCTAATATCTTCTGCGTCTTCCTTTTCCTTCCCCAGTGATTTCTGATCTGCAGCCAAGATGCATCGTGACCAGTGCGAAGCAAGACCAGAATCTTACTGACTTCCTCCAGACGCTGAGTAATCTCAATCCCTTACCAAACTTGCTTCTTACCACATATTTTCTCATTACTTTTATTTCTCAAAGACTTGCGTGACAGTACAATTTCTTCCCCAAAACAGCGCCCCCCCTTGTGCATGGCTTAAGTCTGGCACTTAGCCACTTATACAGTGTTAATACCAGGCACTGCCTAAGGAATCCGCAATATACGGGCCCCGGCCATTTTTGCACCGCATTACGGATGGGGATCCATTCACTAGAATGGGTCCGCAATCCGGAAGATGCGGTGCGGAACGGAGGCACGGAACCCGGAGTGCAAAAAATAGAACATGTGCGACCGGCGCCTCCCCCTAGGGCCCTCTATAACGAGACCCAGGTGTAGGAATGCCAAGTGGTATAGTGCGGCCTAAAATGTCTCTTTATGCGTGTCACGGTGCTCCTACCTTGATATGGCTGAAACCTATGCGTTAGCTCCAAAGCAATAAATAGGGGGAATAATTCAGGGATTTGAAAGAAAGATTGAGTCCAGACCTTGTATGTAGTTGAACAGCGGCTTTACTTTGCATAAACGTTCTACAAAACGGTTTACAGACTTTGTCTTGGTGCCAGCAGGCTTTAGCATTAAAACTGGCAGGAAAACTTGACTCTGCTACATCTGTTTTGCTCTGGCTCTGCTGTACTGACAGGCTGGCTGTATAACTTTGCTTCTTCTGTATGCTGCACGGCTCTCTTTATAGTCTGGTCTGTCTCTTAATTTATGCCAGGGAACTATGCTCCCGGCTTATGAGGCTTTTAGCTTTGGCCTCCATGACCAGCAGAGCTGAGGGTGCTCTGGCTGGCTTGGGCACGTCCCGCAGAGATGTGCCCGCTGCACACCTGTCCCCTAGCAGGGGAAAAGCTAGACTGACTAGAACTGGTCCCCACCCTTCCTGCAGGAAGTAGGACTCGTCCACTCCTCTCCAGGGGAGGGGGGGGGGGGGGTTAGAATGAAATGGAAAGCTCCATTCTATGTGACTGTAGCTCTGCCATATTTGCTGCCATCTGCTGGTGAACCAGGCACATTACATGTTAACATAACAGTTGCAAACATTAGAAATGCACAGTGTAAATCAAATGCATAGATAACATTATATTAACATTAATATCAAGTTGAATGGGTCTGAGTCCATCTGCGGAATCCACACGGATGTTGCCGATACATTTGAGGTCCCCAATGCACGCAACGCCCGAGCAACTGTCATGTGCATGAGCCCTAAGGACAAGACCAGTAAACAGCAGGCCATTATTCTAAACTTTGAATGAGTTTTCTTATCCCATATCACAACCAGCGCTCCAGGAGACCGTATGGCGAGCATTTGGTTGACAGTTATTCTTCCTGTTTACTCCATATACATAAGTGTACAGGTGTTTTTAACCTCTTGCCGCCACGCTAACGCCGATGGGCGTCAGCGCGGCGGCTCTCTCAGGTCTCAGTCACGCCTATCGGCGTCATCTCGTGAGACCTGAGATTTCACATGAACGCGCGCAAGTCGGGCGCGCGTGGTCATGTGATCGGAGCCGGGACAACTGAAACTACAGCCTGACAGCGCTGATCATGCGCTGGCAGGCTGTAGATGCGGAAAAAAACGCATTTAAATCGCATATCAGACGCTGTTTTTTAAACAGCGTCTGATATACCTGCTATCTGCTCGTCTGGTGGTCCCTTTGTTTGGGACCACCAGAGGAAACTATAGGAAAAGTGCACCAATCACTACACACACCCACCCCCATCACTGATTAACCCCTGATCACCCATGTCACCCCCTGATCACCCCTGTCACCCCCTGTCACTAATCACCCCCCTACAGGCTCATTCAGACGTCCATATGTGTTTTGCGGATCCATGGATCTGCGGATCCGCAAAATACGGACACCGGCAATGAGCTTTCCGCATTTTGCAGATCCGCACAGAACTATATAGAAAATGCTTTTTCTTGTCCGCAATTGCGGACAAGAATAGGACATGTTCTATATTTTTGTGGAACGGAAGTGCAGACCCGGAAGCGCGGATCCGTAATTCCGGATCCGAGCGGGACAAAGTCTGTCCCCATAGAAATGAATGGGTCCGCAATTCCGTTCCGCAAACAGAATTTCGGACGTGTGAATGGGGCATAAGGGTCCCTTATCACCGCCAGTTAGTTAGCTACTTGTTAGGTAGCTAGCGCCCAGCAAATATCTCTGTAAATGACAACTTTTTTAATTTTTTTATTCAAAGTTGGCAATTTACAGAGATATTTCTCTCACCCAGCATGGGTATATGTAAAAATACACCCCAAAACACATTGCCCTACTTATCCTGAGTACGGCGATACCACATGAGTGACACTTTTTTGCAGCCAAGATGCCCAAATTCCAATGAGTACCTTTTAGGAGGGCATTTTTACGCATTTTTCTTCTCACGCTTTAGGGCCCCTAAAATGCCAGGGCAGTATAAATACCCCACATGTGACCCCATTTTGGAAAGAAGACACCCCAAGGTATTCGCTGGGTGAGAGAAATATCTCTGTAAACTGACAACTTTGTATAAAAAAATTTAAAAAGTTGTCGTTTACAGCGATATTTCTCACACCCAGCATGGGAATATATAAAAATACACCCCAAAACACATTGCCCTACTTCTCCTGAGTACGGCGATACCACATGAGTGACACTTTTTTGCAGCCAAGATGCGCAAAGGGGCCCTAATTCCAATGAGTACCTTTAGGATTTCACAGGGCATTTTTACGCATTTGGATTCTCACGCTTTAGGTTCCCTAAAATGCCAGGTGAGTATAAATATCCCACATGTGACCCCATTTTGGAAAGAAGACACCCCAAGGTATTCCGTGAGGGGCATGGCGAGTTCACAGAATTTATTTTTTTTGGCACAAGTTAGCGGAAATTGAGATATATATATTTTTTTATTTAGTTTTTTACAAAGTCTCATATTCCACTAACTTGTGACAAAAATAAAATTTTACATGAACTCACCATACCCTCACGGAATACCTGAAGTGTCTTCTTCTAAAATGGGGTCACATGTGGGTATTTATACTGTCCTGGCATTTTAGAGGCCCCTAAAGCGTGAGAAGAAGTCTGGAATCCAAATGCGTAAAAATGCCTGTGAAATCCTAAAGGTACTCATTGGTTTAGAGCCTTCTTGCACCCAAGCTGCAAAGTGTCACTCATGTGTCGCCGTACTCAGGAGAAGTGGAGCATATGTTTGGAGTGTATTTCATATACCCCTGCTGGGTGTGAGAAATATCTCTGTAAACAACAATTTTTACAATTTTTTATACAAAGTTGTCAGTTTACAGAGATATTTCTCTCACCCAACATGGGTATATGTAAAAATACACCCCAAAACACATCGCCCTACTTCTCCTGAGTACGGCGATACCACATGAGTGCCACTTTTTTGCAGACTGGGTGCGCAAAGGGGCCCTAAAACCAATGAGTACCTTTAGCTTTTACATGGCTGCTCACAATTTAGCCCCGCCCAAAATGCCAGAACAGTAAACACACCCCACAAATGACCCCATTTCGGAAAGTAGACACCCCAAGGTATTCACTGAGGGGCATAGTGAGCCCGTATGAGATTTTTTTTTTTTTTTGCCAGAAGTTAGCAGAAATGGAAACTTTATTATTATTTTTTTTCCCTCAGAAAGTGTCATTTTCCGCTAACTTGTGAAAAAAAATGAAATGATACATGAACTCACCATGCCCCTCCGTGAATACTTTGGGGTGTCTTCTATCTAAAATGGTGTGATTTGGGGGGTATTTATACTTTCCTGGCATTCTAGCACCTGAAGAAACATGACAGGCGCTCAGAAAGTCAGAGCTGCTTCAAAATGCCGAAATTCACTTTTTTGCACCATAGTTTGTAAACGCTATAACTTTTACCCAAACCAATAAATATACACTTATTGGACTTTTTTTATCAAAGACATGTAGAACAATATATTTAGAGAAAAATTTATATAGAAATGTAGTTTTTAAAAAAAAAAATTTACAACAGAAAGTGAAAAATTTCATTTTTTTGCAAAAATGTCGTTAAATTTTTATTAATAGCAAAAAAAGTAAAAATGTCAGCAACAATGAAATACCACCAAATGAAAGCTCTATTAGTGAGAAGAAAAGGAGGTAAAATTCATTTGGGTGGTAAGTTGTATGACGGAGCAATAAACGGTGAAAGTAGTGTAGTGCGGATTTGTAAAAAAGGGCCTGGTCACTAGGGGGGTATAAACCTGTGGTCTTCAAGTGGTTAATAGTGATTATCTTCTGTGGGAACACAGGATTGGGCATGTTGAACCAACATGCCCAACCCTTCTTTCCTCGAACTCTCACCGTCAGGGGACATTTAGGACACCCCCCTGCACATAGTCATCCGGCCCCACTGAAATCAGCAGATGTCACTCTAATGTGTATGGCCACCTTTACAGTGCGAGTCTCTCATCTTCCTTTCTGAACTGGTTTCCAATATACTTTCTTCTCCTCACGTGTGGACATTACTGCTTTGTTGTCCTATTCTAGACCCGGCTCCAGATGGTGCAGCTGATGGAAGGTTTAAAGCTGAGATCTGTCTGTTTCCACGAGTGGACTTTGGTAATCTTCTTAAAATTCTATGTATCCCCTGTCCGGAAAAGAGTGGGGGGGCCAAATCCGAGTGAATTCTGACCAATCCCAATGACTTTAAAGAGGTTTTACAGGATTTCTACAGTTTTTAAAAGATCTGCTCATATAGTTGCTTACCTTATGTACATCTACCTCCTGCTTTTATTTTCCATTTGCACTCTCCGGACCCGTTTTCCCCATGTAAACCACTCGCTCTGGTTTGTTTCCATCCTGTAGGTTGCACTTCCTGTTGCCGTATCCAACCAAACCCATGATGCACTTCTCCTATCCCTGCCACACCTCCTGCACCTCCCCTAACAACACCCAGCTAGTGTATAGCTCCTCCCACCCAGCTAGTTACATAGACGCTCCCCTATCACTGCCCCTAACTCCTCCCAGCTAGTTTATTGCTCCTCCCACCCAGCTAGTTACATAGACAGTCCCCTATCACTGCCCCTAACTCCTCCCAGCTAGTTTATTGCTCCTCCCACCCAGCTAGTTACATAGACAGTCCCCTATCACTGCCCCACCCATCAACATGACATCACAGGAAGTAAGAGAGAGCTGCATGGACATGGTCATGTGACCGCAGCCCAGAACAGAAAACAGGGGCAATAAAGGTGATGGAAATAAATTACAAAATGACAGCGACCTTCATACATGGTTACTTTATAGGATGTTGATGCAATCCAGAAAACCCCTTTATTGGGTTTATTACAACAATAATATTGCAGGAGATTGTGTTAGGGGACGTTTACATGTACAGTCATTTTGCAAGAACATAGGCACATACACTGGCGGATCCAGGGGGGGTTGGGGATGCAACGGGGCAATTGCCCCCCTTGAGAATGTGGGCAGCAGTGGCGGCGGCAGGTCACAGGTTGATGAACGCTTCCATTGTGGAAGCGCTCATCTCCATAGTCCTCTGTATCGCCGTCCTCAGGACAGCGATACAGATGGCTGTGCAGCGGCGGGGCAGGGGAGAGAGAGGCGTCTACCTTCCCTGTTCCTCTGATAGGCCGCAGGCACAAGGCCCACAGCCTATCAGAGGTTGGTGCAGGTGGCACGGTGACGTCATCGCGCCTCCTGAGCCGTACAGCGCAGGACACAGGCCGGAAGAGCCCTGCATCGCATCGCTGCCATGGAGGTAAGTATAAGTGTTTCTTTATTTTTATATAGGACAATGTTACCGGCACATGATGGGGGGAGGGGGAGAGAGGCACTTGTTACTGGCACATGATGGGGGAGGGGAGAGAGGCACTTGTTACTGTCACATGATGGGGGAGGGGAGAGAGGCACTTGTTACTGGCACATGATGGGGGAGGGGAGAGAGGCACTTGTTACTGGCATATGATGGAGGGGAGAGGAGAGAGGCACTTGTTACTGGCACATGATTGGGGGGGCATGGAGAGGCACTTGTTACTGGCACATGATTGGGGGGCGCATGGAGAGGCACTTGTTACTGGTACATTATTGGGGGGCATAGAGAGGCACTTGTTACTGGCACATGATGGGGGGGGGGCAGAGGAGAGAGGCACTTGTTACTTGCACATAATGGGGGGGGGAGAGGAGAGAGACACTTGTTACTGGCATATGATGGGGGGGAGGAGAGAGGCACTTGTTACTGGCACATGATTGGGGGGGCATGGAGAGGCAGTTGTTACTGGCACATGATTGGGGGGTGCATGGAGAGGCACTTGTTACTGGCACATGATTGGGGGCATGGAGAGGCACTTGTTACTGGCACATGATTGGGGGTGCATGGAGAGGCACTTGTTACTGGCACATGATTGGGGGGCATGGAGAGGCACTTGTTACTGGCACATGATTGGGGGGTGCATGGAGAGGCACTTGTTACTGGCACATGATTGGGGGGCATAGAGAGGCACTTGTTACTAGCACATGATGAGGGGGAGAGGCACTTGTTACTGGCACATGATGGGGGGGGGGCAGAGGAGAGAGGCACTTGTTACTTGCACATAATGGGGGGGGGGACAGAGGAGAGAGGCACTTGTTACTGGCACATTATAGGCGGGAGAGGCACTTGTTACTGGCACATGATCGGGGGGAGGCAATTGTTACTGGCACATGATGGGGGGGGGGAGGCACTTGTTACTGGCACATGATTGGGGGACGCATGGAGAGGCACTTGTTACTAGCACATGATGGGGGAGAGGCAGTTGTTACTGGCACATGATTGGGGGGCATCTATAGGGGCACCTCTTACGGCACATTATTGGGGGGGCATCTATGGGGGGCCTCTTACTAGCACATTATTGGGGGCATCTATGGGGGCATTTCTTACTGGCACATTATTGGTGGGCACTATGGGAGCATCTACTGAGGCCACTAAGAAGGGGTATATTATATGAGGAGCTCTGTGTGGTACTAGTATTATCAGGGGGCTTATCTGTTTCTGCAGTATAGTATTGGGGAGCACAGTGGCACAGTATTGGGAGGATGATGCAAAAGTAGTAAACTAAGATTTTTATTTTTTTGTCAAACTGCAGGGACGGAAAATGGCGGAAAAATGGTGGTGTGGTCTAAATGTTTGAAAGGAGAAGACGAGGACAGAGAACATCTACATCAAAGGAGATGTCACTGGATGTAAGAGGTATGAGGCGCTGTATTACCCTCTATTTCTGTATTGATAGGAGCGGGGCGTAATTATCGCCGAAAGTGCTCCTCCTGAGACCAGGCTCTGGATCCGCCACTGGGCACATATAGGATTTTTCTCATTTTTTATTGAACTTTTCAATTATAATCAATAAATCAGAACATTAGATTTTTTACAAGCCTTTTTTGGGATCGTCGTCTCTTGTTCTTTTTTGTCAAATACACACACATAAAATAAAGGTATAACAAATTTAAGTTATAAAACAAACCAAAAATATATATAAATCTATAAAATAATATACCAAGGATTTTTCTCATTTTTATGCATGCTGTATTACAATGGTATTCTCCTCTAGAGGAATGGCCTCCGGGAAAGAATGTGCCGCCTCATATTGCAGCAATGGCTACATTTGTAAGCATTCAAGTGGAAGTAAAGTCAAGGATTTCCTTTCCGTTGTCATTGTTTGCAGCACCCAGCCCTAAGTTGCCCCTTTTCTCCGGCATGATATGAATATTTTGCAGATCGGTATGTGAAGAAATGGGTGGCATTATTGACCCTGATATAGTATTGTCTCTTTCCCCAGTGCTTCCCATCTGTAAGCAGAGGGTCCTCTCAGGAAATTTCTCTTTTTTGCCATCGAACCTCACAGAGCCTGAGAAAATTCTGCACCTCTCCTCCATCATACCCTTTGACTGCCCTCTAATGGTAAGAGCTGAAATTACACTTCATTTCCTTTGGTTCTAATTGCCTTATATCCCTTGTTTATAGACGTCTTTCATCTATCTCTTAGGGCATATTCACACACAGCAGATGTTTTGCAGCACATGCTGCTAATGCTCCATTCACTTGAATGGGATTTGCAGAAATCTATATGCTTTCCTCACAGGCCTGAGACACAACGGCAGTTTTTCTGGCAGGTTTTTTAAGCCAAGGCCTGCAAATGTATATATGGATATATAAAGGACAGACTAACGCTTCTCCTTGGTTCTGCATCCACTCCTCTGTTTGTCTGTCATAAAAACTGCATGTGTGATTCCAGCCTAAGGGCTCATGCACACAAACGTATTTTCTTTCCGTGTCTGTTTTGTTTTTTTTGCGGATTGTATACGGAACCATTTATTTCAATGGGTCCGCAAAACAAATGGAAGTTACTCCATGTGCATTCTGTGATGCCCCGGAGTGGCATTACGACTTCTGCACCCTGCTACTATCTCTAATGGGCTAACAGAACGTCCTCTTATGTATTTTGTTCAGGTCTTATACACTGTGCATTCCTATTTTGTTTGCAACTGTTATGTTCACATGTAATGTGCCTGTTTCACCAGCAGGTGGCAGCAAACACGGCAGAGCTACAGTTGAGTAGAATGGAACTCACCATTCTATTCTAACCCCCCCCCCTGGAGAGTAGTGGGTGAGTACTACTTCCTGCATGAAGGGTGGGGCAGAAGTCCAGTTAGTCTAGGGACAGGTGTTCTGGGGCAGGTCTCTGCTGGATGTGCCAAAGCCAGCCAGAGCACCCTAAGCTCTGCTGGCCATGGAGGCCAAAGCTTGAAGCCTCAGGAGTCAGGAGGAAAGTTCCCTGGCCTAATCTAGAGACAGACCATACAAAGAGAAGTGCAGCATACAGAAGAAGCTGAGTTATACAGCCAGCCTGTCAGTACAGCAGAGCCAGAGAGAAACAGATGTAGCAGAGTCGAGTTTGCCTGCCAGTTTTAATGCTAAAGCCTGCTGGAACCAAGACAAAGTCTGTAAACCGTTTGGGAGAACGTTTATGCAAAGTAAAGCTGCTGTTCAACTACATACAAGTTCTGGACTCAATCTTTCTTTCAAATCCCTGAATTATTCCCCCTATTTAATGCTTCGGAGCCAAAGCCGGGGGTCCAGCCGTATCCAGGTAGGAGCACCGTGATACATGTAAAGGGACATTTGAGGCCGCACTATACCACTCGGCATTCCTACACCTGGGACGCGTTTATATATATATAGAGGGCCCTAGGGGGAGGCGCCCGTTGCAATTCCGTTTCCGTATGTCTGTATTTCCGTTCCGCAAAAAAAATAGAACATGCCCTATTATTGTCCGCATTACGGACAAGGATAGTACTGTTCTATTATGGGCCAGCTGTTCCACAAAATACGGAATGCACACGGACGTCATCCGTATTTTTTGCAGATCCGTTTTTTGCGGACCGCAAAATACATACGGTCGTGTGCATGAGGCTTAAGGGTGTATTCACATGACTATTTGTATATTGCGGTCCACAAAATGCAGATCCGCAAAAAATACAGATGACGCATCCGTTTTTTTTTGCAGAGCAACAACAATGCCTATTCTTGCGGTCCACGAAAAAGGATAAGAATAGGACATATTCTATCTTTTTTGCAGGGCTTGGAACAGACACACAAATGCGGACAGCACACCATTTTTTCCGCATCCAATCTGCAAAAAACAAGGATCGGATGTGAACCAAAAATAAGGTCGTGTGAATGGGGCCTTAAGGGTAAGACTACATTGCAGGGGCGGTCATGCTACGCTCAGGATGCACTTGCCTGCGGCTGAATACTGGGCTGCTATACGGACTGCAGCTGCATCCTGTTAACTCATTACAGCTGCATTATTTTTCCTGTCTTGATTAGTAATGGCGGTGTGGTAACTGGGGGCGTGACAACTGCAATCTGCATAGCTCTGTTTAGTCTCTTCCAGCCTTCTGTAGATGTTATAAAGCTATTGCTGACCGACCAGGCCCATACCTACAGAGAGCCGAGGTCAGAGTTGCCAGGCGCATGGATTTCCCTCAGTTCACATCAGCGTTCAGCCTTTCCGTTCTCCCGCACCGCTATAGGAGCAGCAGAACGGAAAGGACGGATTCGGCACATAACTCAGCGAAACGGATCCTACGGGCCCCATAGATTATAATGGGGTCCGTTAGGTTTTCGCTCAGAGGAAGATTTTTGAAGCAGAGACAAAAGTCCTGCATGCACAACTTTTGTCTCCGCTTCAAAAATCTTCCTCTGAGGAAAACCTAACCCCATTATAGTCTATGGGGCTCGTAGGATCCGTTTCGCTGAGTTATGTGCCAAATCCGTCCTTTCAGTTCTCCTGCTCCTATAGCGGTGCAGGAGAACGGAAAGGCTGAATGCTGATGTGCATTTTTTGCAGCCTGCCATATTTGCATCTTAAGGCTGCATTCACACGTCCGTGGAACACGGACAGTGTGATACCGGACTGGCACCCTGCTTAGAGCAGGAGCGCAC
The DNA here is from genome assembly GCA_033119425.1 of Bufotes viridis. Lineage (NCBI taxonomy): Eukaryota > Metazoa > Chordata > Amphibia > Anura > Bufonidae > Bufotes > Bufotes viridis. The sequence goes on from CM065597.1 coordinate 23,377,530, forward strand.
GGCGTCATTGGTCCCTATGACGCAGTGCGGTTTCTGCTGCCGCCACAGTACAGTAATACACTCGTATAGATCATAGGAGTGTACTACAGTGCAGCGGTGGCAGCAGGAAGCGCACGGCATCATAGCAACAAATGACGCCGTGCGCTCTTGCACTAAGCAGGGTGCAAGTCGGGTATCACATGGTCCGTGTTCCACGGACGTGTGAATGCAGCCTAACCCTTCATGTTTTCTGTTTTTTAGGTTGATTATTCTCTACGTAAAAGATATATCACAAATACAGCCAGCAGGGGGCAGCATCACCGGCAGCAGACAGTCTCTGCTCTCCTATTGATGCCTCCCCATGCTCAGCCAGTCTTGATCCATGGGACACGGAGAGGAGTTATGATGGGATGCTTGCTGTCACTATAATGTGTGTGTGGTTGTCACTATTAGGAATGAGCGAATCAACTTCGGATGAAACATCCGAAGTCAATTCGCATAATACTTTGTTCGAATACTGTGCAGAGCGCTCGCTCTGTACAGTATTAAAATTAAGTACTATTATATAGCCCTCTATATAACGTGTCCCAGGTGTGGGAAAGCTCAGTGGTATAGTGCGGCCTAACATGTCTCTTTATGTGTGTCACGGTGCTCCTACCTGGATACCGCTGGACCCCAGGCTTTGGATCTGAAGCAATAACTAAGGGGAATAATTGAGGGTTAATAGAATAACTTGAGTCCAGACCTTGTATGTAGTTGAACAGCAGCTTTACTTGAATAGGCATTCATCAAAACAATCTTCAAGCTCTGTCTTGGTTCCAGAAGGGCTTTAGCATTAAACTTGCAGGCTTCTTCAATAACTCTGCTTGCTTTCTCTTTCTCTCTCTCTGCTGTACTGATAAGGCCTCTTTCACACTTGCGTTCTGAGGATCCGGCAGGCACTTCCGTCCCGCCGGATCCGTCAGAACGCAAGTCGCCTGAAAGCATTTGAAGACTGATCAGAATCCTGATCAGTCTTCAATATGCTTTCAGGTTACCATGGCAGCCAGGACGCTACTGAAGTCCTGGCTGCCATGGTACTCCGCAGCAGTGTACTTACCTGCGCTGCGGCCGCCGGGTGCTCCCTCATGACGTCACAGGTCCCCGCGGCGCCCTGGCTGCCATGGTAACCGATCGGAGCCCCAGCTTACACTGGGGCCCCGATCGGAACTGCTGCTGCGCATGCGCAGAGCTAAAAGTCGGATCCGACGATGCGCCGAAACGACGTTTAGCTTAATCACGGATCCGGATTAATACACTTCAATGGGCATTAATTCCGGATCCGGCTTACGGCATGTCTTCCGGATTTTTGGATGGAGACAAATCCGTAGCATGCTTCGGTTTTGTCAACGTCCCAAAAGCGTTCACATACTACCCGGAAGACATCCTGATGCATCCTGAACAGATTTCTTTCCATTCAGAATGCATTAGGATAATCCTGATCAGTTTCTTTCCGTCCTAGAGCCCCGAGGACGGAACTCTACGCCGGAAAGGAAAAACGCTGATGTGAAAAGGGCCTAAGCTGAATAGGTAACTTGGCTTCCTCTGTAAGCTGCACTTCACTTTCTGTAGTCTGACTCTAGGTGATGCCAGGGAACTTTCCTCCTGGCTCCTGGTGCTTCACACTTTGGCCTCCATGGCCAGCAGAGCTTAGGGTGCTCTGGCTGGTGTGGGCATCTCCAGCAGAGAAGTACTCCTGCACCCCTGTCCCCTAGCAGGGGGTAAGCTAGACTGACTAGAACTTCTTCCCCACCCTTCCTGCAGGAAGTAGGACTCACTCACCTCTCTCCAGAGGGGGGTTAGAATGGAATGGAAGGTTCCATTCTACCTAAGTACAGCTCTGCCATGGTTGCTGCCACCTGCTGGTGAACCAGGCACATTACATGTGAACATAACAGTTACATAACAAAATAGGAATGCACAGTGTGGAGAATCTGGAATAAATGCACAAGATGACTTTATGTTAGACCATTAGGGACAGTATCCGGGTGTAGGACTGGCAACAACACTCGGGGGTGTTACACCTCTGTGTGGCTGTCACTATATTTGGGTGCACCGTGTGGAGCTGTCACTATATTTGGGTGAACTGGGTGTGTGGCTGTCACTATATTTGGGTGAACTGGGTGTGTGGCTGTCACTATATTTGGCTGCACTGTGTGGGGCTGTCACTGTATTCGGGTGCACCGTGTGGAGCTGTCACTATATTTGGGTGAACTGGGTGTGTGGCTGTCACTATACTTGGCTGCAATATGTGGGGCTGTCACTATATTCGGGTGCACCATGTGGAGCTGTCACTATATTTGGGTGAACTGGATGTGTGGCTGTCTCTATATTTGGATGCATTGAGTGTGGCTGTCACTATAATTGGGTGCACTGTGTGTGGCGGTCACTATAATTGGGTGCACTGTGTGGGGCTGTCACTATATTTGGGTCAACTGTGTGTCGCTGCCACTATATTTGGGTGCATTAAGTGTGGCTGTCACTATATCTGGGTGCATTGAGTGTGGCTGTCACTATATTTGGATGCACTGTGTGGGGCTGTCACTATATTTGGGTGCATTAAGTGTCGCTGTCACTATAATTGGGTGCACTGTGTGTGGCTGTCACTATATTTGGGTGCATTAAGTGTGGCTGTCACTATATTTGGATGCACTGTGTGGGGCTGTCACTATATTTGGGTGCATTAAGTGTGGCTGTCACTATATTTGGATGCACTGTGTGGGGCTGTCACTATATTTGGGTGCATTAAGTGTCGCTGTCACTATATTTGGATGCACTGTGTGGGGCTGTCACTATATTTGGGTGCATTAAGTGTCGCTGTCACTATATTTGGATGCACTGTGTGTGGCTGTCACTATATTTGGGTGCATTAAGTGTCGCTGTCACTATATTTGGATGCACTGTGTGTGGCTGTCACTATATTTGGATGCACTGTGTGGGGCTGTCACTATATTTGGATGCACTGTGTGGGGCTGTCACTATATTTGGATGCACTGTGTGTGGCTGTCACTATATTTGGATGCACTGTGTGGGGCTGTCACTATATTTGGATGCACTGTGTGGGGCTGTCACTATATTTGGATGCACTGTGTGTGGCTGCCACTATATTTGGATGCACTGTGTGTGGCTGTCACCGTGGTGTATTTCGGGACACTGGGGACACTGTGGCCATTGCTGTATTTGAGAATGTCTTTTCTCTCATAACTATATGCTAAAAATCTTCCTAGGCGATGTCCAGGAGAGGCATCGTGGTCCTTGTAGTTATCAGGACATCTGTCTACAGTGAGGACGGTGGCCAGAAGCAGGTCACTTGTCAATGTCATCTGCCTACTGTAGAGACTTTTCGATAAACTGCCCTTTTGTACGCCCATAATAAGCTCAGCGCATGAACAGTATTTGGAGATCAGTATTTGCTGGTGCAGGGAACAGACCATGTTTGCCATTATGAATGCAGTATGCTAGACCTACAGGGGAAAAGTCTCTGTGAGGTCACAGTGTGAGTATAGCTAGGCCGAGGGGGAAAACACAGTTTTGCGGTTTACTCGCGGTTTTGTCGTCCCTGGGCAGGGCTGTACAGTTAATGGAGGAGAACAGCACTGGATTCTCCGGGGCACACCCTGATGTAAGGGACACGGGCCAGGTGGTGGCTGAGGTCCCCTTGATGGTGGCTTGGCTTTACGTGCTTATGGCTAGGTCCCTTTAGTCGTGACGCCAGCACCGTTGTAGTACAACACTGGTAGGAATAGTAGTAGTAATTGAGGAGCAGAACACAAATTGAATCCAACTCACAACTTTTACTGAATAGTGGCTCCTTGGTAACAGTTACATCTAAAAGTAATACAGTCTCTCATATCAAAGGAGGCAGCATATAGTAAGTCCACAGTTCACAGGCTCTTTATGTGTGCGGCTGCGTATCAGGCATATAGTAAATAAGTCAGTATTTCGGGGCTGCAGCTCGTCTGTCACTAATCCCAATCAAGGTGATTTGCAGATTTCTTAAGGCTACGTTCACACGACGACAATTGTCGCGCTACAAAAAGTCGCACTATTGTCGCGCGACAATTTTTATAATGGGAGTCTAAGAAATTTTATAATGCGAGATGCTGCGACTGCGACACGACAGTCGGAAAAAAGCCATCCGGGATGGATTTTTGGCAATTTGTTGTGTCGCAACATGTCGCATGTTGCACGTGCGACACCACCATACACTCCCATTATAAAAATTGTCGTGCGACATTAATGTGACACCATTGTCGCGCTACAAATGTTCAAGTGTAGTGGTTCCCGATTTGTCGCACGACTTTTTGTTGCGCGACAATTGTCGTCGTGTGAACATAGCCTAACTTCTACTTCAGTGCTTTCTAGCAGATGGCATTTCTGCGCTCAGATTTAAAAAAACTGGTGGTGAAGCTGCCAGAAGCTATATGTCCTACACCGAATACAAAGGTGCCTGGAAAGCCCTCTAAAACGGCTGATATACTCCTTTGTCTTTCTTATATAAAAATAGTCGTTCCTCTTGTTACTTGTAAAACTTGTCACTGGTCACTCCGGAGGAATGAACTGTAGAAGTGGATCTCACCTTTCCTTGCTTTTTGCTTACTTCTTTGGCTCTTATGATTTAGATGCCTCCTTGATTTCTATGGACCATGGGGCCCAAGAAAGCTGAGCGAGAGGGGCTCTCTTCTGCCCCCTCTCCTCTCCCCAGCTACAACATGGCTGTACTTCTTGATTCTAGGCTTTAGACTCAAAGACTCCCCTGACTAGGCCTGAGCTGGTCTATATATAGACTATGACACTATTCCCCCATCTAGTGGTGAAACTAGTGTAGTGCAGCTAATTAGCCTGTAAATGAGGATCTTACAGGATAAATCACATAAATGTATGACACGAGATAAGAGACAGTATAAAAATACAATAAAACACTTCTGCAGTACCCATGCACACTAGTGGGACGCTGCATGAACAGATATATCACAGCAAAGGCTTTAATAGTACCAAGGAGGATTACCCGCTGGACCACGACCCAAAGTATAAGTCCAGCATAAACAAACCTGCATTGTGGTATCTTCCTCCTCATGGGCACCAGAGAGCCGCACATATTACAGACCTGGTGCTGCCAGCGTGGCCTGCATGGACCCTTAGTTCCAATGTATTAAATTTAAAGGGGTTGAGTCACCACCGACATCGTCGCCTTATAGTTAGGATACATTTGATTGTTGGGGGTCTGGCAACTAAGTCGCTTGTCAACAGCTTTTTTCCACGTGACCAGCCATTTCTTGCCATGCTTGGGTTGTGCATGACTACTCCATTGGATATTTGTCCTAATGCATATGGATCTATAGATGATGTGAGGTTTGGATCTATATAATATAGACAATATCCCATGAGGGACCATATAGCAGGCGAGCAGCGGGGTTCCTCTCTTGACAGCATGGAGCCCAAATATTTACCTCTCATAGAAAAAGTCATGTTTTCTCATTTTCTTTATATTTTAATTTCTTGTGTTTTTTTTTTCCAGGTCTGCACATTAGGAGGATTGCTAAAATTTCTTGACCGGAGGAGGATTGGCATTGAACTGGAGGACAGCAGTGTGGGAGTTCCGGTCCTAAGTATCAAGAAATATGTCATGTATGATGTCCTGATACTTCCAGATATTTTCCTTCTCCTGTGAACTGCTGTTCATGTGGTTCACAATGACGTGCATTCTCACAGTATACTCCATACTGTAAATATACTTGATATCAGCCACAGTTATATCCAGTATTTCAAATACGCTTTGAAATTTACTGCCTACATTCAATAATTTTCTGTGTGTTAAAATACATTGCTTTATAGAGTGCCATTTTTATTTTCCTATAGAGATTCCAATCCCCTGCATAGACATAAATGAATGACATAATTCTGGCTGCCTGCAGCCACCACTAGGGGGAGCTCACTGCATGCAGTTTTATTATAGAGTTCATTGTATAAACAATATGCATTAAGCTCCTAAGGTCCCTCTAGTGGTGGCTGCAGGAAGTAAAAATGTTATCATTTAAAGAGGTAGTCCAGGATTTTACTATTGATGACCTATCCTCGGGACAGAGCATCAATGTCTGATTGTCCGGGTTACGATACTCCGCACACCTGCCGATCGGCTGTTTCAGAGTAGCTCCAACACCAAAGTTGTCCCCAGAACTGCACAGCGGTGTCCATTTTGTAATGGATGGAGCTAGTAACTGCAGCGCTGCTCGCTTCATTCAGAACAGCAGTGCAGTTACCAGCTCCGTGAAGTACAGGACGAACGGAGCTACATGATAACAGCTGACTGACGAGGTGTCGGACCCTCACCAATCATATATTGATGACCTATCCGATATTGATGAGCTAAGGTAAAACCCTGCACAGATCCTTTAATTCTTCGTCTATGCAGATGATTTGGAGCTCTGCATCAGAGAAATGGTGATTTACAAAGCTATTTAAGATGTTAAGAGACACAATAAAAATGCCAGGATTTTGTCGAGGATGGATTTGGGACGGATCCACTCCTGTTGATGGCACACTGGATTGGTAATGGGCACCCAATATATGGTCCTTAGTGTAAAGGAAGTAATGTATCTCTGTTTGTCTTCTGTGTCTAGGACTGACATTGTAGACATGGACCAAGATACATTTAGGTAAGTAATGTGACTAAACAAAACCATAGGTGGGGCTTTTATTAAGGGAGCATTCACACGACCGTATAATTGGATCTGCATCCGTTCCGCAATTTTGCGGAACGGGTGCGGACCCATTCATTCCAATGGGTCGGCAAAAGATGCGGACAGCACTCCGTGCTGGGTCGGCAGCGCAGTGATGGGGAAGACAGCACAAAATCTTCCGGGGCACTCTCTGTTGCAGGGGAACACCAGCCAAGATGGAGGTTGAGGTGCCCTTGATGGCGGCGGTGTTTAGGGTGCTTGTGGCGGCTGGGTCCCTCGGTTTGTTTGTCGTAACGCCAGTTTATGGTGGTACAACCATTTATAGTGGTAGTAAGGATGAAGAATGAATTCGGCAATGGTAGAATGCAACTCACAACTTTTACTAAGTCTTGGTTCTGTTGCAGCCTGTACATCCAGATATTACACATTTAGAGGATAACCTGTAAATCCACTGCTAATAGGCTGTAATTAGGTCCTGACTCAGGCGGTGGTTCAGTAGTGCTCTTTTCGGGTATGCTTAGTCCTGTAATCTATATTTTCCCAAGCTCTTCAACAGGTAGCTAATCTGTCTTCTATAAATATCGGTGGGGCTGCTTCTGGCTAGCTTGTCTTCCACCATATGCAAAGGTGCCCAGTAAGCCTTGAGTAACGGCTGCTATCACCTATGTCTCTACTTGCTTGGATTTCTTCCAGGGATAAGAATCTGTCCTCCGGTTGCAGGATAGGACGAGGAGGACCACAGGAGGAAAACGCTCTCCTGCTCCTCCTCACACCTTGGTACTACATCTTCCTTAATCCTTCTCACTCCACATACTAACTACTAACCTCTAACCCACCACACTAGGCCTGAAGAAGGAAGTTGGCCATGGGACGACATAGCTCTGTCTGTGGTGTAGGGAGCAGCTCTGCAGTTGCCAGCTCCGTGCACTACACAGTAAATGGATCTGTCTCGTTCCTTTACCACAGTTACTGCGGAAGAGCTGATCAGCGAGGCTGCATGGTGTCGGACCATGCTGATCAGATACTTATGGCCTATCCTAAGAATAGGCCATCAATAGTCAATCCCTGGACAACACCTTTAGATGATACAAATCTGCCACCACTAGAGGGAGCTGAGGAGGTAATGTCATAGAGTCCATACAGTGAACACTGCATGCTGTAAGCTCATCAGCTCCCTCTAGTGGCTGTCAATCGCAATTTGACTGCACGGGGGAAATATATCAAGAAGGGAATTTTTAAAGTCAGTTTTGCAGGAGTTTGCATTGCAGTAATTTCACAAAATGTATCAAATGTCGCACGATGGTTGATAAATTTGCTGCTTCTTTAGGCGTACATCCAACACTTCTGTTTGGAGAAGTTACTCCACTTTCTATGCCGCCCCTTTATTGCGACAATTGCTGCGACTTTCTGAACAGACATAGTTGATAAATTGGGCGTCAATCAGCTGTAGAATGCAAAACAGTTATACAGTTGTTGCCCAAAAAAGCTCAAAAGCTCACGGATCCTTGTTTTATGACTTTTTGAAGCCAACTGGAGGGCAGAGTTTAAAGGGATTCTGTCACGGCATTTGACCCTATAGAGCTGCGGACATGCACGGCTAGATCGCCGCTAGCATGTCCGCAATATAGCAGTAGAATAGCTCTGGGTGCTAAAAATGATTTAAAAATGATTTTATTGATATGCAAATTAACCCGGGAAGGTGCCCAAGAGGCGGGACTTACCTTCCTGGTGCCCAGCCACGCCCCCATGTGAAGGAGCCCAGCACCGCCTGCGTCTGCCGAATCTCCTCGTTGCTTCAGTGAGATCGCTGTAGTGTTCCTTCCCTGTGCTGGCATCAGCCTCAGGAAAGGAACTGGGTTAAATGCCGGAACAGAATCCCTTTAATAAATTCCACTCCAATGTCTTTGCGGGGGCCTTTGGAGCTCTGTATCAGGGAAGTGCTGCTCTCTGCTGTAAAGATATATGTAAAGACCTTAATTTAGTCTGGACCTAAACACGTGATGCTAAAACGGGGAGGTTAACTTTAAAAGGGTTTTCCGAGATTTTATAACTGGTGATGATGATGACCTATCCTCAGGATAGGTCATCAGTATCTGATCGGTGGGGGTCTGACACCCAGGACCCCAACCAGCTGTTTGAGAAGGCACCTGCGTTCCTGTGAGCGCTGTTGCCTTCTCCGTGCTCACCAAGCACAGCGCCCTACATAGTATAGTGGCTGTGCTTGGTATCGCGCTCAGTCCAGAGCTGCGCATAGGCCGTGACAGATGAACGTGTCATCACTGGCCTAGTGAAAGCTGAGAGAAATCTGTAGCGCTACTGCCTTCTCAAACAGCTGATCGGTGGGGGTCCAAGGAGTCGAGGATAGGTCATCTTGGAAAAGCCCTTCAGGCTAGCCTTGGCCATAAGATACTTGTTGGAATAGTCAGTTGCATTGTGGCTACCATACCCAACTCCCAAATTACATTATCTGTGGAGATGAATGCATGTAATATATCTGTGCAATATTACATGACTGTAGTTTATAGGTGATACTATATGATACTGCTGAAATACTCAGTCTTTTCCTATTTTTCTTTTTTTTTCAGTGTTTTGCACATATTCAAAAGTGAAGCGCATCCATCTGTGTATAAAATGTGTTCCGGAGGAAAGGAAGGACTGAGCCTTTTTGGTAATAATGAACCTACACACTCCCTCGCGTCATATACCGTATACTCATGTAGACAGGTGCTATCATCACAAGGACTTACGGTTACGGTACCTTGGTGCAGCATTGGAGAAGTGCTTGGATTATCAGTTCTGCATTCAGTATCTACTAGATAATATTGACCTCCTCTGGGAAGATGGGTTGGTTATATACCAAGGTGGCCTCTACATAAGTTCGGCGCATTCACCGCCAGTCTAAATCTACACCAGCTTTCTATGCCTAAAAAATTAGAAATGAAATGGGCCTGCCAGCCCACCCTCTTCCCCACCCACACCACACACCCCTATTTAGACCTGGCGTGACCGGGGGGAAATTGTAGATTGCTGGCGTATATCTGACCCCCAAGAATTTATGGGGGGGGGGGGGGGGCCGCGGTAGGTGATATTACACATGGAAAGTTTTGGACATACCAGTCTTATAGTTTCTTCCACTTGCATCCTATTTGTGATAGCATACAGTATATCTGGTCAGTTTGCTGGAAGTAGGGCCAATAAACGAATGCTGATCAGCAGTCTACTAGTTGATGTGCTCTTGTTTAAAGGACCCGTTACACAACCCCATGCAAAGTGACAGAGGGACGACCATTTGTTTTTACCGTTCACCAATCACTTTCCATATTGTCACCAGCACATCCGCTGTTTACACTGGGTAGTATTCTGCTGATAAATTACGATTTAGGTTGCTAAAAGATGTGATCACCTGACAAAGAAGCATTTGCTTGTTTTATTGGGTGATTGGAGCCACCTTTACACTGGCCGCCCGCCAGTTATTGCGGATGGGCGCTGGCTCGATTATGAGTTGGTGTAAAAGGGCCCTAGGACTGCAGGATCAGACTACACAAAGTTTGTTTGTTGTTTGTTACTGTAAGCCGTGTACCGGGGTGGGCTCCGCAGGATACAGCGAAGTCACGAACGAGGAAAGCAACACCGACACCAGCCTGTGCAAAACAGAACCTTCTGAAAGATATAAAAATGAACACAGTCAAAAATGAAGTTACACACACTCAGCCACAGCTGAGAACCCCTGTGCTACACAGCAAGATGCCCCCTGGTGGATACTGAGGAAGTTTGCTATAATTTACCTACTGGCGGGCACACTAAAACTACCCCACCATATCTGTTATTACCCTGTTGATGACACAAACAATTGAGTGAGTGCTTAGTACGGGGTTATCTGCGGTGCAGCACAGCAGCCTACAATCTTATCAACTCTACAATACCTCCCCTCCAATAACTAGTTCAGGAACCCGTATCAGAGTATTGTTCCTGAGCAATGCGCTGGATTGAATTGAAGTTGTGGGCAAGTTGTCCTCTCTCAATTAACCCCTTAGTGACCACTAAAGCGCCTTTTTACTGATGTAGACAGGGGGGGCTTAAGCTAAACAGCTGGCTTTAATCAATAATTAACTGTTCCCAAAATGGTGTATTTAAAACTAAAACTTGTCCTGCAAAAAATAAGACCTCATACCGGCAAATTGATGAAAAAACTAAAAAAGTTATAGCTCTTGGAATGTGATTTAAAAAATAAAATAAAAAATGGTGTGGTCACTAAGGGGTTAAGCAATGTCTCTTTTAGTTATGGAGTCCTTGGAGTAAATGGCAAACACTTCTGGCCTTATATAACATAGAATCCCTATCTAACTAACTAAAAGGCCTAGTCTCAGTCTCTTAAGCGCCAATCTGCAATTTAGTGTGTGCATGCTTTTACTGACCCGGGTCTTGTTCTGTATCCGATAATGTCTTTAACCCCTTAAGGACCGGGCTCATTTTCACCTTAGGACCAGGCCATTTTTTCAAAATCTGACCACTGTCACTTTAAGTGTGAATAACTTTAAAACGCTTTTACTTACCTAGGCCGTTCTGAGATTGTTTTTTCGTCACATATTGTACTTCATGACACTACTAAAATTGGGTCAAAAAAGTTTATTTTTTTGCATAAAAAATACAAATTTTACCAAAAAATTTGCAAAATTTAGCAAATTTTAAAGTTTCAGTTTCTCCACTTCTATGATACATAGTAATACCCCCCAAAAAAGTGATGACTTTACATTCCCCATATGTCTACTTCAGGTTTGGAGTATTTGGGAAATGCTATTTTATTTTTTGGGGATGTTACATACCTTAGAAGTTTGGAAGCAAATTTTGAAATTTTTCAGAAATTTTCCAAATCCCACTTTTTATGGACCAGTCCAGGTTTGAGGTCACTTTGTGAGGCTTACATAATAGAAACCACCCAAAATGACGCCATTTTAGAAACTACACCCCTCAAGGTATTCAAAACTGATTGTACAAACTTTGTTAACCCTTTGGGTGTTTCACAACAGTTCATGGAAAATGGAGATAAAATTTCTGAATTTCGATTTTTGGAAAATTTTCCATTATAATCCATTTTTTCCAGTAATAAAGTAAGGGTTACCTGCCAAACAAAACTCAATGTGGGTTGCCCTGTTTCTCTAGTTTGTAGAAACACCCCATATGTGGTCCTAAACTACTGTTTGGCCAAACGGGAGGACATTGAAGGAGGGGAACGCCATATGGGTTTTGAATGGCAGATTTTGCGGGACTGGTTTTTTTAACACCATGTCCTATTGCAAGCCCCCTGATGCACCCTAGCATAGAAATTCCAAAAAGTGACTCCATCTAAGAAAGTACACCCCTCAAGGTATTCAAAGCTGGGTTTACAAACTCTGTTAACCCTTTAGGTGTTCCACAACAGTTCATGGAAGATGGAGAAACAATTTTGGAATTTCGATTTTTTTGGAAAATTTTCCATTATAATCCATTTTCTCCAGTAATAAAGTAAGGGTTACCTGCCAAACAAAACTCAATGTGGGTTGCCCTGTTTCTCTAGTTTGTAGAAACACCCCATATGTGGTCCTAAACTACTGTTTGGCCAAACGGGAGGACACTGAAGAAGGGGAACGCCATATGGTTTTTGGAAGGCAGATTTTGCAGGACTGGTTTATTTACACCATGTACCCTTTCAAGCCCCCTGCTGCATCCCTAGAGTAGAAACTCCATAAAAGTGACCCCATCTAGGAAACTACAGGATATGGTGGTTGTTGTTTTGGACTATTTTAGGGTAAATATGATTTTTGGTTGCTCTATATTACACTTTTTTGAGGCAAGATAACCAAAAATGGAAATTCTAAAATTCTTTCTAAATTCGCCATTAAGTTTTGTGGAACACCTAAAGGGTTAACAAAGTTGGTAAAGTAATTTTTGAATACCTTGAGGGGTGTAGTTTTTAGATGGGGTCACTTTTTGGAGTTTCTAGTCTAGGCTACATCAGGGGGCTTCTAATGGGACATGGTATAAAAATAAAAATCTGCCTTCCAGAAACCATGTGGCGTTCCCTTCGTTCTATGCCCTGCATTGTGGCTATACAGCAGTTTACAACCACATAAGGGGTGTTTCTGAAAACTACAGAATCAGGGCAATAACTATTTAGTTTTGTTTGACTGTTAACCCTTGCTTTATTACCGAAAATATGGATTAAAACGAAATTTGCCAAAACATGGTTGTTTTGGCACCGTTTTTATTTTATTTTTTAACGCCGTTCATCCGAGAGGCTGGGTCTAATGTTATTTTTGTAGGGCAGAGTATTACGGACGCGTAGATACCTAATATGTCAACTTTTTTGATGTATTTAGATTTTACACTATTTTATCATTTTAGGAAGAAAAATAAATAATTTTACTATCTCCATAGCCTGGGATCTATTTTTTTTTGTTGTTGTGGTAACTATCTAATGTAAGGGCTCATTTTTTGCGTGAGGAGATGGCGGTTTTATTGGCACTATTTTGGGGGGCCTATGACTTTTTGATCGCACACTATTACACTTTTTATGATGTAAGGTAACAAAAAAAATGGCTATTTTTAACTTTTTTTTTTTTTTTTTGACAGCGTTTATTTGAGGGGTTAGGTCAAATGTTATTTTTATAGAGCACATTATTACGGACGTGGCAATACCTAATATGACTACTTTTATAAAAGTTGGCTTCAGCATGACATCATTAACCAACTTTGGAAAAAAATAAATAATTTGTACCTCCACATACTGGAAGCCATAATTTTTTTATTTTTTTTTGGGCGACTGTCTTATCTAGGGGCTAATTTTTTGCGGGATGAGATGGCAGTTTGATTGGCTCTATTTGGGGGGGGCATTTGATTTTTTTATGACGTGCTATTATAATTTCTGGGATCTAAGGTGACAAATTTTTTTTTTTTAACATGGTTTTTATTTTTTTTTAAAAGGGTGTTTATCTGAGGGGTTAGGTAATATTTTATTATTATACATAAGATTGTTACGGACGCGACGATGCCCAATATGTATGGCTCCCAGACTTTGGATACACTAAAACAACATTTAAAAAAAAACTTATATACAATAAAATAATTTATGGAAAAAAAAAAGTTGTTTCCGTGTTTCTAAAGTCTGAGAGCCATAATGTTATGTTTTTTCTAGGGGACTGTAGGGAATTATAATAATTTAGTACTCCATGGAAGTGTGATACTCCCTGAAGCAACCGTCAATGCAGAGGCCCGGATGATCGGGGCACGTGTCACACTGAGTCTTGGTGTCCTTCCGTATCCCCCTCTTGTGACACACTCTGCACTTTTTTTGGGTTCGTCCCTTCTTTCCAGTATGGGGGACCACACCTGGAAAATGTTGGCCAGGGACGACCCGGGTCCCTCCAATTCCCGAGGTACTCCGACCTGCTCTTTCCCGGTCTGAAAAGATCAGGTCCTTGAGGACTGCCTCATAGAACTGGAGGAAAGTCTCTGTGCTGCCAGCGCATCGGGATAGTACAAAAGCGTTGTACATGGCAACCTGTACCAAGTAGACCGCAACTTTTTTGTACCATGCCCGGGTTTTGCGCATGGCATTATATGGTGTGAGGACTTGATCAGATAGATCAACTCCACCCATATACCGATTGTAGTCGACGATACAATCGGGTTTGAGGACCGTTGCCGCGATTCCTCGCACAGAGACTGGGGTGATGCCATTACCATGGATTGTGGTCAGCATAAGGACATCCCTCTTGTCCTTATATCTGACCAGCAACAGGTTGTCGCTGGTAAGGGCACGGGTCTCACCCTGGGGATAGGTACCTGGAGGGGTGGGTAGGGAGGCCGCGATGATTTTTCCGCACGGTCCCACAAGCGAATGTGGATCTGGCGGAGAGGGCCTGGAACAAGGGAATACTGGTATAAAAGTTATCCACGTACAGGTGGTAACCCTTATCCAGCAGTGGGTGCACAAGGTCCCACACAAGTTTCCCGCTAACACCCAGAGTGGGGGACATTCTGGGGTTGAATACGGGAATCTCGTCCCTCAGTAAACACGAAATTTGTAAGTGTACCCTGAGGTACTCTCACAAATTTTGTATAGTTTCACGCCATACCTCGCTCGCTTGCTGGGAATGTATTGGCGGAAAATGAGTCTCCCTTGAAAGCAACGAGAGACTCATCAACCGCGACCTCCCTTCCAGGTACGTAGGCCTGCGCAAATGCGGCCCCAAAGTGATCTATGATCGGCCGTATCTTGTACAGCCGGTCATAGGCAGGATCACCTCGGGGGACATGCTGCATTATTTGCATAATGCAGACATTTCCGTATGGCCTCAAACCGGGTACGTGCCATAGCCATACTGTACAGTGGGGTCTGGTAAAGGACGTCCCCACTCCAGTAATGCCTGGCACTTGGTTTTTGACCAGGCCCATGTGCAGCACGAGGCCCCAAAATGTCCTCATTTCGGCTGCACTGACTGGCGTCCAGCCACCGGGCTTGGCCAAAAAGAGCCTGGGTGCTGAGCGACGAACTGTTGGGCGTACAGATTCGTCTGCTCCACCATCAGATTCACAAGTGGGTTACTGAAAAAAACTAAAATAGTCTATTTCAGTAAATCCCACTGTGGGAATCTGGATTCCTGGATTGCCAACAAATTCAGGAATCGCAGGCTGATAGTCCACTGGGATGCACCAGACTCGTTCACCTGAAGGGGGCTCAGGTGCACTTGGCTGGTGGGCCGGAAAACTAGTACGAGTCCCAGGGCTGCTCGTACTAGTGCTGGCCACGGGGTCCCTAGCACGTGGGGACCCTGGCTCCGCCTGGCGGCGTCTCCGCCGCCTTGGGGGCTCATCATCATCAGATGATGATGAGGAGGATGCAGATGACAGGAGGAATGTGGGGTCATCCTCATCCTCACTGGCGCTCTCGGTGTCGGAGAGCATCTGGGCGTATGCCTCCTCCACCGTGAACAGCCGGCGGTCCATGGGTGTGTGTGTTGTGCGTGTGTGTGTGCGTGTGTGTAAACAAAACTTTATTCAAGTGTGCGTGTGTGTGGGGCCAGGTGTTCGCGCACTAAACTAACTAACTAAAAAAAAGTGTAAAAAATAAAAACTGCCTGACTAGCTGATAGCGGTGATCAGCAGTGGGGTGAGCGATGCACTAACAGTGGCCGGTCGCTAAGAGCGCCGACCACAGTCAGCGCACGCAAAAAAAAAAAAAGCCCCACAAAAAAAATGTGGTGGTGGTGGTGGGGGGGGGGGGGAGAGATTGCACCCCTGGGGGGGGTCTAGGGTCACACAACTAAGTGCTGTGGACCCCAGACACCCAGGTGCACTTACTCAGATGCTGCTGCTGCTGCTGCTGGCTGGGGCTGGAACACTGGTGTCTGGGGCTGTGGATGGCTGGGGCTGTCGGTGGCTGGGTGAGCTGCTGGGGCTGATCGGGGGTCTGCTGGGTGGGATGGGGTCTTCCTGGGGTCCTCCTGGGGTGCGATGGGTCCGGCTGGGTGACGGGCGTCTGGATCCAACGGCGTGAGGACAGGCAGTGTGCAGGGGGGAGAAGCTCCGGCGGTTAGCGTCTGCCGCCGCCCCCCTGCACAGCCAATCAGGGCGATTTCTGGCCAACGGCAAGGATGGTGATTGGTGGTGCATTATAGCACCACTGATCACCATCCTGTTCCGGGTTATCGGGTCACCTGAGACCCGAATGACTCGGAATCGCAGAAAACCGCAGGTCTGAATTGACCTGCGGTTTTCTGCGATCGCCGACATGGGGGGGTCACAGGACCCCCCTGGGCATTGTGCCAAGATGCCTGCTGATTGATTTCAGCAGGCATCTTGTTCCGATCACCGCCACGTGCGCAGCGGTGATCGGAAATTCACAGGGCGTACATGTACACCCTTGGTCCTTAAGTACCAGGACGCAAGGGCGTACATGTACGCCCTTCGTCCTTAAGGGGTTAAACTGAACAGCAACAAGTCTCTTCAGCAACTATGAGGTCCTGCAGGCTAGGCAGCGCTCACTTCCAAAGCTCCTAACAGCCTTCTTAGAAACAAGGCTTTGACTCCGGACAGGATCTGGGTACAGGACAGCGATCAGTCCCTCCCTGCTGCAGCTCCGGCCTCTCCAGGACACCCTGACGCCAGGGTACGACCAGATTCTGTTCATACACAGTCCTTCTCTGTTCCTCTCAAGATGGAGGCAGCAGCTTCCTGGTTCTCCTTCAGACTGTCCAACCCCACCTCCTATTAATATTCAAACACATGCAATATGTTAGCTGTGTTAAGAAACCGCAACATCTTGTGGTTAAAGAACAGAATGACAGTGCTAATGAATCAGTGTTCATATACACAGTATTCAGACAACGGTGACTGTTTCTCCATCTCACATTACCATGGAGACACATATTGTGCAGAGAAGTAGAAGATTTTAATCAACCCCTATTGCAAAGTTTCATCATTTTTTGCAAAGGTGCACAAAGCATTTAAAATATTGCTGCTGTATAGAAGGAATATGGTGATGAGAGAAGCAGGTTTTCTGATGTTCTGACTTTTGTCATATTTTAGGTCTTCTTAATCGATGCCAGTGCAGGTGGGGAGAGAATACGATGAGGTAAGTTGCAACAATTCTGTCTACTATGATGGCATCCATCACTTTTATGTGCACCTTTAAAGTTTTGGGTGTAAGGTGTGTCGCTAAAACGAATCTTAATATGTGCAAAATGTATTAAAAGGACTACAAAAACTGGTAACAAATCTCTGGGGGGACGGGACATTTCCCCTATGCAAAGTTATAAACTTCTTACTTTATTACACTTGAAAAGGTTAACTTGCACTATTTAATACTGTGTAACTGCATGTTATATGTTGTGATATATATCCTGTTTATTATCACTGTATTTGCAGGGCTCTGTGGTTTATTATTATTGAATACTGAGAGACTGTTAGGACTTTGAATAGGAAGCTGGTAATTTTCCACAGCTGCCATGGAGTTTAATGAAGAGCGTGTTTTGGGGGGGGGGGGGGGGGGGAAGCCAGACGTTGTTTACCACCAAACTGAGACAGTCTGACCTTGTGAATGTCTGGTTTAGCTATGTTGCAATGTCTGGAAACTTGTTTTTGCCTGGAAAAACTGCTGTCATTGCCATTGAGTATCATTAAAGCTCTAATGTAAGTCTATGCCAGACGGGAGTGGTTTGTTTGTGCTGAGCTTCTCTACTTCACCCCTCCCACTAGAAGGTTCTAGTCTAGCTAAAACTGTATATAAGGAGAGCAATCAGAGCCC